>CM070770.1:321070016-321670016 GCA_036346955.1 Dipus sagitta
GAGAGAAAGAGGCAGATAGATAGATAGAGAGAGAATGGGCGCACCAGGGCCTCCAGGCACTGCAAACAAACTCCAGACGCGTGCACCTCATTGGGCATCTGGCTAACGTGGGTCCTGGGGAATTGAACCTCGAACCGGGGTCCTTAGGCTTCACAGGCAAGCGCTTAACCACTAGCCATCTCTCCAGCCCACAACCAAAAATCTTTATGTACATATTTAAGCTTGTATATAAGATATAAACCAGAAGTTCCGTAACATGATATATTTGTAAACAAGTTAGAAGCAACCCTCTTAGTTAGCAAATATAGTTCATACCACCATTTTTAATATATGCAAAGTAGTCTAATGTAACTGCTAGCATAATTTTTACAACCAGTTCTTTATTCTGATAAATTGAAAAATACCCTCATTTTTTTACCATCCTTATATCTGTGACCATTTCTAATATGATTTTGCTATGTTTGTTACAAAGAAGTCATGTCATTATGGGATTTCTCTACCTTTGAACTATGGCTGGGCCTTGTGAATTGGTGTTGGCTAAAATAATGACATAGAGATGGTATCATGAAAACTTTGGCCCTGGAACTCAGCGACTTTGCCTGATTCATTTTCTCTTGAAATATTTCTAAATTACCCTCTTATCAAGCCTTGTTGTTAGCTATAGGTCAGCTAGCTGCAGACACAAGTGAAGGTAGTCTAAACCAGAAGAACCATCTGGCTGAACCCTTCTCAAATGGTCAACTCATACACTCACTAGTTAAATAAATGGTATTGTTTAAGTCATTAAGTTTTGATGTCATTTTTGATACAAGAGATATGTTTATCTATTGTAAACAATGCCTTAATGCAAATATTAGCATATATCTCCACATACTAGATTATTTTCTTTTTAAAATATATTTTATTTATTTATGAGAGAGAGATAGAGGGAGAATGGGCACACCAGGGCCTCTAGCCACTGCAAACAAATTCCAGATGCATGTGCCACCTTGTTCATCTGGCTTTACGTGGGTATTGGAGAATGGAACCTGGGCCCTTTGGCTTTTCAGTCAAATGCCTTAACTGCCAAGCCACCTCTCCAACCCATACGTTATTTTCTTACTATAATTGCTTAGAAGTGAGATAACTGAGTAAGAGGTAATGTTCATCTTAAATTATAACACATACAGGGTTAATATGTTTTAATTGATCATTTATAAGAGCATTCATCATGGTTAAGGGATAGAAGAAAGAACTATATAGAAAGGGTGACCAGAGACACCAAGGAGAGTTTACCAGGGGAATAATTGCATGAACTGAATGAACGCAATGAACCCTGGGACAGTGTGATTTCAAATCAGTGTAAAAAAGGTCTGTACTTAGTGTAATGTTGCAACGACCTGTTAGTAATTGCGGTGGTTTGAATCAAGTGTCCCCCATAAACTTGTGTTCTGAATGCTTGCTCCCCAGCTGGTGGT
The DNA here is from genome assembly GCA_036346955.1 of Dipus sagitta. Classification (NCBI taxonomy): domain Eukaryota; kingdom Metazoa; phylum Chordata; class Mammalia; order Rodentia; family Dipodidae; genus Dipus; species Dipus sagitta. The sequence continues at coordinate 321,071,474 of CM070770.1, forward strand.
GATTTGGGAGGGGAACCTTAATAAAGGAGATGCATTACTGGGGGTGCACCTTGAGGGGTATGAGCCCCTAGATTGCCAGTGTTCGTCAGCTCACTCTCCTACTGCTGTTGGCCACCTGATGTTGGCAAGGAGGTGATGTCTAGCCTCTACTCCATCTTTTATCTCCTCTGGCCATCATGGAGCTTCCTCTTGAAACTGTAAGGCAAATAAAATGCCCCCCCCCCATCAGCTGCTTTTGGCCTGACTCTTTATCCCAGCAACAAGAAGGTAACTAAACAGTAATTAAAAAATAAATTAAGCCACATTCCTAGTTATCCTGTTTCCAGTATACATATTAAATGAATTGAACATTTAACTGTAAAAAGGCGCATAGATAAAAGCGCTAGGAAGATACAGGTGAACATTTTTTCTAATTTTGTAAGAGAATAGTTCTAAACATGTCTGAAACATAAAATATTATGAGATTTGGTTACACGAAAACTACCAAGCAAAGTTGTTTTGTGGAAAAAAATAACAAAGTCAAGATTTCAAAGACAGGGCTGGAGAGATGGCTTAGTGGTTAAGTGCTTGCTTGTGAAGCCTAAGAATCCCGGTTTGAGGCTCGATTCCCCAGGACCCACATTAGCCAGATGCACAAGGGGGCACATGCATCTGGAGTTGGTTTACAGTGGCTGGAAGGCCTGGCACGCCCATTCTTTCTCTCTGTCAGCCTCTTTCTCTCTCTCTCTCGGTTGCTCTCAAATAAATAAATAAAATTAAACAAAAATATAAAAAAAATATATCAAAGACAGACATACGTGGAGTTTTTTTTCTATATTAGAAGATATATTTCATGATATCTAAGGAGCTGGCTCAATAGTTGAAGGTGCTTGCTCCAGAACCCTGACAACCAAAATACCACCCCAGCCCTCGCGTAAAGCCAAACGTGGCTTCTGCGTCTGTAATCCCAATGCACCTTTGTCAATGGGAGGCAGAGCCAGGGGAATCCTGAATCCACAGGCCAGCTAGACTGGTCTTCCCAGCAGCAAAACAAGAAGAAAGAGCCTGCCTCAAAAGGAGGTGGAAGGAGAGGATTTTTATATACACAAAATGTACATATATCTTTGGTACAAGTTGGGCGTCCCTAATCCGAAAATCTGACATGTTTCAACCATGATGCCATGAAGGGAAAATTCCACATCTGACCTTGTGCAAGGTGTCAAAGCATAGACACGCTAAAATGCTTTATGAGATTACCTTCAGACTGCATGTGTCAGGTTTATGTTAAACACAAATGCATTCTCTGCTGATTTGGGTCCCATCTGCTAGATATATCATTAAGTATTTAAAAATATTCCAAAATATTAAAAAATTAAAAAATAAAAACCACTGAATTTCCAGATATTTCGGGTCCCCAAGCACTCCAAATAAAAGGTATTCAACCTGTATGAATCTGTGCTCAGTTCTATTTCTGACTTAAAATTAGTCTGCTAGGAGGCTAGGGAGATGGGGGGGCCAGCGCAGGACTTGTCATGCAAGCATGAGGACTTGAGTTTGGATCCAGAGCACCTCTATAAATGTCAGGTGTGGTGTATGCCTGTAATCCCAGCATTTAAGAGGTGACAACTGGGGAGCTGGGCATGGTGGCACACGCCTTTAATCCCAGCACTTGGGAGGCAGAGGTAGGAGGATCGCTGTGAGTTCGAGACCACCCTGAGATTACATAGTGAGTTCCAGGTCAGCCTGGGCTAGAGTGAAACCCTACCTTGAAGAAAAAAGGAGATAACAACTGGGATCCCTGGGGCTTGCTGGCTAGCTAGGCTAGCTGAATCACTGAGCTCTGGGGCCAGAGAGAGAGAGAGAAACTTTATCTCAATAAATCATGTGGACAGCAATTTAAGCAGACACCTGATATCATGCTCTGGCCTCAGCACACATGTATCCAAGGGCAGCCACACACACACACACACACACACACACACACACAGTTAACTTGGTAACAGCTTTTTAGTTAATTTTGACAGGACTCAGTTTATCTCTGAAAGACTTAAGTGATGGCAACTTTGCTCCCAGTGTGACAGTCTGAGACATGGTGGGACCTTTAGATTTGGGGGCAATGGGAACATATTATTCTTGGAAGCCATTAACACATGTCTTCACAGGACTGGGTTAGATCTTGCTGGACTGGATTAGTCCTTGTGAAAGCAGCTTGCTTATAAAGTGATGCCATCCCATAAGTGTGGCGCAGCTCCTAGCTCCGATGGGTTACCACTATGCTGCGCCCTGTCACCTGTCACACTGTGACGCAGCATGAAGCCCATATCAGATGTATTTGCCCCCAAAATGGATATTTCTGCCTTTAAAATGTTAATCCACAATAAACCTTATAAAAAATAAAGTACTTTGTGTCAGGTATTTTGTTATAGCAACACAAACCAGACGAGGGCAATAAAGGACTCTCACCTCATTAATCTTGGTTTTCAGAATTTTCCTTGGTATCTCTGCTTGTTTCTTCTTTCGGCTAAATTTTAGAATGACTTTCAACTTCAAAGGATTTTGTTCAATGAAAATGTACAGTCCCATAAGTGTGTGTGTAGGTGAACGTGTGTGTGTGTGTGCGCGCGTGCACACGCCCTCGCACATATGCATCATTTAAGATAGAAATGATATTTTTCCAAATTAAGTTGAAAAGAAAGATATGCTCTAGTTAATGCTTATGATCTTGTTATTATGTGTCATTTGAAGGAATTTCCTTTCACATTATGTTTTCTCTGCCTCTTCCACAGCAGAAGTCAAAGGACATCTTAAAACACAAGGTTTACAGTGTTGGAGGGATGGCTCTGTGGTTAAGGTGCTTGCCTGCAAAGCCTAATGACCTGGATTCAATTCCCCAGTACCCATGTACAGCCAGAGGCACAAAACGGTGCATGCATCTGGAGTTTGATTGCAGTGGCACTCTCTCTCTCTCTCTCTCTTCTCTCTGTTTCTGCTTACAAATAGATAAACTAACTTTTTAAAACTACAAGGTTTTCAGTTGCTTTTCCTTGAACTTTCTTCCCTCTTGCTCAGTGTTGCTTACTCCCCACCACCCCCAGAGTTGGGTATTCATTTTAGTTGTTCTTTGCCCCAAACTTGAGCTCCCAGAAAGGGAATGTGTGTGGAGACCCCCAGCGTGGCCTTCAACATCCGTACCTTCCCAGCCCACTGTGTGTCTGGTCTATGAGCAGACCACTGGCAGTTTTTTCTTCCAATTAGAAACTTGTTTCTTGTTAACGCACTTTTGTTTTACAACACTCTTTCCAAGCTTATGGCTTTCTTGCTCGAGCCTCCTGTTCCAGGCACATCTAATATTTCATCAGATACGGTCAAGGAGCCTCAGGAACAAATTGGTGCTGCTTCTGCAGCAGACGCCACAGGCCGTGGCCACACGGTTTCCTTTCCAGCCCTCCTGAATGTGTTTCTGAGACCAAATCCTTCAGGGAAACATTAGGACTATTTAAGGTCTCCAAACTTTATGCTTCAATACAAAATGCCTAAGGGTGAGGATTTTAAATGGATGAAGTGGAGAAATTTTCACTTCCTTAAGCAAACATATAGCATTTCCTTCCATGTGTCAGAAATGAAAACAAAAAATACAAACTAATTTGTCATGAAATTTTTCCCTTTTATAATTCCCTCTATGGTACTTTTTCAACCTAACAAGTCATATTTTCTCCTCTTCCGTGTCAGGTTTATGGCTTTGCTGGTCACAGTTTCAATAACCATGATGGACGATCTTCTGCTCCATATATCATGTACAAGTATCCAGCTTAAAAGTATCTTTGTGTTCACAGCTTGCTTTCTCTCACCTCGCCGAGCCCTCCTCCCCACAGCCTGTGCACATGGTGTCACGTTATATGCTCAGGGAGCTTTAGGGAAAGCTCATATTTAGGAACATTAAGTCAGCAGAGTAGGATGGCTGCTTACTTGGGTTGAGCCTGACCTCACTATGAAATGAGGCAAATTGTCATATTTATGACTCGGAGTAGGTCAATAATATATTGGCACTCACATGTGGAAACACATTTACTGCCAGCATACGGTCTCCTTCAGTATTTCTCTCAAGTAGCGGTTTTCATCTCAGTATATGTTGATTTTTTTCCCCCTTTTCGCTTTCTTCCTTTGCCCCTTCTTCCTCTTTTGTCGCCTGTTCACATTTCCCTCTGTCTGTCTTGAGTAAATTTTGTGGGATTTTCAGCAATTATTTAGAGTGTAATAACAGGTAATTAAAATTGGGGTTTGGGAAATGGCTGAGTTGGTAACAGTGCATGAGGACCAGAGTTCAGTTCCCAGCACTAATGTCAGAAGCTAGGCATGGCCATGCCCATCCGTAACTCTGGTATCCAGAGGAGGAGGGCGGAGGCAGGAGGTCACCGGGGCTCTGTAGTCAGCCAGTGTAACCAAAACACGGCGAGCTCCAGGGTCAGCAAGAGACTCTGTGCCAAGTAGGTAAGATGGGAGAACTTTAGGAGACACCTAACATTTTTTGGTTTCCACAAGTGTACACATGAAGCATGCACTTCTCCACACTCATACACCAATCACACTATATTACACACACACATACACACACAAATTACACTATACCACACACGCACACCAATCACACTACACCACACACACACATACACACACCAATCACACTACACCACACACACACACAGTGTTAAAAATATACTATAATTATCCAAATACCTAAAATTATCATCTCCTTTATCCTCTCTTTTCAACCTTTGCCTATCTGTGCATGTGCACACCCACTTCCCCCCACACGCATGCACACACCAATCACACTACAGCACACACACACACACACACACACAGTATTGAAAAACATACTAAAATTATTCAGATAACTAAAATTATCATCTCCTTTATCCTTTCTTTTTAACCTTTGCCTGTCTATACTTACACACCACACACACACACACACACACACACACACACACGGTATTGAAAAACATACTAAAATTATTCAGATAACTAAAATTATCATCTCCTTTATCCTTTCTTTTTAACCTTTGCCTGTCTATACTTACACACCACACACACACACACACACACACACCATGTCCAGTCACACAGTCACATACTAAAAAAAAAATCATATAACTGGATAAATGCTGTTCACCTCTCTGGCCGGAAATTTGATCCTATTTGGTCCTTTGGGATATGAATTAGTGCCATTTTTTCCATCTATATTGCTTCTCTGTAAATTATATCAGGAGAAAGGAAGTCCTGTGGGTTCTGATTCACTCTGGAGAATATTGAGCAAGGGAAAAATTAGACTAAGTCATTGACAATCAAAAAACACGGAAAAATCCTTAATGTGAAAAAGTCTTTATTAATTCTAAAATTTGTTCCTGCTACCTGCTTGTTTCCGCAACAGGGCCCCATTACCCCAAAGTCTATTTTATGACAGCTCCAGTTTGCAAGCGGGATTCAGACGGACTGGGAGAGCGTGCAGAAAGCCGTAGCCTCCATCCCTGCCATCTGGAGTGTTCTGGAAGCACAGAGCCTCTCCAGCATTTCTAGCCGGTGCGCACCTGTAGAAGCGCTCTCCATCCTTCCACCCCACCTTCCTCCTTTCCTGTGTCTGGGTGACAGCTGTTTGGATGCGTCAGGCTGTGCTGTGGCTGCCTACCCTTCCGTCGCTTTAGCTTGATGCATTACACTCCTTCAGGACAGAGCGGTGCAGGGGGAAGACAGACTTCAGAAGTGCAGGAGTGGTCCTTGCTAACTGACTTTGCTGTTGACACTAACAGCAGCAGAGTTGCTGGGCGGGTCATCCAGGCTCTGAGCGGACTAGCTGCGCATGCCAAGTGTAAACACAGAACACGTCTCACATGGGAAGGTGAAGGCACTTCACCCGTGTTCTTCCTGATGTTCGGGAGGGTGGCCGCATGAGTTTCCCACTCTAGCTCTTAGATGCAGCGGGAAGAAGGTCTGGCCTCTAGGGGACTCTGGGTAAAAGAATGCACCAGTGTTCTTCCCTTCCTCTGCCCTGGAGACATCACAACCTTCACCTTAGCCTTTGCCTTGTTTGTAATCTCAAAGTGCTCACTATCTTCATGGTCACTCTTGGCTGGAATCACATTTGACACTCCTCTTTAAAAACGGTTTTTGGTTTTAATCAAAAAAGCAAATTAGGAATGGCTTTCTTATTATCACATGTTCCATGATATAGGACAAAACAGAAAACTCCTCCATCTATGTGGAGAAATAGTCAGGAGCAAGTTACTTCCCACAAATGTGGAAAAGGTGAGGGACTAAGGGACTCAGTTTGTCTCTAAGAGCAGAAAAGAAAGAAAATGTTGGCGGCTGACTAGCCCATTGGATCACTATGAAACAAGGGATAATTTTTTATGCTTTATTTTTGGCTCGGCATTAGTTATACTTTGTAAGGAGGTTGGCTCAATTACCAATCATTTTAATAATAACTTGCTAGGTTCTGTCCTGCAGTGTAATAAGCAGGCATTATCCTGAGAAGTTTTAGTTGTCTGATGAATTTTTTTTTCTGAAAATATGTTATAGAGAGGTAAAAATTCCTTACTACAAAGTATGCATTCATTAGTGTTTTCGTTAACTTGTTTAAAATGAATGAATACACTGCCAGGTGGACTGTGAACTTAGTTCTGGACTTATTCATGTGCTTGCTCTTACATTAAATATCTATATTCGAGCTGGGTGTGGTGACACACACCTTTAATCCCCGCACTGGGGAGGCAGAGGTAGGAGGATCGCCATGAGTTCGAGGCCACTCTGAGACTACATAGTTAATTCCAGGTCAGCCTGGACCAGAGTGAACCCTACCTCGAAAAACCAAAAAAAAAAAAAAAAAAAAAAAAAAATCTACACTCATGGCTGTAGATTCTAGATTCATACCCAAACAGGGTGGGTCTAAAGGAACACATATCACAGGGATACTATTTTATTCTTTGTGTACAAGTAGCTCAGTGCCTGAGTGCAGGAGCTTAATAAATACACTTTCAAAAATATTTTTTATTTAGGACCTCCAGCCAAGATGGCAACTGCCTAGCTGCTGCTGCAAATCCCAGGGAAAGAAAGGCAAGATATTAAGGGTTCATTGGAGCTTTTAGGGGAGAGAAATCTGGGAAGGCACAGAGGCAGGGAAAACAGGGAATCACGGATCCCCTCATGGACAGGTAGCCCACCCATCCCCCCAAATAACTGCCTTATCCACAGCGCTGCTGCTGCCGCCAGCACCACCTGCTGCTGCCGCGCCCCGATCGATACCTGTGTGTGGAAGCTTAGACTGCTCCGCACACTCGTCCACTTGCCCACTTACTGAGTGAGCCCAGTCCCAAAGCAATTGCCACACAAGCTCAGACTGTGTCTCTCACTTGCGCCAGCTCAGGTGCCATCCCCTACCTGTCTGCCACGCTTGCCATCTGCCATTGTCCTGTGGTGGAGGAGCGCAGACTGATTCTGGGCCCCAGTGTTCCCAGCCACAGTTCAGACTGCTTCAGTGCTTGGTGCCTCAGTGTCACTCCTAGCTCGAATGCAGGCAGCTTTGGCACATTACCACTTGAGAATTCAGGCAACTTTGGAGCCCCTGCCAGGCAGTAGATAGGCGGCTTTGGCAAGTGAGAGCCAAAGCCCAGGCTGCTTGGCAACTGCCCCAGGCTGCCTCAGATTCCCATTGTGCTTGAGCCCAGGCTGATACACCCACCTACGTGCCCATACACTGTCATGGGCAGACCACAGCGCAAAAGAAATAACATGAAAAATCAAATACAAGAAAATCCAGTTAGATCACCCAATCCTACAATGAATACATCTAACCAAAACACAGAAGAACCATTAGGATCAGAACGCAAAATTGAAGCTATGAGCAATGCAACCCTGACCAACCTACTGGTATAACTTGCAGGAAAGCAACAAAGGACCGATAATCGTGTGGGTGCTGTCATCACTGAACTAGAACTAATAGATAAGAAATTGGAAGGAGTTCAAAGAGAGTTAAGAGATTTGAGGGAGAGTGAAAAAAAAAGAAGACCTTAAAAATCAGCTAGCCATGCTAAATGAAGACATAAAGAAATGCAAGGATGAATTCTAAGAATCATCACGAAAATCAGAAAATGATGTGAAAAGGGAGCTTGACAGAGGGATGGAAATTATACATAGAAAAATAGTAGAAAATGCAAACTTAATTGAACAAGTCCAAAACTCTCTAGAAGCTCTCAAGAATAGAGTCAGCCAAGTAGAGGATAGAAACTCTCATCTGGTAGACAAGATGGAGGAAACAGAGAGTTCAAAAATTTCAGTAAGTTCAAAAGTTCCTGTGAACAGAACATGAGGGAATTGTGGGATACACTGAAACGTCCTAATATTAGGATCATTGGAATACCAGAAGGAGAAGAAATTCAGACCAAAGGCATGGAGAACTTATTTAACAAAATAATTGAAGAAAACTTCTGCAGTCTTTCTTAAAAGAAATTTACTTCAGACTTCTCAATGGAAACCCTGAAAGCTAGAAGGGCCTGGAATGAAACACTGCAAAGTCTAAGAACCTATGGCTTCCAACCCAAACTACTCTACCCAGCAAAAGTATCCCTCATAATAGAAGGTGAAAGAAAAACATTCCATGACAAAACTCAGCTTTACAATTATATGAACACAAAACCAAACCTACAGAGAGTATTTCAGGAAATTCTCCACAGAGAAGAAACAAATAATCAAACTCAATTGCCTACAAGAAGCAGATCACAACAACCAAACTCAGAGTAGGCACAAAACACTTCAAAGTCCATGAAAACACCAACCCACATTTACCATCACAATATCGCAGGGATCAAATCAAATCTCACAGTCATTACCCTAAATATTAATGGCCTTAATTCACCCATCAAGAGAAACAAGCTAACAGGATGGATCAAAAAATTAGACCCCTCAATCTGTTGCCTTCAAGAAACCCACCTCACCACTAAAGACAGACACCTCCTCAGGGTGAAAGGGTGGAAAACAATATTCCAAGCAAATGTGAATAAGAAACAAGCAGGTGTAGCTATATTAATATCAGATAAAATAGACTTCAAACCAAAAATAATCAAAAAAGACAAAGAAGGCCACTTCCTACTTATCAAGGGAATAATCCATCAAGAGGATACTACAATCATAAATCTGTATGCACCAAACACAGGGGCACCACAGTTCATAAAACAAAACCTACTTGACAATAAAACAGAAATAATCACAAACACCATCATAGCTGGGGAATTCAATACACCATTATCAGTAAAAGACAGATGATCCAAACAGAAACTCAACAGGGAAGTAAGAGAGCTCAACAAAACCATAGATCACTTAGACCTAATGGACATCTACAGAACTTTCCATCCCAAATCCACAGACTACACATTCTACTCAGCAGCCCATGGAACATTCTCTAAAATAGACCATATACTGGGTCACAAAGACTGCCTGCACATATTTAGGAAGATTGACATAATTACCTGCATGATATCAGATCACAATGCTATATTGCTAGAAATTAACAATAAAAGACCCACCAAGAATCCCAACGGCACCTGGAAACTGCACAGCACACTTTTAAACAATAAATGGATAGTGAATGAAATAAAAAATGAAATTGCAAAATTTCTGGAATTGAATGACAATGAGAACACATCGTACCAAAACTTATGGGACACAATGAATGCTGTCTTCAGGGGAAAATTCATGGCATTCAATGCCTTCATAAAAAAGACAGAAAGGTCCCAAATCAATAACCTAACCATCCACCTAAAGGCACTGGAAAAACAAGAAAAATCCAACCCAAAGAGCTCCAGAAGGAAAGAAATAATTAAAATCAGAGCAGAAATCAATGAATTGGAAACCAAGGAAACAATTAAGACAATTGACAAAACAAAGAGCTGGTTCTTTGAAAAAATAAACAAGATTGACAAGCCCCTGGCCAATCTGATCAAGCAAAAAAAGGAGAAGCTTCAAATTAACAAAATTCAAAATGAAAAAGGAGTGATCACAACAGACATAAGTGAAATTGGCAGAATCATCAGGAGTTATTTCAAAAACCTCTACTCCACAAAACTGGATAATGTGGAGGAGACGGATAAATTCCTGGACGCATACCATCTACCAAAGCTAAACACAGAGCAGATTAATCACCTCAATCAACCCATCACACACATGGAGATTGAAAGAGTAATAAAAAACCTCCCAAAAAAGAAGAGTCCAGGACCAGATGGCTTCTCAGCTGAATTCTATCAAACCTTCATGGAAGAACTCAAACCAATCTTCCTCAAACTGTGCCACACAATTGGTGAACAGGGAAAACTACCCAACTCCTTTTATGAAGCTAGCATCACCCTAATTCCAAAACCAGGCAGAGATGCCACAATAAAAGAAAACTACTGGCTTATTTCCCTGATGAATTTAGATGCAAAGATCATGAACAAAATCCTCGCAAATCGAATCCAACAACACATCAAAAGCATTATCCAACTTGACCAAGTGGGATTCATCCCAGGAACACAGGGGTGGTTCAACATACGGAAATCTGTCAATGTAATACACCACACAAACAAGGTTAAACATAAAAACCACATGATCATTTCGATAGATGCAGAAAAGGCCTTTGGCAAGATACAATATCACTTCATGATCAAAACATTGGAGAGAATTGGCATGGTTGGTTCATATCTTAACCTAATAAAGGCAATATACAAAGCTGCAAAAGCCCAAATAATACTTAATAGAGAGAGACTGGAGGAATTCCCATTAAGATCAGGAACAAGACAGGGTTGTCCACTCTCACCTCTGCTTTTCAATATAGTATTGGAAGTCCTAGCTCAAGCAATAAGACAGGAGAAGGAAATAAAATGGATACAATTTGGAGAGGAAGAAGTTAAGTTAGCTCTATTCACTGATGACATGATTGTATATGTAAGAGACCCGAGAGACTCCACCCAAAACACCTGAAGGTGATTAACTCCTATAGCAAAGTAACAGGGTACAAAATCAATGCACAAAAATCAGTAGCCTTCCTATATGCAAATGACAATGATACAGAGAAAGAAATAAGGGACATACTCCCATTTTCAATAGCAACAAAAAAAATCAAATACCTTGGAATAACGTTAACCAAGGAAGTAAAAGATCTATACAATGAAAACATAAAAACACTCAAAAAAGAAATTGAGGAGGACTTGAGAAAATGGAAAGACCTCCCATGTTCCTGGATAGGCAGAATTAATATTGTGAAGATGACAATCCTACCAAAGGCAATATACAGATTTAATGCAATTCCAATTAAAATCCCTACAGTGTTCTTCACAGAGATAGAAAAACTGATCTCAAATTTCATAGGGAAAGGCAGAAGGCCTCGCATATCCAAACATATCCTCAGCAAAAGAAATACCTCTGGAGGCATCAACATACTGGATCTAAAGCTATATTACAAAGCCATAGTAATAAAAACAGCACGGTACTGGCATAAAAACAGGAGTATAGACCAATGGAATAGACTTGAGGACTGTCTGGGGACTGACTCTCTTCCGACTTCCAGCCATTCCATTCTATTTTGCATGTCAACCACATAAGGTGTCTTCAGCAGTAGGGTCTTACCACTAACCTTTGGTGGGTCATCAAGTACTCTGACAGAAATCTGTCTGTCTTTTAGGAAACCTTGTAGGTCTCTCTGATCAAAAGCTCATTGTGGATGATAGCCCCATGCTGGTACTGGGAGTTACAGGTCAGTGCCCAATAAGAAAATGGGGGGAAAGATAACTAATATACAAGAGTTAGAGAGAAGAGAGAGAGAGAGGGAGAAGGAGGGAGGGAAGATGTAGAAGATTAAGGTTAGTCAAACTTTGGGTCAAACAACTATAGCTACTTGATATTTGATAAAGGCCCAAACAATATAGGCTGAAAAAAAGACAGCATCTTCAACAAATTGTGCTGGACAAACTGGATAACCATATGCAGGAAACTGAAACTTGACCCACACATTTCACCATGCACTACACTCAAGTCCAAATGGATCAAAGACCTCAATATAAGACCAGAAACTCGAATACTACTGTAAGGAAATTTAGGAAGTACTTTCCATGATATAGGAATGGATAAAGACTTCCTGAACAAAACTCCAGTAGCTCATGAACTTAAACCGTCACTCAACCAATAGGATCACATGAAGTTGAAGAGTTTCTTTACAGACAAGCATACAATAAGCAAAGCCAATAGATTACCCACAGAATGGGAGAAAATATTTGCGGGTTATCCAACTGATAGAGGTCTAATCTCTAGAATCTACAAAAAACCCAAAATCTAAACAGTAAGAAGTCAAACACCCCATTCACAAAATGGGGCAAACAGCTGAACAGGCAGTTCACAGAGGAAGAAATACAAATGGCAAACATACACTTAAGAAAATGTTCATCATCCCTAATCATCAGAGAAATGCAAATTAAAACAACTATGAGATTCCACCTTACCACAATAAGGATAGCAAGCATCAAAAAATCAAATAAAAATAAATGCTGGTGAGGATGTGGAGAAGTAGGAACACTCATCCACTGTTGGTGGGAATGTAGGATGGTACAACCACTTTGGAAAGCAATATGGAGACTTCTGAAAAAGCTGAGTATAGAGATACCAACAGACCCAGTTATTCCCTTACTGGGCATCTACACTAATACCTTCAAACCACAGGCTAGAGAGATTTGCTCAACCATGTTTATAGCGGCTCAATTTGTAATAGCTAAGAGCTGGAATCAACCCAGATGTCCATCACTAGAAGAATGGATAACTAAGATGTGGTATATCTACACAATGGAACTCTATACAGCAGTAAGAAAAAATGACACAATGAAATTTGAGGAAAAATGGTTGAACCTGGAACACATCATTCTCAGTGAACTTACCCAATCACAGAAAAAAAATCGCCACATAGTCTCACTCATCTACAGCACCTACCCTGAATCTACCGAAGATACCTTACATACCCAGCAAGCATCTCCTAGATTAGACACTAGGATGGAAGGGGAGGGAGGGGAGGGCATCAAAGGGGTGGGAAACACAAATCTAGACCCAAACGGCAATGGTACCATAATCTTCTACTTACTAAAAGACAGACCAAATGGCTGATCCTTCACCAGGCCCTTACAGGGAACACCTGAACCACAAGACACTGGAGAGGGTAAGATTAAGACTAACCTTAATCTCCTACATCTTCCCTCCCTCACTTCCCCTCTCCCTGTCTCTCTCTCTCTCTTATCTCTAACTCTTGCATATTAGTTATCTTTTTCCTCATTTTCTTAGTGGGCACTGACCTGTAACTCCAAGATCCAGCATGGGGCTATCATCCACAATGAGCTTTTGATCAGAGAGACCTACAAGGTTTCCTAAAAGACAGACAGATTTCTGTCAGAGTACTTGATGACCCACCAAAGGTTAGTGGTAAGACCCTACTGCTGAAGACACCTTATGTGGTTGACATGCAAAATAGAATGGCATGGCTGGAAGTTGGAAGAGAGTTGGTCCCCAGACAGTCAGCGTGTCTAGTGCCAGAAGGTGCTACATGGGCGACTGGAGGGAAATGACCAATATCTGTCCAAGCAACTCATGGTCTAACCTACGTAGCAGCAAATAACTTGTTGTGATGCCCACACAAGTGCAATAGTGGCACACAGCCATGGTGGGGAACCAGCTGCTTTTAATTTGGCTGACTGATCTCCTTAAGTGGTATGGGACCCATAGCTGGAGCTGGGAAACAAGTCAGAACCATATCCAAACATAAGCCCACTCACCAATATCAAGCTACCATCAATCATGGGCTACAAGAGGGCCTACACCTATTAAATTCTCTACAAAAAAAAAGTAAGGGTTATCTCTTTTATCCTGGTGCTAACTTACTCTCTGTTGGAGAATCTGCTTCTCTTTTTCAGATAGATCTAGATCCTAAGGAGAGAGCCACCCCATCATACCTCCAAAGGGCCCCGGCTGAAACTAAGAACAATTGGCGAAACAAGCAAGGGTGCTGTTTTCCTGATGAACTGGATACCAGCACAAGGGGGAAGGAGATCAACACAGAGAAAAATCAACTCCTACCAAATCAGAGAGCCAGAGCCTCAGAAGCCCCCAACACCTCATCACTGAAGCAGACCAAAAGTGAACCCAACATGGCTCAGGGAAATTTTGCAGAAGAGGGGGCGGAAAGAATGTCAGAGCCACATGTTGGGCCATGATATGCAGAGACATTTATCTTACCCATAACTGTGGGCTAACTCCACAATGCATGACCCATATACCTCAACAAGGAGGGACCAAGGGGAGGGGGTAGGTCATGGATGAGCCTAATAATGGTACCAAACTGACTGTGTTTGCTGAATACAAAACTGAGTAATAAAGATAAAAAGAAAAAAAATATTTATTATTTATTATTTATTTGTTTGAGAGAGAGAAAGAGAGAAAATCGGTAGGCCAGGGCCTCTAGCCACTGCAAAGGACCTCCAGATGCACGCACCCTCTTGTGCATCTGGCTTGCGTGGGTCCTGGAGAATCAAACCAGGATCCTTTGGCTTTGCAGGCAAACCCCTTAACTGCTAAGCCATCTCTCCAGACCAAATATACTTAAAAAAATAAATAAAATAAATGTAGACTAGAGCCTGGGGAGATGACTCAGTGGATAATGGTGCTTGCTGCCAGCCTGCATTCCAATCTCCAACACCCCAGCAAAAGCCAGACAGAGAGTGGCACGTATGTCTGTGATCCCAATGCCGCTATAGGAATGGCAGGCCGAGCCAGGAGAATCCAGAAGCTCATGGGCCAGCTAGACTGGTGCAGCTAAAGCCCAGGGGAAAACACAGCAACAGCAATAAGAAGAGACACCACAGACCTTGTCTTAAGCCAAGAGAAATACCGAAAAACAAATACCCCCACATTGTCCTCAGACTTCACAATACACTGTGGCATGTGCAAGTCCATACACATCCATTACACATGCCTGCACATACATGCAGATACATACACATAATTAAAAATATAGACTAACTCATTTTTCCATCTTTTTATTGTGGCACAGAAAATATAAAATTTTACATTTTAATGACTTGTAAATATAGTTCAGTGGCAGTAAATGCATTCATTAATACCACCCAATTCCAGAACCTTCTCATCTTCCCAAAGCGAAACTCTACCCGTTAAGAAACCTTTCCAGACGGGTGTGGCGGTGCACGCCTTTGATCCTAGCACTCAGGAGACAGAGGTAGGAGGATTGCTGTGAGTTTGAGGCCAGTCTAAGACTACATAGTGAATTCCAAGTCAGTCTGGGCTAGAGTGAGACCCTACCTCAAAAAAAAAAAAAAAAAAAAAAGAAAATTAAAAAAGGAAACCTTTCTATTCTACCCTCTCTCCTATATCAATATTCACTCACCAGCCTGTCACTATGAAATTCTCACTCTGACTGCTCCAAGTTCTTTGTATCAGAATCATACAATATTTGTCTTCTTATAACAGGCTTGTTTCAAGTATCACCATAGGCTCAAAGTCCATCCGTGTCATTTGTAGAACGCACCAGCACTTCCTCCTTTTCATGTCTGAGGGTCATCCTGTTGTGTGTATGCCACATGTCATTTATCCACGTACCCCCATTGGTGGGAGAATGGATGATGGATCTTTTCCAGCTTTCGGATATTATGAATATTGCTGCTGCGATTGTGGAGCCTGGCACAGGGATTACTGCCTTTATTAAACAAAATATTTCTCAGACAGAATCCTTCCACTTGATCAGCGTGGCTAGAATCCTTGTGCAGTTTCCTGATCTCTGTCATGTGCTGGGAAGCTCAGCCCTTAGACCTTGAGCTAGAACCCTGTCATGCTAACTTGTACACACCAAGATCTGGTGTGGAGACTGGCTTAGACGGGCTGAGAAAACTGTGGCGTGAACTGTCCAGACTCTGTTATCCAGTCACACTCAGGACTTGAGACAAAAACCTAAGGAAAACTGAGTGGAATTATTATTAACTGATTTTTTAAAATCTATTTTCTTTTTTTCTCCCACTAGATTAGATATTTTCAGAGCCCAAGGATCAGTTTGAATTTATTGGACTTCAAATATTTTGCATATTATTTTTGAGAATGTTAAAAATCAGTGCCATTGTTCATTTTTACATTAACATCTGGACTATTTTTAATAAAATGTTTTATATTTAGGGCTGGAGGATGGCTTAGCTGGTTAAGGTGCATGTCTGTGAAGCCTAAGAACCCTGGTTCGATTCTCCAGGTCCCAGGTAAGACAGATGCACATGGTGGCTCATGCATCTGGAGTTCATTTGCAGTGGCTAGAGGCCCTGGCGTGCCCATTCTCACACACACTCTCTCTCTGCTTCTCTCTGTCTCAAATAAATAAAAATAAAATATTTAAAAAATGTTTTATATTTAAAGTTTTGTTTTATTTATTTGTTTGTTTGAGAGAGTGAGGAAGAGAGAGAGAAAGAGAGTGTGTGTGAATGGGCACACCAGAGCCTCTAGCCACAGCAAACAAACTCCAGATGCATGTGCCACCATGTGCATCTGTCTTATGTGGGTCCTGGGGAATTGAACCTGGTATTTAGGCTTCTCAGTTAAGTGCTATAACCGCTAAGGCATCTCTCCAGTCCCAACATCTTGAATTTTTATATATAAGAAGTTAAGCAATGCCAAGGACATTTCTTATATTTTAAAATGTTGACAATTTAAAATAAAATTATTACCACATTTAAAAAATACAATTTGGTGAAGTTTTTTATACCATGGCAATTTGATTCCTTATTAAGTACATCAATAAGCTATATTATTGTAGTGGAAAATTTTAATTATTTCTGTTTTACCATTAAAGTTATATTTTTATTCTACTTTTCTCATAGAATTTTAGCTTATCAATATTTTTATGGTTGAAAATAATCTATTGAACACATTACCAGTTTTATTGGCAACAATATTTATACAGCATTTTCAAAGCTTTTCTGTTACCTTAAAATTGGAGACACTTGTTGGAAGCACCTTTTGGTGGGTAGAATTATTGTCACACAGTCAACACACTTTTACATAGACAATAAAATGAAAATAATTAAATCACAAATTTTCAATTATAATACTAATATGTTATATAACCATATAAAGGTTTATGAGAAAGATATTGTTAAATTAACTAGTAATTTAAAATTTTTGAATTTGTCCTCTTCATTGCCAGGGTGAAAGAAAGTTCAGAATCAATTTTACTTCTGTTTTTCATTTTAATAAACGTAGCACAGCATCTTTTTCACATGGAAATTATATAGAAATCAACATCACGTGGTTGGCAGTTTGATTGGAACCTTTATTTCCTTGGGAGCATGTACCCTTGCAGGAGTATATCCCCTCTTTAAAATGTTTTAAAAGACCTAGAGAATTGCCCTTATTATACCTGTTGCTCTTTCACGTGGAGACACTGAAGTTAATCTAATATGTTTGTAAAGCACTTGATGAATAAAAATAACATGAAGCTAAATGATACTCTCCCTACACACCCATTTTTATTTGAAGCAGGGTCTTACTCTAGCCCCAGCTGACCTAGAGCTTATGATATAGCCCAGGCTAACCTCAAACTGAAGGGAATTCTCCTCAGTCTTCTGAATGCTGGGATGAAAGGTGTAAGCCACCACTTTTAGCTTCCCCTCGCATATTTTAAAATATAAAATCTGTCACAAATTAAATATTTTTCAAAACCTTTGGATTACATGCAGTTTTATTAATTTGCAAAATCCTCTAATGATTACCTAATAAGTCTTCATTATCAGGTGACTTGTAGTCAAATGCCTCCACCTCCAGATTACTGGGGCGATAGATGTGTCTTATCATTCCAGGGACCAGATTTACTTTTATTAAGAAGGTCCAGGGCTGGAGAGATGGCTTAGTAGTTAAGGCACTTGCCTGCAAAGTCTAAGAACTCATATTTGAGTCTCTAGGCCCCACATAAGCCAGACACACAATGACACAAGAATGCAATGTTGCACATGTGCACAAGGGGGCACATACATCTGGAGTTTCCTTTGCAGTGGCTGAAGGCCCTGGCAAGCCCATTCTCTCTCTCTGTCTCCCACTTTCTCTCTCTCTCTCTCAAATAAATAAATAAAAAGGTCAAACTTTATATATATATATATATATATATATATATATATATATATATATATATATGACATGTGTGTGTGGTGTAGTGGTGTAGTGTGTTGTGTGAGTTGTGTATGTGGCATGTGCAAGTGTGTGTGCAGATGTATGTGCACCCTGTTCCCAAGTGGAGGCCAGTGCATAACACTGGGTATCCTCTATAGCTAATCCACATGTTTCCTTGAGATTCAGTCTCTCACTCGACCTGAAGCAGCTGTTTTCAGTCAGTGAGCCCCAGCAAGTCTGCTTTCTCTGCTTCTGCTTCTGGACTGGGGTTACAGACATTTGTGGCCACAGCCAGCTTATGTAGGTGCTAAGAAATCAAACTTAGGTAGTTAATTTCTGCTGTTCAACAAGTGCTCTTACCCACTGAGAAATCTTTCCAGTCCCTAAGCACATAGTTTAATTAAAACTTAGGAATTCACATCTCATTGATTATTTCGCTTCAAAATTCTAATTTTATAATTATTATTTTTTTAAAAATTATTTATTTATTTATTTTCAAGGAAAGAGAGAGAAGAGAGACAGACAAAGAGAGAATGGTCACACCAGGGCCTCTCTAGTCACTGCAAAGGGACTCCAGATGCATGTGCCCCTTGTGCATCTGGCTTATGTGGGTCCTGGGAAATTGAACCTGGGTCCTTTGGCTTCACAGGCAAATGCTTTAACTGCTAAGCCTTTTCTCTAGTGCCAAAGTTCTAATTTTAAATACATATAAAGTAATTTAAGTAATTTAAAGTAAATTTAAAGTAATTTTAAATAAATAGATGATTTATTTAATGAAGCTTTCCCAAGCATTTGCACCTATGCAATATGACAGGTACAGCTGCCTGCCATGCACTTATCTACCAGCATGCTCTTGGCTTACATCTTGCACAGGGCTCTCCTCTGGAGCAGTGCTTTTGATATGCTGTTGTTTTGTGTTGTCTAGACAGAATTTCCTTGTGTAGTCCAGGTTGGTCTCAAACTCATCATCCCTCTGTCTCAACCTTTTGAGTGCTTGGGATGACAGGCATGTGACAGAATGCTTAGTGTGTGTGTGTGTGTGTGTGTGTGTGTGTGTGTGTATTTAGAATAGTGGGAGATGGAAAAGATAAGACCATTTACATTGAAACTTCATCTTACTACTTCACCCTGTATCTGAATAGACTGATATGTCACAATATGCTTTCATAGTGGCCACAGCACACAGAGACCCAGAAAGACCTCTAGCAGGGCATGGTGCCCTTGAGGGGTACAGACACAGGGGTACAGAACCAGAATTTCAAACAATAAGTGGCTTGGGCAGCTGTGTCTGTGAGGGAACTGGCTGTGTGTAAGGATAAGGCTTCATCGTGAGTTTCAGGATGAGAAGTATCCTGCCTGGGCAGAGGCAGAAAGGAAGCCTCATTCCCACACAGCTTCCCAAGTAGATGCATTTTAAGAACAAGCATGGGAACTGAGATCAGAAAATATATTCTCTGAAAGCTACCTGTGCCACATTTCTTTCAGCTTATCTCCAGGGGTACCTACGCAACACCTTGGAGATCACTGTCTTAAACTGCTGTGTGACCTCACGTGATACTATTTACGATGACATCAGAGCAGAAACTTCCTTCTTTTACATGTTGTATTTTTTATGCACTAATTAGCTACGTGGGTTGTGGATTGCATAGCTCCCTGTGACAGGCTCCTCATTCATTCGTTTTTGTTATTTCAGAAAATGCATGGCCAATTCCTACTACTCACAAGACATTTTGGTAAACTGGAGGTAAAGGCTACATTAAATACAGGAGCTTGTTTTTTTTTCGAAACAGGAGGCCCCTTCCATAAATAACTACAGGGAACTAGGAAGCAATGTTGCATATGTGAAGAGTTTAGAGGCTGAGTGATTAGCTGTAGTCTGAAAAACCAGGTCCCAGTTAGGTCTCTTTGTATGAATACAACCCCATCACTTTTTCCAGAAACACATCACACAGGACATGTTGGGCAATCTTCCCATTTGAAAGAAAGTTTATGATTCACATGATCACACTCATACTTCCATTTGTGAATATTTGGATAGAAAACCTTTGAAATGACTTGAGCTCTTTCCTACCAGTGGAGTAGACTGAATCATTTTTTATTTCTTTTCTGTACAGAACATGCATACAACATCTCAACCTGTCAGTTCCATATTTATGTCGGGGGGAATGTTTTCAGATCAATCTTTCCTCACTGGCTTTAGAACACATATTTTGTGACCTCCACTTCAACCAAAAAAAAAAAAAAAAAAAAAAAAAAAAAGAAAAACTTCCCTAATGCTGACTCAGCATACAAAGTTACATTTTTATCCCTGTCAAACCACATATAGATTTTTACAAGGTGAACAACGGTTGTATTTAAGTACTGATGTAGTAATCCCGTAGTCTTCTGGCAGTATCCTTTGGAAACTGAATCCATAAATTTTATTAGGATTAAATATTTCTAATGGGAGTTGACAAATAGTTGAATGGGATAGCTTTTTTCTCTGTACTTGGCAAAGAGAGAGGGAAGAAAGAGTCCCCATTACACAATGAGAAGTGCATTAATGTTCAAACTCATTCATCTCAATTGTGCACAAATATAATTTAAGACCTTTTACAACTGTTGGTGAGATTACTGTGTGCTGTGGGGAAGTTGCAAAATTTTTATGGACCTAATAAAATTGTCATTGTAATACCATTATGGGGTGCTGGGACAACATAGATATTTGTAATACCCATACCCTTGTGCCAAACTGAGAACAGAGATTATAAGTTTGACTGGAGACAAATGCTGAGCAGGGCTAAAACCCAAGTTTGTTTGATAATGAAAGTCTCCATGTTGTGTTTGGAATCAAATTTCACAGTGAATAGACAATAGAGCATGTTAACTGAGATGGTTATATGGGAACAGACTTACACTGAGGATCACAGCCTATAAATTAGGCTATTGTTGAAAAAATCCTCTGCTATCTTCGGATACATTCCAAAATAATTTCCAGTTGAGGACTTTGCTTTTTTACTCAGTTTTGGCCTAAAACTGCCTAATGGTCTTTTCTACACTTATATTTAGAGTATTGCGCACGTGCGCGCACACACACACACACACACACATACACACATATTTATGATGTACGTATAGATATGTATATGCATATGTACTCACACACACATGGCACTTGATGGTCTTAGACTAAAAGCTTTTGAAAACATAAGAAAAGCAGTCACTTTGTAGCTTAAGGTCAAAATAAGCAGCTTTGCTTTCAGTCAACAATTCTATTGATGTCAGGAAAGAAATAAATACACTGTAAAGATGGTTAGAGACTAAAAATTTGAGGGTGGAAAACGGAATTTTCTGAGAGTGCCCTGGAGAAATCATAGCCTTTTCCATGTGGCCATGTCTTTTCACGCCTGAGAACCCCAAAGATAGTCTGTGGGTCTCACTCAGGTCCTCCCAGCACAGGAAGACATAGCCCACAAATTCCAGCCATGAAAGTATCACATGTCTACTCTTTTCTTGCTGGGCCTCAGCTGATGAAAGCCACACCCCATCTGCAGTGGTCTTTGCAGTTGAGATCCTAATGCTCTTTTCTCCTTCCAAAGAATTCACTCAACTCAAACTTGCTAATTCTGTCTCCTTCACAGCCATTGGTTTAGAATGGGCCTGGAACCCATAGGCTAGTCCCTCTGCCATCTTCCCAGAAGAGACACAAGAAAGTTGATCTCTTTCATCCACTAGATGTGCCTCATGAAAACACTGTGGTCCTCCACACATACTGAGGATGAAGGACCTACAAAGAGCAGGTCCAAGCTAGAAGAGGCACCTGAAGCAAGAAAGATCCCTGACCCTTTGTACCAAGAACTTGCCTCCCTCCTGATGGGCAGAGCCTGAGCCAAACACAGCCTCCAGAGCTATGTCCCTTGCCAACCACACAATTTCTAGGAAATTCTTTCCTCCCTGATCCTTAATCTCTTGTTAGTGAAAGGCGCCTAATTCATGAAGCTGTTTTGAACTTTCAGTGAATTCCTAACTAAGAAATGCTTAGAAGAATGGATGCAAACTGCTGGCACTCGGCCACTGTTAGCTATTTCCATTGATATTAGGAATATTAATATTCTTAGCTGAGTCATTTTGAATATTTTTCTGTTGTTTTTAAATAGAAACACCTAGCAATATTAAAAAGCATAATAGCATTGTCTTTGTCCCAAAGCCATTTTTTAAAAGATGGCTTCCTTAAAACCTATTTAGAATCATACCCTTCCTCTAGCATTTCCTATCTTCTCTAATTTGCTTTCACTCACAGGGCCTTAGCACTGTTTCATATGTATTGCCTTTATACTTTGTCTCTCTTTTGTCATTGTCTCTCTTCCTATGATGGGAATGTATGCTTCATGAAGACAAAGCCTTAGCTTTTTAAAGGAATAGTTAAACCCCAAGGCTTCTACCTGAGTTCGTGATATATGGTCTGCCTTCATAAACACCATTGGCTGAGTAGAGGACAGAACTACTGTGCCTTGGTCATATTGTGCATCAAGTAGGGCAGACAAACCTTCTAACCTTTGTCTCGTGAAAGTGACGAGTAGACGGCAAGGGTGACCCTCCTTATCCAGATGGAAAAGTGTAACCCTTTAGGCCACTTCGGAACTTACTGGGCAAAACAGCCTTGGGGTCATAATGCCAATAGGAAAAAGTATCAGCATGTTAGAGAATGGATGGATATTATATCAGATTATCAGGGCTGACATGCTTGAAATCGTTAAGGCAGACCACAGGCATGAACCTGGAATAGGATTGGCTGGAGTCTAGAGGCAAGATTTCTTCTCCAAGAAACCTCAGTTTCACTCTTTGGGTTTCAGATTGATTGGACAAGGTCATCTGCCTCATCAGGGGAATGTTTACTTCAGCTAATTGCAGATATTACCACTCTAATTATACCTTCATGGTGACATCTGGGTTAGAATTGGATTAAATGACTATAAAGCATTCTTTAGCCAAATGCACCCATTAAAACCTAAGCGCCACAGATAAGATAATGAGAGAATGTGCATTGCGTGCTGCTGAACTAACATTGAGCAAAAAGCTATAAAAATATTCTCTATGTGGCTAGTGGGATAGCTCCTCTCCTGGTTTTCCGTGCTATCATGAGGACCTGAATTTGGATCCCTAGTACTCACATAAATGCCAGATGTAGTGGTATACACCAGTAATCCCAACACTCAGAAGGCAAAAACAGATACATCTCTGGGGGAAATTGTCTAGGTGGACTAGCTGAATTAGTGTGCTCTGGGTTCAGTGAGAGACCCTGCCCCAATCAGTAAGGCAGAGAGTAACAGAAGGAGACACTTGTTCTTAACCTCCAAATTCATGGTCATATACAGACACACACACACATGAACACACACGTATAACAATACTCTTTATTAGTATTAAAGATTAAGTGATACAAAGAATCTTAAGTTCATATAACTTTGCAATGTCTAGTTAACGTTACATTAATTCATTCAGGAGCCATGTTCATCTTGTTAGTGGTAACGTAATGATGGCTTCTCTCATGGTAGTTTTCTGGGTTAGGCCCATAATTGTGAACTGAAATTTCAGGGCTAGAAGTCATTCATTCTCACCAGGGTAATTTGGAACTGATAAGTAAGTAAATGTATAGATGAACATTTGTGTAGAGGTGTGTTCTCTTTCCTTAGTAAACATTTTGCTTTGACATGCTTGGTTTTGTTTCTGCTCGTAATGACTCTGTTGTTTTGTAGCTACAATGAGGTCTTGCCAAACACCTTACACCTTTAGTCATCATTGCAGTCCTATGAGCTATGTACTCCCGTGGCTCTCATTTTGTAGCTGAATTCTGCGACCTACCTACATCCTTAAAGTTCTGAAGCAACTCATAGCTCCACTGGGTTTTGAAGCATAGGTGATTGTTAGACTGACTAACTTCTCTAATAGACTTGTGTTCTCCCTCCCTCCATCTGTCCCTTCCTCTCCTCCTCCCCCTCCTCCTTCTCCCCCTCTTCCTCCTTTGTCTCTCTCTCTCTCTTCTAGGCCTGCCTGGAACTTGCCTGTAGCCCAGGCTGGCTTTGAATTCATAAACCCTGTAGCTTCAGCCTGATGAGTGGTGAGGATTACAAACATGGCCCCTGACGACTGGCTGAGGCTCTGTTTCATGAAAGGCCCAAGAGAGCTCACTGTGGTTTTCCAAGGAGGAGTAACATATCTTTTCAACAGAACTCTCAAAGCCAAAGTCACTTGGGTTGGAAATTGGAATGGGTGACATGCTTTGATCCAAGGTCATTCATTTTGTGCCTCACAACTTTTAAGCTTAGGATTCATTTCCATGTTCTTTTCATTCTGAAAAAAAAAAAAAAACTTCATTTTAAGGTCAAAGAAAACAATTGCTTTAATAAATGTCTTTATGGACAAGTTTCTGAGGACTTCTTGGACAACAAGTGACCGTGGCAAAACATCACTGTGGTGAGTTAAGTGTAAATGGCTCAGAAACACGCAGATCCCATTTCCTTGGAAACACCCAAGGGCTTCCAAAAACAAATGGGGAAAATCCTTGGGCAATGTGCATTTCAGATTTTATGTTTTTTTTTCTTCTTTTGCTCTCTGTTGATTTTATTCTCCTCTACAAAACACTTCTTGGGGTGACCTCATCTCTTGCGGTCAGGATGCTGTCAGGCTGCGTTGTCATTAATCCTATTGCATTCTGGGTGGGCCAACCTGATATCAGCCATGTTTCTTCTCTTACAGAGTTAGATTTCCTTTCTA
This sequence comes from Dipus sagitta, assembly GCA_036346955.1. Lineage (NCBI taxonomy): Eukaryota > Metazoa > Chordata > Mammalia > Rodentia > Dipodidae > Dipus > Dipus sagitta. The sequence goes on from CM070770.1 coordinate 321,096,416, forward strand.
TATGGGAAACATATAAAACTACAAACACAACTCAAAGTCTGTGTGAAGCTTTTGGACCCTGTGAAAGTTGACCCTCTTGACACAGAGATGAATTGCGAGGTTGCTTGTTGAAAACGGATAAGTCTTCTGTGCTTTAATTTGGAAAATACTAGGCTGGATATGGATGTTGCAGGAGGACCATAAATCTAGATTTGAAGACTTCTAGAAGGTGCCTTTGAAGGCCCTTTAACCCATTCCCAAGCCTCAGATATGTCTCAATATAAAGCATGGCAGGAAAAGAATTATGGTCCTATTTCTTAAACATCTCTTTAAATAAATTTTCTTCAACATGCTTTAGAAAAATGTCTCTGTATTTTCTTCTCTGTGGAGAATCCCACAAAACTCACCAAATTCTATTTGGAAGAATTGACGCTTGTTTTCATTTCTCCTGTCCTTGGCGAAGGCAGGATCCGGGATAGTGGACTGGGGTTCCTGCATGTTCCTGCTTGGTCCTTGCACCAGCTTGGTCAGTGAAGACCGTCACTTATTTCCTCTTTCCAAGATGACGCTGCTGACAGAGCGTCTTGGGATTCTCCCTACTTTGTCTCCAAGCCATGTAGTCGCCACTCTTGCTGAGCTGTCTCAAATCCTTTAAATCACAGGACATTATATGATAAGCAAAAGCAATTTGGATCACTTAATGAGAGCAAAAACAGTAGAAAAGTTGGTAGCTGTGTCCTTAGAGCTTAAAGTTTAGCTGAGGTTGCAGGTCTCACATGATAGTTAAGACAAGAGGTCTGTAAGCCCTGCCCCTAACGACTCAGAGGCAGGCAAAGCTGACTCTAAGCAAAACAGCACAACTACTTCTAGAACCCAAACCAAAGCATACAGTCATCACCAGACACTAGTGCTTGAATGACTACTTATCTTCAAGTTCTAACCGTGGGAGTCTGGGACACTCTTACCTGGGATTCTTCCATTTGGCTCCACTCATCCCCCAGCTCAATCTACAGAGACTTTCTTCAGGGTCAAGCAAGCCATGAAAACTTGTATCTTTGCCGGTACATTGAGGAAGTGCCAATTGATTTGGCTTGGTGAGCAATGTCCACACTAAACATGGCAGAGGTGACAATGCCCACACTAAACATGGGAGTGATGGCAATGCCCACACTAAACATGGGAGTGATGGCAATGCCCACACTAAACATGGCAGAGGTGACAATGCCCACACTAAACATGGGAATGATGGCAGTGCCTACACTAAATATGGCAAAGGTGACAATATGAGACCTACATTTGTACTGGCCTGAAAAAAAAGCAGCCATGGGTATACAAAACAATACATTGAACATGGTATGATTAGGCTTAGTGCATATTCAGATGTAATATATATGATAACTATAGTACAAACATGCAGAAAATGTATATAGGATTGCATTAAAATTTCTATACAGTAAAATGAGATTGGTCTATGACATTTATTATGACAAATGATGATGCATATGAAAATCATTAAAGCAGTCACTAATAAAATAAAATATAATAAAAACCAACAGAGGAATGAAAATGGTACACTAAATTCATTCTTACCACTACTTAGAGTATTGAAAGAAGAACAGAAGAAGAAAGATATCAGAAACATATGGAAAACAGAGCAAAATGGTAACTGTAAATTCAACTCTATCGGTACGTGTATTAAATGTGAGAGCTCAAAACACCATGACCAAAGGGCAGAAGTTGAAAGAAAGGATCAAATGGCAAAATCAATCTGAATACTAACTACAAAAAATACATTTTAGGACTGGAGAGATGGCTCAGTGCTTAAGGCACTTGCCTGCAAAGCCTAAGGACCTGAGTTTGATTCCCCAGTACCCACATAAACCAGATGCACAAGGTGGCACATGCATCTGGAGTTCAATTGCAGTGTCTTCAGGCCCCTGTGTGCCCATTCTCTCTCTCTCTCAAATAGATAAATAAGTAACTATTTTTTTTAAAGAATGGAATATGATAAAACAGAAAAATAGTAAGCTGAAAAAGACCTGGACTGTTCATAATCACACCAGGCAAGATTGAATTTGCTTGTCGATTTATTTCTTCATTATTGTGAAATGGGGTTCTCTATGTTGCAAATGCTAGTCACCAACTATTGTGCTCAGGTGGTCTTCATTCTCTAGAGTAGCCCAGACCACAGGCATATACTTACCACTCCCAGCTGTAAGATCAAGTGTGAAGAAGATACATTACTAGAGACAGGGAGGGATATTTTATAGTGCTTAACATATGAATACATCAAGGAAACATAGTAATTACAAATATAGATATCTAACCACTGACTTGCAATACAAAACTGAAACACCAGAACTGAAAGAAGAAATTGATAATATAGCAGTGGTTAAAGATTTCAATACACTAGTTTAAAAATGTGATCTGGAAGCTAGGGAAGGGGGTGCATGTTTGTAATTCCAGCACTTGGGAAGTAGAAGTAGGACTGGGAGTTCTCAGTTACAGAATGCATTTGAGGCTAGGCTAGGCTACATGAAACCCTATCTTAGAAAGCAAGCAAATAAACAAAAAATGCAAAGAATAACTAAAATAATTGAAACAGGATTTTGAAGTGATATTTGCATGCGTATATTCATAGGCATTATTCATAAGATCTAAACCATGGAAACAGCACAAATGTCCCAAAGGGTGAACATTTGTCAAGATACACTCTATCCATACAATGGAATATTATCCAGCTTTACAAAAGAAAGACATTCAGACAGACACTATAACATGGATGAACCAGGAGGACATTATTCTCAGTGACATAGGTTAGGCACAGTGGATGTGCACTATATGATTACAAATATGTGAGGCACTTAGTATAGTCAGAATCACAGAAACAGAGAGTGGAGTGGTTGTTTGTCAGGGTGGGGAGAAAGGGGGGGAATGAGAGATTAATGGTTAAACTCCATAGGTAAGGAGTTTCTGAGTTACAAGATGTATAGTGTTTTGGAGACACATAGTAGAGTAGTGATGGTTGTGCAATGTAATAGATATAGTCAACTGTTTATATATTTAATACAATGTAGTATATTTAATTTATTTTGAACAATTAAAATGGAAGGTGGGACATTTATGTACATTTTATCACAATAAAATTAGTAAAAAAAGAGATCAATTTAAAGAAAGACTACTGGGGCTGGAGGGAAGAGTGAGAAGGATGTGTAATTATTGCAGATTCTTCTATAAAGTAATGTTTGATTAGAGACCTGGAGGAAGAGAGAGAGAGAGAGAGAGAGAGAGAGCAAGCGAGCATGCCATGTGGACATCTTGGGAGTGAGCATTCCACACAGAAGAACTGAGTCATGGATATGGCTGACTTCATTGAACCAATAAGGAGACCAAAGCAGAAAGCATAGGAGATGAGGTCTATGAGGGAATTGGGCCAGATCACTTAAGGACCATGACACACACTAGCATTTTGGTTTTAATTCCCATGAGCTTTGGTGCCTTGGGCAGAGCATGGGAAAGTTATCACCTTCTTTTGGTGCATCCTGGTGGTGGAAGAGCAGACACTGGACGTGGCAAAGCTGGGGGCCAGGACTGCGTTTGGGAGGCTGTCCATCGTTTGGGAGCAATGGCAGTGGCTGGAATGTGGATAGCGTGCCCATGATGAATGTGGGTCTGAGATACTGTGACCACGAGCCAAGGGGATATGGTGATGGACTGGAATCTAAGAGGGAACGCTGGCATGATGCCAACATTTCATGTTGGAACAACTGCACTAGGTTGTGAGGCAGATGAACCTAAAAGGAACAATACCTTAGCCTAAGTCTGAAGGCAAGATGTCGTGAAGACTAACTGCTAAGGTTCTGGTGGAATAAGATGATAAAGTGATACTTACTCTGTGCTTTTCACATAGTACCATAGCAATTTGAATGTGGAATGCCTCCCCACAGGTCCACAAGCTCCCATGATCAAGCTCAGCCCTGACTGGTAGTGTTAACGTGGGAAGCTCTGGAAACTTGCAGAAGTAGAGCCGATATGGAGATAGCGGGTCACTGGAGGTCTCTCGCAGAAGGATGCCTGGCCTCCAGTCCTTTCCCTTTCTGTTCTTCCTTGAAGGGGACAGCTTCCTCCTCCATATACTACCTCCACTGTGAAGCTCTGTTTCACTCCAGGCCTAGAATCAACAAAGTCAAGGACTTTGGACTCAAATATCTGAAACTGTGAGCCTAAGTATCTCATCCTATTAAGTTGCTCGTCTTAGGCATTCTGGTTACAGCTGCACAAAAGTAACTGATGCCAGTGTTTGGGTCAGATTTAGCATAGCTGGCCACTGTGCATGTGTTTGACTTTCTCTCACACAAGGTGACAAGTAGTCACACCATGGTGACTCAGGAAACCAGGAAGGCACCTTGCTCTCACTTTTCTGGCCTCCCTGGGGATGGAGGCTGCCATCTTTTCCCGGGTTCTCTCCACCTGGTGGCAGCACTGAGACTAAGACGTGCTGAGCTCTGAGGCCCCAGGCTGAAGGAAGTTTGGATGCAAAGCTGGGCCTCCCTCAGTCAGACTTCCAGTCTCCCTCCTGTCTCCCCTCACCCCCTGGAGGCACCTTCGCTGGGCCTCCAATAATCAACCTTGTGCTCTATAATAGAAGCTTTTAACGTTATAATCTCTTGTCACATTATTCATCCATCTCATCCAGGCCCAGGAAACCATTTCCTGGAGGCCTAGTTTTATAATTTTGTTCATTAGCCCCACTAATACATTCTCTTGGAAACCACAGTTTAATAAATTTCACAGTGCATGACCAGCGGACTTAATGAATATTAGTCACTCGCAGCAACTTCTGTTTATTCAGCCTCGCTCTCCTCTCCTCCCTTCCCTTACTCCAGACCTGGATCTGTGGAATGATAATAAGACAGAGGGGCTGGCAGGCCGCAGAAGACTCCAGACAAGGAGTGCTAGAGTCTCTCTGAGCTCACACCTGTTTTAAGATTTGTTATCCTTAAAACGAGAAGCTGTAGGGATTCACTGGGCTCTTTCCTTGTAGCCCCCAGAGGACCTTGCTATTAAACCACAGGGAGGAGCCGGGCTTCAGAGCACTTAAAAGTACTTATGTCAAATCCATCCCATTCTTCCGGCCTCCGTTCCTCCATCCAGCCACCATCCCCAGGGGCTGGAGCACATTACAAGGTATTCACTTCATATGAATGGGCACAAACAGACTTTTTCACCATTTCAGTATGTCTACATTTGCAGACACATCCTGTAGGCTGCCTGAAACAGCCTTAATTTCAATTTACTGTCTCCCAGAGGACCTTGCCATGCTGCGGAAAGTGGAAAACTCAATGGTCGTTTCTTCTCCACGACCTCTCACCCCAGCCTCTTTCTGCCCTCCTCCTCTTTCAAGGAAAATGCTGCCTTGGGCGGGAGAACCTTTTACTCAAGATGAATTGAAGGACGTTCTGATGCTTCTAACAGTGCACGAGAGCTTTTATATATTTTTTTTAAATAATGAGCAAGTTATACCAGATTACCACATTTGGAAAGTGTTCAAAGTCGGTGTGCAAAGCCCAGTGAATACCAGCATGGGCCCCCTGGACTATGATTATACAAGACAGCATGAAATTGTCGTCTTGAAATTTTACAGTGTCATTCTTGTTCTGCTGGGGCCAACTCCATCTAACTTTTTATTATGGAAAGTTTCAAATATATACCTGGGTGTAGAGCTCATTGTATAATGAGGAGCTGTGTACCCACCCTTTAGCTTTCATAGTATTCAACATTTGGCCCACCCTACTTCACTGAGTCAGTCCTTTTCCCTCATAGGCATACTTAAAACAATTAAAAAAAAAAACACCCATAGGCCTTCCCTCCTATAAATAGTTCCATATGAATTGCTAACTGAAAAGGACTTTCTGCTTTCAGTATAACCATTGAGCACATGTCACACCTAACCCACAGCAATGATATTTCTCTAGTTATGTAAGGCCCAGTCCGGTCTGTGCTTATTTTCACATGACTTCCTGCAATGCCAGCAGTTCTGGCCACTATCATTATTTTTCCTGACACCTTCAATGTGTCTTCTTACTGAATTGTGTTTCTATGAGGCCTACTTGCCGCATTGGCTGTTGTGTCTGCAAATCTTTGTTCCATACCCTCCTCCTTTTTCTTCTTCCTTCTTCTCATTCCTTCCCCTTCCTCCTACTCCTCTTCATCCTCCTTTAATCTTAGGTTGTAGATTTGTTTGTGATGCTCATATTTTTTTCTTCTGTAGAGACATCCCATAGTGTAGATCTAACTGATTGTTTCATTGTGGTGTCACTGACCTGATTCCAGTAATTGGGGTTGCTTCCAGAAGAGGAAGAAGTTGGGGCTGAGGTGTTTGTCTTTTCTTTTTTTGCTATTGTTTATATGTGTGCATAATATTTGTGGTATATAATGTGCTTGTGGTGTATGCATAGATATGCTCTGATGCTATACCCTGTGTGTGCACCTGTGGAGGCCAGAGGAGAAGGCCGAATGTCTTCCTCTATCATGCAATCAGCCTGGTTTCCCTCTAGATGGAGTCTCTTACTGATTCTGGAATTTTCCATCTTGGGCTGGAGTTTTTAAAATAATTAATTTATTTTTTATTAACAACTTCCATGATTGTAAACAATATCCCATCTTAATGCCCTCCCTCCCCCACCTTTTCCCCTTTTAAACTTCATTCTCCATCATATCCCCTCTCCATCTCAATAAGTCTCTCTTTTACTTTGATGTCATCATCTTTTTCTTCCTATTATGATCATCTTGGGTAGATAGTGTTAGTCACTGTGAGGTCATGGATATCCAGGCCATTTTGTCTCTGGAGGAGCAGGTTGTAAGGAGTCTTACCCTTCCTTGGCTCTTACATTCTTTCTGCCACCTCTTCTGCAATGGACCCTGAGCCTCGGACAGTGTGATAGAGATATTGCAGTGCTGAGCACTCCTATGTCACTTCTTTCCAGCACCATGATGCCTTCTGAGTCATTCCAAGGTCACTGCCATCTGAAAAGAGAAGGATCTCTAACCAAAAGTGAGAGTAGCATTAATATATGGGTATGAACATTAAGAGAAGTGCTTACTGGGAAGTTTGATGAGCATAGTGTATACATTTGGCAAGACAGGAGCATACGTTACACCCCTAGGGCTCATTACTACCCCTATTGTAGGTTTTCAGTATCAGGGATGTATTTCCTCCCATGGAAAAGGCCTCCAGTCCAATTAGAGGGCAGTTGGTTTCCACCATGACAGACGTGCCACTATTGCATCTGTTGGCTCATTTGGCCTGGCTGGCAAATGTTTGCAGTGTCCACTGTTGAGTATCTTCACTGGTGATTTCTCTCTCTCCCAATGAACTGCATGAAAATGACTTCTTCCAGCTTTCTGTCGGCTGGCTTACATACAGGAGGTTTTTAGCTCAGTTCCAGCAGGATTTCTCAGTGGCCTTGCAGCCCAAGTATGTGGAGTCTTCAGCAATAGGGTCTTACCATCTATTCCTGGTGGGAAATCAAGGGCCTCGACAATGGCCTGTAATGTTTTGGGGGCATCAGGGACCTCCCTGGCCAACAACTCACTGGAAGGTATCCCATCTCTGTTACTGAAAATTTTCTACAGCTCCTGAGTGGTCCATTGTACAAAAAAGTGGGTTTCCATATGATTTATTTATATCCTCTTGGATTTTGATTATAGGGCTGAATTTTTTATTCTTTTCTGTATGTGGATGCATGTGTGTGCATGTGTGTGTGTAAGTGCATATAAGTGTGTGAATGTGTGTAGAGGCCAGAAGGCAACCTCAGCTATCACCATTAAATACACAGTCCCCTCCTTTTTGAGCCAGGGTCTCATTGCCCTGTAGCTTACCACTGGCTAACCGGCAAACTCTCCACCTCCACAGTGCCATACCACCATCCCTGACATATTCACATAGCTTCTGGGAGTCAAACTTAGGTACTTATGCTTGCAAAGCAAAAATTCTACCCACAGTGATCTCTCTCCAGCCCCATGTTTCATTCTTAAGATAAAAAAGAAACATGCATAGGTTTGTCAGTTGATTAGAATATTATGGATATTATTTTGCTTTGGTATTTGGAGTTGAACTTATTGTTAATTCATTCAACAAATATGAATTAGCTCTTACAATGCACCAGACACTGTTATGGGCTTTGAGGGCACACAAGGTGACTAAGGGGACTGGAAATGAAGGCTGAAACATCACGAACCTCTTCCTCATGAAACTTAAATGCCATGGGTTTCAAAGCACCACTTTAAAAGACACCTGTGCCGGGTTCTTCTAACACCCTTGTAAAGTCCATCAAGTTGTAAAACCCTCTCAAATTTACAGAATAATACAGAGGATGAAGTGACAGGAACCATAGACAGGAGCAGTACCAGGACTCAGTAATGAAGATATCAGACACCAAAGCTCCCGTGCTTTTGGATTGCAATTGTTTGCTAAGTTAACGCTGGACCCAAAACTCCATCACAAATAGGTTAATACTACAAAAAGAAAAAAAAAATAATCAAGTAACTCCTGAAGCAAACTAATCTCTGAGTGTCAAGTGATGCTGACATAGATTGCCAAAAAAACTTTCCTAAGAGCCTGTGACTTTGATTTGCTTCTCCAGAAAACCAAGGATGCACTGAAACAAGAAACTAATTGTAACGTTCTGCTCACAGCCTACACACACCAAGCAATCTCCTCTTATCTTATCTACCAGAGTGAAATAAACTCCAACACTTTAAAATTGTATTGGTTTTATTTTTAGTTCCTTTTTAAAATTTCAAAACATGCTTCTCTCAGTCCAGTAAATAAACTTTATGACCCTCAGTGAGTAACGACCCACTGACTACACTACTAACTTTCAGAAGGACTCCACATCTGGGTAAGATGGGGGCATACGCCATCTGAGGCAGCTGCCAATTGAGGCTGGCTTTGGTGCGAATCTAGCTGTTGTGTCTGAAATCATACTGGGGGGAAGATTGACCGGAGCTTGTCAGAAGCTAGCAAAAGCACCAAAATCCTTCTTCACTTGTTTTTTTTCTTTGTCTGGGTGAAAGAAATAACAAGAAAAATGCAAGGACACAATGGAGACAGCCAGATCCTTGGGATGCTCAAATTTTATTTTTTTAAGAAAGAAAACTAAGGGCTGGGGAGATAGCCCAGTTTGTAAACTGCTTGCCTCACAAGCATGATGACTTGTGTTCAGTCCCCAGAACCTACTTAAGCATGGTGGCCTGCACCCATAATCTCACTGCTAAAGAGGCAGAGGCAGGGAGAGCCCTGGCACTCACTGGCCAGCCAGTGTCACCTAACTGGTGAGCTCCAGGCTGTTGAGAAACCCTGTCTCAAAAAGACATGGACCACATCCCTGAGGACTACCCTGAGGTTGTCCTCCGGCTTCTGCAAGCACAGATATGTATGTACACTTGAACACGTGTGCCCACACATGTACCCATGCATGTGAGCAACCGCATACTCATATACACACATAACAGAATAAAGAGAACTAGAAGGTGTCAAGTACACATGTCCCAATGTATGCATGTAACAACATAGTCATATACACACATAATAAAATGGAGGACTAAAATGTGTCAACTACACATGTTCACATGTATGTGTGCAACCACATACCTTTACACACATGATAAAATAAAGAGGACTAAAATGTGTCAAATGGCCTACATGCTAGGAGCTTTTAAATTTCATTATACACAAGGCCAAGCATGGTGGCGTATGCCTTTAATCCCAGCACTTGGGAGGCAGAGGTAGGAGGCTCGCCAAGAGTTCAAGGCCGCCCTGAGACTCCATAGTGAATTCCAGGTCAGCCTGGGCTAGAGTGAGACCCTACCTTGAAAAACCAAAAATAAAATAAAATGAAATAAAAATAAACATAATAAAAAAACATTTAAAAAGATTTCATCATACGCAATTCTCACAATAATATGAAAAAGTCACTTTGCCATCTATGCGTCATGTATGAAGAAGCTTGGGCTCAGAAAGAGAGGTTAGATCGGTTAGAGGACTCAGAGGATGGAGGCAGACAGACTTCACTCTGAATCCTTGCTATGCCACTCACCATGCTACCTGTCAGGGAGGATCAGGCAAGATGAAACATGCAAACACTCGGCACGGGGTAGGCACTGATCATATGCGCACAGGTAAGGCATATGCATGAGTAAATGTGATACAGTTTAAACACACAGTGGGGAAGCTACACAGATAGGTAGATGCATGATGTTTAATTTTTTTTGAGTCAGTGTGTGACTCAAAACCTTAGCGCCTCTTGCGATTGCAAACTGGGACACAAGACACTCGCACCACTTTTTTGCATCAGGCTTTACGTGGGTACTGGGGAATCAAACCCAGACCTGCAGGCTTTGAAAGCTAGTGTGTTTCATCACTGAACTGTCTCCCCAGCCCCGGAATTTGTGCTCATCAAATGAGCTCTTGGAACAAGGCACTATTTCATAGGCACAGGCATTGTTTACGTTTTTTGTTGTTTATTGAAGTAGGGTCACATTGTAGCCCAGGCTAACCTGGCACTCACTCTGTTGTCCCAGGCTGGCCTTGAACTCACGGCAATCCTTCTACCTCTGCCTACCAAGTGCGGGGATTAAAGGCGTACTCTACCACGCCTGGTTCATTGTCTGTGTTTTTAAGCCTGCAGTCTCTGAGTGTTACTCACCTGCCCCATATCGTAGTTCAGTGAACACCAAATGTTGCTGAGTGTTGTCTGAGCTCGGTGTGTATTGGCACAAGTCACAAAGGTTGAGGAGCAAGCGGATCAACTTGCAAATGTGACAATAGGTGTCAGCCTCCAACGGTGACATTGAGCAGAAGCCTGCATATCTCTGAGAGCTCATCTGTGCCTGATACCACATTGCTATTCAGAATTCGGAGGTTCTGTGGTGGTGTTCTCAGGGTGAGCCTGTTCTCTCAGTTGCCAGATAGAGAAGCAATTGTGAGTAGCGCTTACAAGCACCACCCTCAGAGAGGGGCAGAAACTGGCTCTGCCGTGTAGTCTTGGACTCGGACTGCCTAATCTCCTCTTGCTTCTGTCCTCATTTGCATGATGGGGTTGACGATGCTGACCATGGGGATGATAAAATAGCCATGTGCAGGCAGCATTGAAGGTTTGGCGCATTTACACCTAAAGCTGTTTGAACAGAACGTGAAGTGTAAGGCATGCTGGCACGTGTCAGTGATGGTAGGACTTAGAGAGATGATCACTTTGATCCAGAAGGACCACGGTCAGTTGCATTTGGGAGCTTTCTGGAGAGGAGCAAATCAGAACTTGGTCTCACTCAGTGGGACATCACCATCCAGGATGGGCGAGACACTGTGCTCTCTATGGGACAGGTTCTAAGATGAGTGGAGCACCTGCTCAAGACCCTTCCCATTGTTTCGAGAACAAAGGAACTCTAGTGTGGGACGTTTTTCGAGATCCTGTTCCTCTCCAAAGATAAGGGCTATGGGGCTGGAGAGATGGGTCAGCAGTTAAGGTGCTTATCTGCAAAGCCTAAGGACCCAGGCTTGATCCCCCAGTACCCATGAAAAGCCAGATGCACAAAGTGGCACATGTGTCTGACGTTTGTTTGCAGTGGCTAGAGGCCCTGGCATGCCCATTCTCTCTTTCCCTCTTTCTGTCTCTATCTGCCTCTCTCTCTCTCTCTCATAAATAAATAAAATATTTCCTTTAAAAAAAAAGATAAGGGGTACAATTCTTCTCCAGCTGCTATGGATGAGACAGGGCTCATGATGGTTTAAACCTCAGGCCACAAACTTAAGAGTCTCTCAAAGGAATTTTAAGAATATCAAGAACTCAGAGAAATATTTTTAAATAAGATAGAATAAGGCAGAGTTGGAAATATGAGGAATATTTTCTTTCTTTTTTGTTTTCAACTTATTATTATTAGTTATGGACATACTCAGTATGTAACTAGCACTTGTTGGTACCATCCTTACTGTCATCCCTGCCCTCCTTAAAGGGGAGTCTCCTCATTGGGGATGCCCGTTATCCCCATGGGGACTGTGGGGCTGAGGCAGGAGAATGACTGGAGATCACAGGTCAGCCAGTCTAATACTGGCAGCTCCAGCGAGAAACTCAGTCTGAAACAGTGCAGAAAGCAGAAGAGTGATGGAGGTGGATGCCCAGTGCTCTCTTCTGGACTTCACACATGTGTACAAAAGGCATTCACACAGCACACACATGTGCAATCACTATACCACACCACATATACTACACACACACACACACACACACACACACACACACACGCAGTGTTGCAGTCAGGTTCGCATTGCTGGTAGAAATCACCCAACTGAGAGCAGCTTGTGGGGACAAAGGGTTTATTTTGGCTGACAGGCTTGGGGGGGAAGCTCCATGATGGCAGGGAAAAATGGCATGAGCAAAGGGTGGACATCACCCCCTGGCCAACATAAGGTGGGCCATAGCAACAGGAGAGTGTGCCAAACACTGGCAAGGGGAAACTGGCTATAACACCCATAAACCCGCCCCCAACAATGTAGTGCCTCCCAGAGGTGTTAATTCCCAAATCTCCATCAGCTGGGAACCTAGCATTTAGAGCACCTAAGTTTATGGGGGACACCGGAATCAAACCACGACACACACACACATACCAAAATAAAAAACTGAACATGTGTTATAACTGCTCTGGTTATCTAGTACCACAATAGAGTAGACTGCAAACATGAGGGATGTAGGTGTCATACAGGTTCTCATTACTACCAGAAACTTACATATTGTTTAACCTCTTCTGCTTTGCATGCTGAAGATAATGAATCACATCTCCTGATGCGTCAGAAAGCTTCAATGGTTGTAATCTCTATATGTAATTGCAGCTGAACAGGCAGCAGTTTGGGCCCAAAGCTTTCACTTTTCTGTGCCATATCCCTCTGCTCACACCAGTTCATTTCTATGCAATGCAACCCTGCACAAGTTCTCAGGACATGGGCATAACAGCAAGCCTCTCACACACACTGTTTCTAGCCCAGTGCAGGCAAAGCTTTTTCTCACCTTCACAAGCCAAACCTCACAGTCCATAGTTCTTAATTCATTCAAATGTTTCAACTCTGACCAGAATATTTCATCGAACTATACTTACAGCACTGCGAGGCTTTCCTTAAGCTAAGGTTTCAAATTCTTCCACATTCCTCTTGAAAATAAGCTCCAAAAGGCCAAAGCCATGGAGTCGGGTTTTAAGCAGAAAATGATACTGCTCCTTGGTACCAACTTTACTGTTGCAGTCAGGTTTGCATTGCTGGCAGAAATCACCTGACCAAGAGCAGATTTTGGGGAAAAAGGGTTTAGTTTTGGCTTACAGACTTGAGGGGAAGTTCCATGATGGCAGAGGAAAAACGATGGCATGAACAGAGGGTGGACATCACCTCCTGGCCAACATCAGGTGGACAATAGCCACAACAGAGTGTGCCAAACACTGACAAGAGGAAACTGGCTATGACTCCCCTAAGCCTGCCCCCAACAACACACTTTCCCCGGGAGGCATTAGTTAATTCCCAAATCACCACCAGCTGGGAACCTGCCATTCAGAACACTTAAGTTTCTGGGGGACATATGAAAGAAACCACCACAGAAGTCTTCCAAATTCTCAGGCTGTGGCTTAGTTTGTAGGGAAATCCAGCTTCTACATTCAAAGTGGAGGTTTGTGTAGACTGTGACTTATCAACAAACTTATTTATTAGACTTCATGTAGACTAAAATGGACACTTGTGGTATATTGTTCTGCCTTGGCACATGCTTTGAAGCATGTAGTCACCATCACAATGATGACACAGGAAAACAAAACAAAACAACAACAACCAAAAAAACAAAACAAACAAACAAACAAAAACAACCTTTTGTCTAAAGGGAGAAATCTCCTTGGTCACTTCCACTATCTCCATATATCTGCGCCACTTTCTAGAGACAGGATTATTGAGCTTGTAGCCCTCTGTATCTGGTTGTTTCACAGAAGGCCTTTGAAGATTATCCACGTGTTGCACACATACGTCTTGCATGCCTGTACTTTTTAGCAGTGGTCTCTTCTGTGGATGCATTATAAATGTTTATCTGTTTGCCTGTTGAGAATTGCTTTGGGCAATTATGGGTAAAACTGTTGTAACCGTCATGTAAAAAAAGAAAAGAAGCAACCAGACAGACTGCGGAAGGTAATTTAGGTCTTTGCCTTTGGAAATTCTGCTTAGACAAACATTTACCCTTCTGGTCTCACACGGGAAAGTCACTGCAGTGTATCTGCTCTGCTTTTCTCCTCCGCACCACGAGGACCTGTGAAAGAGGGTGTAGTATCTATGGCGACCTACTCTAACCTCATTATTCCAGTCCTCACGTGGAAAATATTATCTATCTTAAAATTCTTGCTGATTCAACACTGAAGTCATGTTGACTTGTAAAATTAATCAAGCTCCCAAAGAGAAAGAAATGTTCAGATGTTTCCATCCTTATTTTTAAAATATGGCTGTCTCCTGAAGATGCTGATCTTACAACAGCCAGTAGAGCCATCCATCTTGACTGTTCAACACTCACCCATATAACAAATCGCCGTCTCAGTGAAATGCTGGGGGGCCACAGACACGGTTCAGCCTATGTCTCAGTAGCAACGTAAAAATTGATGCCTGGGAAGAAATATTAACCGAGCAACTACCTGTTATGTGGGAATGCACGGCATGAGGAAGCCAACCTGTGAAACCTATGGAAGGTTTCCTTCAATAGGAAGTGCAACATACCTGTGAACACATCTTCCTCTGGGGCTCCTTAACATGAACTAGATATAGGCAGCCTTAAAAACGAGGCCAGCCTGAGACTACACAGTGAAGTCTAGGTCAGCCTGGGCTACAGTGCGACCCTACCTTGAAAAGGCAAGAAAAAAAAAAGAGTCAAGTTTAAAGTTATTTTGCACTCCTATTGTGTACAGCTGAAAATATATCCTCTGACCGTGGTAGCGTCATAGGTCTATATCGCCCGCGGAAGTCTACAGTAGGCAAAGCTGACCTAGTGGCACTCACAGCCACTTGTCTCTGTCAGTGACCCTCTGCCCTTGTAGTATTCCCTAAGGTGTGAAACGTACTAGTGTAGAGGGCAGACGGGGATATAGATGATGCCCAACACTGGAGACAAAGACGGAGGGAATGAGAAAGGCACCGGTTTTACCGGGCTCACTGTAAGTAGAGGCGAGCTGTGCTCTGTACACCATGTGCTCCTCATGTATAGTCTCTATCTGACTTGCTTCCTTGCCGGTCCTTTCTGTTTGGATTTGGAAAACTTTGACCTCTCATGAAATAAGAGGAAAAAAATAGGGGTTGATGACCACATCTAGTGCTGTGCTTCCACATATCTGAATATATTGTATTTTTTTTCCCCAGGAGAAATGTCCGAGTTGCTGGGCATTGTATGCATATTAATTTTTGTTAATTTTCTTTTTTTAACACTTAATTTTTATTTACTTATTTCCTTGAGAAAGAGAGAGAGAGAGAATGTGCATGCCAGGCCTTCAGCTGCTCCAAACAAACACCAGACATATGCACCACCTTGTGCACCTGGTTTACGTGGGTCCTGGGGAACCAAACTTAGGTCCTTTGGCTTTGCAGGCAAGTGCCTTAACCACTATTAATCTCTCCAGCCTTTGCTGATTTTCTTTTGATGGCAGGTACCATGTGTTACCCTTCTTCCCGTAGTCCATGGCAACCCAGCATGGTGCTGAGGGCATCTGAATAGGTTAATAAATGCATAGAGGTTGATTTATGGGAATGGTTTGGGACCCCCCCCCCCTGTTTTTTCACTCATCTATGTCTGAATATCGACAGCAGAAACCTGTGCTTGTCTGTTACTCTCCTCCTGTGATATGACCTGTGAGCATTCACCTTGGCTTGAGGCTGAAATACATGAATCAGCAGAGGACACGCTGAGTCACAGGCTTCTCAATGCCAACCCCGCCCCCATTTCCTTTTATATGCAGCCTTGGAACACGTCTCAATAATTCAAGAAATATGTGTACATATCTCCTTACCAAAACAGTATTTCTGAAGGTTTCACTCTTCTGTTTCACGCTTTCACAGAAACCTGAACTCAAAAGCTCCTCCACAGCCAAATTCTAATGGTGATGATCAGCTTAGCCTTGGCAAGACCACTCCAAGCCACTATGTGTGTTCCAGAGTCTAGAGATGAGCTGCCATGTCACCAGGAAGAGGATGCACACTGTCCCTTTCCCTAGTGATAGCCCCCCTCCCAAGCTGTTGCTTCTTTCCGTGGTGGGGTGAGTGCCCAAACAGAGGGGCCACTACACTGGCTTGAACCCCCTGATGCTCACTTACCAACTGCTGAGATAACACCCCATTCATCTCCAGAGCTCCAGCACTTCTGGGAGATCAAGTGGGTCTGCAGAGCTTGGTGTGTCTAGTCCTGGGCTCAGCTCATTGGATCGCAAAGGTCCCTGCAGGATAGCAGGTCGATCTTTGCTGGGGTTTGGACAGCAGAATGGAAAGGAGCAGGAATGAAAACCAACAGTGGGGACGTTGAAGGTAAGGAATTGCAAGCAAAAGCCTCACTGTGACTATGAAGTCGGACCCATGTATCCACATGGAGCGCAAGTGATGATCAAAGGATGAGATCTAAGGAGACTCAGGTAACTTATGTCTAATTTTATTTTGCATATGTGGGGTGTGTGTGTGTGTGTTTGTGTGTGTGTGTGTGTATGCAACATATGTGTGTGCGCTTGCGAGTGAGGGTATATGTGCACATGTGTATATGTGGAACCAAAGATTGAGACCAAGTGTCTCCCTCAATCACTCTCCACTTTATTTATTGGGACAGGCCACCTCACTTGAACTCAGATCTTGCCCATTCAGGCAGTCAAACCAGCCAGCTTGTCCTGGGGATCCCCAAATGTGGGATTGCAGGCAGCCTGCTATACCCAATTAATATTTACATGGATGTTGGGGATCCAAACTCATGATCTAATGTTTTCATGACCAGTTATTTACCAACTGAGTCATCTCCCCAGCCCTCATAACGAATTTCATATAATAAATCTACAGTATTTAAGACAATTCACTTATAAGTGACTATAAGAATTATTTATTCTTGATAAAGAAAGAAAGAAAGAAAGAAAGAAAGAAAGAAAGAAAGAAAGAAAGAAAGAAAGAAAGAAAGGTCAGGGGCAGCTTATGCCAGAAAGCCTTATTGGTTGCAAATCTCATTGAGTCCCCTTGTTCTAAATAGCATTCCAACAATGAAAACACATACACCACTGGCCAGAGGAATTCCGTGCTCTCAGACCTGACTTCTGTCAGTAATCTCAGATGCTACACAAATGGGCTTGGTGCCCAGATGAAAGACTGCGTGTACAACGGCAGGAAAAGCCCCCTTCTGTGACCAAACCATTAAACCTCAATTAGGAAATCGACGTGGAAGGTGTAGATAAGTCTGGGGCAATTACAGGGCTTTGCCTGACAGCTCAGTTCCTGAGGCCTGGGCTTAACCAGGTGACTGGGAAATCTGATCCCAGGCCAGCTGTAGACAGTGCAGGCCCTCTGCCCTCTGCCAGCCTGATCCCCACCACTGCAGCTTTCTGCAGCCTGTGGTCCTCACAGCTTGTCATTGCCCTGTGAGCTGGGCCCACCTGCTCTGAGATGGCTGGGCACAGAGTCAGCCAGCCGGGCGCACGTCTATAGATTCGGTCCGGGAGATCTTGTTGGCATGGAGGTGAGGTGAAGAGTGGCACTCCTTGCTCTGAGTGAGGACTGTCTCTAGACAATGCATGCCAGTCATGCTTCAGTTTGAGTTAGGGACAACCAAGGATTCCACTTGCCCTTAGGACTTGGGGGCACTTGGTAAGAAGCTATCCCATGTATTTTTCTGGAGGCTTCCTGAGGCTACAGCCATCCTAATTCCACATTGAAAGTACTGTCAGAAGGCGGAGGGCATCATTCACTGTGCTATGGGATGAACTGTGTCCCATCCCAAGTAAAACAGCCTTATTCCCACCCCCAGGGCTTCAGAATGTGACCTCATTTGGAGATGAAGTGGTGACTAGACTTCAGGGTGGATTGAACCAGATGACCTCATGTGTTCTGAATGCTTTATTCCCGGCTGGTGGTAAAATGGGAGGAGGAGCCTTGCTGGAGGGAGTGTGCTGCTAGGCGTGGACCCTGAGGTGCACTAAGCCCCTAGCTTGCCAGTGTTAGTATGGCTCATTCTCATGCTGCTGTTTTCCACCTGCTGTGGCAGAGGTGATATCCAGCCTCTGCTCATGCCATGCTGTCCTCTACCACCATGAAGCTTCCTCTTGAAATTGTAAGCCAAAATAAAGATTTTCCTCCCATTGGCTGCTTTTGGTAGGGTGCTTTATTACAGCAAGAAGAAGATAACTACAATATCCCCTAATCCAATATAGAAGAAGCCTTTATATGAAGAGGATACTAAGGGCCTGGGTAGCTCAGTTGGTGGAGTACTTGCCTGCTGCAAGGTTAATATCTATTGTCAATTTGTTTTGATCTAAAATCATCTAGAAGAAAAATCTCTGGGTATGACCTTGATGGAGTTTGTGGAAGAGATTAATTGGGGTGGGAAGTCACTCCCTAACAGTAGGCAATCTAACAGATGAGTTCCCAGACTAATAAAAGAAGAAAGCTAGCAGAGAACCAGCATTCATCTCTCTCTGCTTCTCAACCACAGATGTAGTGTGACCAGCTGCCTCATTCTCCTGCTACCATGCTTTCTTCCCTATGAAGGACTAGAACCTCAACCTACATCAAAACAAAACTTCCTTCCTTGAGTTGCTTTTGTCAGGTATTTTGTCACAACGATGAGACAAGTAACAAATTCACCCCACTTGCACAAAGTCCTGGGTTCAATCTCCGGCACCACATAACTGAGTGTGGTGGTTCACACCTGTGACCCTGGTTTAGGAACATGGAGGCAAAGTGATCAGAAGTTTAAGGACATCCTCGGTTGAATTCAAGGCCAGCCTAGGATACATGACACTCTGTCTCAAAGTAAAAAGAGCAAGAGATTAGGACATAGACTGAAACACCAGGGGCGCTGGTGCAGAGGGACATTCTTGTGAAGAGGCAGCAAGAAGGTGACTATGTGCAAGGAGAGAAGCTTTAAGCACATCAACCCTGTCAACACCTGCATCTCAGACTTTCAGCCTCTAGAACTGTTACTGGTGGTCTTGGCCTGGGTGATTTCAGGTTCTTGACATCTGTTGTAATCAGGTTTGCATTGCTGGAAGAAAACACCCAACCAAGAGCAGCATGTGGGGAAGAAAGGTTTATTTTGGCTTACAGACTCGAAGGGAAGTTCCATGATGGCAGGGAAAGATGATAGCATGGGCAGAGGGTGAACATCACCTCTTGATAAATATCAGATAGACAGCAGCAACAGGAGTGTGCCAAATACTGTTAGAGAAAGCTGGCTATAACATCCATAAGCCCGCCTTCAACAATACACTGCCTCCAGGAGGCTTCAATTCCCAAATTACCATCAGCTAAGGACCTAGAATTCAGAACATATAAGTTTATGGGGGACACCTGAATCAAACCACCACATTCTGTCCCTGACCCCCATAAAATGATAACCATACATGATACAAATTTAATGCATACATACCAACTTTAAAAGTCCCCATAGTTTTATCAATCCCAAAGATGTTCATACATCCGCATAGTCCAAGATCTTTTTAAATATTTTTTGTTCATTTTTATTTATTTATTTGAGAGCAACAGACAGAGAGAGAAAGAGGCAGGTAGAGAGAGAGAGAGAATGGGCATGCCAGGGCTTCCAGCCACTGCAAACGAACTCCAGATGTGTTCACCCCCTTGTGCATCTGGATAACGTGGGTCCCGGGGAACCGACCCTTGAGCTGGGTTCCTTAGGCTTCACAGGCAAGTGCTTAACCACTAAGCCAGCTCTCCAGCCCGTCCAAGATCTTTTAACTGAGCAATAATACCCAGAAAGAAAATCCTCAAAAATCCCATAGTGGCACAGAATACACACTCACACTGCAAAAGATGGCATTGGGCATAGCAAAGAAATAATCAACCAATACAAGATTTAAAGCAACTAGGGCAAACATCAAAGTCTGTTCCTTCAAATTCAATAACTAACCAGTGTTAAGTCTCCAAGTCTGATAATTCTACCCAACAACAAATCTCTGGACTTGCAGTTCTGCCTCTCTAGCTAGGCTACTCACAGTTCCTGTAAACTTCATCCAATGCTGGCAGCTCAACTTGGCAGCCATCCCATAGTCCTGGCATCTCCATTGGCTCTCCACTGCAACACATGGTTCATTCTCATGACTCCATTAGGTGTCCATGAAGGTAATCCAACAAGCCTGCTTCACACTGCCCATGGCCATTTCCCAAATACAAAACCATGTTGCAAATTCAATGACCCTCTCTTGCCTGCATTTTCTACACTCCATAATAACAGGTAGGCTGCCAATTTGTTAATTCAGAGGGGAGCAAAACAGACTTTGAAGAACAGGACACTCCTTCTGCATTCAGGCCCCTTAAAAATACTCTGCATTCTTTCCGTTGTCACAGTGAAGGTCATTGGCCCAATCTCAAAGGCAGTAATCTCTCATACAATTGAAACTGAAGAGGAAAAAATTTTGGCCCAAAGATTTCATTTCTGTGCCATATCCCTCTATTCACACCAGTCCATTTCTATGCAATGCAACCCTGCGCAACTTCTCAGGTCACAGGCAGGCAGAATACAGCAAGCCTCTCACACAAGCTGCCTCTAGCCCAGTCCAGACAAGGGTCTTTCTCACCCTCATAAGCCAAACCTCAGTCCATACTTTTTTCTGCACTGAGGTCTTTCAAATCTGACCAGAATAGTCCATTAAGCTGTACTTACAGCACTGCAAGGCATATCTTAGGCTAAATTTCAAATCTTTCCACATTCCTCCTGCAAAGCAGTTCCAAAGGCCAAAGCCACACAGATTCTAGCAGTATAACACCATTTCTTGGTACAAACTTTACAGTTGCAGTCAGGTTTGCATTGCTGGCAGGAAACACCTAACAGAGAGCAGTTTGCGGGGAAAGTAAAAAAGGTTTATTTTGGCTTGTAGACTCAAAAGGAAGCTCCATGATGGCAGGGGAAAATGATGACATAAGCAGAGGGTGGACATCACCTCCTGGCCAATATCAGGTGGACAACAGGAACAGGAGAGTGTGTCAAACACTGGCAGAGGAAGCTGGCTATAATGCCCATAAACCCGCCTTCAACAATACTCTGCCTTCAGGAGGCTTCAATTCCCAATTTGCCACCAGCTGAGGATCTAGAATTCAGAACACATAAGTTTATGGGGGACACCTGAATCAAACCACCACAACAGCTAACAACAGCAACAACAACAACAACAAAAAACTGAAGAAAAGCACACAGAAGTTGTGAAGCAGCAAGAAGATTTAATAAGAGCAAAGAAAAAAGTCTCTCTCTCTCTCTTCTTTTTTTTTTTTTTTTTGGAGGTAGGGTCTCACTCTAGCTCAGGCTGACCTGGAATTCACTATGTAGTTTCAGGGTGGCCTCGAACTCATGGCGATCCTCCTACCTCTGCCTTCTGAGTGGTGGGATTAAAGCCGTGCACCACCATGCCCGGTGCCAAAAAAGTTCTCTTAAATGAAACAGTTTACCTTATTGCGCATGTACTCGAAACCCAGTCCAGGTTGAGTGACTCCTTCTGATCTGACCCTGGATGTATCTAAGAGTACATTTGGATATGTACTGATCATGAAGAATGGTCAGTAAGGGAGGAGAAGCCTGACTCAGTGTTGGGTGTATGAGCAGGATGTGTGAGCAGAGCCCACAAGCAGGGCATATGAGCACATAGGTACAGGTTGGGGTGCCAGGTTCCTGACAGGTGAAGGGCAGGCACATTGTTTAGGAGAAAGGGTTTGTTTAATGCTCAAGCCAAATAGTGTCCTGGGTGGCTAAACTATTCCCTGCCTGCGTCTGAACTGTAAGAATATAAATTTCTGTTGAAGCCATTCAGTAGTAGTTTGTATGACAGCCTAGCAAATAAGTACACATGGGCTCGTGAACTCACTTGACAACTATTTACTGAACCTTTACTATATCCTAGATGATGGTTTTATACTGGGAACACAGAGTAGACTCTAGCTGTCCTAAGAGCTTATATTTGTGAGTATAGGGGAAGGTCATTGACAAGATAAACACATTAATATGTTAGTTTTATTTTAAAACAAGGTCTCACTACACAGCCCAGGCTGGCCTAAACCTTGAAATCCTTCTCCCTTCACTCCTGAAGGCTTGGGATGCAGGCGAATACTGCCACACCCAACTTGAGCATTCATTTTAAAGAGTGGTAATGGTTGTGACGGAGATTGATGAGGACGAGGTAGGGCTGCTTTGGGGAGGAAGTAGCTTTCTGGCAAAGTGGTGGAGCTGAAAACAAAAAGGTATTAGCCATGCCTAGCTTTGAGCAGGAGAAGATGCAAAAGTCCTGGGGCAGGAACAAACTGATGGCTCTGGGGAACTGGAAGAGTGACATTGTGAGTGAGAACAATGCTTTGAGATGGGCTGGGAACATCATGAAAGAAGAAGCAGAGGGCCAAGACAGAACCATACACAGTCTCCACCTACTCATAACCAGTAAGGGGCATTAACGGTTGTAAGGTGAAGGAGGCATGTGTGGAGGTGACCAGACAGTGCAGAGTCCTGAAGGTAGAAATTAAACTCCAGGAGTGGGGTTGGCTTAGAACTGTGGTTTTTATCCTGGCCAGAATCCACATCTTTTTTAAAAAATAAATATTTCTAAGATGCATTCATTATCCTGAAATCACCACATATAATGTGATTTCTCTGACAATGTAATTTAAAATGTTAATAGAGGGCTGGGGAGATGGCCCAGCAGTTAAAGTGCTTGCTTGCAAAGCCTAATCACTCAAGTTCAGTTGTCCAGTACCCAATTAAAACTAGATGCACAAAGTGGTACATGCATTTGGCGTTCATTTACAGTGGTAAGAAGCCCTGGTGTGCCTATCCTCTCCTTGCAAATAAATAAGTGAAAATAAATATTCCAATAAAAATGCCGTAACCACAACAAAAAGGAAAAATTTATAAATAATTGTTAATAAATAACTGCAATATATAAATATTCAAGTTACACAGGCAAGAACATGAAGTGGTCCATTGCTGACAGGCAGCATCACTGTCAAAATGAACCCTACCTATAGTTTCAGTCCAATACCTAGTTTTTCTGATCTAAAGATACTTCTAATTATTTATAGTTTAGAAATTTTCTTCAGCTTCACAGATTGTAGTAATGTTGTGAAAGTTTCTGAAAATTGACTAATATGGGAAAATCTCTATTAAGCTTCTTTCGTCCCTGAGCTTGGAGATTTCCTCACATTGCCTTTCTTGAGCAGTGACTAATCTTCAAACCCTGAACTGTCAGCACTCCTTAACCACTACCCACATCCTCTTGGGGCTGAGCTCTTGGATACAGGTACCCACGGGAAAATTCCCTCCCCTTGACCTATATCACAGTGCCAGGCGACAAGGAGTTTTCTAGAATTATCTCTATAATTGCAGCTTAACAATGTAATTGAGGGGCTCGAGAGATGGTTTAGAAGTTAAGGCACTTGCCTGCAATGCCTCAGGACCCAGGTTCAATTCCTCAGTACCCAGATGTACAAATTGGCGTACGTGTCTGGAGTTTGTTTGCAGTGGCTAGAGGCCCTGATGTGCCCATTCTCTATCTGTCTCTTTCTATCTCTCTCTCAATAAATAAATAAAAAGTTTATACATCCAACTCCTTTATTAAAAAATGTAATTGGGGCTGGAGAGATGGGTTAGCAGTTAAGCGCTTGCCTGTGAAGCCTAAGGACCTGGGTTTGAGGCTCAATTCCTCAGACCCACATAAGCCAGATACACAAAGGGGCGCATGTATCTGGAGTTCTTTTGCAGTGGCTGGAGGCCCTGATGTACCCATTCTCTCCCTCTCTGCCTCCTTGTCTCTCTATCGCTCTCAAATAAATAAATAAATAAAAAGAAGCAAAAAAATTTTTAAAAAATGTAACTGATACATACTGATGGTTCTAATACAATAAATTTGAAACATGTATACAACGGCAAATAATCAAAAGAAGGTGACTAGAACGTTGATCATTTCCATGTGTTGGGAAACTTTGAACCCTGTTTTAATAGTTATTTTGAAACCTGCATTATTGCAGGCTTCAATCATCCTCCTGTGCTTCATAGCCCAAACACTAATTTCCCCGTGTCTAACTGTACTTCCATGCCCAGTATCCAGCCTCCCTTCATTCACCTCGTATCCTTCCTAGCCTCTAGTGAACACTACTCTACTCTATTCTTTGAGATCACTTTTTATTTTTTTTTTACTCCACAGGAGAGTGAGGCTAAGCAGCACTCGTCTCTCTGTGTCTGGATTGTTTCACTTCACATGATGTCCTCCAATGTAATTGTAACTTAATGATATGTGAGCATATCTGAAAATCACATAAGCATATTTCACCAAACCTAACCACGAACTCAACTTCCCTTCACAAAAATCACAAAAATGCCTGTGACCCGATATGAGAGGGGAAGGTTGACAGTCATAAAGTGAGAGTGGAAATAGGGTGGCCCTAACCAGTTAAATATCCTGTTCTTGCACAATTTAAGAAGCCATGTAATCTCATGAACATGCTGCTGGGCTGGCTCAGGCCTTGGGAGGCGGGCAGCTGAGACCTCGTTAGCGTCTCTAGGTGTGCTGATGCTCAACCTGCTTGTACTTCTGACCCAAGAAAGGCTCAGTGCTGCACCCTGCTGGAGAAACATGGAGCGCAACGTGCTTCCGCAGGTCTGACCTGAGCCTCACCTCGGTCTGAGTGCTGTCTAGTAGTTTGAAGAATCTTGAGTTAGTCCCGTTTCCGCGTGTCCACACGGCTACTGTGAACAGCCCCCATTGTTTACCGTAGGCTGCTATCTCTCTCGTGTATTCTGTGTTCCTTACAGATGCAGCTTATATATCTACTGTGTGTGTATATATAGTAAACATAAGTGTATACATACATATATGCATATGTTAGATTGTCATGACCTGTACCTATCTTTTTAAAAATACTTTATATTTATTTATTTATTTCACAGAGAGGGGGAGAGAGAGATTGAGAATGGGCACACCAGTGCCTCCAGCCACTGCAAACGAACTCCAGACGCATGTGCTGCCTTGTGCATCTGGCTAATGTGGGTCCTGGGGAATCGAACCTGGGTCCTCTGGCTTTGCAGGCAAATGCCTTAACCGCTAAGCCATCCCTCCAGCCCACCTGTACCTGTCTTTATCTTGCATCAGGGGAGGAGTGTCACCTTCTAGTCCAGACTCTCCTTCTGTGGTCTCAAGGTCATGCTACTTACTGTCCTGAGAGCAGAGTCCTCTCCAGAAGCATTCGATTGTCTTCCTTCCTTCATGATGTGACATTACTCCCAGTCAATTACGCTGTAAGCTCAGATATAACTCACCTCTGGTCTTTGTACAATTAAAATAAAACCCCATCTTGACCCTTCATCCACCTTGATACTTCCCTATTTACTTTTTCCTATGGTAAGTTCTGAAAAGAACAGTAGATATTTCTTTTCTCCATGTCCCCAGTGAAAATGGTCTCTGCCCTGCTTCCAACCATCCCATCATTGCAATGCGCCTTTCACCAAGATTGCTACTCGCTAATGGACCTTCTCATTCCCCAACCCAAGGGACACTCTTCTGGTTAGCTTACTTGGCCTTCCTGTGAACTGACATATATTTGTAAAGAATGTTAATTGGTATGACAGGGAAATTATCACCACCTCCCCGTATTTTCCCTGGTATCTGTAGAAGCTGCTGCAGAGCTGGAGTTACTGAAGTGCGTGTGTTCAAGCCCAGCCCCTTACAGACATCGCACCCAGGTGTGCTCATTTCTTCTAGATTCAGCCCCAGCGCCACCCCCCCACCAAAAAAACAACTAGCTGCTCACAAGGCCTGTGGTGGGCTTTTTCCTCTTTTCTGGCTCCTGGGCTGTTCACCTCTGAGCATCTGAGGTTTTTGCCACTGGGAAGGTTTTATCTTCCCACCCTGGCAGCAGTTTAGCTGTCCCTTAGACCACGTGGATGTTTCCACTCCCCACCTTTGGTCTCAGACTCGCCTCCCCTGCCGCTCCCCCTTCTTTGGTCTTCAGACACTCCCTCACCCCTCCTGATGGAATAAATATAGTAATTCACAAAAATAATCCTTCTCGGTCTTGTTCTATTTCAATTCTTTAAGTAAAGCATACATTGGCTCTGGTTTGGGATTTGCATTTGAACTCCCAAAAGTAAGTTCTGTCTCAGGTATATTTTAAGTATTCCATGTATTATTCCAGAAATTACGTGAAAGTGTTTTATTAAAATCCAAATAATTGGGCTGGAGAGATGGCTTAGCGGTTAAGCGCTTGCCTATGAAGCCTAAGGACCCTGGTTCGAGGCTCAATTCCCCAGGACCCACGTTAGCCAGATGCACAAGGGGGCATACGCATCTGGAGTTCATTTGCAGTGGCTGGAGGCCCTGGCGCGCCCATTCTCTCTGTCTCTATCTGCCTCTTTCTCTCTCTGTCGTTCTCAGATAAATAAATAAACAAAAAATATTTTTAAAAAATCCAAATAATTTTAAAAGATAAAATAAACTTGAAGCAGCATTTGAATGATTCTCTTGGGCATTTCATACATGTATGTAACAAACTTAAGGCTAATCAATATTGTTAACTCTTCAGATAATTGGATGGCTTATATTGATTGTCAACTTGACAGGACCCAGAATCACCTGTGATGGGTTATCTAGATTAGGTTAGCCTCTGGACACACCTGTGAGGGATTATCTTGATTGGGTTAATTGAGGTGGGAAGACTGATCTTTGCTGCAGGTGATGTCATGCCCAGTGCTGGGATCCTAGGCTGTGTACAAAGGAGAGAAGTGGCTGAGCCCCAGTGGTCATTGCTCTCTGCTTCCTCACCGTGCTGAATGTAACCGGCTCCCCTGGGCTCCCGCCATCATGCTTCCCCAGCTACCATGCACTGTGACCTCAAACTGGAAGCTAAAATAAATCTGTTATCCCTTACATGGATCTCTGTCTGGTATTTTATCCCAGCAATGAGAAGGGTAACTAATCCAATCCTAAAATGATCTCAGAATACCTGAACTCCGGTCAGTCATTTCCAGTTTGTAATTGCTGCGCATTGGTTCTTTATTTCGGTTCATTTGTAGCCTACAAATAAATATTAACATCCTTATTGTTTTATTATATGTAAAACAATTTATGTCTAGACATACAAATATCGATTTGTTTTCACCTTGTTCCCTTGGTATCACATGCCTGCCTTGTGGAAGTACATTCTTACTTTTAAGCACATGCCTTTGTTTTCCTATGTAGAGGCCCATCAATGGCTAATTCTTCATTATCTAAAAAATTTATACTTTGTTTTTATTTTGAAAACCAGATTTCTGGATAAACAACTCTATTCTATTGTCCTCTTATTCTTCCTTTTCCCCTTCCCTCCCCCTTTCTCCTCCTTCCATTCCTTCCCATCCCTTGGTCTGTTTCCTTCCTTTGCTTGTGGTTGGGGAGAAGAGACTCAGGGCTTCCATCAGGCCAGGTCGGTGCTCTCCCTTTGAGCTTCTTCCCCAGCCCAGCCTTTGCTCTGGCTTTTTAGCACATGGATATATTATCTTCCTTATTTTTGTTGAGAAATCAGATGTTGGTCTCACTGTTCCTTTCTGGTGTATTTTTCTTTCTATCTGCTTTTAAGATATTCTCTGTCTTTGGTCCAGTGAATATTACTACTGTGTCTGGGAACACAGCCTGCTTGGAATGTTGGGTTATTTGAAGTTAAAGTTGGGTTTCTTCTATTCTACAAACTTTGTCATAATGTTTTGAAATATCTAATTTTCTTCACCCTCTTTTTAACATATATTTTGTAAGTTTCATTTATTTATTTACTTATGAGAGAGAGAGAGAGAGAGAGAGAGAATGGGTGCACCAGGGCCTTTAGCAACTGCAAATGAACTCCAGATGCATGTGCCACCTTGTGCATCTGGCTTATGTGAGTACTGGGGAATCAAACCTTGATCTTTAGGCTTTGCAGGCAAGTGCCTTAACCACTTAGCCATCTCTCCAGCACATCCACTCTCTTACCTGGGTGCCCATTAATACTTATGTTTGCTTCCTCTAGTACGTATATTTGTTTTTGTTCTTTGCTTGTTAATTCTGGACACTGTAGCTTTGTGGGCATGACTCAGTTCTTTGCTTCTTTTTCTTCACTAGTGTTTCAGTGCCGTGTTGCTTTGTTCTGGCATTTTATTTTTCCTTTTTCATAAATTATGATTTTATATTAAGACCATGGAAGGTCCAATTTTTAGTTCCAGGTTCTTAGGAAATTTTATTTTCTTGGTTGGAGTTTTACTCAGCCTTTTAACCTAAAAGAAACAGGTGAAAGTAGATAAGATTTCTGTTTTTCTTCTTTATTCTTTCTTTTTTTTTTTTTTTGCTGGGCTGGTTTGCTTATTTTTTTACTTTTAGACCAGGATTCTCACGTTTTTTCCTGCCTTCACAGTTTCTGCTGTGTGGCCCTCACATGGCTATTGAAATGAAAGCTCATGATCTCTGTACATCCCTGAGCTTCTCTGGGACAGTGAGTCTCTGTGCTAGCCTGCTTTCCTGGATCCACACTTTCATTGAGATTTGACTTCTAAGGATTCCTTACTTTCTTTCCTTTTCAGCATTTCTTTTAAAGATACACATTTAGATTTCTATCCAGTCTGTTTTCAGAAGGATGTTCTGAGCAAGGCCCTCCTCATTCTTAGCCACCTTTCTGAGACTTCCTCTTTGGATTGTCTTTGGGCTCATCACCCAAAGCACAATGTCCCAGGGTGTCCTGTCCTTTACCCTCCCATGGTCTGCTTGAGAAGCACATCCCACTCATGCATGCAGCCTCAAGCCGTCTTCCAGTGCCTCCAGGTGGTGCACTGCCTGGACAAGTCAGTCTTTGGAGCTCTGGAACTGGTTATGTGTAATTAGTCACTGGGATGTACCTATATCATCTCCCTGTGCTTTGTATTGACTTAACCACCCTCTTCCCACCTTCTTTTAGATATTTTGTTGGGAAATGACACAGACATTCATTTTGTTAACCAACATAGAAGCCTGGGAAGCATTATAGACTCCTTCCTTCCCACATCCTCTCCACGCAATTGATCACTAAGTCTGTTGATTCTATCACCTTTAAACCTCCCCAGTGTACACCTCACCGTCACAACTCCCACTGTCTAATTAATTGAAAACATCATTTCTCTTCTGGATTGATGTAACAGCCTTCTCAATGTCTGCTAGCAACTTACAGTCCTCACTGGAGTCAAAGTAATCTTTCTAAAGCACACATGCAATCATTTCATAAACCTGCCCCTTCCCCTCTACCTAGAATCCATCATGACTCCCTGAAGTCCTTAAGATAAAATTCACATTCCAAGTTCATCTCATATTCCCTTAACTCAGCCAAAATTAAACAGTTGCAAGCTTTGTCTCAGCCTCATGACTCTCTATATATACTGTTTCTTGTGCTCAGAATTTCTTTCCTCTTCTTCATTCTCTGACTTAAAATTTTTTATTTAACAGACACAATGTATATGTTGCTCTTTCAGAAATCCTCTGATCTTTCATCTAATCACTATGTAGACTATTCTTCCTCTGTGCCTTTGATTCAATCATTCAAGAAAAATATATTGGGTCTGATCTATTCTATTCTATCTATCTATCTATCTATCTATCTATCATCATCATCATCATCATCTATCGCCTATGGTAAATCTTGATACAACCTATGATATTATATGATGTAAATCTATGATACAATATTTGACATCAGGAAAATAATGAGACCATGAAACAATTCTAACTACATATTGTGGTGTCATGAATGCAAAAGAAACAATGAAGAAAACGTAGGCAAACATGAGCCGGCCGTGTATGAACAGAGGGCTTTGTGGGGAATGTGTACGTAAGCTGCTGTGACTACTCCCTCTCCTGGTTACCTCCTCTCCCTTCTCCCTGCTCCCAAGAGCCAGTCATTTGTATATGAGAGAAATTAGCATGAGTTTGATAATAAAGTTGTCGAGGTTCATAAATTTATGTGGTTTAAACTAGTCTAGAATCTGCCTGTTACTGGCACTAGAAGATATTATGAAACTAATTGTATTCATATGTTCCAGTAGGGTTTGTCCAACCCTGGGAACATAATCAGACCCAACAGGACTTGTAAAGACTAAATCAAAAAAAAAAAAAAAAAAGATGCACATGTACTAAACTATACTTTTAGATGCTTGGAAAAAAAAAAAAACAGTCATTACTGCTTCATTCACAAATGCACTGTAGAAGTTTATAAAAATGCATGCTTGTCAAAGAAGCAAGATGCATTACCAAGGGAATGACAGTAGAGGGAAACAAGAAAAGGAACCTCATAAATCTGGGGTAAGATTAGTGAATGGAAGTACGAGAAAAAGGCCACAGATTTTATCCTAAGCTTCTTAACAGCCAAAACAAAGAAGGGTCATGATCAGTCACAGTTCTCTGCAAGAAAAGGAAAACCAACCACTTGTTCAGAAAGGAGCAGAGTTTCGTGAAAGCTGATTCCCAAGGAATTCCCCCCATGAATGCAGAAGCTGGTGTGTGATGTGGTGGTTGATGCTCTTAGCATGATCCCTTCAATAGCTACAATCACAGAATAATGAGTCTGTCTCACAACACCCTTTGTTGTGGGTGGTTGGCTTGATGCCAGGAACAAGTCAGTGAAAGCTGTTCTGCAAGGAGAGGGTTTCACAGAGCGCAGAAGATTCTAAAATGTCAGGACCAAACAGCTGAGGACTGAGCTGGCTCAGTTCAATACATGACGCGTGAATTTGTTCCACTTACTTCTTCCCCCTTTAGCTTGATCATCTGAAAAGACTGTGAGGTCAATACTTACCCTTTGGTTCTGTGGTTTAGCTAAAACCCAGAGTATCTGATATCAGTAATAGCAAGCATCCATCCAACTCTTATACCTCACCAGACATCATTCTGAGCACTTTACACGGATTATCTCACTTATTGCTCACAACTCCATTACATGGGTCTTGTTGGCATTCTCTTTTACAAACTAGGAACAGGAGATCAGAGAGGTTAAGTAATTTGCCTAATGCCACAGATCAAGGAATCCACCCGTTCAGGAAAACGGATCATAGAGCTGCTCAATGCTAAATGAAACTTTTAGGCAGTTCTCCATGAAATCATGTCTCACAACCTGATTTTTGAGAGCAGGTCCATGATAGAATGATATTGTGATAGATCTGGAAAATAGATTTTTCTCCATGAGTCATTCAGGAGAGATCCCTCTGCCAAAGACTGCTTGGGCAAATTCCTCCAATATCAAAAAGTCTGATAGAACAAATGACAAGTTACCTTTCAGTGCCTTAAGACTAGGGAAGTTCAGCTTGTGCTCTGCTAAATGTCTGTGGCAAAGGCAGGCTTGTGCTGTCCACTAACCTCACCTCGTTTATCCAGCTGACAGCTGCTGGCTAATTGGTCTGCTGCATGGCCTCTTTGGCTGGTCTGTGTGGCAGGCAAGGTCTGGGCCTTAGACACAGCTCACCCAGACAGTCCTCTTCTGTCTGTCTAAATGGAGAAGATAGAAAGTTGTACAGTGCTGAGGAACTGAAAAATCCAACAAGGTAATTGTTAGAAGATTGGCCTGTGGTCTCCAGGGTGGCTTGTGTTTCCTATTAGGTTAGTTGGCATGATGTTGAGGAAGTGGAGGGAATCTTTTGAGCACTAGAGCTTGAAGAGAACGGCACATGGCTCCTATAGGAAGGGATGCAGCTTGTTTATAAATCATAGTAACAACAGTGTGAAACTGAGCTATCACAGACACTTCCATCTCTGAAGTATGGCCTGGGTAAGCCATTATGAGAATCTGCCTTCTCAGGTAGAAGAATTACACGCCCTAGTGCCTAAGCCACACCTCTTTATAATCCATTCCTTTGTTTTATTCAACCTTTTTTTTTTCTGGAATTTTCCTCCAAACTCTGTGACCTGATCAAGGGTTAAAGAGGGTTCCATATTGAGCACTCCAATAGAAGAAACTGACTGCTCATCAGAGGGAGGAACTGTGGGCCAGCGTGTAAGTTAGCCTGTCTGGGCCCCCATGCTGACTCCATCCTTATGTATGTAATTTCCATGGTTTCATTATCACTTTTAGCCTTGGTCTTGTTTTCTGCCAAACATGGGTAATAAAAAATTCAACTCCACAAAGTGATTCTGAGACTAAGAAAATCCAAATAAAGCACTTAACGTATTTTTTTGGAGAAAATGGTTGTTGGTGGTTAATTTCATCATGACAATGACTAATGCCATGTGTTGGCTCTGGAGATACTGACAGAGCCCTGGTGGGGGAACTTGACAGAGAAGTGGAACAGAGCCTGGGTTAGTTTTGGAAATCTACAATGCTATAGAAGAGGACAGAGGAAACTCAGTTATTAAAGATGATATACAAAGTAAAGCCTATTTTGTTTGGTTTCTCTCCTTCCCTGGCCCTTGTTCGTCACCTAAAAGGAAGCTGCCTATCACTAGGTCTCCCAGTTATACAAATGCTGCTCTGTCTCCCCTTGTGTAGGATGATGAAACAGACAGGCTTCTCCAATCATAGAGAAAATGAATTACTCTACTCAGAAACTGGAATAGACAGTGATAATTAATTTGAGAATTAATCAATAGCACATAAGGACAAAACTAGAAAACATGGCTATTTAGAAAGAATAAAAGAAAATGGAGAAAATTCTACAGGTATCTGTGAGCAAATTTCAGAATTTCAACCAAAATAAGAATACGTTACCATGAAAAGTATTAATCAAATGATAGAAAATTTAGAAAATGTTTACGCCAATTGTCTGATTACTAGTTCCTAAAAGTTAAATGAAGGGAGCCAAATTAGTACAGGGTAACAGGTGAGAACATGATAGTGACATGTAAAGTACATAGAGGGAAAGTTCCAGAATACAAGGCAGAAATGAGTGCTCGGTCATTTGAAAGGGTGTAATGCAAAATAAAATGAATGCGAGTACAACAGCCTAGGTAAAACTTCTGGGTTATTTCAACTGAGCCGTCAGAATCAGAGCAGCAGTGAAAGTGGGCTGGTAGTATTGCATTCTTCAGGAAGGATGAGGAGAGATGTTGAATAACAGCCCTTGGTTTACATACACATTGATATATAATTGGATAAAATTTACATCTAATTATAATTAGAGGCACCAAAATAGAAGGTGCAGCTTTCAAATCATTTGAGAAAAAAAAAAATCTCTGACAAAAGAAGAAATACCCAGAGGGAAAGAGACAGATAGCTAAAACTTGAGCCCTACTTTGTTAACACTTACACAGGCTGGGATGGGGCTTTGTTCAGCCTCCGTTTCTCCACTTTCACTAAGTGAGATCAAGACCAAGAATACTGGGAATAGCTTGGTCCATTGTAAAATATTCATAAAAGCTAGGAATTAACTAAGACTATGAGGAAAGGGGAACTTAGTAAGAAGCAATTTCTTTCATTCATTCTTTCTGGTTTTTTTGGAGATAGCATGTTGCTACGTTGCCAAGGCTAGCCAACTAACCCCCCTACCATACCTCACAAGTGCTAGGGCACCCTGCATCAGTCTCTGTGTCTGACAATGATTAAACAACTCAAATTAACAATGATTCCAGACATGTCAGTAGTCATACAAAATGTGAGTGAATTAAATGTGCATGTAAAACACAGAGCCCTAAAGTAAACAAAGATGTAATTCTGCTGCTTACCAGGGATCTACTTAAAATGAAGAATTACCAAAATATTGAAATATGCACAAGAATATAATTCAGGCAAATGCTGCAATTATTAATAGTACACAAAATAAAACTCAAATGAAAACTACTAAATGAGTTAAACAGAAACGTTAAAGGCAAAATGTACTTCCATTTACTTGTTAACAACTGCATTTACTTAGTGAAAGTCTACGGTACGTCAGACATTGTAAGGATGCAGCCATGATAACGCTAGGCAGACACATTTCCCATAGTCAAAGAACTTAACTATAGTGACAGGAGTTAATATACTCATGGATGAATGAGTATGGTTGGCAGTGGTTAGAGACATGAATACAAAGAATGGAGGTGTCTGTTTTAGCAAGGTAAGAGAAAATACCTTTCTGAGGAAGTTACCTCACTGGAGAAAGCTGGTCAGGTAACTTGGGGGTGAGGATGGCAGGGAGGGGTTCCTAGGCAGACTCAAGAGCCTGATGAATTCCCTACACATGTGAGCAAGTGAACCCTGACTCAAGATTGCCATCACAATAGCACCAAATAGACAAGGCAAAACTGTTGTAAACGCTAGGAGAAATCTAGAAACACTGTGATAGGTGAATTATTTTGACACTCTCAGAAGCATTAGTCATAGCATGGGGTATACTGAAAGTTGAATTAGCCATGTTTGTTCAATGCATATGCATAATTTGTTAATCAAGAAGCAGGCAAAAAAGAAGCAGGCGAAAAGTATTTCTCTTGTAGATATGGAATGATTTTTCAAGAATTAGATTTATAATAGTGACAAAAGAGAGTAATAAATTGTACAAATGAAAATCAATCTAGAAGGATTGAAAAAGAGCAATGTATCATGTAAGAATGCCACAATATAGGAAGTCTTAATGAATGTCTTACAGTTCCAAATTGAGAGAAAAACCTGCATGGGAATTTTATCAGAGATCTAGAACCTTCCTAGTAAATATTGCTAATGACTACAAAAAGAGATCATCTTTAGTTTATAGGAAACTACTGTAAACATCAAACTAAGTAGTTGACTTCTAGTACCATTATTTGTGATTTTTTTTTTTTTTTTTTTTTAGTTTTCCAATGGCAGTAAAAAGGACAGTGCCTGAAAGGTCACCAAAGTGACATTTATCAAGAGACAACTTGTTGATTGGAAAAACAGAAAACTATCGAGCCTTTCACATAAAGTGCCTATTCCAAACACAACTTTCAAGTGAGGTTTGTGCATACTTCTTAACCATAGTAATTGCCTGTTTTTGTAACATAGTTAAAAATGCTCCCTTCTAAGCAAAGAAACCTGTTCTTAGGCAATGCATAATTTTCTTTTACATAGCTATAATTTTCTAGACACATTATTAGTGAGCCTAGTTCATGCAGCAGGAATAATATTAAATGAAAAAAATCAATAGTTGGCTTGAAGCGCACGATTTACTGCAGGAAGCAGTTGGAATACACTGTTCTTCTACTTGGAATCTTGAATGCTCTCCCGTGGCCTGTGTGATAAGGGCTCGGTCTCAGGATGACACTCGTGAGAGTTGGTGGAAGCTCTGAGAGCAGGGCCTCCAGCCACTGCAAACCAAGCGCAGACGCATGTGCCACTTTGTGCATCTGGCTTATGTGGATACTGGGGAATCAAACGTGGGTCCTTAGGCTTTGCAGGCAAATGCCTTAACCACTGAGCAATTTATCTAGCCTGAAAGTCAAGTTGTAAGGGAAAGCTTTGGGAGTCAGGATAGCTTTCATAAATCCAGTGATCTCCTGATCTTGAATGGCAGGAGGGTGGAGTTGCTTCTCCTTAGCTGACACATAGGATTACCTAACTTGGTCTCTTCCCAGTGCACATGGATCTTTGTAGTGGTTCACTCAGCAGGCACCATGCCCAGCATTTTATGAGGGTACCACAGATCCAAACTCAGGTCCTCATGAGCCTTTTGTTGTGTTGGAAGCCAGGGACCTGATATGTAGCCCAATCTAGCTTCAAACTCATGAGCCTCTTGTATCAGCCTCCCAAGAGCTAAGGTTATGTTGATGCTTGCACCACATCATCACACAGAATCAAAGCCTCCTGGATGGCATTCATGCATATTCTCAGAAATGTTTGTGTCTGTTGTAGTTGTTATTGAAACTGAGAAATGTAATTTAACAAGCTGCAAACGAAGTACACACAATAATGTAAAACAGAAATACAATTGCTATGAAAATACTTCAAAGTTTGGAAATCTTGAGGTTAGTGGCTACCTTGCACATTCTAGATATTATTGTCTTGTCAGTTTGGGAAATTTGAAAGTCATGGGATTCTGTTATTCTCTCCGCGTCACTCTTTCAATTTTGCCTTATGAATTTGACTTGTGTTTGCACAGCCCATGTTCCCCCCTACATCACAAAACAGAAATGGCTACATAAATTGTCAGCCCAAAATAAATGAAAATTTAATTTAAAAATTAGTAAGAATGTTTAAATGATGACAGTAGATGGTAGAACAATCTGGTCCTTTTGGGCAGGGCCCTCGTGTGGTTCCCACACCTCTGAGATTGGTAATGCTCCCATATCATCCTCTTCATTTCTTCTATTTAAAGTTTCTTTTTTATTTTTATTTATTTGAGATAGAGAGAGGGGGAGAGAGAGTGGGGGAGAGAGAGATAGAGAGAGAGAGAGGGATTGAGAGAGAGAGAGAGAGAGAGAATGGGCACACCAGGGACTCTAGCCACTGCAAACGAACTCCAGATGCATGTGCCACCTTGTGCATCTGGCTTACGTGGGATCTGAAGAATCGAACCTGGGTCCTTAGGCTTCACAGACAAACACCTTAACTGCTAAGCCATCTCTCCAGCCTCTATTTAAAGTTTTAATCTATCTAGAGCCTCCTGTATGTAATGTTTCATAGATGTTTAATGTGTTTTCTTCATACCATGAACCAGTGTTCTTAAAATTGTTAACTAACCATGTGTATCTCACTTATTAGCTTAGGGTGCTCGTCTTATGATATATCATATATCACATGGATTTCTCCCTGAGCTCTGTGGAGGAGTTTATTTATGTGTGTGTAGTAGTATGTCTCCTTCTCCCTTTCTTCTCTTCTAAGTTGATTTTGCTATTCTTGGATCTTGGTCTTCATGTACAGTTTTTTCTGAAAGAAAGCTGGGGTTTATTTTAGCTCATGGTTTAAGGGTACAGTCCATCATAGCAGGGAAGGTGTGGAAGCAAGAGTGGCTTAGCTGTGGCTTCTGGAGGGTGAGGCAGCTGATCACATTGAACCCATAATCAAGTTTATTCAGCTTCTTTTAAAAAATCCAGTGGAGATTAAAATAAGAATGATGTTGAATCTATAGATTAATTAGGAGAGAAGTGATGTGTGGGTGATACTCATTTGTTAACCAAGAATTTGGAATGTCTATTTAATAAGAATCTTTAGTTTCTTCACTAGAGTCATATACTTTCTCTAGAAAGTACATTCAGTTAAGTTACATCTT
This sequence comes from Dipus sagitta, assembly GCA_036346955.1. NCBI lineage: Eukaryota > Metazoa > Chordata > Mammalia > Rodentia > Dipodidae > Dipus > Dipus sagitta. The sequence goes on from CM070770.1 coordinate 321,133,777, forward strand.
AGATACTTTAATATCTTTTAAATAATGTCTCATGTTATTTAAAATACTTTTCAAATGGGTTATTGATGGTTTGAAGAAATGATAGTGATTTTAAAAGATCATTTAACATCCCAAACTTTTTACTAGTTAGGAAGATTTAGCTATTCTTTTGGTCATTATTTATTTGTTTTGGTCAATATGGGGCTCTTTTTTGATGATATTTTTTTATGATGACAGGTTACATTTTCATCATTTAACCAGATTATAAAAATATTTTTATTTTATTTATTTATGTGCAAAAGGGATGAGCATGCCAGGGTCTGTTGCCATTGCAAATGAACTCCAGATACATGTGCCACTTTTTTTTTAATTTTATTTTTTTAAATATCTTTTTTAAATTTTTATTTATTTTTTATTTATTTGAGAACAACAGGCAGACAGAGAGAGAAAGAGACAGATAGAGAGAGAGAAAATGGGCGTGCCAGGGCCTCCAGCCACTGCAAACAAACTCCAGACGCTTGCGCCCCCTTGTGCATCTGGCTAACGTGGGTCCTAGGGAATCAAGCCTCGAACCGGGGTCCTTAGGCTTCACAGGCAAGCGCTTAACTGCTAAGCCATCTCTCCAGCCCAGCTTTAAAATTTTTAATGAATATTTGTAAAGTTCAGTGGCACATTCATAGAAGTAAAGTGAACCATTTTCCTATCTTAAATCATGGTGGACCAGACTCCCTTTTAGGGTATTTCTTCACATTATCCACTAGAAAAACCCACGGCAGAAGAGAATCACATCTACAATGCACATGGTATTATAATCATGCTGAAGTCATTTGAGATGCAGACCCTTCAGTAGCTTATATATGTGGCAATTAGGAAAGTGTCCTGAAACTTGAGGGAAAAATCTAACTGTAGCATCAAGAATGTTAACTAAAGTGTACATTCTGTCAGGAGACACAGCTACCAAGATATAGCTGCAGCTTTCCTCAGGTTTCCTGTGTCTAACTCCCTGCCTAGATCTGGCTTCTTCTTAGATTTCACATCTATTAGCTTTTCCACCATGCTTGGTATTCTTTGCTTTATTTGTGGGATGAGATCTGGGGTTTTTACATACTACACAATCATGCTATCACTGAGTTACATCCCAGCCCAGGTCTTTTCTTTCTGCCTTCTTAGCATTTTAATTTCAACGTTCAAATAGCTTTATCTATTCTGTTACTTATTCCATTCATCAGAATTCTTTTTTCACCAATATGTTTGAATTTTCTCAAAAACTAGTTTATGAAATCATGAGTTTCACTATGACATTTTCATGCATGTTTCTCATGGCGCTTGACTTATATTCAGGGCCCTGAAGTACATTCTCTTGCTATACACTCTTTCTGGATCCCTCTCTCCTTACAAGTTGTTCTCCAACTTTCATATCACATTTTAAATTTTATTTTTTTCAATTTTATATTTTTATTTATTTTTATTGACAACTTCCATGATTGTAAACAATATCCCATAGTAATTCCCTCCCTCCCCCCACTTTCCCCTTTGAAACTCCATTCTCCATCATATCCCCTCCCCCTCTCAATCAGTCTCTCCTTTATTTTGATGTTATCACCTTTTCCTCCTATTATGATGATCTTGTGTAGGTAGTGTCAGGCACTGTGAGGTCATGGATATCAAGGCCATTTTTGTATGGAGGAGCATGTTGTAAGGAGACCTATCCTTCCTTTGGCTCTTACATTCTTTCTGCTACCACTTCTGCATGGACTCTGAGCCTTGGAAGGTGTGATAGAGATGTTTCAGTGCTGAGCACTCCTCTGTCACTTCTTCTCAGCACCATGGTGCCTTCTGAGTCATCCCGAGGTCACTGCCATCTGAAAAGAGAAGGTTCTCTAACCAAAAGAGAGAGTAGCATTAATATATGGGTATGAACATTACGAAAAGTGCTTATTGGGCAGTTTGGTGAGCATAATATGTACTTTTAGACAGATAGCAGCAGACGTTACACCCTAGGGTTCATGACTACCCCTGTTGTAGGTTTTCAGTATCAGGGATGTATTCCCTCTCATAGAGAGGGCCTCCAGTCAAATTAGAGAGCAGTTGGTTTCCCCCAAAACAGACGTGCCACTATTGTACCCATTGGCTCATTTGGCCTGGTTATCCAAATATCAGGCTTGCAGTGTCCATTGTTGGGTATCTTCACTGGTGATTTCTCTCTCTCCCATTGAACTGCATGCACAATGGCTTCTTCCAGCTTTCTGTCAGCTGGTCTACTTAGAGGAGGTTTCAGCAGCTCCAGCAGGATTTCTCAGTGACCTTGCAACCCAAGTATGTGCAGTCTTCAGCAATAGGGTCTTACCATCTATTCCTGGTGGGAGACCAAGGGCCTTGGCAATGGCCTGTAATGTTTTGGGGGCATCAGGGACCTCCCTGGCCAACAACTCGCTGGAAGGTATCCCATCCCTGGCACTGAAATTTTTCTAGTAACAATCTATGGCTTCTGAGTGTTCCATTGTCCAAAATGTAGGCTTCCATATGACTTATTTATATCCTTTTAGATTTTGATTTGCCGTCCCTCCACCTTTCCTTTACTCAATCTCCTAAATTTTAAATTTTATTTTAAAGCAAGATTCTACATGTAAAATATGTGATATTTGTTTTGCTGTGCCTGGCTTAATTTGGTTATGATTATCTGTAGTTCCATTGATTTTCCTGCAAATGGCATAATTTTATTCTTTATGGTAGAACAGAACACCATTTGTGTGTGTGTGTGTGTGTGTGTGTGTGTGTGTGTCTGTGTGACATTTTCTCTATCCATTCATCAGTTGATACACATTTATGCTAGGTCCTTATATTGGCTATGTATTTTGTGTACTTATTGCTTCTCCTTGGCTTTTGTTGTGACTCTTGTTTCTGACTAACACTGCTAGAACTTACTTCATCTCTGAATACTTTTATTATATTTGGTTCACATTACTGCTGTTTCCTTTGCCATTATTCTGATTAGGAGTTACTGCTATTTGGTCCATGTTTTTGTTTGTTTGTTTTTTTAGGCAAGCCCAATAGACTGGCCTTTTTTCTGTGAGAGAGAACAAGAGTGAGAGTGCCAGAGAGAGAGGGAGAGAGAATTGATGTGCCAGGGCCTCCACTCACTGTAACAGGACTCCAGACACATGTGCCACCGTGTGTGCATGTGCAACCTTCCATGCTTGCATCTACATTTCATAGGATCTGGAGAGTTAAACATGAGTCCTTAGGCTTCACAGGAAAGATCCTTAACAGCTAAGCCATCTCTGCAGCCTGGTTAATGGTTTTTATTTCATAGTGGATACATCCTTCAGGTGCATCTATAATTCTGAAAGCTCATGTTTCCCAAGGTGTTTCACTTTCATAATCAGTTAGCAGGCTTCAGAGCATTAAGTCCTGATGTATGTTTCTTCCCTTGTTAATTAAAATAGAAGAAGGATATGATCCAGTCTGAAGAACATAATATTATCTACATCTGTTTGTTTCCATCCCACCAAACAAACCCTCTGTTCCTGGATTTATCTACCATCATTCACTGAATGACTGTAATTTAGCACAGTTGATAGCCAGAGAGAAGAGGTGTGGGAGTGGATGATCTTTTTAATGAATGTACCCTCCACTCAGATCTCTCTGAGTACTCATGCACACACACGAGCACATACGTGCACACACACACAAGCACACACACAGATACTCTGGCTTATCTTACTTTGTTATGTTCTATTTGATTTTCAAAGGGCATCTTTTTTATGATTGTTGTCATCATTATCTTGTTATATTATTTGTACAAAGGTTGTTCATTACATGTTAAAATAGAGAATTGATTTAATAAAGTTCAATGAATTTTGTTAAAAGAGAAGAAAATAAAGGAAAGAAAAGGGAGTGTAAATGAGATTATTGGAGTTCAGATAGAAAAGTAACAATATGTAAGTGTATATAATCTTAAAGAAGCTACTAATTATATTAAATATAAGTGGATTAAATGTCCCAAATAAAAGGGTACTTTTACACTAGATCTCAAAAATAGCCAAGTTTTTGTTACAAAGATTTGAGTTTTAAATATATGAGCAAAAATGAGACAGATTTACAAAATATGCACTTCAAACTCTAGCAATTTAGAGTTAAAGGTAAGAAGAATTTTGAACCTTGATTGCATAAGTGTTTTCAAGGCAAAAATGACATTGATGTTACCTATGTTTTGTTTGTTTGATTGTTTTTGGAGGTAGGGTCTTGATATTGTTCTAGCCCAAGCTGACCTGGAATTCACCATGTAGTCTCAGATAGGCTTCAAACTCACAGTGATCCTCCTACCCCAGCCTCCCAAGTGCTGAGATTAAAGGTGATATTGCCTACTTCTATAAATCCCTGTGATAGCAAAAGAATGGAAAGACACAGGAGGAAATTTTATTTATTTCTTCTTTTCATTACCCAATCTTAGGTAAGTTAATATTTTTTCTTGATTTGAACAAATCTTTATATATAGTTTTATTTTAACACAAAGATTTTCATTTATTAACATGCACTACTACCAAGTTTTGCTTTCAAATAAACAAACTCTTGAGCAAAACTATTAAGAAAGTTCTAAAGAGTCTAGAATTGCTGTCTACTGTGGTAAGGACACATTGGATAAAGATGCTATCCAGTCATATTTACCTCTCTAAGTCTTCTTTCCTGACAAGCAAATTGATTGGCCAGTCAACCACTGAATTTAAACAGTGAGAACTAATGTAGACCTGAGTGGTTTCTGGTAAGTTTTTAATTTGGTCAGAAGCAATGACAAAATTCTCTGAAAAGGGACAAGCACCAATACTTTCACTAATCATCTAGAAGAAGCCAGAGGACCAAGGACCAAGCTATGAAGACTGATAGTGGGCAAGTGCTGGGGTTCATCATCTGGCCAAGGGTCAAATGTGACTTAAATCCTTTCTAAGGCCTGCTCATTCCAGAAGCTGTATCTGATCTTGGGGACTGACACAGTCTACAGGAAAGTCCTTTCCAGTTTATAAAGTACCTCACAGAAGTGTCCTGTCCTTTAATTCTTCCAGTAATCCTTTACAGTGAACAAGGCTTGCAGGAGTCCCCGTCACGGAGGAGAAAGCCATGGCCTCCTCTCACCACATGGTTGGCAGAGTTAGTACTACGAGTCCTTCTGCTGCTCAGATATACACACTGTGTGTGAGAGAACATGACTTCCCTTATCACTGAGGCAATAAACACAAATTAGTAAAGGCAGACTGACTCATTTTGTCACACTATTTATTATGCTGGACAACAGACAAACTATGGGCCAGAGTGTCAATTCCTCTATACTAATATTTGCCTGGATCATGGCCAGGTGGGGATTTAGCCTCAGGTCTATAGCAGGATGTGGGGAACTCAACAGAAATCAAAGGAAGGAAGGAAAGGAAATCATGGAACAGAGAAAGGGTGATGGGGCAAGAGCTATTTTAGGAGTCTCTTTCCTGCGAGTCTTACCACAATGGCTAAACCTGGGCTGAAGAGTTTCCAATAGGAAAACAGCCTTGTGGCTTGCTTTCTGACCTAGTCAGGACTCATCTTATCTGACACACAGCATCAAATTTAAATTTCTTGGAGTAAAACCATACAAAGGCTTTTCTTTCCTATGTGATCTGTTTACTATGCCGGTTGGTTTCATCTTATCAGTTCTGCTGTGCCAGACGTTGAGCCATCTTCCTGAAGTTTGTCTCTCAGCAGGCCATTCTCCGTCCCTCACTACCTCATTAATGTCAGAAGGCCAGAGGGGAAGTGTTTGCCAAACTGGACCTCATAGAATAAAGCGGGGTAGAGGACACAAAGCCACACAGTGGGCCCTCCTCATTTCCTGCATGCACGCACAAATATGCTTCCTCTTGTCGCTCCATTCAAAATAAAAGAAGAAATAATGTTCTCTAAATAGAACGCAGCCTGAAGCAGAAATCAAAGTCTGGAGTAGAACAAAAGAAACAGAAGAAGAAAGAAAAACACTTGGCTCAAAATCGCTGCACGGAGAAGTCTTGAGGTCCCAGGATCAAGTCAGTTCCTTTTGATCTGCTTTGGTTTAAGGATTAGGTCAGTGTGGGGGAAGGGCATGTTGGCATGGGGATGTGGTGTAAGGGGCTGAGGATAAATGGGAAGGGAGGAAGGGAGAAGGAAGAATGCAGGTTTCACATGTGACTGACGTGATTTTGATTTGTGAAGACGTTAAACCCTAAGGTATGAGTCATGGTTTCTATTGGTTGTCAATTTGACATGAGCTATAATCACATAGGAAATGAGCGTCTAGGTGTGCCCTCGAGGTATCATCTACAGTAGGTTAGCCACTGGGTAAGCCTGAGGGATTATCTACATATGGCTAGCTTTTGGGCAGCCTGTGAGGGATTACCTTAATTAGGTTAATTGAGGTGGGAAGACTCACCTCAGCTGTGGGTAGCACTATTTTCATAGGCTGGGATCTCCTACTGTATAAAAAGGAGAGAGATGGCTAAGCACAGACAATCACCCCTCTGCTTCCTCACTGCGGACTCCCTGATACCAGCTGCCTCCAGCGCCTGCCGCCATGCCTTCTCTGTCATGATGGACTGTGACCTGAAATAAACCCTTCCTTCCTTAAAATGAAAAACGGTTACCATGGTTACTTCCAGAAAGTAGAATCAATGGCAAATTTTATTTCTTCTTTATAACTCAGACATATTCTCTAGCATTTAACTTGCAAGCTATACACATTGTTTATAACAGAGGAAAATGTCATCTTCTAGGGAACCAACTTAATCTGGTTTAATTTGATTTCTTCCTCCCCTCCCAGCACTTCTCCTCCTGAGGCATGCTCCTGTCAGTGGGCTGGTCGTCTTCCTGGGATAGGGTGGCTCTGCCCCCACTCCTCATATGCTCCGACATCCTGTCCTTCCAGCTCAGCATTGTAGTCCGATGAATGTTTTATCAGTGGAACTTTTGCACCACATCATACAGTAGTAAATAGGCAAGTCAGCCTGTTAACTAGCTGACTGAGAGAACGCTAACCCCCTCTAGCTCTGACTGTCTGTTTAATTTCCTTTGGACAAGGGCTGGGTGTATGGCTCAGAGCATTTGCTTAGCAAGCACAAGACTGTGACTTGAATTCCCAGTACTGAAGGAAGAAGAGGAGAGAGGAGGAAGAAGAAAAGGGAAGGAGAAAAAGAAGGAAGAGGAAGAGGACGAAGAAGAGAAGTAGAAGAAGAGGAAGAAGAGGAGGAGAAAAGATGATTTAACTAACTTTACTTCTTATGGAATTTCTTTTTATTTTTCCACTACCTGAACCATTCCTTTCAGGAGTCAAACATGTTTCTTTCCTGAATTGGCAAAATACAAGGGCCAAGCCGAGTCTCTGATTTTCCAAGGTACACTATGAACTTAACAATAGATCTGCCCATGGCTCTTAATAAATTCAAATCCATAAAATTCTTGGTGATGAAATAGGAGCGAGACAGATAGGTTGTAGAATTTCTGAAGATTGTGTGACTGCCACCAGTATTTAAAGGACAGCAGAATTGCAGGCAAAACAGAGGAAAGAGGAGGAAGTGGGCTCTGCCAGTGAGTTCCTGACATCAACTTACCCTTCCCAGGGCTCAAGCTGTTTACCTGATCCTGCACTACAACAGTTAGTAAACAGTTAGAAAACAAGATTCCATCCTGGAAGGGCTGGAAAATTCTTTTTGCATTTACTGGTATGACCAAAAGTATCACACACAACCCCATGACCGAGGTCACTCTTGCCCAGATGTTGGGCCACATACCCTGTCTCCAGGCAGCCTGCGAACTGAAGGCCTTGCCTTTTGGACCCCAAAGCATAAATCATTGATTTTCTATGAATTGGGGATCACTGTTGGATGGTGTGCTTTCTATTAATAGATCTTCATAAATGCTGCAGGTGCGGCTGGAGCGATTCTTTGAAGTCCTGCTTAATCGTCCCTTTCCAAATCCTCATAATCCAACTCTCATAAAACCCCACGGGGATTATTGATTGAGGAGGCCTTGGGGATCCCTAAAGGCTCTGCACCTCAGATGCCTGCCTGCCCTGGAGGTGTGGCTGCAGGCTTGGGGAGGATGGGAGCCAGGTGTGCTGGGGGCAGGGCTGGGTGTGGGACAACTCCTCAAGGACAAGGGGGATGGGTGGAGCTACGGAAGGTTGGGGGCGGGGCTGGGCATGGAGACTTATCCCAGGCATTCTGCTATGGTCTAACCCTCCCACAAGTGTCGCCTGGGAAAGGTGGGGAGCCTTTTCCTTAGTGTCTTCCTTGCACAGTGTTCTTTGTAGTTAGACATTGAGGTACATTTTCTCACTTCGATTGATTATCATTAGTTTAAATGAAATAATTCTATTTTAGTTAATGAAATTCAACTGTAACTGGTTTAATTAATGAATCCTTATTGTTGTGGTCTTCCTTGCCTTCTATTCAAGTCCTGTCCTTCCAGCCCCGCAGTCCTTTCAGTTAGGCCCCCCAGGGCCACGAATCACAAAGCTTGCTGTCTTCATCCAGAGCCCTTCTGAGGTGTCTGTCCTGTGTGACATGAAATCATTCCAATCCAGCAAGGTCTGGCTCAAATATCTTCTTCCCCACGGAGCCGTCTTCACACAGGGACTTCCTGGGCTCGCTTAGTTTTCCCTTTCTGTTTGTTCATGCTTCTAGTTGAGCTCCTGATTCGTTCAGAGCATCCTGTATCCTTGGGTTGTAGGTACCAATTTAATGCTGAAGAGGCAAAGTTGGATAAGATCCTGTGCCTACTTTTGAGGAAAGTGTGTAACTGTGAGGAGCCCGACAGGGTCACAGGAGAGAGCTACAAAAACAACCCAAAACACAGGTATGCTAAGTGGTACAGTAACATTTTGTAATTGTGAATAGGGAGCTACTGGGTTGTGAAAATATGAGAACTTTGCTGCTGGGCACACCCGGTGGGATGCCTAGAATTCTTCCCGCCCCTAGGCCCCTGGTGGATAATAAAGTGTACTAGAATTATTGGCACAGTTCAAAGGTACCCGAATTTCATAGGTTGGAGGTCCAAGTTGTGCCTCAGAGGATGCATAGCCCACGGCCAGCCACTAAGACGGACTTGCTCCTCAGCAACGAGATGGATAAATTAATACCTGACCTTCTTCCGGTACTGTTAACAGAAGAAGCAAGCAACATGTGAGTGCAAGGTAAGCCTGAAGGCTCTGAAGAGGTAAATGGAAGTTGCCAGGCCTGTTACCTCCCCAACACAGAGTGATTCCTTCTACAGAAGACAATGCTATGCATGAACCCCTGTGAGCTTGACTGGTTGACATCTAAATCTAAGGCCATGGTTGGAGTTCAGATTCTTGGCAAAGGAAGTTCTGTTCTTTTTCACTCTTTATGACATAGAAACAATAGAGATCAGTGAATTGAGAGTAACCATGAAATATTCCTGAGATGCGAATGGCCAATTCTCTTTTGTGTAGAACAGAATCCATGCACAGGCACCTGCTCCTTCCAACGACATCTTCCCCAATATTTTTTTTTTTTTTGTATGGTCTATTAGAAATGACTCCTATTGTCCCCAGAACCAGGTAGATACCTGTTGCTATTAGAGGTGGGTTCATGGGCAGATTTCTTGTCTGCCTTGATAAGTGTGGTTGGTAATTCCTGTCAGCAGGAATCTGAGGCACATCCCTGGTTTAGGTAGCTTCGCGTTGTACTGCAGTGCTACAAAAAAAAAAAAAAAAAAAAATCACAAAGTTAATTATCTGGTAGAAGGATTAGAGGTGAGTACATGGGGTATGTGAAAGAAAGCTGTGTACTTGGGCAGAGATGCATTTGGCATTACACCTTAAGTAAACTGTGTGTCTATAACATGGAACTGTGTGCCTAAAGAGAAGCAAAGGTTTTCCAAGAGCAGACGTGAAGCTTTACTCCTGACAGTAAAACCCACTCATGCAAAAACATATCTGGCAAACATTTTTGACTCTCCTTCCCACATGAAATGGTGTTTGTTGGGTGACGTAATAGGCAGCGAGAAATGAAACCCCGTTTGGCTTGCAAAAGAAAAACAGTCTTTTCCATGAATTCAGGTACCCATTAAGTACGATTCAGGGAGAAGCTGGGTTTAGCCTGCATACTTTATTAGCCCCATAGTGTGCCAGCCATACGGAGGTGGAGCCAGGGATTGGGGCACCCAAGCATGGCCGGTTGTGGGGTGTGCTGTGGTATGTGCTAACACACAAATGTCCAGGGAACACTATTCCACCTAACAGGCTGCTGTGGTCCATCCCTGGGACAGTATGATTCCTGGCTTCTCCTAAGATGCTCCATTATGGAGAAATAGGACAGGGGAAAAAGAAAAGAAACCCCACTGCTTCTGAATCTGAAGAGGCTAGATGCAGCCCCAAATTCATGCAGTACCCACTCTTTCAGTGGTCCCCATAGTTTCTTCAGATTAATGTTCTGACCACAGAATTGTCTGTGTCCCTGAAATAATTCCCCCCCCCCCCGGAAGTCTGCAATGTAATTTGACGTTTTAATAGTTGCCAGTATGTTGCATTGCTTCAGAGAATTTAAAGTTTGGGGCTGGCTCAGTGGGTGTGCGCTAGCCACACAAGTATCAGTGCCTGAGTTCACACCCCCAGGACCCACACAAAACGGGGCTGAATAGTTTCTGTAAACCCATTGCATGCCTGGGTTAAAAGTGAAGGAGGAGACAGAAGAATCACCCAGAAGCTTCCGGAGCAGCTGGTCTGGTTCACAGAAAGGTGAACAAGGAAAGTCCTTGCTTCAAACAAGGGCAAAGGCTGATTCCTGAAGCTGTCCTCCAACCTCCCAAGTGTTCACCCACACTCACGTGCCAACATGCACGCACACATATATGCACAAACCCCAGGAAGAGAAGCGACAGTTCAAAAGTATAGTACCAAGCACCCACCTATTAAATTATAAAATTTATCCTTCCATTAGCTTAAAGCAAGCTGTCCTGCTGGTTTGGAAGATACTGGTACTTAGCTCTCTCTCATTTGGAGATTGCTTGTTGGGCAGAAAGGTTTATGACCCTCCTGCCTCTAAGAACCATCTTAGACGATCAGCGGTGTTCATTTTCAACTGCACAGAATGTTCTAGAAATTATAAGTTTTGCATGTGCTGGAACCAGGCTAGTGACCACCCAGGGGCAGGAACTGGTAGTTTCCATGTTCTCTGGAATGTTCTCTGAAAACAGTGGGTCCCCAGAAAAATCTCTCAATAACTCCATTATGAATCTTTTCTGTAGGAAAAAATATATGAGGGATGAGCAGTGTTGCCCTGTGAAGATAAATAGATAAAATTAAGTGTTTCATGTCTTCATGCAGCGCTAGGTTACGATGTTCCCACGTGTCTGCATTTTCTTTGAAATAAAGAATTAACTGAAATGAAAAATCCAATAGAAATCATAGCATTCTTAACAAATGCTTGTAGCTTGGCTTCTTTGAATTATTTCAGATCCATTTCTCTTCTGGACTTTGCCTTGAAAGATGAGCAGCTAGGAGTAGGCATTCATCTCCCAGATGCATCCAGAGTGCTTGCAGCCTGTCTGCTAATTAAGGAGGCAGAGGGGGTCCTGAGGGAACAGCCCTGCTTTCTGATACCATCTAGGGCCAGCCTGGAGAGGGGATTTCCTATGGGCTTTCTCCCTCAAGTCACCAAACAAAGGTGGCAAAGTCCCAGGGAAAGTATCAGGTGAATGTGTTAATGAGGCAGACACACCAGGAAGGAGGCTGCAGGAGGAGAGATATGTAGCCAGAGGCTGAGGGATCTTCAAGGAAGTGGAGGAGTAATTTATCTGTTCTCAGATGAGTGCTCATGTGAAGATTCCTCATCTCAGCTGCAAACATTTCAGAGCCAAATCTTTAGCTACACTAAAGGGTTTAACATCAACCTAGGGCTGCAGGGTTTATATTTTGAGAGGAAAAAAAAAAAAAGACTTCATAAAGACATTTTGTATATGTTATGATTATATATTTGTCTATATTGTAACTTTACCTAAATATTTACCCCAAACTGAGCCTTGAGGTAAATGGGAAAAAAAAACCTTAGAGATTAATTTTTTTTAATTCTTCATTTTTTTTTTTGCTAGGAAAATTCAGTGTAGTGTGCTAAGCTCATACAAATAATTTTAACAATTGATTAAAAAATAACCTGCAGTAGCTGAGCATGGTGGGGCACACCTGTAATTCCAGCTAGCTGAAAAGCTGAGGCAGGAGAATTGCAAATTTGGTCACCTTGGCAACACTCTATCTTAAATACATGAATAAATAGGGCCAGGGAAATGGCCCAGTGGTTAAGACCACTTTGCCACTCAAGCAAGAAAGCATCTGACCTGATCCCAAGCACCATGTGAAAATGTAGGTGTGGCCACATGGGCCTAGAAGCCCAGTCCTGTGGGGAGCAGAGACCAGGGAATCACTGGGAACTGATGGTTAAACAGTCTGGTCAAAAATGTCAGCTCCGGGTTCAGTAAGAGACTCTGTTTGAAGGAATAAAGTAGAAGATCAATAGAGGAGAACATCCAACACTATTCTAGCAGACAAGACAGACTCTAGCACACGAGGCACATCTGCACACACACACATACACACACACACACACACACACACACACACACATGCATACGCTATATATGCATACCACACACAACACAATAAACCCAATACTACTACATACAGGCCAATATGTACAAATAACAAAACACTAGGGATGTAGCTTAGTGTTAGAATACTTGCCTAGCATTCCTGGGGTCCTGGGTTCAATTCCCAGCATTGTCAAAATAGGCTAGAGACATGTTATTGTGTCACAATGATATAATTTCTACCATATTATTTTGTTTTTCCATTTGTCCAATTAGCTTTCAAAGTTTCTCCCCCCCCTTTACCCTCTCCCTGTCAGTTTGCTTATTTTGAATATATTGAGATTTTAGGAGCCTGCCAATACACCACCCACTTCCTCCCTGTTCAACCACTAACTCCATTCTTACCATTATATGAATTTTGGAAGCTACACTTTCTGCTTTTATCCTTTAAGGAATTAAAAATTTAGCATGGATATTTAACTTTAAAAATAGTACAATTAATCAGATATTATTACCTTCATTCCATAAAACTAGAAAAATTTTAATTCCAATCATGTTTCCATTCAACTTATTTTACTTTTCTCCAGTATTTTAGGTCTAACTTGATTGTTTAGTTTTTAAATTTATTTATTTAAGAGAGATTTACCACTTTGTGGGTCTGGCTTTATGTGGGTACTAGGGAATCAGATCTGGACCACCAGGCTTTACAAGCAAGTGCCTTTAAACAGTGAGCCACTCCTCCAGCTCACTTTAAAAAATATTCTTATTTATTTATTTGAAAGAAAGAGTTGATCATTTTTAATTGAGGCAAAATTTGCAGTGAAATGCACATCTTTTACATGAATATTTCTGTCTATTAAACAGGTATAGTTGAGTAACCTCCACACAATGAAAATATAAAACTTTTCCATCAAATTTCCTTCTCTCCTTTTCTTGCCAACTCCTACTTCTCATGCCAAAGTGGTTCTGATGTGTTATCTGAATTAACTCTGCCTATTTTCAGGTTGCATAAAAATGTCATGATAAACCATTTAGAGCTTCCCAAAGTGTACTCTTGAAGCTCTCAAGACCCTTACAGGGTGTCCACTAAGTCAAAAATATATTTATAATTAACTAAGGTACTGCATACATTTTTCAGATTTGTGTGTGTAGTGTATGTGTGTTGTGGTGTGTGATATGGTATAGGTATATTATATGTATCTCTGTGTGTTCATATGCATACCCTGTGTGCAGATAGACATGCCCTGTGTGCAGCGAGGCAGCCAGGAGACAATGTCACGTGTCCTTTTTTAATACTTTATTTCTATTTATTTACTTGAGACATAGAGAGAGATACAGAAATAGGTAGGTAGAGATAGAGAGTGAGAATGAGCACTCCAGGGCCTCCAGCCACTGCAAATGAACTCCAGATGCATGCTCCCCCTTGTGCATCTGGCTTATGTGGGTCCTGGGGATTCGAACCTGGGTCCTTTGGCTTTGCAGGCAAGTGCCTTAATGGCTAAGCCATCTCTCCAGCCCACGTGTCCTCTTTTCACTCATCCACCTGTTTCTTTGAGATGGAGGCTGTTACTCAATACAGAGTTACTGCTTGTCAACATTTTGTAGTCAGCATTGCTGAGGTAGCTCTGCAGCCTTACTTTTTCTTTTAAGAGTATCCTTTGCTTACCAGAAGTGTTAAGTCGTAATGAAGTGTAAAAGTTTAATCATTCGTTGTTTTTGAAGGGAGAGTGCTTTTTGTTCGTTGAGAAGACATCACATCCTCCAAGATTATGAAGAAATACCCAAGTTTTCTATTCCTGGAAGGGTATGAATTTGACTTTTATGTTCAGATCTCTGGTGCATCTTAAATTCATTTTTGCATTGTAGTGACAACTTCCCCTTGTGTAGAACTGGAATCGATTGCTCTAGTGCAATTGTGTGGGCATGCCTGTCTTACTGAAGAAGGAAGAGACGCTTCTGAGCACATCCGAGGCACTCCGGACACTGTTCAGGATGGAGCTGACGTGCTCCTGCGCCGTCGCCACTGCTGTCCTGCGAGCGTTAGGCCATCTTTAGAACTGCATTTCAGCACCATCCCGGGCCCCATGTCAGGATGAGGCTCCAGATTGCTGGTTCTTCCCATCATTTTTCTTATCTGCTGAAGGCTTACTTCTCCATCAGAATACTAGCTCAAATGCTGCCTCTTTCTTGAAACTGTTCCCCTTTTTAAACCTGTCTTATTTTCTCTAACAATCCTGCCTCTTTAATGTACCTTGCATTTCGAAAGTGCTCAGAGGAGCTGGTAGGGTAAAGTGCCTGCAGGTCACGTTCAATAAAGAATTGTTGAGGTTTCTTTTGCTCTAGGTCAGGGGTGTGGCAGCTTCTCTCCTATCCTACTTGTCTGAGACGATGTGCTTCTCGATGCTTCCTGAACAACCCACAGCAGGATGGATGTGAAAGACGCCCTGGGAAGAGATGCCCTTCTGGACAGGAAACAAGCCCGCTCTGCAGACTAACCCGACAGGCCAGGCTGTATGCAATGCACATGCATGACCCCTGCTGAGGGGCTAGTTGACATTTTATTATTAAAGTTTTATTTATTTGCGTGTTTATGTATATGTGTGTGCCAGGTCCTTTTGCCACTGCTAACAAACAGGAGATGCTTGTGCCACATTTTGTGACCAACTTATATAGGTGGCTTGGGAATTTAACCCCGGGCTGGCAGACTTTGCAAGCAAGCACCTTTCATTACGAAACAATCTTCCCTAGGACATTTTAAAAAACTATTTTATTTTTATTTATTTATTTATTTGACAGAGAAAGAGGGAGAGAGGGAGAGAATGAGTGGGTGCGCCAGGGCCTCCAGCTACTGCAAACGAACTTCAGACACGTGCGCCCCCTTGTACTTCTGGCTAACATGGGAATTTTCGCAGGCAAAGGCCTTAACAGCTAAGCCATTCCCAGGTCCCCAGGTGACATTTTTAATTAATATCGACTCATTTATATGTAGAAAAGAGTAAAATACTGCCATAGTGGCAGTGTGGTGTAATGGTGGCGACCCGTACCTTTTGTGGTTGTTTGAACAGGAATGTACATGTCCCATAACCTGAGGTCTATTTGAAGAAGCTTGTCACTTAAGTCTCCCAGAGCCCGCTGAAGGCGATGTCACTGGGGTGTGGATCTTTTGGCCTAGCCCTAAGGCACGTACAGAGTGATTGTGAGCTCTGGCTGTTCGGGTTTGCTGGCTGTGTGGAGGTGTCCCTCTGCTGTGAATCCATGGAAGCCAGCCAGCTTCTGCTACCACAGTGATGCTGTCCCTGGAGTCTATAAGCTGCTTCTGATCGGATATTTCTTGTAGCGACGACAAACTAACTGCAACAGCCTTCACTCTAGCTTTACTGGTGAAATCTTTCAGATGAAGAAACCAAGCAGGAAGTGAGATTATCTGTCTCTGCACTTTGTTGAAAGCAAATACA
The DNA here is from genome assembly GCA_036346955.1 of Dipus sagitta. NCBI lineage: Eukaryota > Metazoa > Chordata > Mammalia > Rodentia > Dipodidae > Dipus > Dipus sagitta. Next base: position 321,149,808 of record CM070770.1, read on the forward strand.
TTTTTTTCAAGATCATCACCTTAGAAAAGATATCATTTTTTTTAAATTAGTATTTTCTCTAGTGAATATCTTGGATGCATACCATACAAACTAACCTTGCTTAAATCAAGAATTGAACTTTTGACAGGTGGCAGGGTTTCTTACAGAACCAGGGAGAACGTTAGACATCCGGGCTTCAGAAAGGTCGGAAACAAAGTACTCAGGCGGCATAAGCTAATGGAATGTTTATCTGGGCAGCCGCTAACGAGAGGACTTGGCTCCAGCCCTGCTGGCCCTTGTCTCACTCATCTCTAGATTTAAATTCCCTGGAGACAGAGTTGGGGTAGCCTTGGTGGGGTCTTTCATGCCTTACCCTAAGCTGGGGTGGTGGGAAGGAATAGCACTATGTTGGACAAGAAAAGGAGAAGAGGAAGCTTGGTTTCCAGTAGAGAGACCGGGCTCTGCTGTCAGCAGCATGGGGAATAGCCAAACAGCAGACGCCCCTGGGCTTTCTCGCCCAGTGCCTGGCTCCCAGGCTGAGCTAGCTCATACTTGGTCTTCGACTGTTTCCCTGATAATGAAGGGGATTTTTGGAGCTTGCAATAAATAGTGAAGGATGCCGTTTCTTCCCTGACACATAGTTGACTACAACTGCAGAGAATGAATTAATTTATCTTCAGTAATCGACTTTTCCCAGAAAATAAAAATACTTTTCAACACAAGCAGTGATTCACATTCCATCCCATCCAAAGGAACTAGCTTAAGGTAATGTAAGAACGCTATCACAATTCCCTCTTGTGTGTGTGTGTGTTCATGTGTGTGTGTGTGTGTGTGTGTGTGAGAGGGGATGAGCATGTGTGTGGAGGCCAGAGAACACCTTGGGTATCATTCCTGAGGTTCTGTCCACCTTTTTGAGACATGGTCATTTCACCTGTCTGGGACTTGTCAAGTGGGCTAGACTGTCTGGTCAATGAGCTCCAGTGATCCACCTGTTCCCACCTTCCCTGACATGTGATGACACGTGTGCACTATGATGCCTGACATATAATACATAGGTCTGTGGAGATCAGTCAGGTCCTCATGTCCACAAGGAAGCACTTTACTGGCTGGTCTACTTCCCCAGCCCAACACCTTCCTCACAGGAACACAAGGCCTGTGAATAAACAAGAAGGTAACCAGGGGTACCATGTGTCTCCTGGGTCTCAACAACAGCTCCTGAGAAAACATTTGTACACAACAAAAATCACAAAATGGCCAGAAAGGGTGGTACACACCTTTAATCCCAGCACTCAGGAGGCTGAGGTAGGAAGATTGCTGTGAGTTTGAGGCCAGCCTGAGACTACATAGTGAATTCCAGGTCAGCCTGGCCTAGAGTGAGACCCTACCTTAAAAAAAAAAAAAGACAAAAAGAGTAACATGTTTAATGAATGTACATAACACGTAGGAGCATGTTGGCCTTCCTACCAGCACTATGCCATGTAATCAATGAAGGATCCTAGGTTTTCTTAGAAGTTAAAGTACATGAAAGATAGTAAGGGGCCAGGATAGTGGGTCATTTTCTGTTCATCTCATTGTAGTGGACACTGAGATCTGCACCCAGATACCTTTTGAGAGTGACAGACCCTCACTGTCAGCTGCATGGAGAACTGTTGGCTCAGAGCCCTCAGTCATCTCCTCTTTCCGAAAGTGGATATCAAAGAAAGAGATATGCTGTGTTCACCAGTTGCTCATAGCCAATGGCTAAGCAGCACAGGGGTACAAAGGCTTGCCTCTCTTCATTCCAATCAGGACAACGCCTTCAGTCCATCCCAGTCCCAGCAGCTGTCCCTGCAGGCTTTGACATGACCTTTGTGAAGGTGACGTCACAGCAGGGCATCTCCTCTACCTGAGCCTGCTGCCTTCTCTGCCCCCACAGGTGTGTGGATGCCAAAAAACACTTCCCTCGTGTCAGTAAGTGAAGTTTCTCCTATAAGTTTATGTGTTTGAGCACTTGTACTGCTTGGAAAAGGAAGTGAATTTTTTTTGTAATATTTTAATTTACTTATGAGAGAGAGAGAAAGGAGAGAGAGCATGAGAAAGAGAGAGAGAGAAAGAAAGGAAGAGAGAAAGAGAAAGAAAGAAAGAAAGAAAGAAAGAAAGAAAGAAAGAAAGAAAGAAAGAAAGAAAGAGGAGGGGGGAAGGATGGAAGGAAGGAAGAAAGAAAAAGAAGGGGGAAGGATGGAAGGAAGAAGGAGGCACACTGCCACACATGTGCCATTCTGTGCATCTGGCTTTACGTGGGTACTGGGGAATTGAACCCCAGGCTGCCAGGCTTTTCAAGCAAGCACCTTTAATCATTGAGCCATCTCTCCAACTCCAGTAATTGAATCTTTGGTGGGTGAAAGCATCTCTAGAGGAAGAGGGTCACTGAGGATCGATAACCCAGCCTCTCTTCCTGTTTGCTTACTTTACTTCCTGATATGGATGCAGTGTGATAAAGGGCCCTGTTGCCCTTGTCCTCCCTTAATGGACTGCTCTTCTCACTCCTCACGTGGCATCTCCCATCACACCTCAGTGTCTCCTTTTCCACCCTCAGCCTGCATCAGGGAACACTGCTTGGGAGGATGATGTAGAGGCGTTGCAGTGAGCTGAGAGAACTCCAGGATGTGTCCTAATGCTGCCTCGGGCTGGGCCTTACTTTCCAGCAGCCGTGTCCCAGCAGAGCCACAGAACATGGCCGAATGGCTTGTTCATGCTACAGAGGACAGATCCCCACTCCAGGGACAGATTTCTCCCACAGCTAGAGGTCTCAGAGGATCATAGCTCCCCTTGGCTTCTCAGCTTTCTTCTTTATACTTTTTAATGAACGACTGTTCATCTTTTCAAAGCATTCCTCCCATCTGCTTCTAGACAAGGTATCTGACAAAATTGCATTCTGAGTCACATGCTGGCTGCAAGCTCATAAAAGAATAGCCAGATAAGTAGTAAGTAGGTTTTTAATCAGAAGACTATATTGAACTGGAGATAGTAAAATCCTATATAACTACCTACAGATGCTGAAAATCTATAAAGCTATAGCCAAGGTCAGGCTAGCTTACCTCCCTAATATGTTAGCCTTTGTTTTGTCTGTAGCTTTATTATTGAACTTAATAAACTATCACTTTTATTATGTACAGTACATAACTCCTGGAGTTTTATTACACTAGCTATAATCCCAGCATAGGTGAGACTAAACATATCGTGGATATTTAGAAATAGAGAGAATTAAAGACATGTTTCTTGAAAATATTTATTTTTACCAAGCAATCTGAATGTTGGAGACATTGTCATTGAAAATAGCATTTTACCTCCAAATTCCATATGCTGGTGTTTCCCATGTTTTAAATTTGAAAGATTCTGGAAACATCTAAATAGTTCGCTAGTAAAATTATGATTTCAACAAAATCTGTGTGGAATGAAACCAAAAGAAAATGATAGGTTGTAAGGAAACCTGATTCCCTCTGCACTACCCCAAACTCCTTGTAGAAACACTGGCTAAAAATATTAGGGAGGAGAGAAAATACCTCTGGGGTCTTAATGTATTTTGCAGACTTTCCTGTACTCAAGGGTCCATTTAAGCCTGTGATTTTGGTGTTTAAGTGTCTGATGCAGTTTCGAGGAAGGCTGTTTGCTGTCACTTTGCTCTGTGCGACTCTTGGGAATGCTCTGTTAATACTGGGTTAGCATGACTTGAAATCTAACTTGCCTAGACAATAGCCAGAGAAATTATCAACTTATCACGAGTTTACTTCTATGGGGGGGGGGATTTGCTTTTAGGTTAATTCTAGCCTTGAGTTTGCTAAGGGGGGAGTGAGTGACATGCTTGCCACAGAGTCCTTTTCCCGAGATTAACACTGTCCGCGTTAACTCCAGGAAGAAGCTTTCAATGAAAATCATTATCACATCCACTCTTGTTCTCTGTTTATGTACTTTTGCAAGTGTAGTATGTGTGGTTTTGGTGGTGTGTGTGTGTGGTACATGCATGTGTGTATGTGAGGATATATTCTCAGGTGTGTGGAGACCAGAGGAGAATGCCGGGGGTCCTTCCTATATCCTTGTCAGTGTGTTTCCTTGAGGTGGAGTCTCTCTTCAAACCCATAGAAACAGTTTGCACCAGCCCCAGCCATTCTTCAGTTTCTGCTCCCCATAGGGTTGGGGTTATGGATGTGTGTTTCCTTGCTACACTGTTTGCATGGGTCCATCTGTCACCTTGGAAAAGGCTATTTTTTTTTCTTGTTCATTTCTATGAATTGTCTTTCTGGATGATCTGTTGTCTTAAGTGGGGGGGGGTAGAGGTAGAGCTTGTTTATAGCAGACACCAGAAGAAAGAATGACTTCCTTCTCCTCTGCTACTTGAATTCCTTTCCTTGACATTTGAAGGACCATAGACAATGGATGGAGTGCATATTTGGAAAGGGGTTTGGGGGTGAAGCATTCAGATGAGTAATCAGTTTGCTGCTGTGACATGGTAGATCCTGTGTGGCAACATGCCTTCTATGTAGCCAGCAGCATACTCAGTAGACACACACAGGTATTTGTGAATAAATACCGTAATATTGACAGAACACGGGTATATTCTGATATAGAAAAATGAAAGCCTGAAAACCAAAACTCCGTTTTCTGTGAGAAGTTGTGACCCCGTCTTTAGTCGGACACATGCTTTATTTTGCTTCTCCGTCAGTGGCAAAGGGCCGTTTGCATATGTAGTAACTTATTCTTATTGTCTTCTTGACTGATGCCAAGTAGTGATTCTGCTGAGGTCAAGGTCAAGGGACTCATACAATTGTATGTTCTTGTGATGTGATGAGCTACATTCAACCACGTGGGTGAGCAATAACATGGTAACCTGGTCACGTGTGTCCCGGGAAACTTACACACAGTCAACTCTGGCATCTCAGCTGCAGCTGAGGAGACAGTGGAGTGGACACTGTCTTGAGACCATTGTGATGGAGATCAGCTCGAGATGGGGCTTCTATCAAATGCCCACAGAGCCTCTCCAGGAGAAAGGTACAGCGTGCTCTAGTGAACTGATGTCACTCATGGCTGTCACAAGTGCTTCAGGGAACTGGTTGTCATCCCTCTAGGGAAGAGACAGGGCCAGTCTGCTCTAAGACCTAAGACGACTGTCACTGCACAGGGAAGGAGATCTCACTTCGATCTTTCCCCTCCTCTGCTTCCTTTCCTTTTTCCTTCCAGCCTCTTTCTTTCCCATCCTGTCTCCAGAAACAGAATAAAACGGCTGCATATATCTACTGGGGAAGATACAATGTGATGAGAGTTAAGTGAACATGAGTAACTCCTATGAAACGGGGTGATAGGTGTTCAAGAAAGTCCTTGAACCCCAAACCCTAGGTTTGTGTTTGCATTTAGCAAAGAATTGGCCAAACCAGAGTGAGAAGGATGAGTATTAAATTATTATATTTATTAAGGGAAGTACAGAACCAAGGGAAAAAGATAAATACATGCATGTGGCCTGAGAGCTCACATGATGGCCTTGGGAAAAAATGTAGAAAGAGAGTTAGAGGACAAGAAAGAAAGGACAAAGGACTCCTGCCAAGTGGAGCGCGGGAGGGGATAAAGACCACATGTGGGCTCGGGGAAAGTAGGTGTTCCGGGGTTCTCCCCTCCCTCGTCTCAGCCCAGCCAGACCGAGATGAGAGGAAACTCACCAGAACTCACGACTGATGAACGGGCTGCCCAGAGACTTTGCCCTCCCCTTGGAAATGCATTTATAACCTTAAGGTGCTGGCCCCTACCTTCTGGCTCAGGTAAGTCAGAGAACTAGCTGATTGGTCTGGGATAAAGGCTGTCTCAGGAAGAAGCTAGCCATGACACCACATTCTGAGGGCTAAACTTGACCAACCACAATGCCAAGATTAAATCCTAGGAAAGAAGACCTCTCTTCCAGAAGGGGCCCAGGTTGTTTGTAAAGGAATATAGTTAAGAGGCATCCATTAAAACTTGAGGTAGCTAATAGTAGTAAGTACAACTTCAAGTTATTAAATGTCTTTGTATAGTATCATATCTCCAAGTTTTTTAAAAGAAGGGTATCTATCTATCTATCTATCTATCTATCTATCTATCTATCTATCTATCTATCTATCTACCTATGAGAGAGAGAGAGAGGGTAAGAGGCAAATAGAGAGAGAATGAGTGTGCGAGGGCTTCCAGCCACTGCAAACAAACTCCAGACACACGCATCACCTTGTGTATCTGGCTTACATGGGACCTGACGAATCAAACCTGGGTCTTTAGGCTTTGGAGGCAAGTGCCTTAACTGCTAAGACATCTCTCCAGTCCATATCTCCATGTTTTGATTTGGTTTGCAAAGCAAGCACTGTTAACTTTAAAAATTAATTATGGTTAACTTTGATTTCATTGATGTTTCCATTTTACTAAGAATACTCCAAAAGCATCGATTTGCTATTAACACACAAGCCAACTAAAGTTAGCTATAGACTTACAATTGTTTTGTTTTGATTTTCAAAACAGTTTTTAGCTATGTAGCCCAAGCTAGCTTTGAACTATTGATCCTCCTGCCTCAGACTCCTGAGGGCTGGAATTATAGGCATATACCATTACACTATGGTCTTACAAATGTTAAACATTTGTTTCCTTGATACTGATAATATTAACATATTAAGGACTGAGAAATCTTTGAGAAAAGAAGCCTGGTTAAATTTGCATAACTTTGAATTTTCTTCATTTTTTTTTTATCAAAGAATACTGCGCCAATCTTACTAAGATACTATGAATGTTCAGCCTACCTTGAGATACTTTAATCTATGGTTAATATTGAAGGCTGGATTGCTAATGTGAACTAGGGGAAACCAACATTTGGATTGTTATATTCCCCAAACTTTCTAGTCATATTTAGAAGTGTGTGTGTGTGTGTGTGTGTGTGCATGCGCAAGTGCGCGTGCTAAGATTGGTTGTTCTATAATCTGAGGGGAAGAATTTATTCTTTGAGTACAACAATCATTTGTTTAGTATCTACTGTGTTCTAGATGTAGTTTGAGACTTTTACATGCATTATTTGGAGTAATTCTCACCATAAAACCTGAGGAGGTAGGTAGTATTATAATCTCCACTTCACAGACCAGAAAGTTGAACCACAAAGGCTGAGTAAATTGTTTAAAGTGACCCAGAACATGGCCAGAGGGACTCTTCATCATGTTAAGTGTTGTTCTTCTCTAAGTATGATAAAAGCAAAAGGGGGAACCAAACTGGCAACCATTGGGCAGAGGCAACTGGGGCCATAGAAGTAGAATAATTAACATGGTGGTGTTTCTAATAAACACCAGAAGAGCAGCTAGAGAGATGGCTTAGCATTTAAGAGCTTGACTGTGAAGCCTGAGTGCTCAGTTTGAGGCTCGATTCCCCAGGACCCACGTTAGCCAGATGCACAAGGGGCGCACGCGTCTGGAGTTTGTTCGCGGCAGCTGGAGGTCCTGGCGCACCCATTCTCTCTCTCTCTCTCTCTCTGCCTTTCTTTTTCTGTCTGTCGCTCTCAAATAAATAAATAATAATAAACAAAAAATAAAAAAAATAATTGACTGCAGTTATAGAAGTGTGTTTCTATACCCAGTTTTTTTTAAAAAGTTGGTTCTGAGTGATCAAACTCAGGCTTTATCAGACCATTTCGGGCCCTCATGCTTGCATAGCAAGCAGGCCTACCTGCCGCCATCTCACCAGCCCCCTTGAATGATTGTTCAATGGTCCACATATATGACAATTGTCCCGTGACATTAAAACTCAGTGAGCAATTCCTTTCACATAGGAATGTCATGGCCGTTGCAGCATCCTAGTGTAACACTTTGTCAGTTGCTTGTAGTGATGTTGGCAATAAATCGGCTGTCAGTTAAAAAGTTACAGTAAAGTAACTTATTATTAAATAAAGAAGTTCTTACGAATGTACTGTAGCTTGCGTGTGCAGAGTGTAGTAAGTTTAAGGTCGTATATAGTAATGTTCCAGGCTTCAGTCTGGAAAGAGCAATATCCAGTCCTGCAAATTCTGTTAAAAGTCAGTGCCCTGGACCCACAGTCCCCAACGAGGAGGGTCCCTTCGGAGGGGTGAGGACGGGGAGGAGGCTAATGATGGCACCAACATGGCTGTATACACACTGTGTACATAACTAATATTTTTTTTAAAGAAAAGTCACTGCCCTGTGGAATGTTCAATACCATGTTTCTACATTTTCATTTTGTGGTTAGATATGTTTAGGTCAGTAAGTTCTTGTCACTGGGTTATAATTGCCTACAACATTCAGTATAGTAATCTTCTATAGATCTGTGGTCAAAGATCAATTGGTTAAACTGTACAACCCAGACACATGCTAGATTATCCTCTTGAGGTTTAAGGGAGTACACGCTAAGGCATCCTCTGCAAGTCCTAGCCGAGAAGAACAACGTTCTAAGGAGCTGCAGGTTCAGAAGGAGAGGAATTTCTGGGCTCTGTGATTTTGTAGCTTTCTAGGCTTTGTGGGGCTGGCTGAGGAGTTGAACCAGGACTTGTGGCCCACTGCCCAGTGCCCGGTCTGTCCTCCAACATTGCCCTTCCAGTACCATGGCTCCTGGATAGAATCTTTTCAGAAGAGCAGCTATTTTAAGAGAAGAAGTCCATTGGAGTTTATGCCAGGGAGGGACCTGGGATCCAAAAGGAAGTTGGCTTGTACACTGCTCTACCAGGAATCCTTCTCTGCCAACCTCTGACCCCTCCTTCTAAAATATGGCCATAAAATAATGGATCTGTAAACTGCACTGGGCAATTATAGCACTCCTGGAGTGAAAGTGGGCTGTCATTAGCCAGCTTATGGACACCAGCTTGATACAGTTGGCTCTCAGCCAGGGTGGGAAACTGCCTTCCACAGGGAGGACACAGGTTCAATGGGATAATTAGGCAGGGTTTTGTGCAGGTTTGTTGATATAAATGTGCTACAGATTAGCCTTTTCCCCTCTCCTTGCTGAGCAAGGATCAGACAGAACAGGTGGAAAGCTAATGGGGGAACATGAAATTAATACTTTGTTTCCTGGTCCCGCGTTTGTTGTTTCTGTAGAGAGGATTTCTTCAGAATCTTCAAACACATTACAAGCACCTTTTTCATCCCAGTTTATTTAGTTTAGTCTAAAACCTCTGGCCCAAAGGGGTCTGAGTCATCCTAATTTTCAAAAGAAGTTTGTCCACTTTGGTGGGAAATGTTCTAGGAATAAACATCTGGAAAATGGAACAATTAAAAGCAATATGAAATAAAACACAAGCCCTTCAAAGTAGCTATTAAACCCCAGCCACAGCCCCGTCACAGACTCCAAATGTCAGCCTGACCCTAATCTAATCAACTCGTTTCATGCTGGAGGATTCGACCCGGTCCAGAAGTGTCCCAGCCGCTCATGGATCTTGGATGCTAGCGCTTTTGCCTGGTGAGAGGTGGGATTTGTCACGTTTATGTCCTCTGTAGGTACAGAAGATAAGAGCTTACTTCCAGATGTCAGCTCAAAGAAAAAGGACAGGGAGAAAAAAAAAAAAAAAAAAAAGAAGAAACAAATCAACCTAATTAGTCCCACCCACTCTCATGAGGCCACCAGGCTCCTTTGTCTGGACTGGAGATGTGGCTGTGTCGTGCAGTGCTTACCCAACATGGACAAGGCTCTCGGTTGGATCACCAGTACTACAAAAAAACTTTTTTTTTTTTTTCACATCTTTGGATTTTACGAAAATATTTCAGAATGACTTTAGAAAGATCTGGATGTTCAAGATTTATTTTGCCCTTAATGTCACTTTAATAATTTTCCGCTAGCCTCAGATTTCATTGACTCGTGGTTTCCCACTAAGTGGTACACTGGGGTTCTGTTTGTGTGTGCGGCTGCCTTGTCTTCAGATCAGAGGAGGTGACATGTTTACGTAAAAACCATGAGCTGCAGGGCGGTGGCCTTAAGAGAATGGACCGAACGCCTCCAGGTTCATTCCACCTTGGAAACACCCACATAAGCATCAAAAGACGGACACAGTTAACTTCATGAGACGTCTAGAAACCAATTAAGAATCTGCAGCAAACAAGCAGATGGCTGGTCAAGGAAGAGGCGTATCCAAAGAGGCAGGAGGCTTTGTTGTTAATGTGTTGCAGTGCTGTGTAGTACAGATAATGTTTCCCAATTTCGGGTGCCACTGTCAGAACAGAAGGTAGCCAGTAAGCCATGCAAGCAATGCTCTGGCTCGTTTGAGAGCTGGTTTCTGCCCCACCTGACCAGGAGCTCTGAGGGGAACGGTGGCACTGTTGTTCAAAGCAATGGTGAGCGCGGAAAGCTCATTGCACTGAGCCTCATGCATACCTGAGGGAGGAGAGTATGGGCAGAGAAACGTCATACATTGCTAAGGCCCTGGAAGGCACTGGAAAGTTAAACTTTGTAAGGACCTGATTATAGAGAGGAATGGGGGGAAGACGGGCATAAGCCCAGGCCCAGGGAAGACACTTCTCCAGGAAAGGCCTGAGAAGTCAATATACCTTCATGCCTGACAAGATAGTCCAGGCCTTGTGCAGAGTGGGTTCACAAAAGCTCAGAAATGTGAATATTTTCCCCCTCGAATTCTTTTTTTAAGCATTGTGTGTGTTCAGTGTGTGAGGTGTATGTGTGCATGTGTGGTGTACCTATGTGTGCACGGATGCACATGACAGAAAACTATGCTGGGTCACTCCTATACTGCACTCCTGCCACATTATTTCTGAGACAGAGTCTCACGTTGAACTGGGAGCTCACCATTTTAGTTAACCAGTGGTCCTCCTGTCTCTCTCTCTCTCTGGAGAGACAGGCGTGCTCTGCTTTTACACGATGCTGGAATTGAACTAGATTCCTCATGTTTGTGCAGCAAGTGCTCTTAAATGCTGAGCCCTCTCCTCAGCCCTCCAATGCTCAAATTCTAACACAAACAAGGCATGAAAAGAAAGCAGAACATTTGAATTATTTGATAGAAAAAGTAAACCTCAAGCAAACCCAGCCCTTGGGCTCTCTTGACAAGGACATTAAAATAGCTGCCTAACATCTGCTCAGTGAGCTGCAGGAGAACCCAGACAAATGAAATCACAAAACAAACAGGATATGAATGCAGAGGACTTATTAAGAAGGATCATACAGAATTATGGAGCTGAAAAATACAATAACCAAATCGGAAAACTCACAGAAGTGGCTCATTCACAGTCTTGAAAGGAGAAAGAAAGAAATCTTGTACTTGAAAACAAATCACTGGGAATTATCAAATCTGAGCTGCAAAAGAAAAACTGAGGAAAAGCAAGCAGAGACCAAGAAAACTGGGGGATATCATTAAGCTGCCTGCTGTATCCATTATGAACGACCAGAAAAAAAAGAGAGAGACACAGAATTTACTTGAGGAAAATAATGGCCTAAAAGTTCCCAAGCTTGGAGACAGACACAAATCTACAAATATAAGAAGTGCAACCAACTCCAAGTTGAATCAATGCCAAGGAACTCACACTGGAACATAATCAAAGTACAGAAAGTCAATGAAAAGCTTAAAGCAGTAAGAGAAAAACAGCTTGTTAGAAACAGGGATCTCCTGGGTGGGTCTGATGGCGCGTGCCTCGTCATAGCACGCGGGAGGCCGAGGTAGGAGGATCACTGTGAGTTCCGGGCTATGCTGGGGCTACCAAGTGAGTTGAAGAGCAGTGAGGGCTAGAGTGAGACTCCCTCAAAAGCCCCAAACAAGCAAACAAACAAAATATCAAAAAAATAAAACAAGAAGGGGTCTTCAAATAGCAGTGTGATCGGATTTCTCAGCAGAAGCCTTGCAGACAGCCAAGAAATGGGATATTTATGGAGTTAAAATAAAAAGTTGTTACTGAACATTCTATAGCTAGTAAACTGTTCCTCTAAGAAACGAAGGAGAAAATACAGAATACTTAGACTTTTTAAAAGCCCAAGGAGTTCATTACCATGATGCCAACCCTACAAAAAAATGTTTAAAGACAGTGCTTCAAGTTGAAATGAAGCAATTCAAAGTCATTTAAAAATACAAATTTTTCTGGAAAAGGTAAATATACAGTGAATCACCCTAATTTTGTTTTGTAATTCAAGTTTTTATTCTTTCATTGGATTTAGGAAACAAAAGCATAAATTATTCATCTAGGCTTGTCAATAAATAATATGTAAAGATGTCATCAGTGGCATTTCAAATGTAATTTACGGCACATGTAACAACCTGAATGAATCTTGACCACATTGTACTGAGTGAAACTAGTTTTCCCCCAAAAAACAAATATTTGTGTGCTCCCACTTATAAGAGGTGATTGGAACAGTGAAATATATACAAAGTAGGATGTCAGTTATTAACAACTAGGGTTGGGATTTATTCTTTGATTCTTTTTTTGTTGTTGTTTGTTTTGAGGTAAGGTCTCACTCTAGCCCAGGCTGACCTGAAATTCACTCTGTAGTCTCAGGGTGGCCTTGAACTCACGGCGATCCTCCTACCTCTGCCTCCCGAGTCCTGGGATTAAAGGTGTGCACCACCGTGCTTGGCCTGAGATTTATTCTTAATGAGCACAGAGTTTCCATTTGGGAAGTTAAAATAGTTCTGGAGATTGGCTGCACAGCCATGCAAATGTACGGAGCATTCCTGAAATATACACTTAGAATGGTTAAGATGTTTGAATGTATAAGCATGTATTTATCCTTTGGAACTAGATAACCATGATTTTGAATTTCAAGCTTCATGTATTATTACAGAGTAGTCTTAGGCAGCTAGCTCTTCCCTATGAGCCTCAGTTTTCTCTGGGATTCAATGGAAGCAAAGTCCTGTAGGTTGTGGAGAAGGTGAGATGAGCCGATACCAGTGCGTGGGAATTACTGGGACACGGCAAGGAGAGGAGGCATTCTAAATGACAGACTCCTTGCTGACAGGCCTCTAGTCCACTGCCCCCCAATGAGCACAGCTGATGTCATTTATCTGAGGAGTCTATGCTTTCAAACCTTCCTGCAAACAAAAATTTGGAAATAAAACTTAGCTGCATGAAAGCCATTCCTGAGGGAGAGAGGGAAAGAGAGAGAGAGAGAGAACAGGGTGCACCAGGGCTTCCAGCCACTGCAAATGAACTCCAGACAGCATGTGCCACTTTGTGCATCTGGCTTACTGTGGGTCTTGGAGAGTCGAACTGGGGTCTTTTGGCTTTGCAGGCAAGCATCTTAACCAGTAAGCCATCTCTCCAGCCCTGCTTTCTAATTTTTTTTAAAAAACACTCATGCAAGCTGGGCGTGGTGGCGCAAGCCTTTAGTCCCAGCACTCGGGAGGCAGAGGTAGGAGGATCGCCGTGAGTCTGAGGCCACCCTGAGAATACATAGTGAATTCCAGGTTAGCCTGAGCTAGAGAGAGACCCTACTTTGAAAAACAAAACAACAACAAAAAAAATAAACAAATAAAATGCTCATGCATTTTAAAATACAACAAAAGCAAGTTCCTCAAACTCAGTTTCTAAAACTTCAGAGGTGAGTGTTGGAGAGAAGAGGGAAGGACTGAAAGGCCCGTATGACTGCAGATATTTTCCCCTTCTATAAACAAGTTTTATGTGTGTGTGTTTACGTATATGCAAATGCATGTGTGTACACAGGTGTTTCTGTGTGTGCAGGTGCATGTGGGTGCACAGGTGTTTGTGCATCTGTGTGTGTGTGTGTGTGTGTGTGTGTGTGTGTGTGTGCAGGCCGGAGGATAAGCCCTGGCGTTGTTCCTCAGGAACGCTATCTGTCTTTTTTGAGGAAAAGGTTCTTACTATTCTGGAACTCGCTGGTTAGGCTAGACTGGCTGGGAGAGAGAGCCCTGGGAATCCTGTCTCTGTCTCCCCAATACTGGGATGACAAGTACACATGCCACCACATCCAGCATTTTACTTGGGTACTGGGAATCGAACTCAGGGCCTCATGCTTTCAAGGCAAGCACCTTAGTGACTGATCTAAATCCCCAAGCCCTGGATAATATTTTTAGAGATTTTCCAATGGATGACTTTTTTTTTTTTTTGCACATTATGACCCTTCCCATCACCCTTTTACTTGTCATTACAGATCGCACTACACAGATACACTATTTCATGTACATCCACAAAGAAAAGAAGACGCGGCTGCCCTCTGCCCTGGCTTGCGTGTTCTCCTTTGCCAGTGTCAGAGGGAAACTCGGGATACATGGACAGTTCTGTTCTGTTTGTTTTTTTATTTTCACCCGGAATCCAGCCCAGGGGACTCCAGCCTTGGCTTCCTGCAAAGCAGAAATGAAGAGTAGCTTCTCAGTGATTATTTAGGTTCCAAAACCCTTGTTTATATGGATTTATTTGGAAAAATAAAAGCTTAAAATAGAACTCTTGGCTTATCTTGTGAAAGCCTTTTCCTACCCACTTACAAGCAACAAACTCTGGTTTATTTTTTCCTTCTCTGAGATAGAGTGTATTCCAAGAGGAAGGCAATGTTAAGTATTTGGACACACAGCTAAGATCTGAGGGGTAGCCCTCCAGACATGGGGGAGGTTTTCACTAGTACTTTACCAGGCTAGTGAAGCACAGACTTGTAGCAATTATTATTATTATTTTAAGTAAAGAGGCATTTTCATATCATTATCAAGAAGACCTCTTTGATGGACTGAAGAGGGCAGAGAGGGGCTCAGAGCTCGGTTATCAGGCTGGCCTTAGAAACTGTACCTTCCTCAATATCCCTCCTGCCTTCAGGTGCTCCCCAGGGAGCTATGGGAGCAGTCATCCTCGCCTGATGGATCCTCATTTTATGAGCAAGGTAAGTTTGCTGATGCATGTGCAGGAACATGTGTGTGTATGCATGAAGAGGCCAGAGGGTATCCTCAGGCATCATTCCACGAGTATCATGTACACCTTTTCTTTAAATATTTTCTTTTGTGTATTTAAATTAACAGGCTTGCCAGGATCTCTTGTCACGGCAAATGAACACCAGACGCTAGCAGCACTTCTTGTGTCAGGCTTTATGTGGGCGGCTGGGTAATTGAACACCACGAGGATGGCTGGCTTTGTAAGCAAGTGACTTTAACTATGGAGACGTCTCCTCAGTCTTGCCATTCACCTTTTCTTGAGACAATGTCTCTCACTGGCCTGGAACTCACGGAGTAGGCTAAGCTAAGGTGAGTGACTGGGGAGTAACTGCTAGGGGCAACTTTTCAAAAAAAATTTTGCTCATGTATGTGTGTATGTGTGTGTGTATGTGTGTGGGTGTGTGTGTTATACAGTGTATGTTAAATCTATGCAGCTGTGTGTACAGATGTGTGCACCCCTGTGTGCGTGTGTGTTAGGGCCAGAGCATATCAGTGTCTTCTATCGCTCCCCGGGTGTTTCCTTCAGACAGAGTCCCTAACTGAACAGAGACTTGCTGTTACCAGTCAGACTGGCTGGCCAGTGAGCCCCAGAGATTTTCTGGACCCCGGCCCCCGCAGGACTGGCATTGCAGGCATGCATGGCCATGTCTAACTGTTTACATGGGTCCTGGGGAATTGAACTCAGGGCGAATCGGGTCCCCTCTGGCCCTCGCGCTCCGTGGCAAGTGCTCTTGCCCACTGAACCACCTTCCCAGCCCCTCATTTATTTTGTTCCTCATATCTCACAGGAAGGAGTAGCTCTTGCCTTGGAGAGGTAAAGAGGCCATGTGTGTGTGTGCGTGTGCATGTGTGTGTGTTTACCTAAACCACCATTGGCCTGATGAGCAATGGTGACTGGATGGAGTTATGAAGGAGAGCTCAGACTGTGATATGAGTGAGTCTGTACCACAGTGGAGGTTGAGAACAACAGGCTCCTTCCCGGTGGTGGTGTAGAGACGGAGGAGAAAGTTCACACAGCAGGATCAAGGCTGCCATATTTTAATGGCTAATGGAGGCGACAGTGGCAGAAATGAAGTGTTAAAAACCGCCAACAGTCCAATTTCAGACACAGCCTCTCCCTATTCTGGCCACTCATAGCTCCTCAGCAAGCACTGCCTGGGGGAGATAAATCAGCCAGTGGCCTAAGGGTTAGGACTTTGAAAAACAACAACAATAAAAACCAACCAGCTGTAAACCCTGAGTCCACAAGTGCCCCCAGGGGGGTTTCCTTCTGCATTTCCTCTGTCTGCCTAGGCCTACAGAGATGGCTGGGAGTCAGCAGCACTCAGGGTGAGGCTGCAACTCAGGAAACAGCTCCACATGTTGGGCGAATCCAAGTGGGTTTCGAGGACAGGTCAGGCAGAGAGGTGGTTTTAGAAAGTGGTCTGCAGGCTGATCCCCAGGGTGCGGGGAAGGAGTCGGCCTGTGTTCATGGAGGATGCATCTGTGTCATTGTATGCGTTGTCTTCTCCACCACACAGTCTCCCAAGTAGCTGGTGGAGGGAAATGGGGAGCTGTTTGGGGATGGGGCCAGCGAGGTCTGGGTGTTCAGCAAGTCAGGCCCTGTCCCTGCCACTAATTAACCACCTGTGCAAATTGTCCCAGTCACTTGATCAGTGACCAGGGAGTGTCTGATGTGAGTGTGTACACAATCATTACCCAAATCGCCACTGGCCTAAAAATCATTGGTGACTGGATGGGGTTTTGAATGAGAGTTCAGACTGTCCCAGTTATTTTCTTTCTTATTTACTTGTCTTGACTTTTATTCTGTCTTCCTTTTCCTTCTTTCTCTCTCTTTCTGTCTTTCCTGTGATGTCAGGATGCAGTAGAAAAGCTAAGATCTGATAACCGATGTGGCCAGCGCTGCCTCGTGACAGAATGACGGGGTGATGCCATCCTGAATACCCTTCACTCCAGCTTGTTAACATCAAACGAGTTTAAAGTTTTTTTTTTTCCATATCCTATAAACCAACATAATTTTAAGTACTCTTCATTTCCAAAATCAAAACTTTTTCTTATCCTGTGCCCCAGGCCCTGTGTGTCCCCTAGAATCCACTTCCAGAAGCACCCTCGGCTACCAAGAGGCCTGTGGGCAGCTTTTCCAGAGCTCAGGGCTTCAGCTTCTCTCTGTGTTTTACGGTGATGACCAGACACCCCTGCTCTCTGTGAACAGCTTCCTGTGAGCATCTTGACAGACAGATGCTCCCTCCAGTTTGTGACTCTGTATCTCCTCAAACAAACCTTCCTTCATCTAGAGACTGTTTAGTCTTTTCCCAACTCTGGATTACATTTCAAACAAGCAACAGGCTTTATGCGAATACCGAGGCTTTGAAACCACAGGGGCTAATGATTCCACCAGCTGCCTTGCGTCCCCTTTACTGCTGACCTTTATTTTAGGAATAGCCGCCACCTAATACCTCCCTCTCAGATACTCGGTCAACAGACAGTCATTTGGCTGATTTTTCCATCAACAAGCCAAGGAGCTGGGGGTTGGCACAAACTGGTTCTATCCATTTCATCCTTTGGCCCTTGTATCTGGACCTTTTATTTCTCTAATGAATACTAGACGCCGCTGGTAGCAATATAATGATAGAACCATTGAAGTCCTGCCTGCTAAGGAAATGCACCACTCCCCTGCCCTCTCCCCCCCAAATATAAACACACAGACTACAGCTGATAGCATCTTTGCTATAGAAAGGCTTAGCAGAGCTAAATATTTGTGCTTGGCTTCCATCTCCATGAATCACTCTCCTGCCTTTCCCTAGCTATGACATGTACACAGCTCCAGGCATTATTTAAGTGCTCATCTAGCCTCATAGCAGGAATATTAGCTTAGAGGTCAAAGCTTTTCTTTTATTTTATATTTGCATGAGCATGTGTGTGTGGTATGCATGGGTATATATGCCTGTGTGTATGTGTGTGGGTGTATGTGTGTATAGGCCAGAGGTCGATGTTGTAGTCTTCCTCAATCACTCTCTGTGCATTTCTGTGAGTTGGGGTTTCTTGCTGAACCTGTTACAGATTCAGCTAAGTTAGGTAGCCAGTGAGCAGCAGGAATTCTCTATCTCTGCCTGCCCAATGCTGGGATGTATAGGTATGTGCTTCCATGCCTAATTTTATGGGCATGCTGGCTATCCAAACTCAGCCTTATTTCCCAAGCACTTTACCCACTGACCATTTCTTCAGCCCCCTCAAAGCATTTATTCATTGGGCAACAATCCTGCTAGGTCAACCCCTGAGACAAACAGCATCTCAGTTTGAGTTTATCATGAGGACTCAGTACAGGAGACATCAGTCTAGAAGCATGGTCCAAACTGTGCCTACCTACTGGAGTCATTGTTTTTGCTTCTCTGGCCCATGCCCTTACCAGGCTTTTATTTGGAATCATGTTGCCAAATAACCTGGCTTTATGCATTACTGACTATTGGTTACAAGTTGTTTATGGTTGAACTGAGATGACTAGTGAAGATATCTATAGGTGAAATAGTCTAGTATTTAAAGCATGGACTTGAAGATGAAACTTTTTTGCATTCCAATTTTATTTGTCTGCTGCCAGCCTTCAATGAGCCTTATTTCTTCCATCTGTAAGATATTAAATCATTATATCTGCTCCATTAGAGGTTATGTGAAGACTCAAAGAGATGACATGTATAAAATGAAAGCATGATGTCTGGCATATATTGCACATTCAGAGCATTTCACATTTATCATTAATAGCATTGATTTTTTAAAATTTTTGTTTATTATTTATTTATTTATTTATTTCAGAGCAACAGACAGAGAGAGAAAGGAAGACAAAGAGTGAGAGAGAGAATGGGCACGCCAGGGCCTCCAGCCACTGCAAAGGAACTCCAGAAGCGTGCACCCCCTTGTGCATCTGGCTAACGTGGGTCCTGGGGAATCGAGCCTTGAACGGTGCTCTTTAGGCTTCATAGGCAAGCTCTTAACTGCTAAGCCATCTCTCCAGCCTAATTTTGATATTTTATACTCATATAGAAGTATTAAATTTGAAGGATAACACATAGGAATGGATTGTTCTAGCCCATATGACAATGTATTTTCTTTAGTTGTTAGGGCCTGAAGGCTTAAAAAAATATAATGACAGCATTAACCAAATGCAGAACCATTTTTGTCTCCTTTTCAGCTATGTGGCTATGATTCTGCCCAAATCTTGAGATTTTTTTTACACACGTTTATATTTGGGCATCCTTTCTTAGAGACCTGATTATATGGAAACCATTTAGTCTTTGAATACAAATACACTGTCAAATATCATATTAAGCCTTCTCTTTTACTGTGGGGCACATAGATGTCTCCTGCTTTAATAAAAAAAATATTACTGGTCACCAAGAACAGTTTTATGGTAGAGAAATACTAGGGGAAAATTAGCAAAAAACATAACTGAAACAATGGATGATTGTGTATGCATATAAACTTTCAGGATAGTGTATATCCATTATAAAAATAGAACCTATTATTTGGTGCCTAGACCAGCCACCCTCTTCTTATAAGGGCAGTACTTGGACCACATACACAATAACAAAAAAGAATAATATTTTGATGCATTATTTCTGAGAAGAAAGGAGAGGTCACAGATGAAATTAGTTTTGTTTTCTCTTTTTGTTTACTTATTTTTTTGTGGCATGGGGTAAGTAAATAAAGAGATTGTATTTTAAGATATTTGTGTGAGTGAGTGTGTGTGTGTGTGTGTGTGTGTGTGTGTGCATGGACATATTCCCGATGGAGAAGCAAGCCTCCTTGCTGATTTAGGACAGCTTAAAAAGCACATTTAAAATAATCCCTCCTTCTCTTCTGGTCATGCTCTCACTTTGTAAAACTTGTATGCTGTAACTGATATGAGGCGCCAACTGCTTCGCTGCATATGTGAATTGAATCGAGGCAAATTGAGATGAGACCCGCCAAGCCTGCCAGTGTATTTTAACCAGCAGCAACATCATCATGCTAATTCTGATTCCCAGTTGGCGGTGCATCTCAGCCTCTAGGAGGGGTGGTGGATAGGGCTGGCCACAGGAAGGCTTGATGGGTACAGGTGCTCGCTTGGAAGCTGGTCATGACGAACCCAGCCCAGGCTGTGTGTGCTCCTCCTCAGATACGCACACAGTCTCACCACCACACAGTCTGACCTTTTGGCAAGTGCATGCTCCAGAAATGAATGGATGGACCTGGAGAGCGCATGGTGAGGTGATCCCTGCCTCCATTCTGCAGTCACACTGCAGTCACCAGAGCTCTCTCCTCCTTTCTTCTGAGACCAATGTAACACTCACCATTAGTCCTTCTTTTCCTTAGCCTTTCCAACAAGAATCTCTGTAGGCTGCTCCGCAGAAGACATACTTCAGTGAGTGTGTTGTTCTGCCCAGTTTATCCATCAAATTCTCACTTTCGTAAAGCAGCTTGAGGTGAGAATCATTCCACTATCCACCCTTCCATACCCAGATCAGACTTGGAGATACTGGTTTTCATAAACTCCATTTGAAGCTGATCAAATGACCAAAGAATAGTGAGTAGTCTCTACAAAGCATATGCGTGCATCTCATTATGTGCCTCACAGAGACCCTTGGAACCTAATATTACCATTACATCACCGTTATTTTACACATAAAGACACTGTAGCTCAAGAATGTTGACTTGCCTAAGGCCACACAGTTGCTAACTCAGGTAGGAGTTGAACCCAAGTCCTTTGCCTTAGAGACTAGGTGGGTTCTCTTGGATTATGATGGATTCTGAGAAGGTAGGGTCTTCAGTCCCACCCATAGACTACCAGGCAAGCATTTATGTGGTTGCTCATGTCCCAGAATTACTTACCAGGTATTTGACTATAGTATAGTCTTGGCAGGAGGAGGGAGCCAACGCTGTGGGAGCCAGCAGGAACAAAAGCTGCGGAGGAAGCAGAAGGTGACAGACCCCAGGAGAGATGTAACAGTTTTCTTAACCAGCAGGGTGAGAAAATAGACCTAAGGTAAAGAGTGGGTGGAAGGGTCTGATAGTAGGCCCTTGACAGAGCAAAGCAGCAAGTGACGGTGAGGAGACTGAGTCAAAATACATGCCTAGACCCAACTTCCTTGTCTGCTTTTCTGGGTCATAATGATAGTCTCTGGCAGGAATTAGATAGCCAGTGACTATCTGGAATTATGTTCATGTATTGTGGGATTTATGTGCCCTTATTTTATGATTTTAGAACATGAATTTGGTAGAATAAGATCAGCTGTACCCTAGCTTGCTTTCCAAAGTTCATTAGGACATGTGTCTGAACAAGAAGAGTCATGGATCTAGCCCAACATGCCTACCATCCCCCATTGAATAAAAAGTGTGCTCACCAAAGTCAGCTCTAGGCTCCACACTTACTTCTGTGGGATCATGTCAATTTGCTAGTGGTTCCCAATGTGTATCTTCCACCCAGGCCTGGAGAACAAGCCAAGCATCACATCTGGGAGAGCGTCTTAAGAAAGAATACTCTGCTCCTTCTGCCATTCATGGTCCAAAGGTCAGATGGTTATCCAGGACAGATTCATCTCTGCTTCCCTACCCGGACAGATGAGAAGCTCCCCTTGAGAAGAAGTCTGTCCTTTGGGGTTATAGGAGAGAATAATGTCTCTTCTCTTGGACCAGGTTGGGACTCGGCCTTTTTCTCCAAAAGAAGCTCCCAGCATTCCTGAAGAAAGATCAACCTGCCCATCCTTGGAAATATTTGGCTGTTCAAACTCAGCATGGATTTATTTATAAATTCACACATCAAACATTTATAGAATTCCAGTGCTGAGCATGGGAGAAAACAAAACTGAGTGAGAGGATGAGAGGATGAGTGAAATCTTTCTCCCTTGGTTTGCACTGCACAGGGTTCCTTACTGATGATCTGTTTTTCTGACTGCTCATTAGATCATTGGTAACTAGCATGGTGGCTGGCACATGGGAGGTGCCCAGCAAACACTGCTATACCAGGTAGAAGCAGATCCTACTGCTGAGGCATTTTTTTTTTTTTTTGAAACCTAGCATGTGAAACAAATATGCATGAGATACAATACAACTCGTGCTAAAATTATCATGTTAAT
Organism: Dipus sagitta; assembly: GCA_036346955.1. Classification (NCBI taxonomy): domain Eukaryota; kingdom Metazoa; phylum Chordata; class Mammalia; order Rodentia; family Dipodidae; genus Dipus; species Dipus sagitta. Next base: position 321,171,735 of record CM070770.1, read on the forward strand.
CAGATTTGCATTATTGCATTGCAGTTCTCAAGTAGGCTGCTAATGAAGTTAAGAGAGCTTTATTTAGGCACGGTTTTGGATATCCACGTGTAATGCCAGTGAAGGGTTGCGGGGAGAGGCACTTAGCTTGAACTCTGAAGAGCACAAGGATGACAACAGTGGGGTGTCAAAAAGAATGGGCAATCTTGAGCCAAGAAACAAAGAGGGGATAGACAGGATCCTGCAATTCCTTTTCTTTAGGTCTTCTTTACCTAAAAGCTTTTTATAAGGTCCCACAAGTTCTAAAGGTCCATAGAAGCACAATGGGGGGGGGGGGTAATGAGAGGATCAAATTTGCTCCAGTTTATAGCTAGACCTAAGTTTCAGTTTCCCAGAGAGGCAGGCAAGACTTCTGGGGAAAACCACAAACAAAGGGTGGGCTGCTAATCAACAGTGACCCTGACATGTGGCTGGGGAAGATAGCCACCATTTTGTGCTCTGGGGGCTGAGTCAGTTCTTGGAGATATGTCCAGACATGCCCAAACGTGTCCCTTTTGCCCCAACCAATCAGAGACATACAACTGTAGTTCTGCTTGCCTAGCCAATCACGTTAGAAGATTACCTAACCCCACCTGGAATTCCCCTAGTTGTGCTTAAAAGAAGCCTGCATGCTCCTCTCCCATTTTGTATGAATGGTCAATCCCCAAATGCAGGCTGATTCTTCAGAATAAACACTCTTTGTTTTTACATACCATTTGAGTCCGGGGTCTTTCTTCAGCAATTTTTGGACCCTTAAAGGCAAGTCTTTACCATAAGGTCTTTTGAGGGACACTACCCATGCTCAAGCCCTAGCAGTGGTCAAATACAGTGATATCAGTATTGAAGGAATAGTTGGGTTAAGTCATCCTCCCACAGTGGAGGAGAACCAGAACCCCTTGTCTTAGACTTATTCAATCGTTCATTTAGCAAACATTCATTGAACCTTTATGAGGTTCTGAAAGAGTATTCAATGTTTATTATTTACTTGTTAGGAAAGTATTCCCATCTTTTTTTGGGAGTTTGGGATCACCTAGCAACATTACCTCAGCAAGGACTTTCTATGCTTATGTGGCTGAGCACTGGATAGTTGGAAACCTACACCAGCTATAGAAGCAAAGCAAGAGGCCCATGCACACCACACACAGTAAGCTACCCCTTCCAAGGTACTCTAGAGGATCATAGGTTCCTTCGTAATAATATTATCTCCAAATGCATCTTGACTTCCACCTGTCCTTGCCTCACATTTGCATTTATGGTAATTTTACACATCTTTCCAATTCTTTGAAGTTATAAAACTTATGGTATATGGGCTGGAGAGATTGCTTAGTGGTTAAGCACTTGCCTGTGAAGCCTACGGACCCTGGTTCGAGGCTCAATTCCCCAGGAGCCTCATAAGCCAGATGCATAAGGTGGTGCATGCATCTGGAGTTTGAGTTCATTTGCAGTGGCTGGGGGCCCCAGTGCACCTGTTCTTTCTTCCCCAATCTCTCTGTCAGTCTGAAAAGAAAAAAAAAAAAAAAGAAAGAAAAGAAAACTTGTGGTATATTTCAGGACACATTCAAAGTCTTGTTTTCTAGTTGTCTTTGGTAAACCATCACATCATGGTCAGAATGACCTTATATTCTTTCTTAAGGGTGGATACTTAGGATTCCTTGGCACTTTCTTATCTTAGATTTGAGCTAACTATTGCCAATTTTAATTACAGTCTTGCAAAAGAAAAAAGAAAAAAAACTAACAGGAAAATAGTCCTGTGGGTTGAAAACCTCATGTCAAATTTCAATGGTGATTTTCTGACCCCAAAGCTAAATTAATTGTTCAGAACTGATGTAAGACAATGTATGATTTTCAAAGTGGGTGCCAAGGACACCACAGTGTGACTGTTTTTACTTTAAGTGGATTCTTAGTGACACTGAACAGGTCCTTTCTTTCCTTCTGGCTATCCTGGAAGTGACTGTGGCTGAGTCTCTGGGGCTATTATCCAAGTCAGTGCAAGGTGAGACACTGTGACCACTGAGCATAAAGACAGATTCAGAGGATAGGGCTCAGTTCTGCTGGGTGGCTGAAGAGGCTGTCATAAGAGGGGACGTACCTGGGACGACTCCGGCAGACCCCAGAGAGTCATGACTCACTCTGAAAGGTAGTTGGGGAAAAAACAATGTATTTTTTTTTTTTTTGGTACCCTGAGTACTTTAGAATCCTAGGGTGACTTGAGAGTCTACCAAATTACTAATTGAATAAAACAGACATGGCCTTATAATTTCCCTTTCTAAACCAGAAGATAGTTCCAGAAGTTTGAAAAAGCAGGGTGGGACTCCTATTGCCAACCCATACAAAGATACAGTGAATATGATAATGGAATCAGTAGGATGGGGATCAGATAGTATGTAGATCATGGGATTAAATTATCATAAACACATGGTTGGTATTTTCCTAAGTGTGTTGAATAAGGAGTAAGAGGAGATATACTTCTGTATCCAGCACATTACCAACTTCCGTTACTACCAACTGTGAGAAAGGTTCACACTGGGTATGTTGGTCAATATTCATTTCACTGGTAGGTTTCTTTGATCATGGAACACATGGTGTTCATTACATGCATGCATGCATGCACGTGAATTGGCTGTGAGGATATCAATGCTGGTTTTCTATTCTCAGTTCCTGTCGTTGCTAGAGATGAAAACTGAATTGCCTGGCAGAGTTTTAGGGCCTGCTTCTCTTGACATGGAAAATGGTGATAATGGTCATTTCCTCAGTTCAGAGACAAATGACATCTCAAAGGCAACTGTAGCATAATATAAGTAATATGGGATTTGATACCTGGAAGATATTGGCTGAAGTTAAATTTATAGCATTTATTAGTTGCACACCCGTGTCCCAATCACTTACTCTCCCTAAGCCTTAATTTCCTCAGGTCCTAAATGGGGATAACACTACCTGGTTCAGAGGATTACTATGGGCATGGAGTATGATAAAACGTATAAAAGTACTTTACAAATTTAACAAGCATTTAAGCTGAAAGTCAGTTTTGGCCAGGACCTTTGCTACGGGCTGAGGCTAAGTTGGCAAATAGTATATATTGTGTCTGCTCTCAAGGAATTGGAAGTATGCTGCATGTAGGCAGACATGAAAATAAAATATTTGTAATGATTGCAACTCCATACGGTAATGTTATTGTTATTATTATTATTATTTTTTACCAGTGTTAAGTAGCAAGCACAGTGGGATACAGAATAAAATGACTGAGCTGGAAAACAAAACATGAGTTTAATATTGATGGACATACATAGTTATGGGAGTTTCAGGGAGCTAGTCAAGTTAATTATTATCCAATATTAACCCTTTCCCAAATTATGCTCTCATAACTTGACAAAAGATAGCTCAAACATTTTAATCAAGAAAACGCATGTTGTACAGAATTTAATTATTCACCATTGAAACATCTAACAACTTTTAAAAACATATAAGTATAATGCTATGTATAAAAATTTCTGTTCAGCACAGGTATTTTTGGGTCACACTGGGGTTAGGATGCTACGGTAATGTCTCACCTAACAAATCCCATCATAGCAAGAGCATCAGCTGATGTAAACATGACCTCACACAGGCGGAAGATGCTGACTTGGATCTAGATTTCTGCTTGCTCAGTGTACTGATCATAGTTAGGGGCTCTCTATGGACCACTTGAACGGTGCAGACAGTACTCACTGAACCAGTGCAAATGGTTGTCTGGAAACCCCTCCTGTCCCCTTCCCTGCTCAGAGGTCTCAGAGAAGCCAGAGACTCATGCAAGGATTTGCCTTCCTTACTCTGAGCCACCTGCACATGCTGTGTGTAATAAGGAAGCAGAGACCAGCTTAGCGGAGAGCAGAATGAACATTCTGACTCCTTTGTTCAGTTGGCTTGGTCAGGATATAAGCCAGCCTCAGATAACTCAATGTGGAAGTTTGGAAGACTCTATTTAGAATTTCGTCCATGTGGAAACAATAGATTGGCCCTCTACAATAAAGCTAGGAGGCCCAGTGTGCATGTTTGTAGGGGTGTCTGTACCAACTCAATCCAATCACCATCATGGCTTTCCTGACCCATATTAGCAGGTGGACCCCAGAGACCCTGTACAGGGACTACAAGGATTCATGAGCAGAATGGAAGGTCAGTCAGTGGTCATGGGCGAGTGGAAGGAATCTGCTTCTAGTTAGCTACTGCAAATCAGGTCACTCAGGAAAACTGGGCTTCATATAATTCATTGCTTTCTAAGAAGGGTGTTTGGGGTTCACTAAAAGGCTCTAAATATGATCTATCAATATTTATTTTCAAACTCACCTGGTTTTTCTTAATCAAAAAGCACCCTTAGGGCTGGGGAAATGGCTTAGCCATTAAGGCGTTTGCCTGTGAAGCTTAAGGACCCCAGTTCAATTCCCCAGGACCCACATAAGCCAGATGCACAAGAGGGTGCATGCATCTGGAGTTCATTTGCAGTGGCTGGAGACCCTGGTGTACCCATTCTGTCTTTCTCTCTGCCTCTTCCTCTCTCTGTCTCTGAAATAAATAAATAAAATACTTTTTTAAAAAGCACCCTTAGCACTGAGGATTTTTTAATATATTTTTTATTTTTCTATTATTATATATGGACATATTTAGCATGTAAACATCAATGTTGTTACGATCCTTTCCCTCCTTCCTGCCCCTTTTCTGAAGAGGCCTTCCTTGTGGGGGATGCAGGTCAATCCCATGGGGATTGTGGGTCATGCATTATGGAGGCAGCAGTCAGTTATGGGGAGAGGCAATGACTCTGCAAAATGTCCCAACTTGTGGCTCTAACAATCTTTCTGCCCCATCTTGCACAAGATTCCCGGAGCCATGTTGGGTGCATTTTAAGTCTACTTCAGTGATGGGCTCTTAGGAGCCTCTAGATCTCTGGTTTTGTAGGTGTTGAGTGTCCTCAGTATCTTTCTCTATTACCTTTGTGCTGATATCAGCTTAATTGAGAGTGCAGCATTCTTGCTCATTTCCCCAATTCCTCTGTGGTTTCAGCTGGGGCCGGGGTGGAGTGCACTGGGTCATTTATCTTCTCAAGTGCAGTTCCCATCTGAAAAAGAGAAGCAAGTGAGGAATATTTAACATTCAAAGGGTCCTGCCAGCTTACTTGCTCAGCAAGACAACGAAGAAGGAACGAGCATTATGGAGTGACCCCATGCACTCCTTGCGTCTCAATGACTGTGCAAAGAGCCTGGCGACACGGATGGATAGTAATGACCCTTTGCTCCTGTGATCTTCTGGTGTGGTGATAAAGTAGAATGTGGCACTGGACACTGAGAGGGAGCCTCTGAGCTCACTGGATGAAGGGTGACTAAAGAAGACAACAGCATTCACACAGGAGTAGGCTTAGGAGCACACTCTGAATGAAGCTGATGTGAACATGGTAACCTGGCCACCCAATGGAAATCCCAAAGGACTTAAAATCAGAATCAACCAGAATAATTAACAAGTAGAACCAACACTTAACAGTACTATGATTGATCACATATATATCATACATAGAAAATTCCCTTTCAGGAAATTCAAGAAACTGATTTTTTTTGAAAATAAAAATATCTACAACCCGTATAGTCAGGCCAGAGGCTTGCCCAAGGACACTTGTTAAATTTCATGCCCTAAAACATTTTCTCATGAACTTTATTGTATTTGACTCCCTAACTGTATAGAAAAAAAAAAAAAAGAATGAATGGATAAATTTAGTACAAGAATTCACTTACAGAAGGCTTAAGGCAATGGCTCAGTGAGTCAGGTGCTTCCTATGAAAGCATGATGGCCTGAGTTCAGGTGGCCTCTAACCCCATATAGTCTAGACCCACGTAAATACATGACAACACATACCTGTAATCCCGCATTATCTACACCCATGCAAATACATGATAGCACACGCCTGTAATCCCACCTTATCTGGACCCATGCAAATACATGACAGCCATAGTGGGCATGGGAGGTTAACAAAGTAGGCCATAGGAGCTATATCACAGTTCCTTTAGGAGGAAGTCACCCCTGTGCAACACCCAGGGACTCCAGTAAAAGTGTGCGCCACCATGGACAAGTTCTTTGACCAAACTCACCATTCATCTTTCTTGTACATAAGACATTGGTTGGCAGAGAGACAGTTTGGATATACATGTGATTTGAGTGTGGGCTGCTCTGGGGTCCATGAGAATAAAGAAGACCCCTGTGTAGATGCAAAGATGTAAAAGAAAGAAGGCAGCGATCACTGCGCCCTGGAGCAGTCCAGCATTCAAAGTGGAGGAGAAAAGGAGAAGCCATCAAGAAATCAGAGAATGACTGCTTATTGACTTTACAGGGGAACCTGTAAGTGAGGAAATCTTTGTTTAAGAACTTCTGTAAGTCCCCGAGCTGACTCTCAAACTCTTGATTCCAAATCTATGTCTTTACTTGAGGACCAAAAGGAGAAGAGGAGGGATTGAGACAGGACTCTGGAGATTTATTGAAGTCTCTAAATTTGCTAGGAATGACAAATTGGGGTTAAAACACCATCTTTGGATGATTTAAGTGTAAATGAACAGAAACATATGGGTTATATTTCCTTGCAATTGCATATGAGTTTAACAATTAAGCACAAAAAGGTGCTTGAGGCCATGGGCTTACTCGGGCTTTATTAAACCCAAAGTGTGGAAACCATGGTTAGAGCGTCACACAGTTAAGGAAGTGGCCCAGGTTGCCGTGGAAAATGGAATCTGTATTTTCTGTTCTCTCTCCCTCCATCTCTCTGTCTCCGTCCTTCTGTATGACTGTCTGTCTGTCTGTCTCGCCTGGTTTTCCTTCTCCATCCGTCTCAGGCTGAGGCTGCCATCTGGGTGCTTGGGGACATCTTGCAAGCACATTTCCCATCTGTGTGCAAGCAGCAGCCAGAGTGTTCCTCTGTTTGTAGAATTCCACCCATGATTTCCAATCTGCGAGGAGAGAAAAAAAATCAGTAGCAGGTGTTGCAGTTCCTTGGGTAGGGTGTTGTTTATCGTGGCTATCCTCTGAAGAAATATTAGGACACATGTGGCAGCAGAATAATATATTGCTTCATATATTTTTGCATTATAGCCTTTCCTTTATTTATTTCTATGACATTTATATTTGTTTCTGCTCCCATCCCCCAACTTGTACTTTGCTAGACAGCTTTGCAACCAAGGAATTAAAAGCCATTTTCCATTTGTTGTTAACTGTGGTTTAACCTAGTTAAAACACTGCTTGCCAAGAGAAATTATATAATGGCCATGCAGGTAGGTCACAGGGGGCTGTGATCAAGGTGGTTTGCTTGTTCTAAAGGGTCAAAGAAGCTGTAAGGAGTTTGGGATGACAGAGTGAACCGACGGAGAAGTCAAGGTCAAAACTATGTGGGCAGAAATGTCAGTTGAAAGTGAAGACTTAGCTTAGCCCCTTCAAACTATTACTATAAAACTGGGTGGCCACAGTCAAGTGGCTTATAAACCATAAATTCATTTCTTGCAGGTCTCAGGGTTGGGAAGTCCAACATCAAGGCTCTTGCCAATTTAGTGTCTGGTAAGGTATCATTTCCTGGTTCATAGATGGTACCTTTTTGCCATGTTCACACGTAGTATAAGAGCCAAGGTAGCTCTCCAGGGCCTCTTTTAAAAGAGTACTAATCCCATTCACAAGAGAGCCTTCATGAGCTAATTACTTCCCAAAGGCATCACCTCCTCACACCATCACATTAGGGATTAGGTTTCAGCATATGAATTTTGAAGAGAAATACTATAAGCAATTAATGTAGACCACACAGACTAGGAAGATTGAGTCGGGTGAAGGTGGAAACACAGACACTGTTTTTGCCTTGCCTAGGCTCTGTGGGAATGACAGCAGTGGAGAACTAAAGTGCAGGGTGCTTAACGTGACATAAGAGAAAGCTGAATGACGGCTTTTTTTCCTTTATATATTTTGTTTTCTAAGTCTACAGTGTAATAAATTTTCCACATTTTTACACAGTTGGCTGCTACCACAATAACTGAGCTACAAGTCAGGCAGGTCCTTTTTGCCTCTTTCAACACTCACCCCAGTTTTTTACCTCAAGTACAGACAGTTTCTGGGTGGAGGCACTCTTCCACATGAACACTTCCTGAACATATCCCTGAGATCATGTCTGTTGATGGAGCCTTAGGTGAGCTTTCCTTTCCTGTTTTCCTCTATAAAACGATCTTTCTCTCCATTTTTCCAATGGTACACCACTCACCTATCCTATATCTATGGGACACTAAACAAAAGAACAATTCCAGACAATGTAGGTAAGTGTCTCCATTACTTTCTAGGCACCAGGATAAAATACTGGAAAAGAAGCAGCTTAAAGAAGGATAAGGTTTATTTGTTACAATACTGTTTGTTTTATTTATTTTTTTGCAAGCAAAGAGAAAGAGTGAGATAGAGAGAAGAGTGACAGGGAGAATGGGCATGGAGGGCCTCCAGCCCCTGAAAACAAACTCTAGATACATGTGCCATTTTTTACATATGGTGGTGGGTACCAAGGAACTGAACTTGGCCTGTTAGGCTTTGCAGGCAAGCACCTTAACTGCTGAGCCATTTCTCCAGAGGTTTTTTTGTTTGTTTTTGCCTCATGGTCTCAAGGGGAAGTTTATCATGGAAGAGAAAGCATGGAGCCGGAAGCCTATGCCATATCATCACATCAGCCAAGAGGAAGTAGAAAGAGGCATCAGGAAGTGAAAATTGACTACGTAACCTGAAGGCCCATCCCTCAGTGACATGTTTCCACCAGACAGGTCCACCTTCCATAGGTTCTACAACCTTCCAAATCAATGCCACCAAATGGAGATTAAGTATTCAAACACGAGTCTATTGGGAACATTTATAAAAGACTCCTTTAGTCGGGACAGTGTAACTCATGATGGGATCCCATCTTCGTCTCATAAGTATTTCTACTGAGGGGCAGAGTGGTGGTACAGATGGCAGGATGTTGTGAATTGAGTTATGATTGCTTCATCTCTTTCTTGGATCATTTCCAGAATCCCTTTCTTCCTCATCCTCTCCTCTTTTCCTCCCTTGCCTTCCATGCATCCTCTCCTTCTTGCTTGTCTATGAATCCACAAAGAATAGTGCTTTTTTATTTTAAAATATTTTATTTTTATTCATTTATTTGAGAGAGGCATATAGATAGATAGATAGATAGACAGACAGACAGACAGATAGATAGATAGATAAAGAATGGGCATTCCAGGGCTTTCAGCCACTGCAAATGAACTCTAGACACAGGTGCCACCTTGAGCATCTGGCTTATGTGGGTCCTGGGGAAATGAACTGGGGTCCTTTGGCTTTGCAGGCAAGCACTTTAACCACTGAGCCATCTCTCCAGCCCATGCTTGTTTATTTTATTATTAACAGAAGAAAGAATTTGGTATGTACTCTTATTGGTCTAGTTTGATATAATCTGTTATTGATCTGATTTCATATGGTCTCTTAGTGATCTACAGGTGAATTGTCCCTAGGTTCTACATGATTTTTAACAAAGTTACAAAACCATCCTGGTTATGTCTTGTGGATCAACACACTTTCAGGTAAGGTTTTCATAGACTGAGGTGAAATAGGGTTTCATATCTTCTTAGGCATTTATTAAATTGTATTGGAGAAATATTTTCTTTAGCTTTTACATTACTTTTTAATGTAATTCTAAAAAGTTACTTGAATAATGAAGAGATTCCTTGATAATGTAAATTTATAGCCACTATTATCTTCTGGGTAGAGTTATTCTATCCTGCCTCAATTGTTTCTGAGTTTATTAATTGATCTCTACTATAGAGTTATGAGTTATAATAACTATAGGAAAATTGTACTTCCAGTAATATACTTTATTACAGTAATAATTTCATGGCTTACTTTCACTGCCTCAATGTCTTCTTCGATTTTGGCTCTCAATTCTACAAAGTAAATTAAACTACACTCCTTAAAACTACTTCTCTTGATTTTGGAGTATTCTGAAAGCAATATGCAAGAAGCTCTATACATATCTACATTTTATTAAAGTTGAATCCTCTCTTTCAGAGGCTGACATTCCAATCTTATCATGTCAAATGCACATGCCTAAATTCAATTGTTTTTGAGCAAGAAATCATCAATTGATCTTTGTGCTGCAACTCAGATATCTTCCCCTTTGTTCCTTTGCAATTATCTACAAATAGTAACTCCCAACATTACATGTGCTGCAAACTCCAAGTATAGGTATATTTTTTATATTTTTATAGTTTTTTAGTTATACCTAATGATATGTTTATTAAATAAGATACCTCTAAACAAACATTTTGGAGCATGAGAAAGTAGTAATAATAGCCTGAGAAATTGTTTGCAAGTTAGGTGATTTATAAGTTTTTCACACAAGAAAATTGAAGGAAACATTTGAAATTATGATTTTGTGATTTTTTTGGCATAAAAGTTGCAGTGATGCCTATGTAGCTTCTATTTCATCTACTTACTTAAGGTGAATGAGATTTATCAGCAGAGAAATGTAGTTGCTATTAAACCCCTTCTCACCCTAGCACTGCGACATTCTTCCATGGACACATCAGTTAATTTTTATTTGGAGAACACACACATATATGAAATCAAGTTTACAAATTATGCTTTTTGGCACATTTATAAAGGTTTTCATTTATTTATTTTGCTTGGGTCTCTTTTTACTTATAATTTTAATGTTAATTCAATTCTGAAGAAACTTTTAGCACTTAGTTATGTGCTGATATGCCAAGGTGATTAACAAAAGCATTTTAACCATAAACTTTTTAGGTCAAATTCTTAGTGGAAAGGAAATGTTAGCTTAAGGAGGAAAGAGAACAATGTGAGACTTCCCCTTGATGAAGAGGGATGAATTCATCTATCTTTTAAGTTACAACTCTGAAATCACTGAAGTTATATACATTTTATTGATTATACTTAAAAGGCCGATGCAATAATTTTATTTAATGGTCTAAATGTTTGCTGTGTTGACAGTTAGCTACTGTTGCTGTTGCCTTATCATTGCTAGGACAAAATACCTCACCAAAAACAGCTGATGGGAAAAAAGGGTTCATTTTGGATGGCAGTGTAGAGGGGAAGTTCCACTGCGGCACAAAAGCATGGTGGAGCAGAGGCTAGGCATCACTTCTTGCCACAGCAACTGGCAGAAAGCAGCAAGAGAATAGGCTGAGGGCTGGCAAAGAGAGCTGACTATAACACTCCAGAGTACGCCTCTCGCAACACACCTCCTCCAGCAAGAGTCCATCTCCCAAACTGCCACCAGCTGGGGACCAAGCATCTGAAAACACGTGAGTTTATGGAGGACACCTCATTCAAACTACCACAACTAACATCAGTGCTCACAATATTTCACATGACTTAAAAGGTGTTATGATATTTACAAGATCAAATGACAATCAATTTATATTGATTAAAGTATCAATATAATAAACCATAAATTATATTCCTTTTAGATATTTCAACTCATAATATGAAATCATGGATATCTTCTGAAGGGGTTTTACAATATTATACTTTTACGAGGTTCTTTTGGAGATATGAAAACCAAACATTTTAGAACCAGTGTCCTAAACTTTGGAACCCCTGCCATTTCATTCTCTAGCGTGTCTAAATGTTGAGTGAGAGTGGCAGTCTGAGATTGATAAGGAGACATGACTGATAGAAGAAGTGAGACAACGGGCTGGAGAGATAGCTCAACGGCCACGGTGCTTACCTGCAATGACCAACAACCTCGGTTTAACTCCCTAGTACCCACAAAAAGCCAGATACATAAAGCGGTACACGAATCTGGAGTTCATTTGTAGTGGTCAGGGGCACTGGTGCATCCGTTCTCTCAATCTCCCCCCTTCTCTCTCTCTCTCTCTCTCTCTCCCTCCTCTCTTTCTCCTTGCAAGTAAATAAATAAAATAATTTTTTTAAAAAAAGTAAGACAGACCCGGGCATGGTGGTGCATGCCATTAATCCCAGCACTCGGTAGGCAGAGGTAGGAGGATCGTGGTGAGTTCGAGGCCACCCTGAGACTACATAGTGGATTCCATGTCTGCCTGGACCAGAGTGAGACCCTACCTTGTAAAAAAAAAAAAAAAAAAAAGTAAGACAGGAATGCTTGTTCAGGACTCTGTGGCACTTGATCACATGACCTTTCTTAGCTCTGACCTTGATGCCATAGTGGCAGATAAAATTTGGGTGCTTATGAGGCCTGGGGACCTTCACCTCAGCCCAAGTTACTCCAAGTGACCAGCGCTGCTCTGCAATGCACAGGATGTGTTAATGCTGCCGCCGCCCAGGGACAGCTTTGCTTGGTGCCTTCCCCTTCTCGCTGGCCTGCAAGTGTAACAGAGGCCCCGTGGACATGGCTGTGTGCTGGCGAGGATATTCATATTTAAATGGGTGCTGAGCACAAAGAAAGCAAAAGCTAATCTTTCTGTCCTTTATAGGGTCCAGCAAGGCTAAGTTTGTACCCCTGGCTGCTGCAGGCACATTTTCTCCATAGGTGGATGAGGGAGGACCGGGGACTATTCAGCGGCGGCAGCTGATGGCAGTTGGTGGGCATCTCTACTTCTCACTCCTTCTGGGCCGTCGCGCTCAGAGGCTCACAGGCCATGATCCACTCCCTTGACCAGTGCCACATTCTATTATTTTAAGAAGCCTCTCACACCTCATTGGTTTCACTTGAATCACGACCATGCGTATCCCATGTTGGTATTTGAGTCAGTCCCTATGGTCCAATTTATAATCAGTTTCTTGTAAACAACATATAGTTTGGACAGTGGTTTCTGTGTCCATTCGATCAGTCTCCACTCTTTTATCTCACAACAGCCACTTCCTCATATAGTATAACTTATTCTCACATTTTGTGACTTAGTTTTTGATATATTTCCTGGAGGGTTTCTTTTCTTTCTTTTTGCCCATCTTTGTATCATTTCTTGCCTCACTATGGGCTTTTAGTCTATATTATCCATTTAGTCCCATTTTATACATGTATGTGTGCACATGTGTATGGGAACACATACATGTGCACATGCCTCTGTAGGCCACAGGACAACCTTAAGTGCTGTTTTTCAGGAGCTGTTCAATTTTTTTTTTTTTTAAGAAAGGGTCTCTCATTGGTCTAGAGTAAGCTTGACTAGGCTGGCCAGCAAGCACCAGGGATCCACCTGTCTTCTTTCCACAGTTCTGGGTTTCTGGGTTCACAATCACATGCTACCACACCTGGATCTTTTTTTTTTTTTAATTTTTTTCATGGGTCCTGGGAATCAAACTTAAGTCTTCATGCTTGAAAAGCAATCAGTTTACCAACTGTGCTATCTCTCCAGCCCTGGTTCTGTTTTGATAAATTTTATTTCTTTCATGAGGTCTTCTGACTTTATTTGTTTCAAGAGAATTTGTCATGACTAATTGAAGCATTGTTATGATTTCTCTTTTAAAACTCTAACAATTCCATCATGGCTATTTTGGCATCATTTGATTGTACTTTGCTGTTCAAGTCATGGTTTTTATGGTTCTTGTTATAAGAGACTTTCAGTTGCATTCTGGGCATTTTGGCTGTCGTGTTAGGCTACTCTAGGCTCAACTGAAACCATTTACGTTTATCGGGCAGCTGACTTGTTCAAGTTCAGCAGGTACTGGCCTGTAATGGAAAATTGTGACTCAATGGCAAATTCATGTTCAGAACCTTTGTCTTGCCACTTTTTTCTGTTCAGTGTGTTGAAGTTGGTGAGGCTCCCACTGGTTCCTGCTCAGAAAATGTGCGGCATTTTCCTAGCTCCTCGGAGTGTGCAGTCGTATGGAGGAATCGACTTCCTACATAGCCGCTTTTTATGTTGAGACTCACATGCAGACAAAAGGCCTTCTGGGCCGTCCACTTGTGGCTGATGTCTCCTCGCAGGTACTCCTAGCAGGAGACCGAACAGCATTCCACCAATGTGTTGGTAATGTCTACATCATGCTGAATACCTTCCTGCCTACTGTCCCTAGGTGGAGGAGGGGACTCCTCTCACTCCATCATGGACCAAGAATCTGCCATTGTGATGCTGTTTCTCCTTCTGTGTCACTGCTTATTGACTGGCATCTCTGGGTGAAGAGAAGAATTTGGGTCCTGGAGGGAAGAGGCATACTTCTCCTGTCACGTATTATCTAGAGGGCTCCTGATCCACTCCCTCGCCAGACTGCCAGCCTTCTCCAGCGATACATGCATGACTCTCCATCAACATGATAGAGGATTACAGCCTCCTGGGCTGCCCTGCATTGCCATGTTGGGTCTCATCAAAACGAGGTCTGTCATATTCTTCTGCAGGGACAGGACAGTTTGTAAGACGCACAGACATTGTTCTTCTCCAGTGCAAGGGTCACTCAGCAGTTTGCCGGCCTCATTTCATTCCTTAGGCTTCTCATTGGATTGCTCCTTGAATATTCCAAAGGTTTATAATTGTACTTACTGGAGAGGAACAGAGAGGAATAAGACTATGCACGTGACTGAGATAAGACATCCCTGAAAACTCCATAGACTGAAGGCTTAAAAGTAAATGGATTATTCTAAAGTTTTTCTCAGGAGATGAGAAGTTGGCAGGAGCATAAATCCACTAACTGCTTGCTAGAAACTTCTCATCATACAGGAGCCAAGGTTCTGGCTGCTGACAAGCAAGCCACTATTCATGAATCTATGCAAGCAAGGTACTGAGCTGCAACTAGAACATAAATGATACTTGTTCAATGTGAGTTCAATAAATGAAAAAAAATGGAAAAAAAAATTAAGAATCTCTCCCATAATTTCTTCTGGTGATTCAGATGCTTTAAGTAGAGGTTCTGGAGTTTGGAAAGACCATCACAAACCATTTTGCTCTTTAAAAATGGCTGGTCTTGACTTTGAGGGTGGATGGAGGGATATGGCTTTTCCACAGAGAACGGACATAGGAGACTGACAGAGAGGGAAAGATCTACCTCATATGTGGTAATCATGATGTGGTCAAAGGTGGAAAAAAATTGAGAGGAAGTCTGTGTGTGTGTGTGTGTGTGCGCGCGCGTGTGCATGCCCATGTGTGCTCCTTTCCATCCCGAGCAAGAGTGCCCGTTGCAGATGTCAGACTCCAGAGTCTTCAGCCTGTCAACAGGGACCCAACATTGAAGCCTCTCCAAGAACCTCCCGGCTGGGCCCTCAGCTCTGGATTAACCTCATTGAGCCACCCACCTTCTTGAACTAAACAGCTTCCAGGCCCTTGGCCTATCCAGCCCCTGTTAGACTACCTTGTCTCTTATTGTGCAAGCCAATGTAATAAATTCCCATTTATATCAGGTGTACAGCCTGTTGGCTCTTCTAGAACCTTCGCTTTCACACCAAGTTATTTTCCTGACTTGAACGTGTCATGTCACTGCATTAAAAGTTCTTGATGAGGGCTGAAGGGATGGCTTAGTGGTTAAGGCATTTGCCTGCAAAGCCAAAGGATCCAGGTTCGATTTCCCAGGACCCACGTTAGCCAGATGCACAAGGGGGCACATGCGTCTGGAGTTTGTTGGCAGTGGCTGGAGGCCCTGGCGTGCCCATTCTCTCTCTCTCTCTCTCTGTCAAATAAATAAATAAATAATAAAATATTGGGAAAAAAAGTTCTTGATGAATGAATGGAAAAGGGAAGGTTCCAGAGACACCCAGCCCTGAGGCCCCAGAGATCTAGTAGCACCTGTGGCTTGGCGGGTTGTTCCCGTGGGAGAGTGTGCCCATGGGTAATGTTAATTACTTATAACTTTCATGTAAAGCGGAAAATGCCATGACATTATCTGACCAGCAGAGGACAGCGTCTAGACCAATTGTTTTTCAAGAAAGGGCTTTCTGTTTGCTAAAACAAGGACGCCTTTAGGAGGAAGATGGAAACGGGCCATCACAGCGCAGGCGTCCACGCTCCTCTCTGGGAACCTAAGTAAGTGACGTCTGCAGCTCCGAGGACGGCCCTGTACTCGCCGCTTTGCCTTCTGCTTTCCTCCCTCCATGCCCTGCCGTGAGCTTGCCAACGAGACAAGGAGACTCGGCCCCGCCTCTGCCGAGTGGACACTGCGCTGATCACCCTGTGACTCTCTGGTCCTCGAGACAGCTGTGTCCCTCAAGGCTCCCAGTGCCCATCTCACGGACATGGGCCTTGGTTTTGATTCATGGCAGCGGCCCCCCCCCTGGAAGCTTGGTCTCTGTGCATTCCACTGCTGATGAGCTCCAGCGAGAGAGGAATTTGAGGGGACGGGCACAGGCCTCTGTCTGCTGACTTCAAACACCACCAAGCAGATGAGGCCTGGTGCTGGTTAAGGGCCATTTGCAATTGCAACTCTTTGTGTCAGCTGCACTTTTTATGTTTCACATTATGCCTTCTGCCCTGCCTCCCTTGCACATGCCCTGGAGATGGATTGTGCAGGCAGACGCCGTCTGCAGTACCTCAGTGGGAGACAGAGGCCTGACTTCACATGGTGCATGCGGCTTGCTTGGGATGTGAGGAGATTCCCAGCGACTCCTCAGGGGCTGGACGTCAAGCTGAGCCCTTAGCACTTTTCCTCTTTATCTCCTTTCAGCCAAGAGGCCTTGTCTGCCACCTCTGCTTGGGGAATTGAGGAACTCCTTGTGCATAGCTGGGGTTTCTTGCAGGAGCCTCACCTGTGACAAGGACCAATCAAAACACATGCGTGTTGTTACTCTGCCATGTTAGAAAGATAGCATGCACGTTCTGGGCTAAGTGCCTATGCACAACCAGGGAGAAGTGGCACTTGGCTGCAGCTCTCCCTCCAGAAGGTGGCTGGACTGGGGCTGTGGCTGGGCCAGGGATTTAGCTTACAGTGTCGTAAGGAGCTTACAATGCTCAAAGCAGCTTTCCCCACATGGCCGTTCCTTCCTAACTGCACCGTTACTGGGGGTGGCAGGTAGTTTTATAAGTCATTATTGAACTGTGGCATCCCAAAAGAGAGATGCCTTCTAGGGAATTAATTCTTTAGAAAGATTCTTGGATTGGGGAGGTGGGTCAGAGGTTATGAACATTTGTTTCACAGCCATGAGAGTCTGAGGGGGCCCGAGCTGGTCTCAGATCACGTGAGTTTGATTCCCCAGAAACCACACGAATAGCTGGGCATGGCCACAAATACCTGTACTCCAATCCTGTGGGAAGTAGAGACCAGAGAATCATGGAGACTCCCAAAACTTTAGCTCTAGGTTCAGAGGGAGATTCCTTCTCAAGGAAATACACAGACGAGTGATGGAGTCAGATATCTGCTATTCTCCTCTGGCCTCCAGGTATGCACATAGGACAGAGCATGTATATCTGCACAAATATGTGTATGTAGCATACATGCATACACTATACCACACAGAACACACACAGACACAAACACACACTCAAAAGTAAGTCATGATGAAGTGTATGGGGTTGGGGTTGGTGTCAGGAGGCTATACCATAAATATGCTTTATTTTGCTGGGGAAAATTTACTATTCTCAAGGATTTTTTGCCATTTTGAAGTTTTTGTTTAAAGAAACAGGATATATTGTGTATTTAAATGGATAAAATACCCGCACTTTAAAGATAAAATGGGAAATTTTTATCTTTAATGACTAAGACTCTTAGTCTTGGCTTTATGCCATTTTGTCTATGTCCAGTAGCAGACCAATTCTCACACCTGATTTATAAGGGGGACATGGAGGAATCGCTGTGCTTGTGTCAGCTCTGAGACAGGGTCCTCTGTGGGAGGGAGGGGGCTAGAGATAGGAAACAGTTCCTCACAGAGGAGAGAATGCAGGTGAGCCATGAATAAGAGCTGACCACCTATGAAGAGAGTGTCTAGAAAGCTAGTATGGGAATTTCCCAAGGAGTGGCCGTGTGTCTGTCCTTCCATCACAGACATCATCAGGACTCAGTCAGGGAACCACTTTTGTCCCTAACCTTCCCTGAGAGAAGGGTTGTGGATACAAAGGCTGCATATGCACCCTGTAGAATTCCAAATCAGATGCATGCTGTGCTTTAAAGGGTTAAATATTGTTGCCCAAGATAACCCAGCTGATGGGGGTGGCAGAGCATCTCAGCTTCTTGTTTGCCCTACTATGCCTGTGTTCTCGATTCCCTGTGCCCTCCAAAGAAAACCTTTGCAGAGCGCCACGCTTCCATGCTCTGTGGGTTAGTACCTCTTTAATGGATTAAGGATGCAAATATGAATTTGTGGTATGAGCCTGTGGAGAGTGTAGGGATGCTCGTGTCTACTTACTTGGCATCTTGCATTTGATGCTTAGAATGTAACCACCTTTGAAACCCAGACCTGCATCTACATCTAAGGTCTAAGTACAATCTAGATGTGTTTGAAGTCTTCTATGTTGTTGCAGGAAATTAGCCAAGTTTTACACTTGGCCCCATAATGGATTATGATGTCTCAAAATTAAAAAAATATATATATACATATATATATATCACAATGGGAAAAAATGATTCCAGTGTTATATCATGTTTTCTGAACAAAATTTCTTGTCCATGGAGAAAGTTAAATGTGAAATAAGTGGCTGTTCACACTGGGGCCAAGCAAAGGGAAAGAGGACACTACCTCACCCCTGGAAAGACCCCTGGGCATCCTGTGGCATTTACACGCTCAGTCCCCAGGGTAGGGATCCTCCTCTCTTCCTCCCCTGTGCTCATAGCCACAGCTAAGGTTGGACGGTTCATCTGCCTCACCAGAAACCATATCCTGGTCTCCATCAGTGGCCTGCTAGGTGCCAACTTACCACCTGCCCATGTGACAAATGTAACTGGAGACCCCAAAGGGAGCAAAGAATCTCTAGGAGGTGGATCAGAGCTCAGCTCCACTGATTTCTAATCCAGTCCTGCTTCACTGACTTTTCATGGCCCTCAGGGATTTAGAGCAAAGAGAACAGACACACCACCTAAACCCAAGAAATGTTCTGGCCTCCACAGCAATTTCTGAGGATTAGCCTCTAAATTAAGAAATGTTCCTTCATTAGAAGTGAGCATTACAGCTGGAAGGAGTTCTTGATTTGAACACTGGTATGACACTCATTAAAGATTTTCGTCTTTCTTTCCTTTATTTAAATCTAGGACAATCTGTTTTGCTTTACACTGCTAAATCAGAGACTGTGAGATAGATTTCTCATAAGGCTCCTCTTAACCAACGGAACATTCTCTGGCTCATTGACATGGTAAACTTTTTTTTTTTTTTCACTTAACATGCACTTATTTGAAAAACAAATCTTGAGATTTGGCCATTAGGCTCACTGCCTATAAAGCGGTCTGTTTGCAGAAACCCTCTCTGGGGTACCCTGCAGGTGCCCAAGGCTCACAGCTGCAGCGGCTACACACTGATGAATTTAGGGAATGGACTTCAGATCCGAGATGACCAACGAGATACACTTTACGACTCAAGCTGAAACTTATGTTAAAAATTAGAAGGCCTTTATAGATGGTTTTTGTTTCTCCCTTGAGTCTTCTAAATCAGGAAGACAGCTTGCAGAGGCCCACGTACTGGTACATCTTGTATTGCCTAGCTCCCTAAAAAACCAGCGGCTGGCACATTTGCCCAGTTAGGTTGAAATGAGGAGGGAGCCGGTTACTGAGAGAGCTGCCCTGGAGGGCAAACTCCTGCAAAGGAAGGGACGAATGGCTTTTCCAAGCGGGGCTGACAGCCACTGGGGTCAACTGCATTTTGAAACCTCTTTGTTCCTTACAACCTTCCCAAGGTAGCAGGTCTGAAAGTATAAGATCTGACGGAGTAATATGGATCTGTATATAATTAAAAGTACATCAATAAAAATACAATAAAATGTGGTGCTGACAGTTTGTGTGTAGATGAGGGAAGGTATGATAATGAAATTAAAGGTGTTTTCCACAAGGGGGAACTCTTGATTGTTAGGAAATAACTCCACCTCACTAGTTCTGGGGCCTCCCAGTATGTAAGCACTCTCCTTCTTTGTATTTTAATCACAACTATGATTAAAAGAAACATAACAAGCAATTGAAAACATTTTATTTGGAGGAGGAGAAGTAAATAGCTTGTCTCCTTTATGTCAAATATTTTAATCCTCTAAAATAACCTTATTGGGCAAAAAAAAAAAACCTCTCTGAAAAATAATCCCATTTATTCATCATGTGGTCTGACAAACAAAACCCATACTTAATGTTCTAATATTATCCTCTAAAACTCTTTGCAGCACTTTATATACCACCATCCATCCATCTGGAACATGTGGGGCTGGTGCTGTCCAAGTGTGGGATGCATCTGGAACCTTCCCTGTACAGCAGCCTCTCTGGGAAGGTCAGTGAGGGGAGCACACGCCTTTCAACAGCACGTCTTTTGGAGACCCTATGCAGGGTCTTTGAAGATTGCATGTTTTCCAGCAGCAGTCAAACTGAAAAGTGGGAATGTGAAAGAAGCTCTCTATGGCTGAACTCCCAGGAACAAGTCTGGATCCGAGCATAAATTTCCTTACAAAAGGACTTTGAAGTTTGTTTCAATCTGTGAAATTCTAGTAACGGTCTAAATTTGCTCCTCCACATCTGGTGGAGATAATTACAACAACTGGCATGGTTCTGTCCATTGGTGCATTTCTTCATTCATTAATTCAAGATAGTTCTAATGAAAGCCTCCTAAGCACATGGAAATGGTTTCAACACTTCAAAGAATGGAGATATGACTAAGATAGGCCTCATAGAAAGTTAGTCTTCATTTGAGGGAAGAGGACATATAATTACATAATGTTCATGTGTACACCACCCATGACTGGTATGAGATTCAGAGATGAAAAAATTGGAGGATGGCATATTGTTTATGAAAGATTCAAAAAAGTGTTTGCATTGCAGCTGTAGTAGAATATTTAAGATACTATAGCTAAGTAGGGCAAGAGCAGGAGGAAGATAATTCATATCTCAAATAAGGCATATCTCAAATGAAAGGGTGGCAGTGCTAAATACAAGGTAAGTGTGAGAACCATGAGAAATTCTATTTCATCTACTGACATATAATGAGCAGGTCCAGTGGAATTGAGGTATCTATATGGGAAGTATGATCTTCGTATTATAAAAGATACTAGACACCAACCTAGTTTAATTTCTCAGCCAAATGCTGGGCAGAAAAATGTCTAGAACAAGTGGAAGGTGGTGACCTCCTACATCAGAAAGAACTTCTTGGCCTGGGGGAGATTGCTCAATGGTTAAAGCACTGGCCTGTAAAGCCTAACAACCCAGGTTTGATTCCCCAGTACCCACATGAAGCTGGATGCACAAGGTGGCATATGTGGAGTTCATTTTCAGTGGCTAGACATCCTGGCATGCCTATTCTCTCTCTCTCTTTCTCTCTCTCTCTCTCTTTCTTTCTGCCTACAAGTAAACAAATTCTATGTATGTTTATTTTTTAAAAGAACTTCTTATTCCAGGAACGACTACCACCTGTTACTTTGTGGAGATGGATCATTCTGTTAGCTCAACTCCTCTGCCCAACTGGGCCAACCTTTGGTAGAACTTTCTTTCATGCAAAATGAGGTCTACTCTCCCTCTGAAGGCATCTGTGTCCCTCCTCCCTTCCACCTCATCTGTTCATGCCTCTTTACTGACCATTACAACTCATGGCATTGTTATCACATGCTTCCTAATGACTCTGCTTGTCCAGTACCCCAATCTCCAGACCAAGCCAAGGGTGCACGTAAGGAGGGTGTGCCCAAACTTACAAAGCTAGCAGATGCCACCACCAAGAGTCTCTTAGATTACAAATTTATAGTGAACCCTTGGGTTACATAGGAAATAAATATTCTCAGAAGTCTCACAATCTATATTTTCTGATTTATTGTGTCATTTTTGCTCATTTATTAATTTAATAAATAGTTACTGAGCACTTAATATATACCAGCATGAAATGCTGAGAAAGTAAGTACACTTTGCTTCTACTCCTGTGGATGTTTATAGACCATTTGGAAAGACAGAGAAGAAAATAATCATATGAGCAAAAGAATCCTCACTTTTTAAGAAGAATTTTTTATTTGCAGGAGATAGCAAAGGAAAGGAAAGGAGAGAGAGAGAAAGAGAATGGGTGAGCTAGGGCCTCTAGCCACTGGAAATGAACTCCAGATGCATGTGCCACCTTGTGCATCTGGCTTATGTGGGTCCTGGGGAATCGATCAAACCTGTGTTCTTTGGCTTTGCAGGCAAGCACCTTAACCACTCAGCCATCTCTCCAGCCCAGAATCCTCACTTTTATCCTCACCTGCCAGATGTCTAGTCACACTACAGTTCAATCAGCTCGGGCCAGCTCTCTGCTCCCTCCGTCCTTTTCTAGCTACCTTTGCTGAAACTTCATCACTGAAATGAATCTCATTTCTGATTTCTTACCATAGAACTGAATGACATACACCTTTCTTGATGTCATAATTAACTCAAATGAAATGAAAATGTTTATAGTAAGAGAGTGGGCGAAGCAGGAAGTGTGCCTATATGGATATTTCAGGCAGGCACAGAAATTCACAGATAATTTCAGGATTTGTCTATGTATAAATAAAATCAGGAAGGCAAAAAAGGTTTCACCTTTGGGGGATCTGACTGATTTAACCATAAGACAGTTGAATCTAAAACTTGGGGCAACATAAAGTGACTTTGCTACACTCAGAGTATGTCCTCTGATTAGTAGTGATCATTACGGGGGGTGGGGGGGAAGGCTAAACAATGATTTATTTTTTGCAAAAAAATCCTGGCTTTCATATGAACATATGACAGAGACTATATTTAATAATTGTTCAACAAAAGAAAGAGAACAGTGTTAAAATTTGTTCAAAGGAGGATCCCAAGATAATCAGAATTGACTGATTTAACAGACATCTTGCATCTTCACAGGTTAAAATTCACTTGAATTTATACAAGTAAGAACTATTTGCATTAATATAAGTTTTCTAAAATTTACAAAATTGAAAATTAGCACCAAGACAATGAAATATGAAGGCAGATTACCTGAAAGTCTGCAGAAGATGCAAAATTTTCTGCTGGTAGAGTACTCAGAAATATTTTTGGTGCTTTTAGAAGTCATTCATAATTTTCCTAGCATTGTCTTCTTTTCTTCTCTGTAAAGAGAATAGCTAAAAGATTCACTTACACTTGCAGACTGATCCATTTCTGTGTTGGGTGACCCATGGACAACTTAGAGAGGAATATCAGCCTTGCTCTTGAGCAAAGCAAAGGATATGTACATGGATTAATGTATACAAGCATGTGTCAGGTAGAGCACGCTTAATACACTTCAAGTAAGGAGGGTTGTACATTTCCAAGCCAACCATGAGAAGCCATTCTTGCATGGAATAAACAAATGACTTGAAGAAATGAGAAACCGTGCTTTAAACATGATTGTTGCATGGCATGGACGTGCTAAACAGGAACGAGAAAGTGTGGCCCAGGGAAAAAAGAAGAGATAAAATGAGCAGGGAGCTGCAGAGTCCCAAGAGCAATATTGTGCCTTGTCGAGGGAGTTTGAGGAGAGATAATTGTCCACTATAATCCTGAGAGCAATTTGTCCACATGTAGTGAGCGGGAAGAGAGTTGGGGGACTCCTTTTCACATTTGCAAAGTGGAGTCACTGACTGCGGGCACATATGACAAACAGATCTCTGAATCTGATATATAATAAGCTAAATATGGAGCATACTATTACATAATTACATTTTTATTATACAACCAAGCCAGAAAAATCCTGCCATGGCTCACAAGTAGGAGATTGCATGCAGGTAATAATGGACACCAACATCTCTGTGGCATTCTGTACTTGATGTGAATTTTCTCTTTAATGAGCCTGGATGGATGTAATGTTGATTCTGATCCAAAGTTGAGGGACTTAGGACAGCAGGGCCAGCACTTAGCAGGGCTTCTCTGGTTGCCATCAGATCACAGCAGGAACTCCTATGCCACTACCCAGTCCATATATATACTGCCCTGTGCATATATATATATATATATATATATATATATATATATATATATTTACTGCCCTTGCCAGATCCCGGGAAGAGCTCTGGGTGGAACCAGAGCCCAGGCAAGATCTACCCTGTGGATCAAACAAAAGAAAACAGGACTCACAGTGAAGTCTAAAAGATCTACCTTTCTGGCCATTAGAGACTGCTAAGCTGCAGAATACCCTGGTATCACTGTGGCGGAGACACGGACAACACCAGGGGACTCCTCAGATGGGAAATGAGAAGCAAGGAAGCAGGAACAACTCCTGGCTGGGGAGGGGGAGTAATGGTGTGTGAGGCATTAGCTGTACAGGCAAGGCTGCATTGGCTTAAGCATCTGGTCTTTGCAAGCCTGTGAGTTGGATAAGTATCTTTATCTTCAGCTTTTAGATGTAGAAACCGGGGCACAGAGATGTTCATTGAGTCCCCAGTGGTTAAGCTGAGACTGGAGACCACATCTGTCTGTTCTAAGTCTTCCACTAGGCCCCACTCTGTTCTGATTTTTGTTACTTAGGAAATTCCAAATTGGAAGAAGTATCTAAGGAAATTTAAAATATAATTTTGTTGAGAACTTTGATATATGAATATATCACAAATTGGTCATATTTTCATTGGGTTATACTCTTATGTATCCTCTTCCCCACCCCTAAAACCTTCTTTGTGAGTGAAGCCAATACTCAGGCCCCAGTTTTGTAAGATAAGAGTAGTTTACATGAAATGTACAATTATCCATGAAAGAAGGTTATAGCATTCTACAGCTAAAAGAACATTTGCTGTGTTCTGAAATTGTGACTGTGGTTGTCACAGAGGCTGAGGGAATGAATGAATGATTTAGTGGGGAATGTGTGTCACCCTGAGTCCTGAAATGGGAATGAATGATTTAGTGGGGAATGTGTGTTACCTGAGTCCTGAAATAAGTTGTGGATTAGTGATCAGTACCCAGTCGGTGAGCTATAGATATTAGTGTAGGCACCAACTAGTAAAGTGAAACAATAAAATCATTATTATTCACAAGAAACATGTCACATAAATCCTATGGAAGCCCATGAAAAGAATTCTTTCTTTAACAATATTAGAGATTAGGGGTAGTTGGAAATTGCTCAGTGGTTAAGGATACTTGCTTGCAAGGCCTGCAATCTGGGGTTCAATTCCCCAGCATCCACATAAAGCCAGATGCAAAAGATGAAGATTAAATCCAGGTCCTCATGGATATTAAACAAGGACTTTGCCACTAAGCTGCATCCCTAGCCTGTTTTCTTCTTTTCCTTCCTTCCTCCCTCCCTCTTTTACTGCTTTCCTTCCTTCCTTTTTTTCTCTCCCTCCTTACCTTCTTCCTTTTATTCCTTCATTTCCTCCCTTCCTCTCCCTCTTTCTTTACTCTCTGTCCCTCCCTTCTTTCCCCTTCTCTCCTTTTATTTCCTTCCTTCTGTTTTTTTTCCAGTGCTAGGTATCAGACTCAAGGCCTGTGCATGCCAGACAAATAGACTACCACTGAGCCAGATTCTTAGCCATGAATTAATTCCTGGTTCTTAAGTAACCTATTTAAAAGCACACATGATTTCCTGTGGTGTTCCAATCAAATAGAAGGAAGCTCTTGGCCAACTGCTACAGGGTACTGACCTTGAGTTATCATTCTGTGAGTCAATGGTGTCTGCACTGGGGAGGTATTATCCTTTCTCCATAGCTAGCCTTAGATGGAAATCTAATGCAGTTAATAAGGATAAAATCCAGAGAAAGTAGGATGTCAAATAGCCCATGTTTTCAGGGATTGCTTCGATTTGCTTTGACGTCTTTTGTTTGATCCTTATCCCACTTAGCTCTGGGCTTGTTCAAATCTCTGTGTTCTTTCCATTCCTCTATCAACGCAGACTTTTAGTTCAGTTTCACCCTTCACTCTGCTTAATACCATGTGGGTAGTAGGCTTCCCTCCCAGACATGCTCTGCCAAAACACCAGTCCTCCAGCCAGCACTGTGGAGTGAGTTTTCTAAAGGTCCCCTCCCCATTTAGTGGCACATTATTAAATAAAACACAACATCATCATGGGAAGTATTTGCATCTGGAATGCTTTATTGACTCTCAGTGGCATTACCAAGGATACTGAGAACTCAATTGACCAAGAAGGCTTAGAAGCAAGTACACAGGCTCCACACAGGGCTGGCTTGCTGCTACTACCTTCAGTCGTGGGGCCAGAATGGGGTTGGCATTTCTCGTCTGATAGTTTTGAATATGTGGTTTGTTCTAACTTCCACTCATCAAGGTTTTGGAGATATTGAGGTTTAAATTAATAGTGTTTCTCTGTGGAATAGGGACACTTAATTTTTTTTTTTTTCTTTTCAAGTTAGAGTCTCACTCTAGCCCAGGCTGACCTGGAATTCACTATGTAGTCTCAGGGTGGCCTCAAACTCATGGTGATCCTCCTACCTCTGCCTTCCAAGTGCTGGGATTAAAGGCGTGCGCCACCACGCCCGGCTAATTTTTTTTTTAACTTGTATGACATCTTTTTATTAGGTTGAAAATTAACATGTTAGTCTGCCCAGTTCAACACAAGGCATGTGGCCATCCTGGTGACAACAGGCTTGCAGTTCCAAATCAAGGAAGTCTACTTTGCTGGCCCTAATCTGAGGAAAGAGTTCTATTAGGATAGATGGACCAATGTCAGGCTGGTGAGGCACTGCATGCATACTTGGAAACTTCGTTTCTTTTGTGAATTTGTTTACTTCTGGGTTGGAAAACCTTGGATGCTTCCCCTCTTCCTGGTACATCGTTCTTTTCAAGGTTGGCTGCCTCTTGCTTTTGCTTCAGCACTCCATGCCTCCCTAGTGACTGATTGAGGTTCTGGCATTTTGCCATCTGAAATTTCTGAGAGCTTGTCACAGCTCAGAGCAGTGGTAACTATTTTATTTCATTTTTCTAAACTATTTATGAGGACAGTGCATGGTTTTAATTTGACTCATCTAAATCTTATTATTTCCCAGTTGATGAATTTTTTTTTTTCCCACTGCCTTGTTTGGCAAAATCTCTAATTTGCTTTTGGCTAATTCAAAGAACAAGCAAAAGGCATGTTTTTAGGTTCCCTTAATCTCAAAGTTGATAATAAATTATGTGGTTATTAAATAAACTTGTCTTGCTGCCAAGGGCAAAATAAATAAAGATGTTTGCTTCGCTGAAGATAGTTCTGTCTCTCTAGCCTTTTCTAAATCTCGACTGATCCATGGGGCATTAGCACATTAAAGAAAATCTTAGGCAGTGACTAAAGGCCTCCATTCCTGAGACCATTCCCAGCCTCTTACTAATCACTGCTCCTTAGGGCTGGTTGAGAGAAGTAAATTTAGGGAAGCATTTATGGATGCAAAGCAGCTGAAGACAACTTGGTGGATGAAGTCAAGCCATTCTGAGGAAAAGCAACAAACTATTTTGGGGAAAAAGAGCCAGGGACTAACTGATTAATTCTGTTGATATTGGCTATTGGCTACATATTGTTTTGCTTTCTACCTGGCTTCTTTTAGGGTATAACTATCTCTCCAAGCTCCAGGGGTTCATGTCTTTCTTCCTGGGAGTCCCTTTACAAAGACTTGTTCCACTCACCCCCACTCATCTTCTTGCTGATTCAGCTAACCCTCTTCTCCTGCTTATACCCCATATCAATCAATATCTCTCCTCTACATACAAACTTCTTACAATTTTTACATTTGCAATCTACTTACACTTGAGAATTTTTTATGTGGTCATGGGTATATAAGGATACACAATAGGTATACATATCAAGGCATTTACTGATAATTATAAAGAAATTTATTTTAAAATAATTCTTTTATATACATAGACTTATAATTTATTAAAGATGGAAGAAAATTTGCATACTAATGAAATGAATGTGCTTATTTTTATATAAAGAATTGGATCTTGGTCCAATATTTGGCACTTCAGGATGGAGAGCATCTTCAACATTTTTCAGAGTTGACTGATATTTTGATTTTATTGTCAATACAAGGATGGTGCTTCATTCACATAAATACATGTTTAAAAAATAGCAGAAGTATGTTTAAGACAATTTCAGAAAATGCTGGAGATTCTGTCCTAATTCCAAGCCAAAATTCGCTGAATGATTTTTTTTTAATGAAACTCAAGTAAGCAACTCAAACAGGAATGTTTAAAATTGAACAGTCTAATGTGATACAAAGATGCACTAAATTTGTACATGCTGAGAAATTATGATAGGAAACCATTGAAAGTCTTTGGTTTTTGTAATTAAACTGAAACAGGGTGGTTAGAGGTTCAAGTAAGTCCTTGAACCCTAAACCGTAGATTCATGTCTGCTTTTAACCAAAGAATTGAAAAAATAAGACTGAGAAGGATAATTATTAAATTGTTATGTTTATTGAGGGGAGTACAGAACCAAGGGAAGGAAAATGGATATACCCATTATACCCATGTGGTCTGAAAGCCTACGTGGTGGGCCCAGAAAAACCATAAAAAGAAAGTTAGAGAGGAAAGCAAAGAAAGTAAAAAGAGCTCCTAGTCGGATGTGGTGATGCATGCCTTTAATCTGAGCACTTGGGAGGCAGAGGTACTAGGATTGCTGTGAGTTCGAGGCCGCGCTGAGACTACATAGTGAAGTCCAGGTCATCCTGAGCTAGAGTGAAACCCTACCTCAACAGCGAACCCCCCCCAATAAAAGAGCTCCTGCCATGTATAGACAGCCCATGTAGGAGGTAGGGGTAAAGGGGAATATCACCAGAACTAAGAGGTTCACGAGTGGTCAGGCAGCTCAGAGAGAGACTTGTCCCCTCCCATGCACCTGCTTATAATCTTTTTTTTTTCTTTCTCAAGGTCACAAAAGTGCTTTTCATTTGAGACAAAGAGAAGTCTGGTTGAAAGGGTCACAGTTCCAAGCAGTCAAAACTTACTGTTAGTGGCACTATTTTGACCATAGGTCTTGCTTTTCTTGGGTCATAAAAGGGTAGTCAGTTTGAACATTCCCTAGGTAGGCAAGAAGAAAGACAAAGAAAGGGCTGGAAGAGAAACCTAGTCTACAGACGCTGTTCCTCAGAGCCTACATTATGCTAACACGCCCTCAGAGTCTGCTCTGCAAGCTGCTGCCTCCTGCTGAGGGACACAGGGACACCCTCCACTTGCAAGGACAACTGAGTCAGGAGGAACAGGTCTGAGTCCCTTGGGGAGAAGGATTATCCATAGCTTCAGAAACCTGCGTGGAAGGGGTAATCCTTGGGGTTGGCACAGTTCACCAAGGCACAGACTCTCCAGTCCGTGTTGCAGCTGCATAAGGTGGTCATGCCTCGTTGCTCAGCTCAAAGTCAAAGACATTAAAGTTCTCAGCTGTGCACGCTGGTGTCACAGACTTGGGCATCATCACCAGCGTTCTTTGTACGGGGAAATGGATCAGCACCCAAGCTGGAGTTTTGTTGTGCTTGTCTGCAACCGTGTTGATTCTGGGATCCTCCAGGATAGATGGATCCTCAGGCTTGTCAGGAGGGCTGAGGGGACTGTAGGCAGTCACCACGATGCCCTTGGAATGGCAACACTGGATCAACTTCTCCCCTGTCAAGTACAGGTGGCACTCCTTCTGCTTAACTGATGGCTTGTATTTAAGCCGGGTTTGTTTAGGATCCTCTGAATCTGAAGATGGTTGAAATTGGGAACACAAATTGTTTTCACTAGACCTTCATCCACCAGCTGTCCATGACCGTCCAGGTGTCCACCAAATTGGTGTCACTGGGAATCACAGTGTCATGGGATTCAGTGCCATTCAGTGGGAAGTAGTCAGGCCCAGGCTTGAAGCCCGTCGGCCAGTGAATCAGGTAGAGGTCCAGGTAGTCCAGCTTCAGGTCACGGAGCGTCTTTTGGCAGGCTCCTTTCACCATGCTCTTGTCGTGGGACGTGCACCACAGTTTGCTGATGATGAACAGGTCCTGGCGCTTCACTTCCTGTTCCTTGGGCTTCTCCTGGAAGGCCACCCCTACCTCCTTCTCTTTCTGGTACACTTGGGCACAGTCGATGTGGCTGTACCCAATGTCAATTGCAACTTTCACCGCCTCAGTCACCTGGCCAGGAGAAGACTTCCAGGTGCCCAAGCCCAGGATGGCCATCGAGCACCATTGTTGAGCCGGATGTGGCTGGCCATGTCCGCTGCACGAAACAGACCCCCCCTATTTATAATCTTACTGTGGTGGGGCTCACCTTCTGACTCAGGTGAGCCAGAGAGATAGCTATTGATCTAAGCTAGAGCCTGGCTCCATAACAGGCTAGCTATGACACCAAGTTCTGGAGTTGAAGCTTGGCCAACCACAATTTCAGGATTAGCTTTGAATTCTAGACAAAGAGTCTTCCCTCCCAGGGAGGAGCTGAGTCATGGAAAAACAGGACTAGGGAGCTAGGCAAGAGAGAAGAAGTCAGATCATCCTTTCATGTCTAGCAAGTGCAGATCTCAAGGGCAGACCTTCCTGCCTTTTTAACTTTCAGGAGCCACCATAACTGCCTAAAAATGCTACCTGACTCCCTCTCAAAACCATTATGTTTTTCTAAGAGCAGAAAGCTTTGTGCATACAGTAAAGCACCGCAGTGACATAACATCAGTCAGTCTTGAATCAGAGGCAAAGTGCTTCAGGTAGAGACAAGAGATGTTGCTGGCATGATGGGATACGTGGTACACAGTATGCACGTTGTGCGGATCAAGGCTGCCGTGGAGTCATGTGATACAGCACAGGTGAGTGCTTCCAAAAACACTTTGGATTCATTATACATTTCATCTTGAATTAAATATTTGTCATTGTCCAGAAACCTTTTACAGTTGCCAAAATTGCCATGACCCCCCACTTTCAACTAATCAACTCTGTATGGGGGTTGTGACCCACAGTTCAAGCTGTACGGAAACTGTGTAAGTGCCTGTGAGAGCTACTTAACATTGTGCCTAGAGAGTTGCAAACTCAGGGAAGGTTTCTTCATAGTTTTGCATTCCTCTTCTCAATGCTGGTAATGACATGGTCCTGCTGGAGATGTTGGATAATCAGCTGGGATTTGTCAAGTCTTCCTGGAAAGCATTTTAACGGAAGATATCAGTCAATAGTTATGAATATGCATATAATGTACATATACATACAATGTACCAAAAATAAATAGAAAAAGAAAGGACAGGGCCTTGTGCATTTTCCCAGTAATAGCCTTGTGCATAGTGAATGCTCAAAAGTGATTATTTGATGTGGAGCTATTGCATGAGCTATGATCAGCACTCTTGCTGTGAGGGTTCACCTGAAGCAGCCCATCTGATAGGGATCCACTGGGAAGATGCCATCAATGTAGTCATGAGAGTTGATGGAAGGAATGGCTAAAGATCTCCGAAGTAGTGGGCTTAGAGCTAAGGCAGTGCAGACATGAGAAGCCAGTAAAGCCAAAGGCTAAAGAAACAGCAGAAAAGAATGTGCCCCTACCACAGAAGATGGCACGTATACTGACATGCTGTGGAAACGGGCTGTATGCACAAGGAGCAGGCTGCAAAGAACCCCAGCAAGGACACTATCCGATGGAACAGCCCTATTTCAAGGACTGAGGTCCTGCCAAGAAGCATGGCTAAGATGTTAGTTATAGGGTTTCATTAAGAAAGAACAACTTTGAAAGACCAGAGGAAGAGAAGAGCCTCTCCAAGTTCTACTTCTGCTCAAAGCTTTCCTTGACCACTTATGTGCTATTCATCTGGAACAACCTTGTATTTCTTTTTAGCAGTTTGTGTTCAGTACTTATCTAGGCTACTAGATTATATATTAAACTTTCCACTAAAAGGATGGTTTTGCGCGATGTTTTGAGACCAACCCATGAAAGAAATGGGAGACATAGTATGCCAAGCCTCAGTGCTACTTGCAAGATCTGTGGATCAGTTGGAGCATGATATGAACAAGCTTGAGTCATAGATGCAAAGCTGTGCTTTAAATAGCTCACATCCCACCTCTCTTGTTTCCTTTTAGTCACACTATATTACTGTGTTAGCCTTGAATTTTAAAGCCATGTTTACCTTGATTTTGAAGTCCTTCATATGTTGACTGCCATCCCTTAAAACCTAAAATTGTGAAGTCTTGGCAGTTAAACATTGCATTTGCTTCTTGTAACAGTGACAGTAAGCCCTAATTTTGCAATATTCTGGTGATGTTTTGAAGTATGAATACTTTTTCTTCTCCGGTAATTATAGTTTCATAACTAATTAACACAAAGAATTAGCTGGGTGTGGTGTATGCCTGCAATGCCAACACTTGGGAGGCAGGAGAGGCAGAGGCAGGAGGATTGCTGCAAGTTTGAGGCTAATATGAGCTACACATTATCCCCAGGAGCAGGACAAGTACCATTTTCCTTGGGGGAATGCTGTTGCTTCCTGATATGCCTCATGTTCATGAAGTTGCTCAGGTTGACCACAGCTGTGCTGACTCCATCAGCTTTGACTCATGTGGAATGTACCTTTCCATCCAATCTCTTTGTCCCTGTAGCATGTTGACTTCCAAGTACTTGGCAGTGGCGAGAGCCAAAGGCAAGCCTGCAGCTTCATGTGCCAGGCACTACATTACGTCTGTTCTCTTTTTAAGAAAAGCTGTTTTAGACAAATTTTGACTTTGATCAAAAAATAGCACTACTTTGTGTTAAAAATTTGGAGTCATCCAATTGGGGAATTTTCAACTGAAATAAATCATGGGTGAGTGACAGCTGCTTGGCAAAATGGCATCCGTTGGGGATACTAATATATAGACAATGTTTGACCCTTTCTTTCTCTCTCTCATTTTTCAAAGGATTTCAAGGGCACAGAAATGGTAAAAGTTAAGCCTTGACTGTGCTATTATTTCATTTCCCAAGCCTCATCATAAGGTAAGATAACCACTGGCTCTGATGTCATGAACAACACAGTCAACTCCCAGGTTCCTTACACTAACAGCAATGCTGAGAACATCTCAGCTTTGGGCTCAGCTTTATCATCCACAGATCACTTCCATGCAGGTCCTCACCCTTCATCCTGACAGACTGTCCCTCTGGAGGATAGAGGTGGTGGCCTTGTTACCAAGTCCAGGTTAACTCAGGGCTTGATGCAAAGCTTGTACTTGATAACTGTTAATAGAATTGAAGTTGTTGCATCCATATTTTTCAGAGGAAGGAATATTTAGTGATCTCTCCAAACTCAGCTGTACTGGTAGGAACTGCTGGGATGGGATCAAGAACCATATCCTATTCCCTGTGTCCACTGGCCTTTTCTGTGACACCTGTAGAAACACTTCCATGAATTAACTGCAGATGCCAACTTAAGCCTCCACTCCCAGAGCTATCAGTGGTGACAGTGGAATACATGGATTTGGACAAGCTTGCAATGACCCTAGATATAATTAGACACATAGAACAGAAAGAAAAAGAAGAGAGAGTTGGAAGGAACAGTAAGATGAAAGAGCCTAATGCTTTGGGTGTAGATCAGAATGGTACTTAAAATAAAAACAATAAAAAATTATCCAGTAATCAGTAAACAGTAATATAATTAGAAGTTTTTTCCTATTTACTTCCTTTAACATGCAATAGGGGGAAATAGAAAAAAAAAACCTCAAGGATTCAATGAAACAGATGGCTCTCAAGTTATTATTTTTCCCTTGCTGTTGTTTACGAGAGACTCCTTTGACACAATGTGACTCACAGATTCCGGTGAGGACAGCCATTCTCTTCGGGTTGGAGAGAGGCAACGAGGCAAAGAGAATCCAGATCGCACGCTTTTATTATGCACATTATTATGCCTCATTAATTAACCCAACCACTGTCCTAGTGACGTTCTGGGCTCGCTTCACAGGAAAAAATTAGTCTGGATTGCCAAGTTAAATAGACAATTACAGGAAGATCAAATTATGCCTACATTGCAATCTGTCGAGGCACCAAGCCAAATTCATGTCAAATTCATAAGACTGGAATATCCTCACTAAAAACAGCCCTCAAGAACCAACGTCACAAGGCATCTGACGTCTGCCCAGAGGATGTATTGATCTTGCTGGAGCTTCCTTTCTCAGAATCACATAATAGAGAGAGAGAGGACGGAGTCTGTGAGGGTCCTGGCCACCCGTCAGCTGGACTACTCCTTTGTTCTGTCAAATAAAGTATAGTAGGACTGGGTGAGGTGGTGCATTTCTGTAATCCCAGTACTGGGAAGGCTGAAGCAGGAAGATTGTTAGTTCAAGAGCAGCCTGGGCTACATAGTGAACTTGAGGCCACCCTGGACTACAAAAGCAAGCCTTGTCTTAAAGAAAAAAAACAAAACAAGAAATAAAACATAGCACACCAGGAGGACGCAACTCACCACGTCCACTCCATTCCTCGTCCACCGTCCCTCAGCCATCAAGACCTATAGAAACAACGAAGGTCTTTTTTATTTTGTTTTTAAGACCAGGGGCAGATTTCTTTTTATTGATTGTGTAACAATATGTTTAGTGAACAAGACCGAAGCCCATGTCGTCATCGGACTCCCCAGGCTCTTCTTTCTTATTAGCTTCCTCTTTCTTCTCCCCAGCGGGGGGGGGGGGGGACTCCTACTCCTACAGGCTGAGCAACAGGCCAGGAGCAGCCCACCAGCCCCTACATTGCAGATGAGGCTCCCGATGTTGACATTGGCCAGGGCCTGTGTAAACAAGGCAGGTGAAAAAACGGTTCAACACTTCACCCTGGCGGCTTTAATGAGGGCATTGATCTTATCCTCCGTGATGGTCACTTCATTGTCATGCAGGATGAGGACCGAGTAGGTGCAGGCAAGCTCAGAGATGGAGGCCAAGGTGTGCGCTGCTGGACCCATGCTAGCCGTGGGATGAAGCGAGGGCCTCACCTCAGAGTGGCCTTAGCTTCCTCAGAAGAACCGAGCACCTTGGTGTCAGCTGAGGAAGGAAAGCAAGTTGTTGTTGTTTTTTTTTTTTCTTTTTCTTTTTTCTGTGTGTGTGTGTGTGTGTGTGTGTGTTTGGTTTGGTTTGATTTTAAAGAGAAATGAGCATTCCTGGTGTAGGTTTCCCATGATGAAGAGCTCAGTTCTGTCCACCATATGGAAGGAAATAGAAAGAATGACCAAAAAGAAAATCAATACCCACCTCAGCATTTTTAGTACCTAATGTGGAATGTCTGCTATTCCCAACACCAGACACGCTGAACCAAATAACATTTATCACCATGGTTCCAAAAAAAGGTGACAGGCATCAGAGTTCAGCTCTCAGAAAGGGAGAGTGAAATGTGTCTTATGGCCGCCAAAGAGTGGAGCGCTTAAGGGTTGGGTCTGGAAGGTTGCATGCCAGTTAGAGGAAGACATCCTCCTGGATCTTGTTCAGGACATTCCTCCTTTGTAGTCCAATGTGTCTGACATTGCTGGCTTCAAGTCACTCCCTAGGCAGAAAGTCCTTGTTCTTCACAAGGTGGATTCAAGTCACTCTCCCTTTGTAACTTATGAAGCATAAGTGACGTTCTCAGGATTCCGACAGCCTGAAGAGAGCTGACAGCTTCCACTCTGTCTCCCAGAAAGCCAGCTGGCATACACAAACACCAAGCTCGCTGGAGACCACCATACTGTGAAGAAGCACAGACCAGCTGAAGAGGGCCTCATGGAAGAGAACCAAGAAAGCAGGCAGACACAGAGGACTGAACTCCAGGCATGGGCTCTTGTCAAATTGCCCTAGGCAGCTGGTGGAGCTATCCTGATACCTGAGCATGGTGAGCCCGAAGTTGTCACCACCCAGTGACGTCTGAGTCTTTGATCCACACACTGGAAGTAAGTACTTGGCTGCTTCTTCCTTCAGGGTAGACAACTAAATCCCTCTGTAAATGGATGTTCTTTTCTTTGTCCTCTTGGTGATATTTTGGCTCTCAGTGTGCCCTCTTCTCAAAAAAAAAAAAAAAAAAAAAGCTACAAAGATTTCTTTCTAGGACTTCCTTCATTGCCCCATTTTTTTCCTCTTTAAGAATATGAAAAAAATGTTTTCCAAATTCGTTATATGCAGTATTAGTGTTCCCATAATTGCTTCAGTATAGCGTGTGCTTGATCACATCACCTCTCCTGTTCCTTCTCTTACATCATCCTAAGCCCCCATCTGACCACTCTCCTCCCTTCCTCTAGCTTCTCTTCTACTTTCATCTTACAAATGGTCCCAAGAATTCCAAGGCCCACAAAATAGGGCCCACGCCTGGCATACACAGGACCTTCGTCTTTCTGCATGACTGATTTCACTTAACATGGTCATCTCTAGTTGTTCTCATTTTCTGGAAAATGGACAAAATTTAATTCTTTTTATGCTGAGTAGAGCTATATTATATATGTATTCCTCATCTGTTCATGTGTTGATGGACACCTAGGATGATTCTGTAACAGCTGTTAGTGGTTATGCTACAATAAGCATGGATGTGCGGATGTCTCCTTAGAGTTCTAGGGGGCATAGGGAAGGGTGGCGCCCACTGCAGGGAAAGGCCATATAGTGAGTATATTCCTCTGACTGGCATAGCTGGATTATACAGTAATTCTAACTTTAGGTCTATTTATGAAACTCCACAATGATTTCCACAGTATTTAATTTTGATTACTACCAATAGTGGATAAGCATTCCCTTTTCTTCTCATCCTTACTAGAACTTGTGACTACTTATTTTCTTAATGATGGCCAATTAGAATCACTTCCTCACTTTCCCATTTATTGATCAAAGTATTTATTTTATTTTTCTATGTAGGGTTTTATGAGTTCTTTATATATTAAAGATCATCTCTCAGAGTATAGAAGTTGTCAGTAAAAAGTATATATTAAAAAAACCAAAAAAAAAAAAAGAAAAGAAAGCTTCTAGCAAAATAAATAAATAAATAAAAATAAAAATCATGGCTTTTTCCAGCTTTCTGTCAGATGGTCTACATGGCGGAGGTTTTCAGCTCAGCTCCAGCAGGGTTTCTCAGTGACCTTGTAGCCCAAGTATATGGAGTCTTCAGGAATACAGTCTTACCATCTATTCCTGGTGGGAAACCAAGAGCCTCGACAATGAAATGGCTTGTAATGTTTTGGAGGCATCAGGGACCTCCCTGGCCAACAACTCACTGGAAGGTATCCCAACCCTGGCACTGAAAATTTTCTAGTAACAATCTATGGCTCCTGTGTGTTCCATTATCCAAAAAGGTAGGTTTCCATATGACTTATCTATACCTTTTAGAATTTCATTAGCCCTCCCTCCACCTTTCCGTTATTCAGTCTCTTTCACTGACCTCACTTAGGTCTTTCTGAATGAAGTTCAATGGGAGAGTAAGAAATCACCAGTCAAGATACCCAACAGTGGACACTGCAAACCTTGTATTTGGCCAGCCAGGCCAAATATGCCAATGAGGTGCAATAGTGGCACGTCTGTTATGGGAGAAACCAACCACCCTCTAATTTGACTGTAGACCCACTCCATAGGAGGGAATACATCCCTGATACTGAAAACCTACAACAGGGGTAGTCATGAACCCTAGGGTGTAACGTCTGCTGCTATCTGTCTAAAAGTACATATTATGCTCACCAAACTGCCCAATAAGCACTTTTCTTAATGATCATACCCATATATTAATGCTACTCTCACTTTTGGTTAGAGAAGCCTTCTCTTTTCAGATGGCAGTGACCTCGGGATGACTCAGAAGGCACCATGGTGCTGAGAAGAAGTGACAGAGGAGTGCTCAGCACTGAAATATCTCTATCAAACCTTCCATGGCTCAGGGTCCATTGTGCAAGAGGTTGTGGAAATAATGTAAGAGTCAAAGGAAGGGTAGGACTCCTTACAATATGCTCCTCCAGTCACAAAATGTCCTGGATATCTATGACCTCACAGTGCTTGACCATCATAATAGGAAGAAAAGATTATGACATCAAAAGAAAAGAGATACTGATTGAGAGGGGTAAGGGATATGATGGAGATTGGAGTTTCAAAGGGGAAAGTGGGAGGAGGGAGGGAATTATCATGGGTTATTGTTTACAATTATGGTAGTCATAAATAAAAAAGTGAAGAAAATAAAAATCATTTCTCAAGTATTTAGCTAACAAAGGCTTTCTCCTATGTTGTAAGCCATCTCTTCACATGGTTAATTGTTGGCCTTAGTTTTATGCAATCCCAACTTTCAAGGTCTCACAATTCTTTCCTGAACTAGTGAAGTCATAAAGGATTATCAAAACGACTCGCTGTGCCCATGGTCCTCATCTCATGATCACTTTGGGGCCAAGGAAGTAAGAGACCAGGAAGGAATTTTTACTTTTGTGTTACATCAGTACTGACACTCAACATACAGGTCATGAGGCTACATTCTGTTTCTAAGCTGTGTCTTCCCTCAATCACCCATCAAGTAAGAACCACGATGCCTTTATTGTGGCAGAGAGTCAACAAGAGTCCTTGTCTTCCTATCTTCCCCATTGTATTTGCTCCTCCTCAGACAAGGGTCTATATTTCCATTTTTCATTTGCCCTTAAAATGACAGTATCAGCTTAGCCATGGAAGAGATTCTAAGAGAGATTCTCCAGCAACAGCCTGATCTTGACTTTTGATTGTGAGGGACATGCAAAGTGTATTTCTTTGATCTCTGTTGAATCTTTTTTATTTCCTTTCTTCTGTTTTCCTCAAGTTTAATTTTCTCTACTTTATTTTAAGTTAGGAAACAATTTCATTGTTGTGAGACACTTCTTTTCTAATAAAAGCATTAAATTCTGACCACATCATTAAATCCTATTTCATTGACATATGACAAAATTAGGTAATTTTCATTAAATTATCAATTTTACCTGGGCATGGAAGTACACAACTTTAATCCCAGCACTTGGGAGGCAGAGGTGGGAGATTAACCATGAGTTTGAGGCCAGACTGAAACTACAAAGTGAATCCCAGGTCAGCCTGGGCTAGAGAGAGACCCTACCTTAACAAAACAAAAGTAGGGTTGGAGAGATGGCTTACTGTTTAAGGTGCTTGCCTACAAAGCCAAAGGACATCCATTCGATTTCCCAGGACCCACATAAGGCAGATGAACAAGGTGGTACATGCGTCTGGCGTTCATTTGCAGTGGCTGGAGGCCCTGGCACTTCAATTTTTCTCTGTCTCTCTCTCTCTCTCTCTCTCTCTCTCTCTCTCTCTCTCTGCTTCTTTCATTCTCACTCTCTCAAAATAAAAATAAATAATTTTTTTTAAAAAAACAAAAATAAATAAATGATCAAATTTCTGCAGTTATCTTATTGTTTTCCAGTATTCTTCCTCCTGCTGTGTTCAGACACAGTCCTAAATGGCATAAAGTTCCTTTTGTTTAAAAGATACTCTTTAAAATTTCTCACTCTTGCATTCTGTTGATGATGACTCCTGTAGATGTAATATTCTGGAAAACATTTTCCCTCGGCTTTGTGTGCTAAATGTTATTTTTCCAGAGTATAGAATTAAAGTTTGAGAAGTAGTTTTCTCACCAAAATTTTAAAACTTTTTATTGCTTACATTGTTTCTGATACCTTTTTTTCTTTATTTCTTGAGGTAGGGTCTCACTCTATCTCAGACTGATATGGAATTCACTATGTAGTCTCAGGATAGCCTTGAACTCATGGTGATCCTTCTACCTCTGCCTCCAGAGTGCTGGGATGAAAGGTGTGCATTACCATGCCCGGCTTTCTGATACCATTTTTTTTAACTTGGTTGATCTCTGTTTAGTATGTTTTTTTTTTTCCCCCTTAGGGGCTTCTGGAATATTGTATCACTTAATGAGTTCATTATCATTATGATTGATGTACCTTAGCTTAGTTTTCTACATGTCTCTTCTAGGATTCATTAAATTCCTTGGATTGCAGGGTATTATACATTTCTCCTCAGGCTTGGGAAGTTTTCAGTCAGCTATTTAAGTATTTTTCTACCTTTTCACTCTTTCTGTTCTCCCTTCCAAGGTAGTCTCCATGCATTAGTCTAACTGAAGCTCTTTGATCATTTTTCATTTAAAAAATATGTTTATTTTCCTGATTCACTTTGTCAAATTTCTATTATTAGATTTTCAAATTCACCAGTTCTTTTTTAAAATTAGTTAATTAATTTTTTATTGACAACTTCCATGATTGTAAACAATATCCCATAGTAATTTCTTCCCTGCCCCCACTTTCTCCTTTGAAACTCCACTCTCCATCATATCCCCTTCCCCTCTCAGTCAGTCTCTCTTTTATTTTGACGTCATGATCTTTTCCTCCTATTATTATGTTCTTGTGTAGGTAGTGTCAGGCACTGTGAGGTCATGCATATCCAGGTCATTTTGTGTCTGAAGGATCACATTGTAAGGAGTCCTACCCTTCCTTTGGCTCTTACATTCTTTCCACCACCTCTTCCGCAATGGACCCTGAGCCATGGAAGGTGTGATAGAGATGTTTCAGTGCTGAGCACTCCTCTGTCACTTCTTCTCAGCACCATGGTGCCTTCTGAGTCATCCCAAGGTCACTGAAAAGAGAAGGTTCTCTAACCAAAAGTAAGAGTATCATTAATATATGGGTATGAACATTAAGAGAAGTGCTTACTGGCCAGTTTGATAAGCATAGTATAAACATTTAGCCAGACATCAGCAGATGTGACACCCCTAGGGCTCATGACTACCCCTGTTGTAGGTTTTCAGTATCAGGAATGTATTCCCTCCCATGGAGTGGGCCTACAGTCAAATTAGAGGGTGGTTGGTTTCCCCCATAACAGACATGCCACTATTGCACCCGTTGGCTCATTTGGCCTGGCTGGCCAAATATAAGGCTTGCAGTATCCACTGTTGAGTATCTTCAGTGGTGATTTCTCTCTCCCATTGAACTGCATGCAGCATGGCTTTTTCTAGCTTTTTGTCAGCTGGTCTACATGGAGGAGGTATTCAGTTTAGCTCCAGCAGGGTTTCTCAGTCAAGTTCTTTCTTCTATTTGTTAATTCCTGACAGTATGATTTATTTAATCTCAGACAGTGTAGGTTTTAATCTCTGAAAATCTTATTTGGTCTTCTGTTAAATCTTTTAAAAATATTTCAGTCAATTAATTTATTTATTTGAGGGGGAAGAAAGAGAGAGAGTTGGTACATGAAGGCCTCTAGCTGCTGCAAATGAACTCCAGACATATGTGCCACCATGTGCATCTGGCTTATGTGGGTTCTGGGGAGTCAAACTTGGTTGCTGATGTTTCATGGGTAAGCACCTTTAACCACTAAGCCATCTCTCTAGCCCTTCTGTTACATCTTACAAGTATTTAATGAGGCTTGGAAACCTGATGTATAATCCATGCAAGCAATGATTTACTCTACTATTATGTCATGTATGTATGTGTGTATGTATGTGTATATGTAGATATTTTGCTTGAATAAAGTAAAAGTACAAATCTAACCATTATTATTGTCTACTGCAAAATGAATTCATCTGATAATTGTTATCTATGACATATTATCTGTGACATGGAGTTTAGTTGAACATGCTCTAAAACATATGACTTATATTTTCTTCTCTTATTCTTCCAGCACCACAGTCTATTTTGCCCATTGTTGTACTCTGGCTTGTCACAGAAACTATGTAATGTCAATCTTGCCCATTTGAGCTGGGAAAAAAAAAAAAAAAAAGATCTGTTTAGAACATCCCAATTGCCAATAGACCCAGGAACTGGTTTTGCTATTTACAACTCATTAATTCAACAAATTAAATGCAGTCATGATACTTAAATGGTTATATGCATATGAAAGTATTATGCTGTCACTATTGTGAGGAGGTGACTGACTGGCAGAGATGACTAAAGCATTAAAAAGTAAGCAGACCCAGCCACAATGGGAGTAAAGCCCAACCTTCTCAGGAATTTTTTTTTTTTTTGGAAACCTTTGCTTTGGTCTAGGATTTCTCACTCAGTAGAGTTATGTCCTGCTGGGAGGCTGGAGTAAGGAATGCTATTTACAAGGTCGCTGTAAAGGTACTGAGTGACAGGGATGCTGCACCTTCACAGCCGTGCTCTGCCCAGTACACTTGTGAAAGCCATTATGCTATCGGTCAATCACGTGGAGAAAGAAGTTTTTGTCAGAGAGATGATAAAGATGTTGTCTGGACTGAGGGCCCTCCAATATGCCGAGAACATCTGTCACCAATATTCCTCCTTCTCATGGCATCTGCAGTTTTCTGCACAGTCTGTTATGCGTTCATCTTCGTCTCCTTGAAATATAGACATTTTGCTGTAGAATTAGGGCATGTCTAAATGAGCTGCCATAAGTTCATCCTTTGCCCTATGATGCGAGCTCACACATGAGCAAATATAGATCACAGAAAGTATCACCGTCGTCTCCTTCCCCTCTCCCATAAAGCTGTTCTCCCTCACTGCTCAAATGTCTACAAAGCTCCTAGTCTCCTTATTTTCAGCTTCCTTATTTAGAGTTTGAAGAGTGTGAAATCGGTGAAGAACTAACAGGAATGGAGTCACTTTATAACTGACTTTTAGTAGCCAAAGAAAACCCTTTAAGAGGATTGTAGACACCACTGAAGGAACTGTATGTAAATGGTCATTTTACACTTTAGTTTTGCAAGTCAGGAGAGAAGAAATAGGAAGAAACATAAGAGATTTTTTTTTCTTTGAAAGTAAAAGGCTTGCTTTATTTCAGTAGTTTTATTTTTATTAGTATAGACTTAAATCATAATAAATCTGAATAAAGCAAATAAACTGGATTTCTTTGGGACAGCGTGCTGAGGACACAAAATACCTAGAGCAGAATTTTTGACTCCTTAGACCTCCATCCTTTCGTCTCATGCCTGAGACTTACCCCTCTGTAGCATTTTCATCTAGCAACTTAGACGGTGGAAGACGAAGAGAGACAATGTCCATTCAGACATGTGCTGGTTTTGGAACTGCCCATAGCATTCTGCAGCTTCTAGTCCAGGAGGTCTGGCGTGCACCCGGTGGTGCAGCAGCCATGTGCCAGCCTCTCGTTGCTCTTAGACCGATGTGGCTCACTGAATGATTCTGTCTCGTCAAGCAGACTCCATTTCTCCTGGGGAGAAAGTGAGAGTCAGTCAGAGAGCAAGAGGACACCGGCAAGGTCACACAGAAGAACGCAGTGTGTATTGTTCCTCTCAGTAGCCACAGACCTCGACGGTTCTTCCACTCTCACTTGGCCTTGACCTCCTGTTTGCTTTGCTCAACGAGATGTTAACAGACGTTCCACACAGAAGCCCAGAGCTTCTGTATCCCACACGGTCAGTTCTTCCTTCAGCACTTGGGAACTGTCTGAGTGCCCCGGGGTGGGAAAGCACCACAAGTGAGTGTTGCTGGAAACTGAGGCTACAATCCCATAGATATGTCACATTGGCAAGGCACCAACATTGACCTAAGTGCTATTTGGAAAGAAAGGGGAAAAAAGTACAAGAAAAAGATTTCTTCCCAAGATTTGATAAATATATCTATGCTCAAATTAATCTTCACTAGGCAATTTCTTCTAACTGGCTTTGAGTTCTTCAAAATTCTGACAGACTGAATCAGATGTTGGATGAGGCTGAAAACAATCTCTGTCTCTCCAAAGCCAGTCAGGTTTGTTATGCCCTTTGGCAATATAGGCCTAGAATTTGTTCTCTAAAACCCTTGTGGCTATGCATAGTTTTTATTCAGTGTTACTTATGCTTTTCTTTTTAACCATATATGACATACAATCTCTGATAGGAACTTTAGAAATATCCCATAATCTAATAGTCATATTTTTATAGCAATGCATTTACATATTATTACTTGACAAGACAAAACTATAAGTCCCATAGAGCAGTTAAGGTGAATATTTTCCACCCAATGCTTTTTGCATTTTGGAAAGACAAGGGCCTGTTGGGTAATATGTAGCTTGGAATCCTAGGTATATGTGTCAGGGTTCTCTAGAGGTACAGGGCCAATAGAATGAATGTGTATTATACAGGGGATTTATTAGATTGGTCAGTCCAACAATAGCTATCTGCAGGCCAGACAGTCAGAGAACCTGGTAGCTTCTCAGACCATGAGGCTGGAGACAAGTAGAAAGAAAATCAGAGAATCCATGAATGGCTCAGTCTAGGTGCTTCAGCAGTCCCCATGTGGTGCTGAAGGCCTGGAGGCTTCCTAGAGAGTCACTGGCCTTCAGTCCACATTGAAAGGCCAATAAAACTGGGTTCTAATGTCTGAGGCCAGCAGCAACAGGATAGGTGGATGCACACACCACACCAGCAAGAGGCAAGATCTGCCAGGTAAAAGGCTCTATTTCCTCTTGGAGTTTCTTTAGATATCGTCCACCAAGCAAGAGCTGCTTGCTCCACAGGAAGAACTTCCTCCCTCAGTTAATCCTTCCTCGAAATACCCTCAACAAACCCACTCAAGAGGTCTGTCTCTTATTTGATTCCTAATCAGATCAAGTTGACAACAGAGCTTAACT
This sequence comes from Dipus sagitta, assembly GCA_036346955.1. Classification (NCBI taxonomy): domain Eukaryota; kingdom Metazoa; phylum Chordata; class Mammalia; order Rodentia; family Dipodidae; genus Dipus; species Dipus sagitta. The sequence continues at coordinate 321,216,122 of CM070770.1, forward strand.
ATCAGTCTAGGAGTAATTTTTTTTCCCTATGATACTGTTTGAGAGCTGGCAACAATTTATTTCCTGGATTTGGTAGGTATGGGACTCTTGAGGGTCTTAAAGTAAGGCATACCAGAGACTTAGAGCTACATGGTCTTAAGATTTACAGTCATAAGCCTTATAGAACCGCCGTACTCTAGTCCCCCAGTGAGTCACAGCCTAGCCTGCATCAGCCACAAGAACTTCATTCTAGTTAGGCAGCAAGAAATCTTCTAAGATTAACAAAGGGATGAAGTGAGAATGATAACTCCCTCAGCTATTAGACCCACATCTGAGTAACTTTGATTTAGTTGTTATAGGACAAAGAGAGAGGAGGAAGAAGAGAAAGAGAAGAGGAAGAGCAGAGGAAAGTAACGGAGGTGGGGGAGGGGAGTGAAAGAGAGCAGAAGGGAAGAAGGGAAGGAAGGAAGGAAGGAAGAGAGGGAGGGAGGGAGCAAGGAAGGAAGGCTCTAGATGACTGGATGAAGAGAAGGGCTAGAAAGAGACTAGGCAGGCAAAATGGACAGACAGAGTGGAGGAAAAAAAAAAAAGATTGAGGGTTTCGAGGCTGCCGCTCAAGGCTTAGTGGGCCAGTAGCCTCTGTCACCCCAGTGAGAGGAATTGGGGGGTTAGAACACCACTCAATCGTCATTCCTCACTTTCCAGTGAGGAAGAGTCTCAGGGTATGTGACGATGCCTGGTTGTGAGAGGCTCAGGTTCTGAGCGCAAGCTTGCTCAGGTAGCGATGTCATGATACTTTGATTTGGCTGGTCTGGAGCACACTGCACTGAGATCCACATGACAATGACTAATGTTACAATATCTATTCGAGTAGAAGGGGGAACTGATAAGTAAATCATTTTTAACCTCCTTGAAGAAAACCACTGGATAACTCTGGGCCTCTATTTTTAGATAAAAGCTAACACTTCATGGTGCATGATCAGCTATTATTTACTAATATTTTCTGGTTGGCACACGGACTATTTGCATAATTTCTTTAAAAAGCATCATGATTTGGGAAATTTTGCACCTCCTAGAATTTTTATGACTTGTCTTCCTTTGAACGTGACTTACTATTTTCACTAGCGACACTGCTAATGAATACCATAGGATGCCATAGGAAATGATTAGACTATTTTTTTTTTTTCAGGAAAAAAGAAAGCTCTCTTGCAGTTTAATGCTATACCTCAGATCACAGGGATGGCTTGCTGGAGTATACAGCAGTAGAATTGATAGGACTCAACTCCGGGGTGGCTCTGCCTGGCCTTCCATCTCCCACGGGCAGTGACAGCCCTGGCATGTATCCATGGATGGCATGTCAACAGTCACCTTTGTTTTATTTTTCTCTGTCATCAGTGCTTAATATTTCCTGGCACATCAGGAAAGGATTGCATCTCTGTGCACAGGCTTCCTACTCCTATTGATAGCCACCACAATCTGTCATAAACTGGGCATCGGTAAATAAGCATGTCTTTCCATCCTGACTGGCCTGGGAACAGTTTAGACTAGCAATGCTAAGACGGTCTCATCAACTCTTTCCTAAGTTGGGTTCCTCTCATAGAATGGTATTATGTTGGACTTTGTTGTATTTCCTGTGTTGGGCCAATAATGGGGCTTTAGTGACCCTTGCTTGTTTTGAAGAAGGATGACAGATTTCCTGCAGCTCTTTCTACAAGCAGACAGCTGTAGAAACATCACCATAATGAACCAAACAACTCCAGGCACCCTGGGACACACCTAAACAGTCGGCATCCTTTTACTCCTGGCTCTGGGGAATTTCTGGTGATGTGATCCGGTCGATTAAGGAATATTTCTCATCTACAGTCCTTGCCCCTGCCATCAGATGCGGCCATTACCTTTTCTCAGTCCTTATGGTCAGGTAACTTCTGAGTGTCTTCCAATCAATGTTGATCAAGTGGTCTCAGTCAACCATTTGGAGCATTCAGGTTTAATCACAATGGCAAGGAGCCCTAAGGAAATATGCTATAGATAGAATGATCTTTGCTGAGATTCCATGAACACCAGCTAAAACTATAAACCACATCCTAAAATTAATTCCTAGTACTAACTCTCTGTAGGCACATAAGACATTAGAAACTATTAACCATATATTTTTTTTCTTGGTAGGGTCTCACTTTGGCCCAGGCTAACCTGGAATTCACTATATAATTTCAGGGTGGCCTCGAACTCACAACGGTCCTCCTACCTTTGCCTCTAGAGTGCTGGAACCATACTTTAAATATTTTACTTTTGCAAGTTGACAGAACATTTATCTAGCCATACACTTTGTTTATTAGAATAAGCTTGCATATGTCCAAATAAAGTTTCTTCTTACCTTATTAAAAAATTTTTTTTTATGAGGTAGAGTTTTACTCTAGCCCAGGGTGACCTGAAATTCATTATGTAGTTTCAGGCTGGCCTCAAACTCACAGTGATCCTCCTACCTTAGCCTCCCAAGTAATGAGATTAAAGGTGTGTGTCACCACATCTGGCTCTTCTTACCTTTTATTTTATAGTATAAAATAAAATATAAACTTGATAGGGTGACCCACATGTACTCCTAGCTACTCAGGAAGGTGAGACGGAAGGATTATAAGTTTGAGGCCAGCCTGGGTACCTTAGCGAGGTCCTGTCTCAAGAGAAAAGCAGAAGCCTGGGTATAGTTCAATGAGGAGTTCTTACCTTGTATGCATGAGGCCCTAGGCATGATCTGCACTGCTACCAGAAAGTTAAGGAACCGAAGCATGAATGAATATACAAACCAAAAATTATACAAAATAATTGCTAAGCCCCTGAGTTATTAAAAGTTGAGCCTGTTTGTTAGCAACATCCAGGTCAAGATATAAAATTTACCAACCCAGAAGCCATCGACTCACAGCTTGCCCTGTCTCAAACTTAATCATAAGGTTGTACTTTCTGGATCATTTTTTAAAAATTATTTTCCTTTATGCCTTGAACACCCAAGTGACTACTTTTGGGAATTTCAATTTACCCTGGCCCACTTGAATTGATGTATCTGTTAAGCTTCTCCTTTTCCCTCCACCTCTGTTGTTGCTTTGTAATTTGTCTGTTGGAGCAAGGCTATTTGTCCGCAGTCCGGCTATTGCTGATTGTCCACACCCGGGTCAGTTCAGCGTTGCTATATTCCAAGATTTGCCAAAATATGAATCAGACCAAGTATCTTGATTTATCCATTTCTGCAGAACCACATCTACTAGGTGTCATCCTAGTAGTACCTAGTTGGCTTCTGGATGTCTCCTGTGAGGCTGACAGCTGCTGATGCCTTATGGCTAAATCTTAATATTTAGGGGTTGAGGAATTGCATGAGGGGGTCGTTCTGTTTTTATCCTACTTGCATTTATCAGCTGTAAAGTTTTCTAACAGAACTTTCCTTTCTTCTGCAATTTGGTCACTTATTGTAGCTGATCTTTATTTTACTTCTAGAACTTTCTCCTTTGCTGTGGATCTACCAGAAAAAAAAAAGACTGGGGTTCAGTTTCAAGAAGTTACTGGAAACTGACCCCTTGGCCCCTTGAAGGTTTCCACAAGCCTCTCTCCTTACTGTTCTCTTGCAATGGACAGCACCTCTCCTGGCGCTCATCCGACTTGGGTTTCTCCTGGTTTGCAATAGTTTAGGCCATTCAAATACTACTGCCCTGTCTGTGGCTCCTGGTAACTTGTCCCCATCCCTTCAGAGTTTGAGACTGTGGAGTAACATTGCCTAGTTTTATTCTCCAATATCATTCATTTATTTTCTCTCTTGCTATCTGCAAATGAGTTGCATTATGAACTGGCCCAAGCTATTTAGTATCACACCTTTTTTTTTTTTTTTTGGTTTTTCGAGGTAGGGTCTCACTCTAGCCCAGGCTGACCTGGATTTCACTATGGATCTCAGGGTGGCCTCAAATTCAGGGTGATCCTTCTACCTCTGCCTCCTGAGTGCTGGGATTAAAGGCATGCACCACCACGCCTGGCTCACACAATTATTTTTGTATGTATGCATGCATGCATGTATGTATGTATGTATGTATGTTGTATACATGTGAGAATGAATTTGTGTGTAGGTGTGCATACATATGGAGGTCACATATCCTCCTCAATCACTCTGCACCTTATTTACTGAGTCAGGGTCTCTCAGAGCCCCGAACTTACCAATTTGGCTATTCTAGCTAGCAAGCTTGTCCCAGAGATCTCTCTTTGTACCTCTGGAGTGCTGGGATTACAGGCACTCATCGCACATATGGGTGGGTGCTGGGGACCTGAACTTGGGTCCTCTGGCTTGCAAGGTGACAAGCATTTCACTCTCTGAGCCATCACCCATCTCCATTATTTTGTGAGTTAAGTTCTTTACAAAAGCATATTCTTAGTGGCCAGCAAATTGCTGGAAATGAGGGTTTGCTGGCTTCATTCCATTCACCTTCACTAACAGAGCTTGGTGACATCAAGTTTCAGATGACATCTTGCCACAACCATCAGCTGTGTTGGCCTGGCCTAGAGTCTCACAGTCCTCTGTGCTTCTCAGTCATGTGAGAAAACCACTTCAAAGTCAGGACCAAGGGAAATCCCAAGTGTCCTTGCCAGGATTCTTCCAGGGTGACATTTGGGGAGAATTTACTCTGGGCTATAAACAGTTGAGTTGTTCAGAATTCTAGAGTTCTCTGACCAAATACAGAGCCATTCCCTTTAAGCAAAATTTCAGGAGCCCAAGAGATTTTTTTATGCTTCTGACTCATTCCTCTAGCCTGAATTTTCACTTGAGGAGAAGTCCAGAAGGCTGAGATTAACGAGTGCAATAAATAGCAAAGCAGTTCCTGTGCTTACGTGCTCACTGAGGAGCCAAGCAAACTAATAGAAGGAACTTCCCTCATTTAAAAAAAAAAAATTCTAAGTCATTGTTCCCTGGATGTATAATAGTCGTTCAAAACAATTCAGATAATTATGATTTATTACGGCCATTCCCCAAGCACCTGAGGCTGAGGTGCCTTGCGCCTACAATGACTGAGTCATGGTGACTTGTTTGTGTACCTTGGAGAGGAAAACAACAAGCTCATATCTCCCCTCACACGAGCGATAAGGTGACACACACTTCATCAAAATCAAAGGCACTGAAATAACTCAGAGATCACTTTCCAATGGAATTAATAAAGAGCGTTCTTTTTATTTGCCAGACAAACACATTTCAGGAAAAGGATATAATAATCATTCAGATTAGATTAGTGGTTCAACACTGGGGGTTATTTGTCCTCTTAAGGAACATTTGGTAATGTCTTGGGATATTTTTGGTTGTCAACACTGGGGTGGGTTACTACTGGAATCTAATAAGTGGAGGCCAGGATGTGGTGCCTTAGTATTCCACGTTGTAGGAATGTACTCCTTACCTCACCAGGGAATGACCCAACCCCGGGTATCAAAAACTCCCAAGAACTGGGCCTCTAATCCTAGCACTCAGGAGGCAGAGGTAGGAGGATTGCTGTGAGTTCAAAGCCACTCTGAGACTACATAGTGAATTCCAGGTCAGCCTGGTTTAGAGTGAGACCCTACCTCAGAAAAACAAAACAACAGCAACAAAAAACAAAACCACAAACAATCCTGAGATGCTCTGTATAGGTCACGCGTGAAGAAATGAGGAAAGGACTTCTGGCTCCGATACCAAGATGGATACCATCTCAACTAGCCTAAGTTCCTTCCACTCCTCTACACTCTCCTTATGCAACACACAATGTAGTTTTGTCTCCCTGGTGACCCAGTATGAGAATATGTGAAAGGGGAATTTTAGAAGGGTGGAATATTTTCAATGCAGCGGGAGACTTCTGAGGCAGGCTTGTGTCTGTAGTCTGTACTTACTGGGATTCTCTGAACTATGAATTTCTCCCCACATGTCCTCTTCCCCCAGCCTCCCATTGTGCCGCCACTCTCCATCAGAACAGGACCTTCCATACTTTCCTGTGTTCATCAGTGGACATAACTATGAATTGTACATATGCATGCGTGCTTACCTTCTTCTTGTTTTGAAATTGTCACTTGGCACATACTTTCCCACAGCTTGCTGTGTTCATTCATAAATATTCTCCTACGCATCTGGAATAATCTAGTAGTATTTATCTCCTTGATTTAGTCAGTCACTCCCCAGTTGATGGACATTTATCACCTATATTATTTTTACATGGTGATATATATTTAATAATGTTTTCCTGAAAATAGCATTATGTCCTTAACTTTTCAATAGGACTGGTTCTTAGGCAAAGTTAATATAGTTGAGAGTTTAGGAGATTTTATGCCAATCCAAAAATAAAAGAAATTTATCAGGTGTAAGTAGGGAATCCAAAGTCTGCACAAGAGAAGATAGATGCTTAAAATTGATTTTTTTTGTTAATTTTTAAAATTTACTTGACAGAAATAGACAGAGAAAGAGGGAGGGAGGGAGGGAGGGAGGGAGAGAGAGAGAGAGAGAGAGAGAGAGAGAAAGAGAGAGGGCACGCCAGGGCCTCCAGCCACGGCAAATGAACTCCAGATGCGTGCGCCACCTGGTGAATCTGGCTTACGTGGGTCCTGGGGAATTGAGCCTCAAACTGGGTTCCTTAGGCTTCACAGGTAAGCGCTTAATGGCTAAGCCATCTCTGCAGCCCCAAAATTGAATTTTTTAATTAAAGTAAACATACATTTAATTTAGTTTACTCAAATGTTATAGGCACAGATAAAATTGTCAACAAATGTTAGTTTTGGGAAACGTTTTTCTACTGGTAGTTCAGATAGAGGCAGAGGAATAAATATTCCAGTATCCAAGACATTTAAACCACTTTTTAAATTGCCAGAAAATTGAGCAAGAAAATACACAGACAGGTCTAGGGAGGCAGCTCAGTTGATAAAGTATTTTCCTCACATGCATAAATGCCTAAATCCAGTTCCCCAGAACCCATATAAAAATGCTAGGCTTGGGCTGGAGAGATGGCTTAGTCATTAAGGCACTTGCCTACAAAGCCTAAGGACCCAGGTTCTATTCCCCAGTACCCAAGTCAGCCAGATACCCAAGATGGCACTTGTGTCTGGAGTTCGTTTGCAATGGCTAGAGGCCCTGGCATGCCCATTCTCTCTATCTATCTGCCTTTCTTTCACTCTCAAATAAATAAATAAATAAAATAAAAATGCCAGGCCTGATTGCTCACACTTGTAATCCTAGTGCTAGAGAGGAGGAGACAGGCTAGTTCTTAAGGCAATTATACCATAGTTGTGCTTCAGGCCAATGGGAAACCTTTCCTCAGAAATGATGGGCAGTGCCAAGAGGAATGACACTCGAAGTTGTCTTCTGGTCTCCACACATGTGCACACATGTGTTCCTGCACATGCACGAACATACACACATCTACACATGCATAAGCCATAAATAAAAAGGAATCTGTACAGGCAGCTCTGGACATCATGTGCAAGTGGTCACCAACCATGAGGGAATTTCCAAATTCTGCAGAAAGCAGAATTAAAACTTAAAGTAGTGACATGCTGTCTCCTTGTATGTGTCATACTATAGACTTACAAGCATCATAACACTCACCACTGGCGCTGGCAGAGCTGTGGCAAAAGGACTTTTTTTTTAATAGGGTCTCACTGTGCAGCCCAGGGTTGGCCTCAGCCTCACTCTCTAGCCTCATTCTCCCAAGTGCTGAGAAGAAAGGCAGGTACCATCACATCCGGTGCAAAGAGGATATTCTTCTTCATCCCAAGAACACGCTAAGCACAGGCCATTTGGAAAGCCATGCTGGATAAAATCCTTTGATTTTATATCTGGTCACAAAAGTAATAGCTGTTCAAGTAGTTCTGGATAAGGTCATCACAAAGAAGTTTTGTCAGTATTTTACAATGCGAGTAAAATAGCAAAATGAGAGCCAGACCTGAGCATCAGCCTTTATGTACATGCTAACTCCCCACAGCACAATTCTATCATGTCACCCAGGTCAGATATTTGGCAGCTCTGTTTCCCAAATTGCTGAATCATCAGGCCGGAGCCAAGTCCCAAGGAAACCATGAATGGCAGAATGTCCAACAGAACCATTCTCTAAACTGTAATTCACACTGAATTCCAAACACAGTGCGATTTGAGGCTATCTGTATTACCTAGTGGTCTCCGCTATAATAAAACACCTGAGGCAATTCACTTATGAAGTAAAAAGTTTTGTATTGGCTCATGGTTTTGGAGGTTCCAGCCCTTGATCACTAGCTTTATTGTTGGGCTCCCGACAAGACACACATCAAGGCAGGAATGAGTGGCATGGTAAGCTTTCATCTGATCAGCTAAGAAACGAAGAGAAAAAGAACAGGGTCCCAATCCCCTTCGAGGGTATGCCCCCAATGACCCAAGGACCTTCCATTAGGTCAACCTGTCAGAGCTCTCACCATTTCTTAAAGCACCAGCCTACAGACCAGACCTTTCAAACACGACACTGGAACACATTCAATAGCCACTGTCTAGCACGGGCAAGCTGTCCAGTGCCAGAGAATCCTGAAATCAGAGCACACTGGCCTCTGAGGTACAGTGGCACAAAGATCAGAGAGTGATGATTCCAGAGCAGGTCTTGTGTCCAGGATGCTGTGTGCAGAAACGAGATGACCTGGCCCAGCATGGGCTGGTTGTGCTGGGTGAGGGACATTGTGCCGAGTGAGGAAAAAGTGAATTCACAGACTGCACATGTCTGTTTTGTACCCCATACACTGTTTCCAAGCTCACCCCCTGGGCCTTTTCAAATCTCAGCTCGCAGCTCCAGGAGAGCAGTGTGCAGCAGGTAGAACACTCACAATCACTGCTTCTTTCTTTTTAAAATATTTATTTATTTGAGAGAGAGAGAGTGGTGGGAAGAGACAGACAGACACACAGAGAGAAATAGAGGGTTAGCCGGCAAGCTAGGGCCTCCTGCCATTGTAAACAAACTTCAGATAAATGCATCACTTTGTGTATCTGGCTTTACATGGGTACTGGGGAACCGAACCCTGGCCGTCAGGCTTCGCTTAGCCATCTCTCCAGCCCTGTCATTACTTTCATGTTGAGTGAGGCCAGCTAACAGTAGTGGTCTCCTGTTGTGGCCAGAGCACACTGAAGGTATTCTGAAAACAGCTTCTAAACCCAAATTCAGGCACATTGTTTTTCTCAGTGTCTATGTTTTCTCAGAAACACCAGAATAAATTTTTTCCAACTGATATTATTTCAGAACATCTAAGGTAGATGATGGTTACAAATATTGGGAAATGTAGTGGAAAGTTCAATGTCAGGTCACATCTTGCTCTGGTTTGGATGAATGTTCCCAAAGAGTCATATGTTAAGGGCACTGTCCAAGGGATCCACTGTTGGGAGATATTGGAACCTTGAAGTATCCCCTAGTGAGTGGAAGGTTCTTAGCTTATTGGCAGTGTGTTCTTGATGGTATGTGAACACCTTGACTCCTATGTCTCTCTGCTTACTGGCTGATGAGGTAAGTGATAATGTCCCCCACTTGTTGATGGACTAGAATCTACCAAGTCATGAATCAAGAAAAATCTGTTCTTAGAAGTAAATTATCTCAAGCATTCCAGTGCAGTGCTGGAAGCTAACCCAGTCATCCCTGATAGGAGAACTGAAAACCCTTAAGTCCTTTTTCATTCCGATGCACTGATGGAAAGCTGACACGAGCAGCTCTGATGTGCTTTTTCACCTGTTACTTCCAGACCCAGAGGCCAGCTACCGATCTCCCTATTTGGTTGTGTGTTGCCCAAGGATCAGGGCAGGCCACAAAGCTGAAGAAGGAATTGAAAACCTCATCTCTGATTTGTTCTTTCTTCTGCCCCATTACTGCTGGCCAGCCAATGTACCTGCCCTAATAATTTGAAAGGAACTGGGTGTTAGAAGAAGGTCTGAAGACAGCACAACTAACAATAGGACCCAGTAGGCAAGACCACCTACCTCAGCATTCTCTGAGATGTGTGATATTAATGCCCACAAGTTCTCGTAAAAGCAGCAGAATGTATGCTTACACGTCACTTTGTGCATCTGGCTTTATGTGGGTACTGTGAAATAAAACTCAGGCCCCCAGGTTTTGTAAGCAAGTGCCACCATCTGCTGAGCACCTCTCCAGGCCCAGATACTTTAAAATTTTAAAAGCCATTGAAAATTCAGAACTAAGTCTGAAGAAGACTGCTGCCTAAAAAGATTAGTTTGGAAATTTTACTTTCATTTAATACAATTAACCAATTTGACTTAAAAATAGCACTGAATTAATAATACCAGATTGGGAGATTAGTATCCAGCACCAATGGGACGTTAGCTAACATTTCTAAGAACAGGTGAGTAAAATAGGAAAGACCTTGGGGGCTGGAGAGATGGCTCAGCAGTTAAAGTGATTGCCTATAAGTTCTAAAAACCCAGGTTTGATTTGATAGTACCCACATAAAACCAGATGCACAAAGTGATTCATGTATCTGGAATTGGTTTATAATAGCTAGAAGCCCTGGTTAGCCCATGCTCGCTCTCTCTCTCTCTCTCTCTCTCTCTCTCTGCTTGCAAATAAATAAATGATATATTTTTAAAAAAAACTTGAAGCCAAAATACAATTTTTGTTTTGGTTTTTTGAAGTAGAGTTTCACTCTGGTTCAAACTGCCCTGAAATTAACTATGCAGTCTCAGGGTCCAAAATACAACTTAACATAACCATGAAATTTTTATGACCCAGTTAATCTTTGCCTAGTTTTGACTGCTATAGCATTTCTACCTAACTATTAAGTTGAAATGATCTCATGAAGTGGTATGGTTATTGGAAAAGCCATGGAACCTAATACAAATGTGTAAATAGAGGTCTTAAATTTCTTTAAATCATACATTACTAAATAAGTGAGAGATCTGTGGAACGTAGCTTAGTGATGAAATGCTTTCCCAAAGCTTGTCAGAAGGCCTGGGTTCAATCCCCAGCAGTGAAAAACAAACAAACAAACAAACAAACAAACAAACATAGAAAGCTACAGTCAGGCAGAGCATGGTGATACACACATTTAATCCCAGCACATGAGAGACCTATTTAGGAGGATTGCACTAAGCTCAAGGCCAGCCGGAAGCTACATAGTAAATTCCAAATCAGCCTGAAGTGGAGTGAATCCCTACCTCAAAAAAAAAAAAACCAAAAAAAGGTGCATCTGAAATAATTTGAGCAACACAATAACTCATACAATAAATTACTCTGTAAATAAATAGAAAACAGATAAATATGCCATGCAGAAAAATTCTAAATAAATTGAATATTCTTAATAAGTTGAATATTGAATATATTCTAGGAATACAAAGTTGGCTCAATTTTTTAAAATGTATAATAATTTCATCACATAATAAGTCAACACAGGGGTGCCCACTCTCACCTCTGCTCTTCAGCATAGTACTGGAAGTCCTAGCGCAAATGATAAGACAAGAGAAAGAAATAAAAGGGATACAAATTGGAAAGGGAGAAGTTTAGTTAGCACTATTCCCAGAGGACATGATTCTATACATAAGAGACCCGAGAACCTCCATCTCAAAACTCTGAAAAGTGACAACTTCTTCAGCAAAGTAGCAGGATACAAAATCAATGCACAAGAATCAGTAGCCTTTCCAGATGCAAAAGACAAAGATACAGAGAAAGAAATAAGTGACATTGTCCCTTTTCCAATAGGAACAACAACAACCACAAAAATGCCTTGGAATAACATTAACCAAGGATATGAAAGACCTATATAATGAAAACATAAAAACACTCAAGAAAGAAATTGAGGAGGACTTGAGAAAATGGAAAGACTCCCATGATCCTGGATAGGCAGAATTAAAATTGTGAAAATGTCAGTCTTACCAAAGGCAATATACAGATTTAATGCAATATCAATAAAAATACCAACATGTTTCTTCACAGAGATAGAAAAAATGATCTCAAAATTCATACGGAGTATCAGAAGGCCTCAGATATCCAAGCATATCCTCAGCAAATAAACACCTCTGGAGGCATCACCATACCTGATCTAAAGCTATATTACAAAGCCATAGTAATTAAAAAAAATCATGGTATTGGCATAAAAACAAGTTTATAGACCAATGGAACAGAATCAAAGACCCGGACTTTGGGTCAAGTAACTATAGCTACTTGATATTTGACAAAGGCCCTAACAATGTAGGCTGGAAAAAAGACAACATCTTCAACTAATGGTGCAGGACAAACTGAATAACCATGTGCAGGAAAATTAAACTCAAGCCACACATCTTGCCATGCACAAAAAACAAGTAGAAATGGATCAAAGACCTAAATTTAAGACCAGAAACTCAGTTACTACTGTAAGAAAAAATAGGAAATTTCCATGATATAGGAATGGGAAAAGACTTCCTGAACAAAAGCCCAGTAGCTCAGGAACTTAGTCATTCAACCATTGGGATCTCATGAAGCTGAAAAGTTTCTTCACAGACAAACATACAATAAGCAGAGCCCATAGATTACCCACAGAAAGGGAGAAAACTTTTGCTGGCTATACAACTGGCAGAGACATAATTTCTAGAATCTACAAAGAACTCAAAAACCTAAACAATAAAAAGTCAAACAACCCACTCACAAAATGGGACAAAGAACTGGACAGGGAGTTCTCAGAGGAAGAAATACAAATGGCAAACACACACTTAAGAAAATGTTCATAATCCCTAATCATCAGGGAAATGCAAATTAGAACAACCATGAGATTCCACCTTACCCCAGTAAGGATAGCAAACATTAAAAAATAAAATGAAAACAAATGCTGGAAAGGATATGGAGAAATAGGAACCCTCATTCACAGTTGGTGGGAATGTAAGATAGTTCAGCCATTATGGAGAGCAATATGGAAACTCCTAAAAAGGTTGACTATAGAGTTACCAACAAACCCAGTTATTCTCTTACTGGGTATTCCTCAATTCAGAGAAATTTGCTCAACCATGTTTATAGCTGCTCAATTCATAACAGCTAAGAGCTGGAATCAACCCAGATGTCCATCATTAGACAAATGGATATCCAAGATGTGGTATATCTACACGATGGAATTCTACACAGCAGTAAGGAAAAATGACACAATGAAATGTGAAGAAAAATGGTTGAACCTGGAACAGATAATTCTCTGAAAACTCACCCAATCACAGAAAGATAACTCATCTGTGTCTCCTAACCTGAATCTGCCCAAGATGCTGACATACCTAATAAGCATCTCAAAGACCGGACAATAGGGAGGGTGGGGCGGGATGGGAGGGCAGGCATGGGGGACACAAAACTGAACCCAAATGGCAATGGTTTCATAAAATTCTACATCCTAAAAGACAGACTAAATGGCTGAACCTTCATCAGGTCCTTAGAGGGAACACCTGAATCACAGGCCCTGGAGAGTATATAATGAAGACTAACCTTAATCTTCTATTTCTCTCTCCATTCTCTTTATCTCTTTTATATTACCTAACTTTTTCTTCCTTCTTTTCCTTGGTGCTGGCCTGTAACTCCCAGTATCAGCATGTGGTTAACATTCACAATGATGTGTTGATCAGAGAGATCTACAAGGTTTCCCAAAAGAAGACAGATTTCTTGATTTAGTAATTGATGACCCACCAAAGGTTAGTGGTAAGACCTTACTGCTGAAGACACCATATGCTGTTGGTACAGAACATGGAGTAACCTGGCTAGAATCTGGAGAGAGTCAGTCCCCAATCAGTTAGCTTGCCTAGTGCCATGCAACTCATAGTCTAAGCTACTCAGCAGTAAACAACCTGCTGTGATGCTCACACAAGTGCAACAGTGGCACACAGCCATGGTGGGAAACCAACTGCTCTTGATTTGGCTAACTGATCCACTCAGTGGAATGGAACCCATAGCTGGAGCTGGGAAACAAATCAGAACCATATCCAAAAAATGAGTCTGCTCTCCATTATCAAGTTCCCACCAATTGTGGGCTACAAGAGGGCCTACACCTATTAAATTCTCTCTAAAATAATAATGGTTATCCCATTTATCTGGTGCTGACTTCACTCTCCTTTGGACAATTTGCTTCTCTTTTTCAGATGGACTCAGATCCTGAGGACATAATCAGCCCATCTCATCTCACCAAGGCCCCAACTGAAACCAAGAATAATTGGGGAAATGAGCAAGATTGCTGCTTTCTTGGTGAACGTGGTATCAGCACAAGGGTGAAGGAGATAGACACAGAGAACACTGAACTTCTATTAAACCAGATATCCAGAGACAGAGAGGCTCCCAAGATATAATAATTGAAGTAGGCCTAAAACAAACCCATCATGGCTCAGGGAAATTTGCAGAAGAGGGAGCAGAAAGATTGTTAGAGCCACATGTTGGGACATCATAAACAGAGACATTGCCTCTTCCCCATAAGTGATGGCTAACCCCACAATGCATGACCCACATTCCCCAACATGGGGGGTTCCTGCAGAGAGGGAGGACTGTGAGGAGGCCAACAATGGTACCAACATGGCTGTATACACACTGTGTGCATAACTAATAAAAAAACCACATGAATACTTCAATGTATGCAGAAAGAACATGCAATATCAACATTTATTCTTTATATTTTAAATTAAATAAACAATAAGTACAGGGTATTTCATTAGTTTACACACAAAGCGAGTACAATAAACCTTCTAAAAATCTTTCTATACAATAAAAATCTTTCTATACAATAAAATATTTGCGGAAGTCCCTTGCAAGTTAGTGACATGATACATCTCCCTGCTCTGTCAATCCTGTTCAACATTATATTTGAGGTTCCGTTAAATATAATGAGACAGAAATTGATGAAACTTTTTGGAAAAGAGTTATAATTAACATTTCAGAAGGTATCATATTCTGTATAAAAATCTTAGGAGAATCTGTAGACTATTGCTCTTAGACCAAAGAGAGCTATCCACTACAATTAGAAAATATAATAGTGAGGTGATATATATATATATATACATACACACACACACACACACACACACACACACACACACACACACACGATGCTGATTTGAATGTAAAATGTTCCCCATATTGTTTTGTGTCTGTGACTAAGCATCATACTTAATCTGCATCTGGTGGAGCCTTGCAGGAAGAGTTATGACTCTGAGGAAGGGCCTTCGAATTTATTAGTCCAACCTGCAGGGTGTCCAAAGATAGCTCATTATTACTGCTTTCTCCCTGCTGACCTGACAATGTGATGACTAGTTGTCTACTTCTGCTATGCCTTTCCTGCCTTGAAGAAACTTCCCCTCACAACTGTAAGCCAGACATAAATCCTTTCCTTCTGTAAGCTGCTTCTGGCCAGGTGTTTTGTGCAAACAACATGCACCATGAATAAGGTAACAATATATATGTAAATTTTTCATATTTCATTGCATGAATTTCAACTCTCAGTTTACCCAAGATATGTAGCACACTTCTGGCTGATAGTACTCAAATTACAAATCTGTCAATTTTCCATTAACTTAATTGATTGATTTAATGATAGTCCTACCAACATCCCAACAGAGGTTATCATAAAACTTGACAAACTGATCCTAAAATTTATATGAGAAAGTAAATGGCCAAGATATTTAAGAGCCTCCACATACCAGAAGACAGAAGAACACCTTCACAATTAGACATCAAGGTGTTTATATACTGCTTTAAAATGGACCTGAGTAATACTGGGGTAGGGATAGAAAGATCAGAGGATCAAATAGCTCAACCAGACAGAGGTTCACGCATATGCAGAAACTTGGTATCAGGCAAGTGTGTGTATATATATATATATATACATATACATATATATATATATATGGAGAGAGAGAGATAGAGAGATAGATATAGATATATATAATAACCTATGTTGGAAAATTATATAGCAATGTGAAAAAGTTATTACCTTAAAATCATCAACAGCTAAATTTTAAATGGATTAAGGACTTGTAGTCAGCTCCATGCTGCTGGGATGAACCTCTAGGCAAGACACAGTTTATAGGAGGAAGGGCTGATTTACAGCTTACAGATTCAAGGGAAGTTCCATTGATGGAAGAAGAAACTGGCCCCTTTTCACAGACCCAGGCAGAGAGAGGAGAAACCACCACTAGCACCACTTCTGCATTCCTTTAGGCTGGGAATAGATCCACCCCAGTTACACCGTAGGGCTGGACCCCAGAATCTGCCCACAGTGAGTTCTTTCCAGGCAGCTGGAAATCCAAGTGACAGCCTTAACAAAACATTTGAGTCTGTCAGGGGACATAAATTCAATCTACCACAGGACTTATCTATTAAAGGTCAGCTTGCAAATTATTTTATTTTTATTAGTTTATTAGAGAGAGAGGGAAAGAGAGAGTGCAAGAGAGAATGGGCACATCAGGGCCTCTAGCCACTACAAATGAACTCCAGACTCATGTGCCACCATGTGCATCTGGCTTACATGGGATCTGGAGAATTGAACATGGTTCCTTAGGCTTTGCTGGCAAGCGCCTTAACCACTAAGCCTGCTCATAAAGGAAAATACTAAAATATTTGGTTGAGCTGCAATTAATGCTGTCCATTTATTTCAAGGAGAAGCAAATAAAACAGGAAAAGCTAGAAATACAAGGAAGATATATGCAACACATGTGACTAGCAGTACTCTGGTATCAGAGAAATGTCAAAAAAAAAAAGCACTATAATCTATCAGAAACTTATGCATCTTCAATAGGAAAAGGGAAAAAAAGTCACAAACAGGTATTTCACAGATGAGCAAACAAATAGGCCATATGTGTGTCTATATGTTTATATGTGCATACACAAGCATAATCTATAAGCTGGTCTCAAACTCCCTAAGCAGTCAAGCCTGATCTTAAAATTCTGGTCCCCCTGCCTCTACCTCTTGGGCGCTGGATTTGGAGGCATGCTCCATCACGTTCATTTTACAGGGCACTGTGCCTGCTAAGCGAACACCCTGACAACTGAGCCACACCCCCGAGCCCTTGTTAATCTTTATCTAAAACTCAACTCTGTTGATATTTTATATCCTCAGTCTTATTTATTTATGGTGTAATATTTACTGTTTACTTCCTCCTGGTAATTTTAGGATAACATTATTCTTTTTGTGGTTCCTTGAGGTCTAGTTCAACTGTCAGCATTTTCTACCTCAAGTCCCGCCTAGTGTTATGGCTTTTTCTGTGTCTTCCATTGTCTGACAGTGCTGCTCTTTTTCTTTGTTTTGTCTAACTTACAGATCTTTTGTCACTGATTTTATCTCTTGCAACTTTCGTTTGTCTTTCTTTGATTTTTGTAGTGATATGTTTTGACTCATTTCTCATTTTCTTCTGAGTATCTTGTCTGAGGAATGGCTTTGTTTTCTCCGGGTTTACAGGGACTGTCATACCCAGTATTAAACCTAGAATGACTCAGGGTCCCTTGCATGCTCAACTTTACATATTACCCACCCTACTCGAAGTAGATTGTGGTGAAGGCGTGGATCACTGAGTGTGAGCGGCGGCTGAAGTCTGTCCACGGGCTTCAGAATCTACTCAAACTAACGCCTTCTTCTGTTCCATTTTGGGCTGGTCGCTCATTTTCTTACAACCCGAAGAGCCCTAAGGCGTAACATCATGATGCAGTTTTTTTTTTTTTAACTTTTATTTTATTATTTATTTGAGTGCGACAGACAGAGAGAGAAAGAAGCAGAGCGACAGCAAGAGAGAGAGAGAGAGAGAACTGGCCCTCCAGGGCCTCCAGCCACTGCAAACGAACTCCAGATGCTCACGCTCTCTTGTGCATCTGGCTAACATGGGTCCTAGGGAATTGAGCCTCGAACAGGGATTGTTAGGCTTCATAGGCAAGCACTTAACTGCTAAGCCATCTCTCCAGCCCATGACATAGTTTTATAAGCTGCAAAGCATCTTATAAATATAACTGTGTACCTCACTTTGCCAAGAACCATCATTCCCTAGTCTCGAATACCGTTTCTCCCATCATGTGTTGTCACCCTGGTGCTGAATGCAGGTTCTATAGCCCGGTGCCCAATGCTTCTTCCTGAAGTATGCAATTACATACCCCCTGCTTTTGATGCAATCTTCTCTTTCTTTAAATGCCTTCTCTCCTACCCCACAACTACCTATATTCTAAGTAAGTTAAATGTCTCATGCGTAGGGCAGACAGAATCAATGGTTTGGAACTGGGCAAGGTGGAGCAAGCCTGTAACCTCAGCCCCTGGGGAGAGGAAGGAGAAGGATCAAAAAGACAGCGTGGGGCATTTAACAAAACCTATCTCAAAATTAAAAACAACAACAACAACAACAACAAACAGCCTGTGGTAGAGCATTTGCCTGTCATGTTCAAGGTACTGGGTTCAGTTCCTAGCATTGAAGAACAGTATCAGTTCTATGGGTTGCTGGTATTGTGTTTAAAATTCCAGTGGTATTTTTTTGTGAATTGAGGGAATGTATTAAGGAACCTCCTGATGGTTCAGACACATGTTCATTTATGATTTACTTATGATATACCTATCATTGAATGCTAGCTAATAATTAATAAACAATCAAACAAATGCATCAGAAACTTCTGTAAGTGGAAAACAGCAAGATGAATGCAAAAATGTATAGCCAACCAATTAGTCAGAGCTCAGCAGGTAGTTGCAAGTGCACAGCTAACTGCTTTAGTCTCGGCTTCATCCTCCCCAGGCTTTCCAGGGCGCTGCTGGCTTAAGTGGACTTCTTATCTGAACCATTGTACAAAGTACCGTGGGCCTGTTTGGTTCCTTTTGAGCTTGCAGTGATTGCATCAGATCTGACATCCTCAAGAAAATGCAAATGTTCTGGACTATTTTACCCTACTTCATGGAAAAAATCACTCGCTTGGCCTTTTGAGTGTTGTTAGTATACATCCTGGTATTTGTAAGAATGGCTTCCATAGGAATCAGAGATGGGTCCCCTTCCTTTCCATGCGGCTGGAGGTTGACCTAAACATTTAGTTTTCTCAACAGACTTACTGCTTGTATTTCTCCACTCATGTTCATCCAGCACCGTGGGTGCTGTGCTTGGAGAGACGGGTTCCACTCTCAGAACCTGCTTCCTGTTAATTCTTCCATTCCAGAACATTTTGGAAACAGATGTAATGACTTAAATATAATAACAAAAGTAAAATAATTATACCCAGACAACTTTAAACCAAGTCAAAATAATTTTTCTCAAAGGGAATTTCTATTTCCCTTTTTTCTAGAATGATTAGAAGAATGTGGCCTCTCTGTATCCAGGAGTTCAATGAGATAATTTGCACAGTGATGTTATACAAACATGCAGACCCCTGCACTCTTATCTCCACTGTAATAAGACCCCTTAGTTCAACTACTCTAATGACAATGATCTCGAAATAATTGTTTATTGAAAGCATGCTACATGCTTGATAAAATAGAAATTTGTTTTCTACCGCAAAAGCCAGCAACATAGCATCTTTCCTCTTTATACAATATGATCCAGAAGTGTATTTAAGAAATAATTTACAGAATTGTTTTGCTGCGTTAGTGGTAGTTTGAGAATGCAGACCTCTCCCATCATTTTAATTTTATCCACAGCATGATGTTCACAGTATGTCATAAAGAAAGTAACAGACAAATGAAGGCATCATAAGACATAAGGTTGAGGAACACAACATTTGGAAGGAATCGGAGCTGTAATGGATAGATATATCTATAAATATCTGGATGCCTAGGGTTGGGAAACCAACATCAGCGAGAGCCAGATACAGAGTTTGTTTCTAGCATAGCTTTCATAGTGGGCATGGTCACTGGAGAAACTGGTTTTATTGTCCCAAAGATGTACAAATCAACAATAAAACCAAATAAAATGAACGAATTAAGGAATTTTCAGGCCCTAACAGTGTGATTGTTGTATTCTATTTTTAATCTCTGATCTTTCCCCAGAATCCACTGTGATAGTTGTGTAGAATAGCACTTTTAAAGTAAATCACCTCTTTTGTATTAATTGATATTTTAGTCATGTCTCTGAATAATTTAATTAAAAGTATAAAAAAGTATATCTAGGACTCTCAGGAATTTGCACGTTGGCAGTAATAAGAGAATGAAAAGGGATACTGCCTAAGTAGTTAGAAAGTACCTTTTTATTAGCTCAAAACAAAACAAAAGAAAGAAAGAAAGACCTCAAATGTAGAGATGTTCCCGGAACTGTTTCATCTGCTGACTTTCTTCACAGGCTGTAAGGATAACACCTATTCTCCAGAAATGATTCAGATACATCAATTACACATTTTAAATTGTGTTTCAGTAATTCAGCTCTATGACAGTGTCACTCTCAATTCTGGAGGAAAACAAATAAAAAACTATTCCTGAACTCCCTGAAAGAGATATTTTTCAACTGTATCATGGCCAGAGATTGAAACTGAAAGCGAGCTGAATCATCAAATTTGGTGGGTGACAGGATTTAGGAGCAGAGTAATTTTTTTTTTTTCCTGCACTATTTTCCACTCGGCCAGCCACTTACTGGCCCCAATTAGTTCTTCCAAAGATTGCCACACGTTCCTTATGATTACCTCTGCTTAAATGAGAAGTTGTCTATTATTTATCCTGGCCGCACCATAATGGCTGTGTGTATCAACACCCAGAAAGTGCTTTGGGTTTGAAAAGAATCCCGCGCACAATTCAGCAGCGCACCGTCGTGTAGTCCTTGTGTGAAGACAGACCCCTGGTGGACATGATGGGGAACTGCAGCTCAGGAAAGTGCTGGGCTGTTTTGAGGCCTTGTTTCTCCATCCCCCCCCCACCCCAGGACCCCCTCCCCCTGTGATTCTGGGTCCAAGTTGCTGTTGACAGTGGACATAACGCAGCTGTGTGGAAATGAATCTCAAGTTCAAGTCAAGAGATTTCCAGAACAGTTACATCAGCTCCATGAAGGCTTCAGGTCACAAGTTCTCTAAATTATTTAGAAAGCTGGCCAACATAGCATGCTAACAATTTTTAAAAGTTACTAAAATTTTTTTGACCAAGAAGCTGAACAGGAGCCTCAGTGTTTGGGAATAAGTCTTAATCTCCACCTAAAAACGTCTGCGCTTCCTCGGTCAGGATCACACGCTTCTGTTTGCTTTGGGAAGAAAAAAGAAGTGTCGATTTCCTTTGGCACCACGGGAACAAACGTTTTGAGCTTCTAAATATGGTCCTGGCCCGGATCTGACCTGCCTCCCGGCTGTGGAGGACTTCTCCAAACGAAACTCCGCCGGAGAAAATATAACTGCAAGAAGCGGAAAGCCGGACCTCAATCTCTCTCTTTCTCTCACTTGCTCCTCGTTTGTTCTGTTTAATTTTTTAAGTGTTGAAACAAGCTACTGAAAGCCAATGGCAAAGGGTACCTGAGCATTCCCTGGGAACACTCGGTTTCAGATAGGGGATGGAGCGATGGGAGGCTAAGGGTCCTCACTGCTTTCATTCTGTCTGTGAAAGAGGGCAGGCATGCATCGCAGGACGGCATGAGTCTCTTGTGAGATCCGTGTCTGTTGTAGAAACACTGCGGTGCTGAAGAGACTCAGTCCCTCTCTTGTCCCAGAAGGCACAGCTGAATCTAATGCACTGAACTCCTTTACCGCGCAGTTGTGGGTACCACTGCTGTCATGCCTCCATTGACAAGGTATACCCAGGTTAGGATGCCATGTGCCAGGCACTGTGCCCGTAGTCGTCTCTCATGATCCCATCCTCCTGCTTGGATTAACGGCTGTGCCTGATCAGCATATAGCACCCAAGTTGTGGCAAGAGAAGGGCCATGTGGCCGTAATAAAGTCTCACCCAGGACTCCTACCTTCACCTAGCTCACGGGCGAGCACACACACAGGCATGCGAGCACACAAGCACAATGTAAAATTAGGCCTTTTTTGATACTCAGGGAATCACTGAATCATCATTTTTTCCCCACCAGAAGCAAGAATATAAAAAGATATCAAGAAACCTTCATTGTTACAAAGGAGGCATGCCCACATTCAGAGCGTCTTCCCGCCTCAGTTAACCCTCTCTGAAAACACCCTCAGTGGCATCCCCGTGGGGTGTACGGTCACATGCATGCCCTAAGCGTGCGTGTGGGAGGTCAGAGGACAACCTTTATGTATTGGACCCTTTCTTCTACTTTGTTCGAGACAAGGTTTCTTATTATTTTGCCATCATAAATACCAGATTGAAATTCTTCTTACTCTACCTCTCGCAGATGTGCCACCATGAGTCAGGCTTCATGTGGAACTGGCAGCCAACTTCATATTGTCAGACTTGCTCAGGAAGCAATTTAACCACTGAGTCATGTCCCCAGCCTCTCAGGGTGTCTCCCAGAACCTGGAGTCAACAAGCCCTGGATCATCTTGTCTTCACCATCCACCCCCCCAGTTCTGGGATTACAGCTGTTAACCACCTCCCAGTACTGGGATTACAGCTGTTTATCACCTCCCAGTTCTGGGATTACAGCTGTTAACCACCTCCCAGTACTGGGATTACAGCTGTTAACCACCCTCCCAGTGCTGGGATTACAGCTGTTTACCACCCTCCCAGGGCTGGGATTACAGCTGTTTACCACCCTCCCAGAGCAGGGATTACAGATGTTTACCACCCACCCAGTACTGGGATTACAGCTGTTTACCACCCTCCCAGAGCAGGGATTACAGATGTTTACCACCCACCCAGTACTGGGATTACAGCTGTTTATCACCTCACAGTGCTGGGTTTACAGCTGTTTACCACCCTCCCAGAGCTGGGAATACAGATGTTTACCACCCTCCAAGTACTGGGATTACAGCTGTTTATCACCTCCCAGTGCTGGGATTACAGCTGTTTATCACCTCACAGTACTGGGATTACAGCTGTTAACCACCCTCCCAGTGCTGGGATTACAGCTGCTTACCACCCTCCCAGGGCTGGGATTACAGCTGTTTATCACCTCCCAGTGCTGGGATTACAGCTGTTTATCACCTCACAGTACTGGGATTACAGCTGCTTACCACCCTCCCAGGGCTGGGATTACAGCTGTTTACCGCCCTCCCAGTACTGGGATTGCAGCTGTTTACCACCTCCCAGTACTGGGATTACACCTGTTTACCACCTCCCAGTACTGGGATTACAGCTGTTTATGACCCTCCCAGTACTGGGATTACAGCTGTTTATCACCTCCCAGTGCTGGGATTACAGCTGTTTATCACCCTCCCAGAGCTAGGATTACAGCTGTTTATCACCTCCCAGTGCTGGGATTACAGCTGTTTATCACCTCCCAGAACTGGGATTACAGCTGTTTACGACCCTCCCAGTGCTGAGATAACAGCTGTTTATCACCTCCCAGTGCTGGGATTACAGCTGTTTACCACCCTCCCAGTGCTGGGATTACAGCTGTTTACCACCCTCCCAGTGCTGGGATTACAGCTGTTTACCACCCTCCCAGTACTGGGATTGCAGCTGGTTACCACCCTCCCAGTGCAGGGATTACAGCTGTTTACCACCCACCCAGTACTGGGATTGCAGCTGGTTACCACCCTCCCAGTGCTGGGATTACAGCTGTTTATCACCTCCCAGTGCTGGGATTGCAGCTGGTTACCACCCTCCCAGTGCTGGGATTACAGCTGTTTATCACCTCCCAGTGCTGGGATTACAGCTGTTTATCACCTCCCAGTGCTGGGATTACAGCTGTTTACCACCCTCCCAGTGCTGGGATTACAGATGTTTACCACCTCCCAAGATGGGATTACAGCTGTTTACCACCCTCCCAGTGCTGGGATTACAGCTGTTTATCACCTCCCAGTGCTGGGATTACAGCTGTTTATCACCTCCCAGTGCTGGGATTACAGCTGTTTACCACCCTCCCAGTGCTGGGATTACAGCTGTTTATCACCTCCCAGTGCTGGGATTATAGCTGTTTATCACCTCCCAGTGCTGGGATTACAGCTGTTTATCACCTCCCAGAACTGGGATTACAGCTGTTTACCACCCTCCCAGTGCTGAGATAACAGCTGTTTATCACCTCCCAGTGCTGGGATTACAGCTGTTTATCACCTCCCAGTGCTGGGATTACAGCTGTTTATCACCTCCCAGTGCTGGGATTACAGCTGTTTACCACCCTCCCAGTGCTGGGATTACAGCTGTTTATCACCTCCCAGTGCTGGGATTATAGCTGTTTATCACCTCCCAGTGCTGGGATTACAGCTGTTTATCACCTCCCAGAGCTGGGATTACAGCTGTTTACCACCCTCCCAGTGCTGGGATTACAGCTGTTTATCACCTCCCAGTACTGGGATTACAGCTGTTTACCACCCTCCCAGTGCTGGGATTACAGCTGTTTACCACCCACCCAGTACTGGGATTACAGCTGTTAACCACCCTCCCAGTGCTGGGATTACAGCTGGTTACCACCATCCCAGTGCTGGGATTACAGCTGTTTATCACCTCCCAGTGCTGGGATTACAGCTGTTTATCACCTCCCAGTGCTGGGATTACAGCTGTTTATCACCTCCCAGAGCTGGGATTACAGCTGTTTACCACCCTCCCAGTGCAGGGATTACAGCTATTTATCACCTCCCAGTGCTGGGATTACAGCTGTTTACCACCCTCCCAGTACTGGGATTACAGCTGTTTACCACCCTCCCAGTACTGGGATTACAGCTGTTTACCACCCTCCCAGTGCTGGGATTACAGCTGTTTACCACCTCCCAGTGCTGGGATTACAGCTGTTTACCACCCTCCCAGTACTGGGATTACAGCTGTTTACCACCCTCCCAGTACTGGGATTACAGCTGTTTACCACCCTCCCAGTGCTGGGATTACAGCTGTTTACCACCCTCCCAGTGCTGGGATTACAGCTGTTTACCACCCACCCAGTACTGGGATTACAGCTGTTAACCACCCTCCCAGTGCTGGGATTACAGCTGTTTACCACCCTCCCAGTGCAGGGATTACAGCTGTTTATCACCTCCCAGTACTGGGATTACAGCTGTTTACCACCCACCCAGTACTGGGATTACAGCTGGTTACCACCCTCCCAGTACTGGGATTGCAGCTGGTTACCACCACACCCTGGCATGTGTGTTGGTGCTGGAGATCCAAACTCTGGTCTTTTTGTTTGTTCAGAAATGCTTTCTCATCTCCCTCTCCCTGGTTCCCAATTGAGTACTGAGTGTGAGAAAGGTTGTGGATTATTGGAACCCACACATCACTGCTGGGACTGGAAAATGGTCCAGCCACTTTCGGTTTGGCAATTGTTCTATGAATTCAAAATATACCAGCAGGGTGCCCACTCCAAGGACCATGCAAACCCTGATGCACACATGCCTGTGCTAGCTCCAAACTGGAGACAACTCATAGGTGGTTCAGTGAGTGAAGAGGCCATCAGACTGCACTGCAGCACCTGATAGGACACTATGGAGCCATAGACAGGGACAACTCGGAGGCAACTTCAGGCACTACAGGCGAAAGAAGGCAGTCTTAAAAGGCAAAAGCAAGTGAGGAGATAGTGAGAGCCAGAGATAGTGGGGAGAGGAAATGTGTGATGGTAAATGAACAGCAACACTGAGGAGGAGGTTTGTGGATGTGCTGATACCTTCCTGTGTCCCGGCTATGATGCAGATCATGACACAAGGTGAACATGTGTGTTACATAGGACTATGCAGCACAGAAAATGTTGTTACTTGATTATATATAAAACAAATAAGTTCAAAAAGCTGATGCAGGGCTGGGGAAATGGCTTAGCAGTTAAGGCCTTTGCCTGCGAAGCCTAAGGACCATGGTTCGATTCCCCAGGACCCATGTAAGCCAGATGCACAAGGAGGTACATGCATCTGGAATTCGTTTGCAGTGGCTGGATGCCCTGGTGTGCTCATTCTCTCTTTCTCTCTGCCTCTTCCCCTCTCTCTCTATCTCTCTCTCAAATAAATAAATAAATAATTTAAAAAAACTGATGCATTTCCATTGATATGTGTGTGTGTGTGTGTGTGTGTGTGTGTGTGTGTGTGTGTGTTGTATCCATGCATGTGTGTGTATAGATATGGGTGCACATGGATATGGTTGTGCTTGCATTGTGTGCTTGTGGGGGGTGGAAGTTGATGCTGGGTGTCTTCCTCTGTAGATCACTCTCCACTTTATTTATTGAGACAGGATCTCTCACTTGAACCCAGGGTTCACTGACTCAGCTAGTCTAGTGAAAGCTTGTCCTGGGAATGCCCTGTCTCAGCTTCCCCAGCACTGGAATTATGGGGGGGGGCGGATGTGGAGGGGCAGGCCCTTTGGTATTTGCATGGGTTCTGGGTATCCTAACTCTAGTCATCAAATTTATCCATTGGACCATTGCCCAACCCCTCCCAGTGCTATTGAAGGAGGATAGAAAAAAAAAAATAAACTAGCTTTTCTGTAGATATTTTTATGAGAGAGAGAGAGAGAATTGGCATGCCAGGGCCTCCAGCCACTGAAATCGAACTCCAGACACGGGCACCACCTTGTGCACATGTGCAACTTTGCATGCTTGGGTCACCTTGTGCATCTGGCTTACATGGGAGCTGGGTAGTTGAACATGGGTCCTTAGGCTTTGCAGGCAAGTGCCTTAAATGTTAAACCATCATTCCAGCCCAAAGCTAGCTTTTTCCCTTTATTTCTTTATTTGAGAGATACAAAAAGGTTAGGAGGGGATGAGAGCATGGGCACACCAGGGCCTCCAGCCACTGCAAACAAACTCCAGATGCATGTGCCACCTTGTGCATCTGGCTTATGTGGGCCCCGGGGAATCGAATCTGGGTCCTTTGGCTTTGCAGACAAGTGCCTTAACCACTAAGCAGTCCTCCCAGCCCCAAAGCTAGCTTTTTAAATGGCAGTTTCAGTTAGAGATTAAGGCCCAAAGAAAACCAGAAAATCCACCCCACATGCCACCTTGCCCTGGCACAAGAATGGAACACTTGGCAGGAATGGAACTTATGTCTGATTGAGACTGATGTACAGTGCCCCCTCATGCCCATAGTCTAGCATGCTATCTAAATAAAACAGGACCAGGTGGGCTGCTCCTGGGGTCTGGCCTCCAAATCTACAAACCAGTCAGGACTTATCCCTGCATTACCCTGAATCTGATGCTATAAAGGCTGTGGCCTTTTGGTCCCTCCCTTTCTCTTGGCATGACCCTCAGTGTGTGTGTGTGTGTGTGTGTGTGTGTGGATTCCCTGTCATCTCTTCTCAGACACAAGTGAGTCTGGCCTCTACCTCCACCAAACTCAGTGGGGGCGGGAGAACATAACATTGTTTCTTGATCTGAACTTTTCTGCTTATCTCTGTTTTATAGTTTGAAATAATTTCCCACTCTGATTCCTTGTATGATTTTCCTCTGATCACTAAATCTACCTCATGCATTCGTTCCTTATACTCCAGATCTATCACATGGGTGCTGTCACCAACTCTGGGGTTGCTACCTTTGTGATATCTTTAAACTCGGGGTAACCATGAATGTTACCCTATTTATTACTCATTTCTCCTCTGAATTTCCTGCTCCCCACTTTGATATTTTCTCTCTGCTGTTCTTCCTTAAATCCCAATAATTTGCTCTTTAACTTTCCTCCATGGGGAAAAACACACGGTAGATGCCATGTGGGTTCCTCCTAAGTCTCCCTACACAAGTTCCTAGAGTCTACTTGCCATGTGTTTGTGGCTCTACTTTAATGCCTCTTTAAAGGCCTTAGTATCTCTTCAATCCCAATCTTCCCTTAAATAAACCCACAATTTGTGATTTCTCCCCTAAAATAAATTTAATAATTCATAACTTGTCCTTGTTGAGTCCATCTTTATAATTCTTTATTAAAAGTAGGACAGAAGCCAAGACATGGGGTTCATAAATTTTGGGGGACATTTCCTGAAACCCAAAATCCTGCATCAGTATCAACTTCTTTATCTGACCAGTGACACCCTCCTTTTGCTAATATGGGAGAGTTGTGGGTGCAGAGATGACTCAGAAGGGGTTCCCGACATGGAGCAGGGAAATGAGACAGACAGGTGAGGAGTATACAGCATTTACACCACAGGAATCCAAGGCTAAGGGAAGCACTGGCCAGTAGGAGTTGTAAGCACAAAGAATATTAACTTGACCATGACTCATGTGCTTACTCTTGTTTTTTTCACCAACTGTATTTTTTACTTTGATCAAAAAAAATATTTTTTAGGGCTGGAGGGATGGCTTAGTGGTTAAGGTGTTTGCCTGCAAAGCCGAACAACCCAGGTTGCATTCCTCAGGACCCACGTTAGCCAGATGCACAGGGGGGATGCATGCATCTGGAATTTGTCTGCACTGGCTAGAGGCCCTGGAGTGCCCATTCTCTCTCTCTCTCCTTCTCTCTCTCTCTCTCTCTCTCTCCCTCTTTCTCTGTCAAATAAATAAATAAATAAATAATAATTTTAAATGGGAACATCATCTGCAGTCTTACAGATATATTAGAATATGGCCTCTGTCAAATCCCTCTTGCATAATCTAATGGTATTTTGGTCCACAGTTCCATCATGCATGAAATACTTAGTAAATGAATGAATGAGTGAGTGAATGAACGATGGCATCACAATATTTTAATCAGTGCCCTTTCAATATCATTGGTGTTCAATGGGCAGGTTCATCAGTATAGCTTCTGCCTAGTCATCTTGAAGGGGAATGTGTACTTTCATTAACATGTATGAATCCACTGCCATGCCTTTAGGGGGCATTCCAAAAGAGAAAGTCCCCAAAAGTAAGTCACAGTGGTGGGTCATGCTCTAGGGCACCGCTCCTTGAAACCAAAGCCGATGGCATGTTTCCTCAGTATCTACAGGGCATAAATACTAGGAATGCGAATGCAGACCCAAGGGGAATACCACAAATCCTGCCATGCAAAGAAAGCCACCAGGCAGTTATTCAAGGGGTGTGTTTGCAGAACCATGGAAACCAGGTCAGTGTTTTCCCCTGGGAATGTGGCCTAAATCTAGTGTCCTGATCCACACGTAAATGTCCTGAATGTTATGAATGCAGATTCTTACACTAAGCCCTACCTCAGTTTCCCTGTCACAAGCTAAGGGTCATCTATCACGGGGTGGTGTAAATTCATGGCAATAAAGGCCCTTGCTTCTAAGGAGTCTTTACTTTTATTCGCATCTGGGTAGAAGCAGGGAGCTCAAAGGCAGGATTCCAACAGGGCTCAGCTCCTGCGAACAGGCAGCCCAGCCCGGTCCTGTTTAGAAGGGACTTTTCTAAAGTAAGTGCTAAGTATTTCAGGCAAAGAAACCCAGCTGTGAAAACACAGTGGCCATTTGTACCGTCGTTTTATATGTGGATTTATTTTTACTTGCACTTACTTTAGTGTGATTCTTTGGAGAGACATTCCGGTCCCCTCCTCTCTTTCCCCTTCGCTGACTCCTGCTGCCCCTCAGGGGCCTTTTGAGAAATGACAGTCTCTTGGTCTAATCCTTTCCGGTCACAAGTGTTCTGCATCAGTCACACCCTTGACTAATTAACATTAATAAGTGATGTGGGGGGCGGGGCTCCAGAGAAAAAGCAGTAAGGCTGTTTTGCCAAATTGGAGATGACCCAACTTGAAAATTTTTCCAGTGTGCTTTCTGTCTCCTGCCTCCCTGTGTTCCTGCTGCTGAAACATACATTTCTGACATGGGATCTTGGATGCCCCATGTGCTCCATAGCCCTGTGGACTGTTTGTTCCAGAAGGCCCATGGACTTCATGTGTTTAATAAACTTCCTGTAAACTGTCCGCAGTGTAGAGGCCGCAGGGGAGATTAGACATTGCTCCTGCCCTCTTATAGAGCCTCATCAGAGGTACTGACAGCATTTTTCTAAGTCTTCATTTATAATTGGGCACCTACTGTGTGCAAGACATTGAGCTAAGGGTGGGATTTCAGCAGGGCAGGAAATTAAGATTGATAAAGGAAGGAGAGCCAGGCAGCCAAAGGAAGATCTTGGAGGCAAGAGAGCAAAAGGCGGATTAGTGATCTCTGGGCTCCAAACGCTGGAACCTTCTGGGCTCATCACCAAAAGGATTGACAGCAAGCTCTCAAGCAGTATTTC
This sequence comes from Dipus sagitta, assembly GCA_036346955.1. Lineage (NCBI taxonomy): Eukaryota > Metazoa > Chordata > Mammalia > Rodentia > Dipodidae > Dipus > Dipus sagitta. The sequence continues at coordinate 321,246,144 of CM070770.1, forward strand.
TACATCCACATTCATCAGGGCCAAAACACAGAAGCAGAGTAAGTATCCACTGAAGGATGAATGGAAAAAGACCATGTGGCATGTACTTACATGGAATAGTGTTCAGCCTTTAAGAGGAAAGAAAATGGGGCCTGGGGAGATGGCTCAGTGGGTGGGAGCATTTGCTGAGTAAGCATGAGAACCTGAGTTGGATCAATAGTCCCTATGTTAAACAAGACTTGTCACTCATGCCTGTAACCCCAGGACTGAGAGAAGCAGAGACAGGAGGACCACCGGGACTCACTGGTCAGCCATTCAGACCAAAAAATGGTGAGTCGTGAGTTCAGAGAGAAACTTTGAGGGAAAGAAGACAGAAGAACAAGAGAGGAAGATACCCTCCTCTGGCCTCTGCACATATATGCATGGAAACTTGCATTAGCGCACACATGTATTCTATAACACACACTCACACATATACACACACACACACACACAGAATAAAAATCAATAAATAAGAAGGGAAGGAAATTCCATAACATGCTAACACATGGATGAAACTTGAGGACATTCTGCTAAGTGAATTAAACCAGTGACTACTATTGCGTGGGTGCCATTTATACAACATATAGCAGCCAAACTCAGGAACAGAATTAAAAATGATTCCCCCAGAGCTGGAGGGGGTCTAGGGGCTGTTTGATTTTGATGTGGTTTTGGTTTATTAAGATAAAAATTGGACAGGTGGGTGGTGATGAGGGCACAGCATTGTCAGTATCTTCAACATCACTGAACTGTACTCTTAACATAGCAAAGGTGGGAGACCTTTTATCTTTAATGCATATTTTACTTCAACTTTTAAAACTGGTAGGAGTGTATTCACAGGGGAAAATCTCAGATAGTGAAGCTTCCCCCCCTTTCCATCTACTTTGAGTCTGTTTCCTCATATTCCAGCTGAGGAGAATGATCACACTCTATGGCAGCGTAGATGTTGGAGACATGTGTGTAACCCATTGGCCAGACAAATGGTAACGTGTGGTCAGGTCGGTAGTGAAGGATTTGTGAAGGAGGGGAACATGGGACCTAGGTTTACAGAGGCAGTTTGGAACCTCGAGTATTCACAGGGGAAAATCTCAGATAGTGAAGCTTCCCCCCCTTTCCATCTACTTTGAGTCTGTTTCCTCATATTCCAGCTGAGGAGAATGATCACACTCTATGGCAGCGTAGATGTTGGAGACATGTGTGTAACCCATTGGCCAGACAAATGGTAACGTGTGGTCAGGTCGGTAGTGAAGGATTTGTGAAGGAGGGGAACATGGGACCTAGGTTTACAGAGGCAGTTTGGAACCTCGAGTAAAGTAGTGCTTTGACTGCCAAGGTGTAGAGGATGAGCTCTATGTCATGAGCGATAAGGAACCAGTGATGGCCAGTGACTTTGAGAAAGATAGCATCATGGAACTGACTTCAGAACAGTAAAAATCAGCTTAGGATCTTGGCAAGAAGGAACACAGAGCAAGCAGCCAGCAATGCCACCGTGCTTCTGCTGAGAACACAGAATAGGAGGGTGCTCTCTGGCTATGTGATGTTCTATTTAATCCTTTTTATTGCCTGGTGCATGTGGAGAGAGAGTAAGCTAGAGGTCAACAACAGGTGTCTTCTTCACTTGGTCTCCACCTTATTTATTTATTTGTTTATGTATTTGTTTATTTATTTTTTGAGGTAGGGTCTCACTCTAGCTCAGGCTGACCTGGAATTCACTATGTAGTCTCAGGGTGGCCTCAAACTCATGGCGATCCTCCTACCTCTGCCGCCTGAGTGCTGGGATTAAAGGTGTGTGCCACCACGCCTGGCTTCTACCTTATTTTTGAAGCAGGGTCTCTCACTGAACCTAGAGCCCACTGATTCAGCTTACATAGCTAGCCAGCAGACACCAAGGATCCTGTCTCCCATCTCACAAGCTTTGGGATTTCAAGTACATGCCATGTCGGGCTTTCATGTGGAGGCTGGGATCTGAACTCAGGTCGTCGTGCTAACACGAGTGCTTTACCCACTGAGCCATCTCCCAGCTCCTTAGTCTACTCTAAATAAAGTGGAGTAATGAAATTTGAGCAAGGAAGTAAATTAATGCTAGTTTCAATCCTTGATCAATCTCCAGATTTTGTTAAATATTTTGGTCAGCTCTATGCGTTTGGTGACAAAACATAAATGTAACGTGTATCCTTCAGCCCATCAGAACCCACAAGTGTGTTAACAGAGAGTGTGCATGTGATTTCATAAATGCCAGCAACACCTCACATTCTGGGAGCCTGTGCCTCCAAGGGAGACCACCCAGCTTCCCAGGGTCCACACAGACTGAGTACGAAAGACCAAGTAAGAAAGGACAGGAATAACCATTTTGGAACCAAGTCACCTCAAAGCTTGTCAAATGTTTATTTTGACATTTAAGAATATTTTTGCAGATTAACCTAAATGTCCAAAGAGAGGAAATCATTAAATAAAGGCATGAGTTAAAAACTTGTGTAGCCATTAAGAGCATGTTGTTTAAAGATTATTGAATTACCTGAAAAAAATACTCATGCTGTATTAAGTGGACTAAGTGAGATATAAGTTGTTCATTAGGATTCTATTATTGTTACAAAATTATTCTTACATATCATCAGGGTTATGTATTTAAGGAAAGACCTGAAAGAGCATGTGTTAAAGTTTTTATGGCCCTCCTCTGACTAAAGGTAATGGTTGTGAGCAATTGCCAGCTTACAGCCCAAGATGCCCTTTGCCTGTAGACATTTTTGTCTTCCCACCTTCCCTGTCCCATAGTGCTATATTTGCTGCTTTCCTCTAAGGACGCATTGCCTGGGCATGGTAGGCGTTTCTAAGAGAAGATGTTTTTTTTCACTTTTCTACAATAAGGAAGGATGTTTTCACTCTGTGTATGTGGTAATGTGTGTGCAGAGTAGAGTATGTGTGGTGTGCTATGGGAGGTGATGTGTACACAGTAGAGTATGTGTGGTGTGTTGTGTGAGGTGATGTGTACACAGTAGAGTGTGTGTGATGTTCTGTCTGAGGTGATGTGTACACAGTAGAATATGTGTGTTGTTCTGTGTGAGGTGATGTGTGTAGCGTTGAGCATGTGTGGAGTGTTGTGTGAGGTGATGTGTACACAGTAGAGTATGTGTGGTGTGCTGTGTGAGGTGATGTGTACACAGTAGAGTGTGTGTGGTGTGTTGTGTGAGGTGATGTGTACACAGTAGAGTATGTGTGGTGTGCTGTGTGAGGTGATGTGTATACAGTAGAGTATGTGTGTTGTTCTGTGTGAGGTGATGTGTGTAGCGTTGAGCATGTGTGGAGTGTTGTGTGAGGTGATGTGTACACAGTAGAGTATGTGTGGTGTGTTGTGTGAGGTGATGTGTACACAGTAGAGTGTGTGTGGTGTGTTGTGTGAGGTGATGTGTACACAGTAGAGTATGTGTGGTGTGCTGTGTGAGGTGATGTGTATACAGTAGAGTATGTGTGGTGTGCTGTGTGAGGTGATGTGTACACAGTAGAGTGTGTGTGGTGTCCTGTGTGAGGTGATGTGTGTGTAAAGCAGAGTATGTGTGGTGTGCTGTGTGAGGTGATGTGTATACAGTAGAGTATGTGTGGTGTGCTTGTGAGGTTATGTGTACACAGTAGAGTGTGTGTGGTGTGCTGTGTGAGGTGATGTGTACACAGTAGAGTGTGTGTGGTGTGTTGTGTGAGGTGATGTGTATACAGTAGAGTGTGTGTGGTGTGCTGTGTGAGGTGATGTGTACACAGTAGAGTGTGTGTGGTGTGTTGTGTGAGGTGATGTGTACACAGTAGAGTGTGTGTGGTGTGCTGTGTGAGGTGATGGGTACACAGTAGAGTATGTGTGGTGTGCTGTGTGAGGTGATGTGTACACAATAGAGTATGTGTGGTGTGCTGTGTGAGGTGATGTGTATACAGTAGAGTGTGTGTGGTGTGCTGTGTGAGGTGATGTGTACACAGTAGAGTGTGTGTGGTGTGCTGTGTGAGGTGATGTGTACACAGTAGAGTATGTGTGGTGTGTTGTGTGAGGTGATGTGTACACAGTAGAGTATGTGTGGTGTGCTGTGTGAGGTGATGTGTACACAGTAGAGTATGTGTGGTGTGCTGTGTGAGGTGTTGTGTACACAGTAGAGTGTGTGTGGTGTGTTGTGTGAGGTGATGTGTACACAGTAGAGTGTGTGTTGTGTGCTGTGTGAGGTGATGTGTACACAGTAGAGTATGTGTGATGTGCTGTGTGAGGTGATTTGTACGCAGTAGAGTGTGTGTGGTGTGCTGTGTGAGGTGATGTGTACACAGTAGAGTGTGTGGTGTGTTGTGTGAGTGATGTGTACACAGTAGAGTGTGTGGTGTGTTGTGTGAGGTGATATGTACACAGTAGAGTGTGTGTGGTGTGCTGTGTGAGGTGTTGTGTACACAGTAGAGTGTGTGTGGTGTGCTGTGTGAGGTGATGTGTACACAGTAGAGTGTGTGTGGTGTGCTGTGTGAGGTGTTGTGTACACAGTAGAGTGTGTGTGGTGTGCTGTGTGAGGTGATGTGTACACAGTAGAGTGTGTGTGGTGTGCTGTGTGAGGTGATGTGTACACAGTAGAGTATGTGTGGTGTGCTGTGTGAGGTGATGTGTACACAGTAGAGTATGTGTGGTGTGCTGTGTGAGGTGATGTGTACACAGTAGAGTATGTGTGGTGTGCTGTGTGAGGTGATGTGTACACAGTAGAGTATGTGTGGTGTGCTGTGTGAGGTGATGTGTATACAGTAGAGTATGTGTGGTGTGCTGTGTGAGGTGTTGTGTACACAGTAGAGTATGTGTGGTGTGCTGTGTGAGGTGATGTGTACACAGTAGAGTGTGTGTGGTGTGCTGTGTGAGGTGATGTGTACACAGTAGAGTGTGTGTGGTGTGCTGTGTGAGGTGATGTGTACACAGTAGAGTGTGTGTGGTGTGCTGTGTGAGGTGATGTGTACACAGTAGAGTGTGTGTGGTGTGCTGTGTGAGGTGATGTGTATACAGTAGAGTATGTGTGGTGTGCTGTGTGAGGTGATGTGTACACAATAGAGTATGTGTGGTGTGCTGTGTTTGGTGTTGTGTATACAATAGAGTATGTGTGGTGTGCTGTGTGAGGTGATGTGTATACAGTAGAGTATGTGTGGTGTGTTGTGTGAGGTGATGTGTGCACAGTTGAGTGTGTGTGGTGTGCTGTGTGAGGTGATGTGTACACAGTAGAGTGTGTGTGGTGTGTTGTGTGAGGTGATGTGTAAACAGTAGAGTGTGTGTGGTGTGCTGTGTGAGGTGATGTGTACACAGTAGAGTGTGTGTGGTGTGCTGTGTGAGGTGATGTGTACACAGTAGAGTGTGTGTGGTGTGCTGTGTGAGGTGATGTGTACACAGTAGAGTGTGTGTGGTGTGCTGTGTGAGGTGATGTGTACACTGTAGAGTGTGTGTGGTGTGTTGTGTGAGGTGATGTGTACACAGTAGAGTGTGTGTGGTGTGTTGTGTGAGGTGATGTGTACACAGTAGAGTGTGTGTGGTGTGTTGTGTGAGGTGATGTGTACACAGTAGAGTATGTGTGGTGTGTTGTGTGAGGTGATGTGTACACAGTAGAGTGTGTGTGGTGTGCTGTGTGAGGTGATGTGTACACAGTAGAGTATGTGTGGTGTGCTGTGTGAGGTGATGTGTACACAGTAGAGTATGTGTGGTGTGCTGTGTGAGGTGATGTGTATACAGTAGAGTATGTGTGGTGTGCTGTGTGAAGTGATGTGTACACAGTAGAGTGTGTGTGGTGTGTTGTGTGAGGTGATGTGTACACAGTAGTGTATGTGTGGTGTGTTGTGTGAGGTGATGTGTACACAGTAGAGTGTGTGTGGTGTGCTGTGTGAGGTGATGTGTATACAGTAGAGTGTGTGTGGTGTGCTTTGTGAGGTGATGTGTACACAATAGAGTATGTGTGGTGTGCTGTGTTTGGTGTTGTGTATACAATAGAGTATTTGTGGTGTGCTGTGTTTGGTGTTGTGTATGCAATAGAGTATGTGTGGTGTGCTGTGTGAAGTGATATATGTGTGGAGATGGATGTGCCTTGTATGCCAGTGCACAAAGGCACTAGGAGAATGTCAGTGTTTCTTCCTCTCTCATCTGTTTGGTTCCTTGAGACAGTGTGTCTCTCAATTCAGAGCTGCCTTCTTTGTTGTTGTTTTTTTTGTTGGTTCGTTTGTTTTGTCAGTAACCCAGTAATTCTCTATTCTCTGCACAGTCTATTCCAGAACTGCACGACCAATCCCAGCTGTTTATGTGAGTGTTGGAGAAGAGAACTCTGGTGGCCCCAGGCCTTCTCATGACCTCATGCTTGTGCCACAAGCACTTTTAGCCACTGAGCTATCTCCCCAGCATCACGATTCATTTTTGTAATTAGAGAAAGCAAAAGTTTTAGTAATGAATATCAGGGTTAGTCTGGAGTTATTGTTAGTTTGGAGTTAGAACATGTAATTTCTTCTTAAACTTTACATGAGTCATGTTGAAATAGTAACTTCCAAGATGCATTTACTTAAAGCCCTGACTCCTCTACTTAAAACTGGGATGAATGTCTGGCACCTGCCTCCATTTTGGTGTCTGCCTCCTGGAGAGTGGACCAGCTGCTCGTCTCTCCCCCTTAGATAATATCACCCCAGGAGTGTGGGTCCAACCATCTCCTTCCCCTTTGAGGCTAAGGGCACAGAAATATGACACTGGCCTAGTCCTGTAGTCATCTTGGATCCCAGAAAGAACAAAACCTCTTAGGAAAGACCCAATACCCTGAAACCCTGTGAGGGCAATTGCCTATGAAGTTGAGGCTGCTCTGTCATGTGACAAAATCTTCTTGTAGGAGTCAGATCAAGTCTTTCAAGTGATGGCATCAATAAGGACGTTGGACCACCTTACAAAGCCATAGCTTACACCAAGATGAGCAGGACCATACTTTAACCAGGACTACCTAATCTGTGTGGTTTTTGCCGGCTATCCCAATTCTCCCTCTATTGAACCTCACACTCACATCAGGACCCCACAGACAAACTTGGAGGCAATGGACACCTTTATCTGTTCCTTTAAAGATCATATCTTTACTTATTTATTGGAGAGAGAGGGGGGAGAAAGGTTGATACACACACACACACACACACACACACACACACACACACGGAGAGAGAGACAGAGTATGGGCCCACAAGGGCCTCTTGCCACTGCAAATGAACTCCAAACTCATGGACCACTTGATGCATTGGGCTTTATGTGGGTATTGGGCAATGGTACCCAAACCAGCAGGCCTTGAAAGCAGGTATTTTAACCACTGAGCAATCTCCCCATTCCCCTTTATCTGTTCCTTTCACTAGCAATGTGGCCACATTGAATAAATCTCCTGTTTCCACTCACATTTTAATGATGTGTGGGGGGACAGGTAGCTAAGCATAGCTTGTTGGAGCTAGTGGTGCTTCCTAGGCTTTTTACTGTAGAAACTCCAGTTACTCCTTGGGTTTAAAAAGAAAAAAGAAAAAAAGTCATACCTGTTTTCTAATGCCCTGTTACAGTGGAGCTATTTCTTCTTCCCTCCTTCTTGCCACGACCATTGGCCATAATGAAGTGGGATCACTGGGACTGCCTCCAATTCCTTGGCCTAAGGTCAAGGACATAGGACAATATAGGGAAAGCTAGGTTTCTGGTCAGGATAATGGGACTGCTCACATTCCTTCCTGGAAGGAAAAAGGGAGAGACCATAAGCCGTCTGCTGAGATTCAAGTCCCCACTTCCTTCTGCCTCACCAAGCTGCCCATGGTCTTGAAGTGTGCTAGAGTGCACAGGAGGCAGAAGGTAAGCTGTCGTCAGGTCTCCCCAGGAAAAACTAATACATATAGCCCTTTAGGGGACCCTTAACTAATCACTCTGGTGTGACTGTCCCCACCTCAAGCCTTGTCCCCAAAGATACATTCAGGTCCAAACACATCACAGAGAAAACCCTTCAACAGAGTAAAGTGTGGGGGATTGACAGGTTGGTGTAAGCATGCACCCTTCAGAGTAGAAAAAGATAAATTAACTGAATACACTAAGATCAAGGCAGGCAAGGGTAATAAGGGAAGAATGGCCCACACAAGAAGGAGCTATGGATGGGTATTTCAAAATTTTCTGTTTTCTCTTGGTTAGGGTGACCCACCATGCAATTCCCATCATGCAATTCCCACTATACAAGGAAGGCAGTCCTGATTGGTTGATACTTGCTCCTGGAAGAAGCTGGATCTATAGGGTAACAGCTTTGTGGTACTGTCTTATGGGTAATCTTGATTGGCCACATTCAGTTATATCATTACTGTTAAAGTACTGTAGTCTTTGTGGGTAGAAGGGTTTGCCTTATAAGAATTCCCTAAAAAAAAACTCAATCCCTTTCTGGCCTCTCAATCATGGCTGTGTCTCCACATAGAGGATCTACATATGAATGCTGCTAATAACTATGTTTAAAGTTTGAAAATATATAGTTATTATGCACTCAGTGCACATTTTGGTATGCAGAAATCTTTCAAATTTTGAATTTTTGCATGAAGAAAGATCAAAGCAATTTCATGTACTGGTGGTAGAGACAGCATCACTTATTTAATCCAAGGAATTCATTTTACAAATGGGGGAAGTGGTGAGCAAAGGAATGAAGAAATAACATGGGATTTAGATGAGTAAAACGTTGGATAGAATACCAAGTAGCATTTACGGACATTGTGGCTCGTGAGGGCCTAACGCTGGACCCCCTGTGTTCTCAGCACCCTGCGCACTGGGCAAGTAGGTCAGTGACATGTAAGAGCAGCAGTGTAGACTGCTGACTGCAGAAACCATAGAGACCTCAGCAACCACCCCCTCCAATGTCTGCATTTTAAGAGGGGAAGATGAAGGTCACTTGCAGGTTCTGGACTTTTCCAAAGCCACTGGACTTCCAGAACTAGAGCTTCATGTCATGTCCAGGACTCTTCTGTCACTCTGGTTTCCCTTCATGGGTGAACTGCACTATAAATAAGTTAAATTAATAGCATTTTGATTCAATGAAGTAGGATGAGTTAAGGAACTTTTTACTAATAAAGTCAGAAAAGGTGAAAAGCATTTTAAAATTTCATATAAAGGATTTATAGTTAGCTAAAATGAATAACTACAGACATTCCAATTCTATTCTTTGGAAAACATAAAGTACTAAATCTTACTCAAACATAAATAGAAAAAACAAAACTTAAGTAACCTTATGTCCATTAAATAATGGAATGCTAAGTTGAAAATCTTCCAGTGAGAAAATCCAAAACCCCAGAAAGGTGTCCCTGGTGAATACCAGGGTTTGCGAACTCTGACTCACTGGCCAAGTCTGGCCAGCAGCGAAGAAAGGTTTTTACCATTTTCCATTTTTGAGGGGGAAATTGAAAGAACAATATTATTTATTGACACCCGAGAAGTCATTGTGGTTTCACTGCCCACTAAGAATGTGGCACAGGAACATAGGCATGGTACACACTTGTGGATTGTCCATAAACTATATTAACGCTACAACGACAGAGTGGATGGTTGTGACAAAGACACACTGATTTCTTATGGACGTTTGGGACACATAAACTTTCCTAATGAAGGAATAAATAACATCCACTTTATACAACTCTTCCAGAGAACTGAAGAGGATATTCCTCAACTCATGTTACATAGCTTTCACTGATTGAGACCTGAGCTAAATACAGAGAAAACAAACTGTAGGGCAGTATCAGTTAATAGCATTATGCAGCTATCCTTAAATAGAGCTTTTTAAATTTTTTTTAAAAATACATTTTTTATTTATTTGCAACACAGAGAGAGGTAGAGAGAAGAGTGACAGAGAGAATGGTTGAGCCAGGGCCTCTAGCCACTGCAAAGCAACTCCAGATGCACGTGCCACTTTGTGTATCTGGCTTTATATGAGTACTGGGAATTTGAACCTGGGAGGTTCGGCTTTGCAGGCAAGTGCCTTAACCACTGAGCCATCTCTCCAGTCCTAAATAAAACTTTTAGTGAGTTGAACAGAATAACTCATAAAAGTTCAATACATTACTACTAAGCCAGTTCTTCCCAGCAAGGGTCAGCATTAGTTTAGCTTTTAACCATAAAAACAGATATGAAAGTAAAAAAAAAAAAAAAAAACAAGTGAACATCCCATAATGTAGAAAAATGCCATATAGTCAGCAGTGCAGTGATCATGATGAAATCTTACAATAATCTCTTATCCTAGTAAAAGCACCTGCCAAAAATGCAGTTAATAGCTTACTTAGTGCTGCAAGAATGTTTCTCCTCCAAGTAAAAATGCTCAGTGGAGTGACCCTTTACCACTTCTGCAGAGTGTTACATTGGAGCTTGTAGTCAGCACGAAAACACAAGCGGAAATACACATCTGGGCTGGAAAGGGTGTGTGGCAAGTCGTTACTTGAAGACACTGCAACCATTTACATAGGGAACCCTAAATAATATGGAAGACAATGAGAACTAATGAGTTTAGTTTTTGTAGGGCACAAGGTCAGTATATGAAAATTGGTTTTATGTTCATATTTGTATCAAATGATTGACAGTGAATTTAAAAATGCATACCCATTTCAAAATGAAAATCAGAAATAACAGTAACCCTATCCAAATATATGTATGACCTGCACTAAAAACTATAGAACACAACTAAGAGAAATTAGGGAAATCCAAACATGTTAGCTTCTATGCGCCAATATTATTAAGATGTTAATTCTGTTCAAAATGATCTAAGAATTCAAACTAACAATGCAATTTCAATCAATACCTTTTTCTCCTATTTTCCTTTGCTATTTCTCTTGTTTAGCCTTTTTTTTTAAGAATGTATAAGCTCATTTAAGAACTATTAAGGAAATTCAAATGATTCCAAATGGAAAAATTAATATTTAAAATTAAAAATGGGAATTTATAAACCACGTGATCTCAAGGTTTATTATACAGCCACAATAATCATGGTAGTGTTGTCAAAGCATAAAAACAGACCGTAGATCACCAAAGTAGGCTATAAACCCCTGGAATAGCAGCATCATAACTGAACTATAGTTTGTCTACAAAGAATCCTTCTAATGGAGAAAGATAAATCTTCTGGGACAATTGCTATCCTTATGAGAAAGAAGGAAGAGAAGGGAGGAAAGGAGTGGGGGGAGACTCTAGCAGATCAAGATAAGAAATAAGGTGGGCTAGGACAGAGAGCGTGTTTGGACAGGTACCCTGACTTCCAGGGCGTGATAGATGCTGAGAAGAAAAGCATGGCCTGTGACACAAGAGGGACATGCTGTGAAACCTTATGGACAGTACATATGGCACGGTAACTCTCAAATATCTATGGAAGAAGGTATAGGAAATACTTAGGTAAAGTAACGGCTTCCCTAAAGATGTCCTTGCACAATCCCGGAAGCTGTGAACATGCACACTTCCTCACATGCAGAAGGAGCTTTGAAGATTGTCATTCAGGATGGGAGCCCTGAGATGAGGAGATAATTTACCACTATCTGCATCAATACAACTAAAACACATGGCTCCTTACATAATGGGGGATAATGGGGGGTGGGGGGAGGCATGTCTCCGTTCTTACTAAATTTGTGACTACTTGTTTCTGAAGATGGTTAGACTTGAACTCAGTGTGTGTCCCAAGCTGGCCTGGAACTCATGATCTTCTTGCCTTGGCCTCTTGAGTGCTGGGATTAGAGGTATGACCCAACACAACTGGCTTGATCCAAATCTTACGCAGACAATGTGTACTTCCCACCTTAGAGAAGTTGGCTGCTATGCTATGAGGCAGCATGGCAGCCTTTAGAGGAGACCTGCAGTCCTTGACTAACAGCTCCAGATCAGCTTCCAATTAGTGACCTATAGCTACAGTCAGCTGTGTGGGCGACATTCCAGCTACCTCACCAGGACAGTTCACTATATAATAATAGTTATACAAGACAAGATTGCCTTCAAGAAGCTTTTTTTTTAAAAAACAGGTACTAAATTATAAAAGCATTCATTTAAAAATGTTGGCTTTGGCATACATATAAATAATTTATCACTTACTAAAGATGAAGGCAAATTTGCTTACTGATGAGATTATTTTTATTTTACATCTTTTAAAATTTATATTTCATCCTATTAACAAAATCATAAGTAGCTTAATAGTGGAGACCCTATCTTATTCGTATTCCAACGAATTAGTCCAGGCCTGGTACATAAATGTTCTCAAAACTATTAAAGGAGTAAAGACTGAGCAAATGAGCATTTAATCTACAATCAGAAGAAAAATAACAAGCTGAAACTAAAAAGAAATTAAGATAAATAAATGTCAAATGTCAAATTAGAATTTCTACTTGGGTATTTTAGGCAAACTAAACCCTAAGCATTGCTGTTTAAATGAAGCCACTTTATCCAGATCCTAGCACACTGGTCATATGTCTTAATTCTCATTCCCAAGCAGCTCAATTTGTGGGTCACACTGTTTGTACCCCTAGGCAGCTCTGCTGTACATGACACAGCGTGGTTGTCTGGTTTTCCATCAGAAAAAAAAATTCACATGTTTTAATGCAATTATTTTTGTATCTAACATGTTCCAATGCTGGGGGGCATGTTCATCTACAGGTTTCATAGAGGGACCTCAACAGCTTTAATTATTATGCACTATTTCCTCTCTATAAAGCCCTGAGCTCATATGAAAAATAAAAAGTCTCCCACTGTGGTTGGTGTGTCTAAGAAGCCTACTGTGAACTCCCACATATGATTTAAACCTCCACGAACACATAAATTGCTTGGCTCCCAAGAAGAATCTTAAAGAAGGAGAATAGTCCATTTGCTTCCAACTCAGCTATTCTGTGTCGAACTCCAAGTCCCAGATCAGTTTTAAAAGGCCAAGCTAAAGCAAGTTGACGTGGTTCACATTTTTTAAATTAAAGAGCAATTTTTACTCCTTTAATAGCTGGCAGGAGGATTGTAGTGCTGTCTTATTGGTAGTGAATAATCCTAGAATACATAAATAGTTTACTTATAAAAATCTTCTAGGGAATGGTGCCAGACCCGGATGCAAACCCGAATAAAGTGAGAGCCCAGCTAACATGAGCTGCCCCCTCAGCCCACATGGGGAGAACTGGGGAACAAGCTGTGACACCAGAGAAGTGTCAGGCCAGTCTCTCCGACTGCTTGGATCAAAATGTTTGGGAGAATCTTACTCATTGTGGCAGTGAAGGGCTAGCAAAACCATCACCTAGAATTCTCACTCCATCCCTTGCAAAATGTCTGTAGAACCCAAGGTGGTGGAGAGTAGGTGACCAGCACGCATCTAGACTTGGCATCAGTTTCCAGAAACAATAAACCATCCCTAAGGAACAAAGGGAAATGGGCTTCAATAAGGAGTTCTGCCTGTCAGCCCTTCAGATTAATCTCTAAATTCAAAGAGAGTCAAAGAATCCAGAGAGTAATTTCAGTAAGATCAGAGCACAGTCTGGGCACATGCTCCCGTGATGATAAGAAGAACATGACATCTCAAGCTCTTTGATGTGCGTTTTTCTCATCTGTTCATCCCTTACCCACACAGGAGAGCCCTCAGGACCCCAGCTTCATGAAGTGCCTAAGGACCAGACCAGCAGAAGTGAGAGTCAGAATCTCTAGCTTCTGGAGGTTAATATCCCCAAGGGCAGTGTAAATATGGAGACAGATGCATAAGGAATGTTTGGGGAGCCTTGAGGTTCCTCACCAATACACCAATATACTCCAGCACACCACTAAATGTGGAGTATCCCCGGATTCTTATGAAGTTAAAGACTTAAAATCCACAAAGCAGAGGATAAGGTTTAGAGAAACTTTATTAGATTAAGAGAAGGAAGTGCAGAGAGCTCCCGCCACATGGGAGACAGGAGGGGGTACAGGGTCCCCGGCCCCTGGGCTGGGATGGGGAGGCCCACCAGAACAGGGACCTGGAGACTCAGGACTCAGTAGAGATGAGCAGCCAAGGAGAGGGAAATACACGAAACTGCCCACCACCCTATAAGGCCCTATTTATAGTTGTATTGTAGTGGGCTTTACCCTCAGGTTCAGGTGAGTCCAAAACAGCTGATTGGTCTGGGCTCAAGACAGCCAATCACTTGAGACTGGATCAGATGCTACATTCCAGTTCTGCTGGAGCAGGTGGTGTGACATCTCTTTTGGTTCCCTCTTTGGGCCCTCTCCTAGCTGACTACCTAAAAGCAAAGCTACCTGAGGGCTGGAGAGATGGCTTAACTGTTAAGGTGCTTACCTGCAAAGCCAAAGGACATAGGTTCAATTCCCCAGGAGCCACGTAGGCCAGATGCACAAGGTGGTGCATGCATCTGGAGTTTGTTTACAGTGGCTGGAGGTCCTGGTATGCCCATGCTCTCTCTATCTGCCCCCCTCCTCTCTGCTACTTTCTCTCCCTTTCTCTCAAATAAATAAATAAAAATAAAATAATTTTTAAAACTGCCTGAGTAATTCCCTCTCAAGGAAACCATAGTGGAGCTGCTTGTTCTCTGTTGTAAGCTCCTGATAGGGAAGATGATGATGATAACATTTGTCAGTCCCTGGAACCATAATGACAAAGTACATGTCTGTCAGGCAAACTATTTAGTGATGCCATTGGCTGGTACGGCATTTTACCTGTCCAGTGTTGTTTCTCCTCTGAAAAATGAATGTAACTTTATTAGAGGTTAATTTCAACATGGAATGTTGAATCCTATCTGTAAACATTTTGCACTGTATTTTATTAAAAGCCCAAATTTTAAAATCTTATACTTTAAAAAAATCTTTTCACTACATTTGATTTCATAATACTGTGCACTTCTTATACAAAAAATATCAACTTACTTAGTTAAGTAAACATGACCAATTAGTTATACAACTTCAAAATTTTGTATTCATTAATATCTCTGCAATAAACCATTAAGCTTTAGGAAATCATTAAGCCCACAGTGATGGAGATGTGTGGCTTCCAGAATTCAATTTTTTTTTTCTTGGAAGACAATTTCCCTCATTGGCAATAAATTCAGTGAGTGGTTCCTTTGAAGTGACAATCTCACTTCATTTACTTTGGTGAAAATGTTTGCCAAGTATCCAGGTCTGAATAACAATGATTTAACTATCATTTTAAATTAATCACACAAATGTTATTCTTTGAATCCATTATATTTCAGTATACAGAAGAAATGCTTTATATGTGATTTCTATTTGATTTTATCATACAGACTAAGAAAGCCTCACACTTGAAAGTCAGTATTTGGAAATTATTTGTTATTACTTTCTCAAGGATATTTCTGGTAAAACTGGCTTTTCTTCCCATCAGTACAAGGTGCTGAAGAAATGCTGGGGAAATGCTGTTTGTGAACTGCCTGCTTTGCAGGCATGAAGACCTAAGTTACATCCTCAGAACCATAAAGAAAAAACAAAAAACAGGTGTGGAGGCAAGCATTTTTAATACCAACACTGGGGAGGCAGAGACAGACTGCTGCCTGGGACTCACTGCCATGTAGACTAGCCTAGTTGCAGTAACTTGTGAACCCCAAGACAGTGAGAAATTATGTCTCAAAAAAGGAGAAAAGAAAGAAAGAAGAAAGGTGGATGGAGTCTGAGGAATGACATCCAAGGTTGTCCACATACACATGTACCTGCAAACACACACACACACACACACACACACACACACACACACACGCACACACACACACACTTGCATACTTACAGATGATGGAACTGGAAAATATTATCCTAAGTGAGTTAACCCACACCCACAAAGACAGAAATCACATGTTCTCTATCATATGCAGATAGTAACTTTTAATATTTGCATAAATATAATGAGAGGTGAGAAAGAGTATATAGGATATGAAACTAGATACCACGGAGACGGGAGCAAGGGTTGTGAGAATGGAGTGGGACTTAGCATGAAAACCAAAACCTGACTGTGGTAGGGAGGGCACAGTGGAGGAGGTGCTGTAGATACCTCCTCACGCATAGGATAAAATACCACACAAGAAGCAGCTTAAGGGAGGAAAGGCTTTATTTCAGGCTTCTAGTTTACAGGGAAAGTATCATCATGGCATGGCAGAGCAGAGGCTGGGAATCATATCTTACCACAACAGCTGGGAAGTAGCAGCAGGTGTGAGCTGAGCTCTGACAAAGCCAGGTTGGGCTATACCACCTGGAAGCCCATCCTAAGAGACACACCTCCTCCTGCAAGGCTCCACCTCCCAAATTGCCTCCAGGCGCAGATTGAATTTGAGGTTTAATCACAAGCACATGAGTCTATGGGGGAATATTTCACATTCAAACCACCACAGAAATAGAGTCCTCCAAGAAGGAAAACCAATTTGTTTGAAAAACAACATAATAAAACCTAATTCTTCATATGCTAATAATTAAAAAAAATAACTACCTTCTCCCAGTCTGAATATTCTTGGCATCTTTGTCAAAGGTCATTCATTTTATATCTGGTCTGTTTCTCTGTTACACTGGTCTACATGACTGCCTGTCTGCTAGCATCATGCTGGCTTGATGATAAAGCTTCCTCACAAAACTGAAAGCTAGAGTATGAAGTCTCCAGTATTGTTTATCTTTCTCAGGATTGTTTTGGGTCTTCAGGGTCACTTTGGTGTTATATTAAATATAGCGGGGTTTTTAATGTTTAAAACATGGCCAATGGGAATTGATGGGTATTGAACTGGGTTTTCAGATTGCTTAGGTGGTATGCACGATTGAGATAATATTAGCCTTCCAGTTCACAGACACTGAAGTTTTCTTCTGGTTGGCATCTTCTTTAATTTCTTTCAGTCTTTGAGTACAATATCTTCCACCTCCTTGGCTCAGTTTATCCCTATTTTATTCTTCTTGATGCTATTGTAAATGAAATTGTTTTCTTAATATTCTTTTGGGGCTATTTGTTTACATTGCCTCGAAAGAATGTTCTCTCAGTGCCACAGACATTTACATCCCACAGCTCTTTCTTAGAATCCAGTGTTTGAAGGGTCTGAGCAATTTGACTTTCTCACTCTGCAGATGAGAAAACTGAGGAGTCACCATTCTATGTGGTCCAATAGCTTCCAGTCAGGAAGTGCTAATGTCTCCAATATTCCTATTTTGAAAATTGTTGTAAAAACCTATCATTGGCACATGTGTGGAGGGACCAACCAAACTTTGGGTTTTTAGTTTTTCCAACACTCCATCTTTATTAACCTTTGTTGTAAACACTGCATTCTTGAGATTTGTGGAACTTCCTTTCTTTCAAATTATATAGATAAAACAAATTAATAAACAAAGATGGCTTAACTCCCTACAGTCACTTGGGTTTGTCTCTAGCGGTCTGTGGACTGCCTGAAGAAATGATGTCCACTCCTTCTCTGAAAGATTACACTTCCAGCTCTCACTTCTCCCACTGTCATTGGGCCTGAAGCTGCCTAACTTGGTTGCATATACCCAGTCCTCAGTGTTACTGAGTGTAGAGTAAGAAAACCTCTACACAGGGGACACAGGCTGGGAGCGCTGGCTGTCAGAGCAACAGCTGAAGAAAGAAGCGTTGAGGTAGTATGACCATCTGAGAACCTATCAGATGTTGGGAAGGAGCCCTCAGAGCTCCCTGTGCCAGCTTTGAGATCCCCTTGGAGTCAGAGGAGTATCAGTATCCCTGGCCAGAGGTTGCTGTGCACAAAGTTGTAGAATGGAACAGTCAGGCAGAACCCTAGACCTTTCTGGAAAAGGGATAGTTTCAGGTTCTGAACAGTTTTAATCTTTTTGCCTTTACAACTAGGAGTTAGTCTAGAATGATTCAGGGACATATAAACTGCATTTGCCCTTGTTAATTTTTCTTTTAAAAAGAAAAGAGCACACATGCTGGGTGTGGTGGATCATACATGTAAACCCAGCATTCAAGAAGCTGAGGAAGTAAGATTGCCTGGAGTGCGAGACCAGAGTGGGCCATAAGAGTGAATTGCAAGTTAGCCTGGGCTAAAGTGAGGCCCTGTCTCAAAAATAGAAAAAGAAATCTAAAAGCACACATATATACATCTTGATGTTATACAAATAAAAATTGTTATTTTCATAATACAGTTCTCAGGCAAATTTCAAGCATGCAAGGTAGCACATGGTAATAACCAGTAAAATACTAATGCCAAGAAACAAAAAACTTTGGAGTGCTGTCTACATGTCATCCTTTCCTTTTCATTTTCAGAATATACGTGTGGTGGCAATGTTGTCTCACTGCAAAAAATATTTCGTAAGATTATTACATTGTAAAATCTCACCTATTATCTACTAAATGCTGAGGAATTTTAAAAAGTAATCACTTCAGAAACTAGTCTTGTTAACAATTTCTCATCACTTACAAAGTAGTCTAAATTTTCGTTTTAAAACCAGATGATAGAGAAAATGACACAAAGCACATTGGTTTCATTTTCATGCTGTGTGACTTAGCTTTAAATATTACCTAATGGAATTCAATTGGTTAAAATACTACATTTTTGCTTACAGATGAAAATAATGGAATTTGACATTACTTAAAAATGATACATCCTTTGGTGATTATTGGAAAGTATTAAGGTAAATATGGCCTAAATGTAAAGCAAGTAACTGATTTTTTTAACCAGCTTTGTTTTTTTTTTTTTTTTGTATAACAGTATTTAACAAACATATACTGTCACTAAGCAATCTAATAATATCATCATGCCAGCCCATATTATATCATTTCTCGATTCATTGAATTTTGTTTCCTGCAAATGACTTGTGCCTCCTGAGCCTCCGTGCTGTAATCTGTAAATGGCACTCTTGATTGCACAGGGTTCACTGAAGCCAGCAGCAAAGCATCCATCTAGACAGCCACTCAGGAAGTGGGAATTGGGGCGTTCCTTTTGCTTCCACCACTCTAACTAACACAAGAGTTGATCCGGTCATTCCCCATTGCTGCATTTCCAAAGTATTCCTTTCTGTTTGAAAGTACAAGTCCTTGTTCCTTTGACCACACTGCTTTTACTACAAAGGAGACTTAGAAGACCAAGAATTATAGAATCTAGGGTTGTAACTGAGATGTCCCTGAGTCAGTGTTATCGCTCAAGGAGCCTGATCTGAAGTACTCCATGAGAATCTCCCTGGGCCTGTGTTGGGTGCCAACATTACAGAGTGAGCACACAGAGCATGGGGCTAGTGCACGTCCATGTGAAAGAGGGTCAGCAAGAAACAGAAATGGACAAGCAAAACATTGTCCTATCGAGCTATCTCTTGATTAAAAACCGCAAGGTAGTAATGAAAACATGCTGTCTACAGCATATTAAGGAAGAGTCGGCTACTTATGTTGAACCCCTAATAAAGAAAACACATCCTGGACCTGTGCACATCCAACACAGCATCTAGACACCGCTGTCACTCTGTCAAACATGCTGATTCCTACTGCGCCCGTCTCTGTGCAGACATAAGACCAGTGGATGGAGTCAGAAGGGAGAAGCAAGGGCAGACCACTGCAGCAGCATAGGGCTCCATCATGTAGCAAGGAGACCTTCGAGAGTCATTATGAGAGAACTGATGTAAAGGTGACCTCAGTGCCCACCCTGTCCTTAATGTTCAGCATTTAGCAAACTTATAGGAAAACAGCATGAACTCAAACTCAAAGAGTGCAGATAATAAAATTTTACAGCCAAGAGAGGATGAGAAGGCTTAACTAGAGTTGAGTCCCAAAGGGTACACTGAAATTGAATTTGGACAGATGAGGGCACTGTACTCCAGGCTGGAAGTGAATGAGACCAGAAAAACAAGTGAGTCATAGGTGGTAAATGCAGAACGCAGCAGAGAAAGGGTGTGAGCAACAGAGTGACTGCTCTCTACTGAGCACTGACATTATGACTCCCAAGTGAAAGGTACTAGTTTGAGATAGTGGAGACCCACCTGAGGATTTCGGCAAGAAGAACGGCTCAGTTGGAGCTGTGTTCCTGAAGACCACAGGCGGGGGGGATGGGGTATGATGGTGCATGATGGAGATGGAGTCTGGCCCCCCAACCCATTGTTAAGGGTGTGAATATGGCCCAGGTGTCAACAAATGAGGATTTAACTTGTGAAACTCTGATGGAGGAAGGGTGCTGGATGTGGGATACAGAGGTCTAATCCAGAGAAGCAGCCAATTTGATTACATGTAAGAGCAAAGGCCTAAGTCATGTTCTGGTCTCAGACATGGGCGACTGTGAGCATGGTTGGTGGCATCGGCTTTGCTATATTCAGGGTGAACAGGAAGATCTGGCACGGTTGGTTTGGAACACGCTGTGTTTGTAGAACAGATAGAGGTAACTCTCCAGCAATCGGAAATAGGAGGCTAGAACTAAACGGACAATAACAAGGGAGATGTATACTAGCTCCTTTTTGTGATTGGGGTGTGAAATTTGCCCCATAAGCTCCTGGGTTTGAACAGTTGGTCCCCAGATAGTGGCCCTGCTTGAGAGGGTCATGGAACCTTTAAGAAGTGACCCTGTTTGAGGTCATGGAACCTTTAAGAAGTGACCATGTTTGAGGTCATGGAACCTTTAAGAAATGGCCCTGTTTGAGAATGTCGTGGAACCTTTAAGAAGTGGCCCTGTTTGAGAAGGTCATGGAACCTTTAAGAAGTGGCCCTGTTTGAGGAGGTCATGGGACCTTTAAGAAGTGGCCCTGTTTGAGGAGGTCATGGGACCTTTAAGAAGTGGCCCTGTTTGAGAAGGTCATGGGACCTTTAAGAAGTGGCCCTGTTTGAGGAGGTCATGGAATCTTTAAGAAGTGGCCCTGTTTGAGAAGGTCATGGAATCTTTAAGAAGTGGCCCTGTTTGAGGAGGTCATGGAACCTTTAAGAAGTGGCCCTGTTTGAGAAGGTCATGGAACCTTTAAGAAGTGGCCCTGTTTGAGAAGGTCATGGGACCTTTAAGAAGTGGCCCTGTTTGAGAAGGTCATGGGACCTTTAAGAAGTGGCCCTGTTTGAGAAGGTCATGGAACCTTTAAGAAGTGGCCCTGTTTGAGAAGGTCATGGAACCTTTAAGAAGTGGCCCTGTTTGAGAATGTCATGGGACCTTTAAGAAGTGGCCCTGTTTGAGAAGGTCATGGAATCTTTAAGAAGTGGCCCTGTTTGAGAAGGTCATGGAATCTTTAAGAAGTGGCCCTGTTTGAGGAGGTCATGGAACCTTTAAGAAGTGGCCCTGTTTGAGAAGGTCATGGAAGAAGTGGAGCCTTGCTGGACAACATGGGTCATGGAGTCTGGCCTCACGTCCTGTCCTCTCCCTCTCTGCTTCTTGACCGTGGATGCAGTGTAGCCAACTGGTCTTGGGATTCTGCCATCATGCCTTCCTCACCATGGGGCGGGGGGCTGTACCCCAGAGAACTGTAAGCCACAACAAACTCTTTACTTCCGTCAGCTGCTTCTTGTCAGGTATTTGGTCACGATTGTCCATACTATAACAAGACACTGGAGGCAATGAATGTAAAGAAATAAAAAAGGCCTGTTTCAACTCATACTTCTGCAGTCCCAGTCCAGCACTGCTGCTGCCTGACTTTGGGTCCCAGGGAAGAGTGGTGCATCATTGCGGGAGTGCACGTGGGAGTAAATTGTTTACATCATGAGTCAGAATGCAGTAGGATCACTAGGAGTCACTGGAGTCCCGCAGTCTACTTTGAGAGTAGGCACTCAAATGTCCTGAGCGCTTCCTAATAATCAAATGATTATCTCCTAATAGGGCCACCTTGGAAACCAAGCCATTCACATGGGTCTTTGGGGAACCCTTCTCCACCCACAACACAATGTAGTAAGAGTTAACAAGACCAGGAGCTAAATATAGCACACAAAACTGACTGCTTGACTTCATCAGAGACAACAGGAATGGTCAAGCTCCAAATTTCCAGAGTAATTTAAAACAAATAATACAGGGCTTTGGCTTCAAAGTGTGGGAAGTGCTGTCTAGGATAGCTGTTTAAAATATTAATCATCTTATTTGGGGAAACCTTTCATTTCAGAGCACAAGATGTTAGGGATGTGTACACTCATGCTCATTTGCCAGTATGTCACTTAATAGCCCCAGGGAGGACCCAGCTCAGTCCATTTTAAGTGTCAAAACTAAAATAAGGAAATAAGGGCTGGAGAGATTGCTCAGCGGTTAAGGCCTTAACTGCAAAGCCTGAGGACCCAGGTTTGACCCCACAGTATCCACACAAAAGCCAGACACACAAAGTAATGCATACATCTGTAGTTTGTTTCCAGTGGTTAGAGGCCCTGGTATACCCATTCTCTCTCTATATCTGCCCCCCCCCTCAAATGAATGAATAAAATATTTAAAATAAGAAAGCATAGCTGCTGCCATGGAGGCCATGATGAGGCCATTTGTGAGATAATTTAAAAATAGGAATCTAAGCCATAATTGAGTCAGGCAGTGCACGTTGGGCAATAGTGAAGACCTTCTTAGGAGATGAGTATTCCTAATGAGAAGCTTAAGAAATAAAGTTCATTTCATGTACAAATGTTTCTACTGGATGTGTATTCTCCCCCAAACCAAAGTAGTATCCAAGCAATTTTCACAAAATGTCCTTTAATATCAAATAGCTGGTAGTCACCCCCCCCCCCACACACACACAAGTTCCAACGGTGAACAACTTCCTTTCAAATCTGAAACATAAATCATAATTGTGCTTTCTTTCTGGGGGCTTCTGCCTTTTGTCAAATTAACGGCTTGAGAAAGAAGCACATATTTCCAGCTGACCCGCCGCTGGACCTAGCGTTTCTTGCCCAAACTTTTCTCAGACATGTTAGTCATGGAGGAGAGAGGGCACACTTTCCAAATGTACTGTGTGTGGCCCGGATCTTGTTCTAGGGCCCCGGGCTGCTTAATCACTCTCTCACAGGGGATCCTCTTGGCTAATGATGCCTTAGCTCTAAGTTTTCCCTCCTCTTAATGAGTGCTAATAAAATGCATTTAACTCCACTAATGCAACAAAAACTCAGCCTTATTTCATTGTATCTACTTAATAAGAACCTTGTTTAATATCAAATTACAGACCCCTCAGCCAAAGCATTATGCTAGGGGAAGTAGGACTGTGAGAAGGGAATATCAAGTGTCATAATTTGGACATTCCTCCTTAATATGTCCCACAGTATTACGTGATTGCTTAATTCATTTAGCCCAGCTAGTCTGATCCTACTGCCAACTGCTGTGTAAAATTTACTGCAATGCTAGGCAACCAATCCCACCACACAAGCTAGAAATATAGTATCACTTTTCCTAAGACCCAGCTATGAACAGTTGTCTGGGGGGAGGCGACGGGCAATGAAACAGATACTGTTACCAGAAGGAAGAGGCCTTGGGCTGGCCTCGT
The DNA here is from genome assembly GCA_036346955.1 of Dipus sagitta. Classification (NCBI taxonomy): domain Eukaryota; kingdom Metazoa; phylum Chordata; class Mammalia; order Rodentia; family Dipodidae; genus Dipus; species Dipus sagitta. The sequence goes on from CM070770.1 coordinate 321,269,506, forward strand.
GATATAAAAGTTATAGCAAGTATAATGTTTATTAATAATTTTTTCCTAATTGTTTACGGTCTCATTTCAGAGCTATTTTGAGTTTCGTTTTATCTTCACTGAGTAATGATGTCTATTCTCTCAGTGTTCTTAGCTGTAAGCTTCTCTCCATTCCTCTGAATCAAAGCTTCTCTCAAGTACCCATTTAATGGGAAAACTTAAAATAAAGGTTTATCTAGAGATAAGGTTTATCTCTAGATAAACCTTTATTTTAAGTTTTCCCATTAAATGGGTAGGAAATAGTTATGGCTATCCCATTGCTTGAGGAAGATCACATTTGGAGATCTCTTCATCTGCACTGTTCCTTGAGGTATAGGGTTCTAGTCCCTCTGAAATTCTACATAGTAAACTGGCTTGCGTTACTTGTGGATGCTTGAAGAAGCTAACAAAGAATTGGTAGGTTTATCCATGTATGTGTGAAAGGAAGAGGATTGGAGATAAGCTTCCTTCCTTTATACTTACATATATATGTGATATATATGGCAATAGTTTATAAATGGGGGTGGTAACTGTCATCCCCTAAAGCTTTGTAACTGGCCCCATGCTGAGAAAACAGGGGAACATGGTAGTCCTTTATGCAAGGTGAGTCATTAAGACCAGAAGGTTATGGATGCTGGATGTCTATATGTGCCTTGAGATAAACTTACTTTGATCATGTTAAATGACAAACTTACATGCTCTGTTCTCTTTCTTCCTTGGTTATACATTGGTTTGTTGAAGAGGAGCTTATAGATCTTTCCAGCAAGGATAAGACAGGTTCTTACCTCTGGCTGTAACCTTGTTACACCACATCTCAAATTCTCAGGAATAGCAACACCTCTTTACCCCAACAGCAAAAGTACAATTGTTCAAAAACAAGTCTGTGAAAGACAAACAACTTCTTATCATTTCTAATTATAGACGGGGCTCTTTTTTAAAAAATCTTTTATAAGCCCTAGTTTCTGGTTGGAAACCAAAATATATTTTAAAACAAAGTGATAATGACCTTTAATGATTGCATGAAATATAGTCATAAAAGCCATTTTTTTTGTAGTTTGTTGAAGAAAGAAGATTAGTATAAAATATAGCCCATGCAATCCATTTTATCTCTATTATGAAACTCTCTAGTTGTAGACCACTTACTTTTTGCAAATAGTGCTGAACAATTACACATCAAATCCTCCTAAGTTTATTTTCAATATATTCTCAGTAGCTTTGTGGTCAGACTACATTGTTTAGTAAGCTGATACAAACTAAATTTGAGAGGAAACAGTTGGGCATTGAGCTTTGCTTAAACAGCATCCCCACCCCTCAGAAGGATACTCTTTTAGAAATAGACCTCCTCAAAACTAGGGAAGATTAGTTCTGTCCAAACTCAGTTATTGCCCAAAACAGCTGGGAGTAACCCATGTATTAGTAGACATGTTCCTCCCTGGGATGCGGTACCAGTTGACTCATGAAACTATGAGAAGGAGTTCCAATTACTTCAGGGAAGAGGCTAAAAACGGAAGAGGTTTATTATATCCCTAGTAGGTCAAGGCTGCTCAAGGCATCTTGGCCCCTGTGTTCCTAAAATTAAATGTCATACATCCTGGAGTGGCTTTGCCTGGGGTTTCATAAGCTCCTAGTTTTGTCTGCAGCAGACATTCTAGAAGTGCCCGAGTAAAGGAATAGAGGCTGGGAAATCTGTCTTCCCTGAACTTGAAAGGGAATAGAAAAGGGAGTTGCTTAATGATGAAATAAAGGTCCCATGGGCTTCCTTTGGTGTTTCTGTGAGTCCTGGCTCATCATCCTAACATGTTATCCCACCACCCATCAGAATTTCGGCATCATGCTAAGCCATCTCTTCTCACTCCTCCCTCTGTAATAGCCAATGTCCTCCAGCTCCTCTCAAATCCATCTTACTAACCATCCTCCACCAATGGTGTGTGTGTGTGTGTGTGTGTGTGTGTGTGTGTGTATGCAGTTAAGTGTCAACATGTGTGGAGGCCAGAAGACAACCTTACATGTCATCCCTCAGGTGCTGTTCACTTATTTTTTTAAACATCTTTTGCTGGCCTTGAACTTGCCAAATAGGGTAGACTGATTCCCAGAATACTTCTGTCTCCACCTCCTAGCATGTGAATTACAGCTGTGTGCCACCACACCTGCTTTACAAGGAGAAATGAAAATGATCAACCTCTCATAGACTGACAGTTGTTCAATAATTCACCTCTACTCCTTTCATACAGGGGGTGAATCACTATTGAAGTTAGTGGAGTGACCCCACAAGGCTTGAAAGGCTTGATGGGAAAAATAGGTGTAGGGAAAGGACAAGAAAGAAAGAAAGAAAGAAAGAAAGAAAGAAAGAAAGAAAGAAAGAAAGAAAGGCAGGCAGGCAGACAAAAGGTAAAAGCAACTTTTATTCCTAGAGATGATTTTTGTGGCTCACAGAAGGGTTTAGTTGCACCAATTTTGAGTTCTCTTTCCCCTCAGTTCTACCTTGAAACAACTCCTCCTTGCCTTGGTGGTCCAGGGCAGCAAGACTGCCCAGAGAGACACTGGTTCCCTTCCAGTCTGTCATTGAGTTTTCACCCACAGCTTTTCTTGGACCATGTCTGTCAGCTGGGTGTGGGGGTTCATGCCTACAATCCCAGCACTTGGGAGGAAGTCAGAGGTAGGGACAAAAGAATCATGAATTAGAGGCCAGTCTAGGCTGCATAGTAAGTTATAGTGAGTGGTGGGTTGACAATCACTTCCACCTCTTAAAATACTTTATATAGTTCCAGATTAACACTCTCTTGGCTTTCCTTCTACATTATAAAAACACTGGATATTCCCACTGGTGGTGAATTACAAAATTTGGCCTTAATTTTTCATATAAATTTAGGGGGAATTAGTGCTTAGATAGTGTATGTAAAGTATATTGAAGCCATGGGATTTGGTAAGATCATCAAAGGAGTGAATGAAGAAATAAGAAGAGAAACAGTCTCAAGAATTGACCCAGGCCAAATTGACACATTTTTAATGAATAGATCTACTTGTTTCTACATTGTGCCATGATAATTTTCAGTTTGTTGTATTGTCTCTTGGACAAACAGATTAAAAACGGTGATAAAAACAGGGTAGGGTGGGGATGATAGAGAGACTATGCACTTGGGGGAACCCTAACCCTGGATGGCTGCTTCCTGGGTAAATACTGGCTTGCTGGCTCCATTCTCCCTCAATGCTAAAGGGCAAGCACCAGGCTGTCTCGGGGTAGAAAATGGCTTACATGTTTTCGATGCAGTTGATGGGTGAGACTAAGACTCAGAAGAACATGTGGCATCTAGCAGTGATCAACTTCATTTGGAGCAGGTAGGCGGAGAACCAGTCTTGGAAGAAAGAGAACATAATTCGTTTCTGAAGGTTGCAGCCCCCAAACGAGCCGTTCTTCCACTTAATGAGAAGCAGGAGCGCTGAGGGTGTGATTGCACTGTGTTTCATTACTTTCTTGCTGCCATTCCCGTCTCTTTGCATAAACATCAATTCTTTTTTTTCTAAAGAATTTTCCTCCATTCTGTCTTCCTCTTATTACTCCAAACACACAGCTCCCTATTCTAGAGACTTTGGTGATGACTATAATTAATTGTCTTAAGCATTTATCATATGTTGATAGATCTAAACTAATTCATCTTAATGCCAACTCAATGCTCACCCAAACCTCACTCTTCTGATCATTTTCCCTACTCATTGATTCTCTGAAAAATATTGTGATGCCTTAACATTTGTGAATGCTACTGAACCCATACAAGGTAGAATTAATTATTTCACCCTTACAATCCTTCAAGCCTTCTCAGAAGTACCTTTTGGGTTGTTGTTTGTTTGTTTACTATTGGTTAGTTTTAAAGAGAAAGAACTTTTTTTCTCATCTAAGCAAACTTTTCTGGGACTGGAGAGATGGCTTAGTGGTTAAGGTCCTTGTCTGCGAAGCCAAAGGACCCAGGTTCGATTCCCCAGTACCCACATAAGCAAGATCCACAATGTGGTACACGCATCTGGAGTTTGTTGGCAGTGGCTCGACACTCTGGTGCACCCATTCTCTCTCACTATCTGTCTCTATTTTTCAAATAAACAAATAAAAATATAATTTAAAAACTGAAAAATAAAAAAAAAAACTTTTCTGACAAACAAAACTAGTACTAACTATGTGACATCAGAATTACAGGTCATTTCTAAACTCTATAAAATAACCTTTTCAAAGTCCTTGTCAATCTGTTCCAAGTAATGTGTCTATTGTTTATTTCTTCTGAAGATATCAGTTCTCCCTTATGCTGCACCCTCTAGGGAAGCTTAACATAAAATTTTTGTCATTCAACACACTGTCTTTTAATCTTGGTATCAGGCCACTTGAAAGCCAAGTTTGTTAAAGCAAGTCTGCCTTCTGGACTACAGCCATTCAGAATTCATATAACAGGTCTTAGGGTGTCATATTGTGAATGTGAAATGACCTTCCTAGGCTCACTCATGTGTTTGGACATTTGGTCTCCAACTGTTGACACTGCTTGGGGAGGTAGGTTGTGGAGCCTTTAGGTGGTGGAGACTTGCTAAATGAAGTTCGTCACTAGGTGGCAGGCACTGAGGTTTTAGTTCTGGCCCTACACCCTGTTAACCCCCTCCCCTCACCCCCTCTTTCCCCCCCCCCTCCCGCTTCCTGAGGACAATGTGACCAGCTCTGGTTCATGTTCCTGTTGCCATCCCTTTCATACCATGAAACTTCCCCCAGAAACTTAAGCCAAAATAGGCCCCTTCCTTCCTCGAGTTGCTTCTGGTCAGGTATTTGTTTACACCACTGAGTGCAGTAACAGATGCTTTAGGTCAGGCCCCAGGCATCTGAGAAGGACCACACGCACCTGCTGAGGAACATGGAAGGATTCCTTCATGAAGTGCTTCTGCAGTAAGCTCTCATTCTACCTCAATGATGTTCGCTGACCTAGAAAAAAAGCCAGCGCTGGTACAGAGCTAACCAGAGAGCTGGTATTTATTTCACAATGCGAATACTCCACAACCACCATCTTCCTCCATATGTGGCACACCCGGGAATAATTCCCACAGAGCTTCTACCCTTCATCAGGCTTGCACAGTCTTCAGAGATGATGCTCCCCAGAGAAGTATAAAGCTCCTGCCTTTGAACCTTCAACTGAAGCACATCTCTTCAATCTATTGTTTGATTTATTCAAAACAATGATCAGATATACAAATCAGCAATTTAACATGCCAGTATTACATGATAGCTAGAGGAATTAGCTTCATTGCCTAGCAAGCTTGGGTTTTTAAAATCCAGGTTCCGGCATCATCTGTGTCCATGACCCATCATTAGACATAATGTCCCTAAACTATCTTCCTTATGTAGATAAATGTGATTACAATAGTATTTAGTGTGATTTGAGAATTAAATGAGACAAATGTATAAATTGCTTTCCGCTAACTAGAGTTCCATAAATGTTCGGTATAACAATTACAATTATACTATCCTGTTATGCAACTACTTCATCAATTATTCAATACATATCATCACTCAACTTTAATATGAGTTTTAGCTTAAGTTGTTTATTAATACCCAGAGTGCTAACTTATAATAATATAATGTTTCACTTCAGTAATCGGCATAGTGGATGTCATCAGTGCAGGATTTAATTTCATTTCCTAATCACAAATCATAGTGTTCAGAATCTCTCTAAGGTCTTAGGAGATAGATATATTCCTTACCTCTTAAATGATTACAGCCACATGTCACTTAATGATTACAATGCATTTTGAGAATGGTGTTCTTAGGGGACTTGGTTGTTGTGAGGACATCATACAAGATATTTCCATATGCCTAGTTGATGTAGCCTATCACACACCTAAGTCATATGGTGTGTGGACGTGTAGATAGCATGTTACTTACATGACAGTAATAATCAAAACAATATTAAATCAAGCACAAGAGAAAGTGATGCAGCCAAGAGATGTCTGAGGGTCCTACTTTTTTTTAAGTAGGAAAGTACTATATTGTCAGGGTTTTCCAAAGGAATAGAACCAATAGAATGGATACATATTACAAAGGGAATTTATTAGATTGACTTTCTGAAAATGGGCTGGGTATTCCAAAGGCTGTCTTCAGGATGGAGGGGCTGATAATCCAGTCTGTGAGGCTCGATGTCTTCACTGAAGGCCCGAAGGATTGGGTGAAGGTTCATCCACATTGGGAGGTCAGAAATGCTGAATTTGAATGTCAGGGAAGGATGGCAGCATCAGGGTGATGTGCTCATCTGCAAGGAGGAAAAGCAGGCAGGGAGAAGCAGCACCACTTTCCCCACAGACCTCTTTAGATGTGCACCACCACTGGAAGGTGCTATCCACTCTGCGGGATGGTCTAAGGATCTGACCTGCTCAGTTAATCACTCACAGACATGCCCAGTGGTGTGTCTCTTCTGTGAATCCTGATCAAATCAAGTTGACAACCAAGGTTAGCTACAGTAATTATATCAATCTAAAATAATGGTCAAAATTATAGGATAGGGGCTGGAGGGATGGCTCAGTGGTTAAAGGTGCTTGCTTACAAAGCTTGATGGCCTCCGTGCCCATGTAAATTCAGATGTGCAAAATGGTCCATGCATCTGGGGTTTGTTTGCAGTGGCAAGAGTCCTAGAGTCCCTCTTCTCTCTTTCTCTCTGCTTGCAAATTATAATAAAATTTTATTAAAATACATATAAGGTAGTAAATGCACAAGCTAGGTAACATCTTTGCTTACTATCAAGTGCCATGTGCTATAGATAATGGCATGTGATATGCTTTTATATGACTGGCTGGCAGTGCACTGGGTTTGTTTACACTGACACTAACACACCTGTGAGTAATGCATTTCTTGCCAACATTATGATGACCAGAGTGTCAGCAGGTGATAGGGACTTTTCAGCTTGACTGGCATCTTACAGCACTGCTGTCATATGTGGGGTCTGTGGTTGACTGAAAGTCATTACACAGGGATGACTGTACTTCATGGTAACCACCTTTCATGTGTGTGCACTGTGCTCCTGGCCCTGCTTCATACATATCATCACAAGTCTCTGTAATTGGGAAAACTCTGATGACTTTGGATGCATCAAATTGGATAAGGGGGTAAAGGGTGATTAATCATTACTTAGAGTGGGGTGCTTTATTCATTCATTCACCTAACAAATACTTCTTGACCTCTTTCTACATGATTACTGTTTGTCTAGATCCTAAATTTACAGCAGTAAGTAACCAAGACTAGTTCCAGGGGGAAAAACAGGCAATTTAAATGGACAATCCAGTAATATATTTTCAGAGTGGCGCATGAAGGAATAAAAACTGAAAGCATGATAGTGGGCTTTGCTCCTGGTTAAGGTGATTGTCTGCAAAGCCTAACAACCTGGATTCGATTCCCCAGTACCCTCGTGAAACCAGATGCACAAAGTGTCGCATGTATCTGGAGTTCAGTTAGCAGTAGGTAGAAGCCCTGGTGCACATATTCTCTCTCTCTCTCTCTCTCTCTCTCTCTCTTTCTGTTGCAAATAAATACATAAATAATTTTTAGAAGCATGATAGTATAGACAGAAGTTAAGGGACAGTAGGTTATTATGGCTGAATATGAAGTGGTCCCCAAAGACTCCCGTGTTGAATGCTTGGCCTCCAGCTGGTGGTGCTGTTTTGGGAGGTGGAAACTGCAGGAAGTAGGTCATTGGTGGTTGTGTCTTGAAAGTTATACCTGGACCACAGCTCTTTCCTAGAATTCTACTTCCTGTCCACCATGAGGTGAACAGATTCCCCCTCCACTTGTTACTGCCACCATGATGTTCAGCCTCATTTTAAGCACAAAATACTGGTATCAGCCAACTGTAGACAGAAAGCCCCCAAACTGTGAAACAAAAGAAATCCTTAAAGCTGTATTCTCAGGGTTTTTTTTGGTGACAGCTATGGAGAGTTGGCTAACACCAGAATGATTTTTTTTTAATTAGTTTTGTACTCAGTGTATACAGTCAAGTTGGTACCATTGTTAGCCTCCTCCCTGTCCTACCCCCTCCTCGTAGGGGGAGATCATGCATTGTGGGGTGAGCCATCAGTTATGGGTAGGAGGCAATGTCTCTGTGATCATGAAGGGGTTTTAGATTGATTAGTCAGAGGCAATCTGTGGAGGGACTTTTGTGCTGAGAGTTGTCAGTGTAGTGGTTACACGTGTGTCACCGGAGCATTCAGTCCAGGCAAATGGAGGCTGGGAAGGATGACCATCCGACTGTGGTCTGTTGCTGTGGAAGGAAGAGGAAAGAGATGGAAGAGACTGGCGGAGCGAGATCAAGAAAGTGGCTAAATGAATAAATGGAAGAATGATGTATCACAGTTGGGGTTGTAATTTTAGCCCACTGGAGCACTGGGTGCCACTAGGTGTCCCCTAATGAATTTAGCAAGACACAGCGTGTTGCTGGGATCCAGGGAATTACAAGAAAACACTGTGCACTGGTCCATTTGACTCAGTGCGCAGCTCTTAGACCAGCGTTCGGCACACACTCAAGGTCCCACAAGTGTTTGCTGAGTTGCTGTTACTTTAGCTGCTACAAAAACCATGTGCTCTTAGGGAGGATCGTTGGGTCCTCTCGAGTGGCAGAGTTAATTCATAGTCGGTTCAGCACCTTCCTGACTGCAAGTTAGCCACTTAAGGCCTCCATCTCATCTGTGAAGTGTAGATGTTAACAGTTGCCCCTTGTGTTACCTTTGAGATGGTGCCAAAGAACCCTTCATCACACCCAACCCACCGCACCCTAGCTTGGGGTGGTGGTCGTAGTAGGGAGGTGTTCAACTCGGGGGGGGGGAAGGGGACAACACAAGGGAAAAACAATGAAGAGGCTCCATTTGTTTTCTGCACCTACCACCATTTCCCCATCGCCTGCCTTGCAGAACAGGTGCTACAGATGGGGCAGGGCAGGGAGAGCGATCCCATTAGCAATGTCATGGTTGTTTATTGTTTTCATCAAGTGGTAATAAATCAGCAGGAGGTTTGTCTTTTAATTAGTCTTCTCTCTGTCAGGGAAGTCAGGGCTGTTAAATGCTGATAGGGAGCTGAAAAATCACCTGGGAGGAACCAGAGTACAGAACAAACCCTCAGGGTGCTGGGGAGAGGAGAGGTGAGCAGGGAAGAGCTCTCTACCTCAGGTTGTGAGACCAAGACTGGGTGTAAGATTATAGGGAGGTGAAGCCAGTTCTTTCTCTGCTGGTCCCCATGCCGCTGTGGGGAAGGCAGGGTGGAGGGGAGGAAGAGTGAGAACGTGAATTTCCGTAAAAGTCTCTACATAGATGGAAGTGAAAGACAACAAATAAAATAGACAAGAGAGCGAGGGAGGGCTGGGGAGATGGGTCAGTGGGTACAGTGCTTACCTCACAAGCATGAGAACTTGCTCAAACCCTAGAACCCAAGTAAATGCTGGGTGTGGTGGTGCACACCACACAGTACTATTGCCAGGGGAGTGGGTGGAGACGGGCTCTGGTGCTCACTGGCCAAGCAGTCTAGCCTTACTGGCAAACTGCAGGCCATGGAGAAAACTTGTCTCAAGAAAGGTGGGCAACATATCCAAAGATGACACTTCAGGCTGTCCTCTGGCCTCCACATACACGTGCACACGTGCACCTTCACACACATGAACATGCACACACACAGCCACATACAGCACCATCTTCCAAGGACATCTGAGCCACATTTCCTGCTTTTATGGTCGAGTTGAATAAAAATCCTCAAGTGAAGCCTAGCCCTTATTCTAACCCTTCAATATAGCAGGCTTGATTCTTTTCCGGCATGCTATCCTTCTAAGGCATGCTTACAAATCTTTCTCTGCAACAGGTCTGAATGTTCTTCAAGTCATGTGGTTTGGGACTTTATATTTCTACTTGGTGCACACCAAACCTTCCTGTCATCTGTTTCCTTCTTGAATACCTCCTTGGGCTGAGTATCCAAGGATTTCGTACCCAGCATGTGTACAAACAGATCTTATGTTTTCACCAGCAGATTTATGATGTCCCCCAAGCCTTCATCTTGCTCTTAAGTTCTAGTGAATGCCTTTGACTTCTTTTCACCTTCATTCAGATACGTCATTTTTTCCTAACATGTGCATATATGTATGTTCATGTGTGTGCAGGTGCACATGTGTGTGGAAGCCAGAGGACAACCTTGGATGTCATTCCTCAGAACATCATCTACTTCGTTTTGAGACAGAGTCACTCACTGGCCTGGCGCTTGCCAATGATTGGCTAGTGAGCTTCAGGGAGCCTCCTGCCCTAACTTCTCAGGGATAGGATTACTAACACTCCATCATGCCCAGAGTTTTATGTGGGTCCTGTGAATTGAACTCAGGCCCTCTGCTTGCCAGGGAAGCACTTTTCTGACTGAAGTATTTCCCTTGCCCCCAAATCTGCTCATTCATTAAAGTCTTCTCACAGCGTTTTATCCAGCTCTCTTTATCTGCCTCGTTCTTACCATACACGCGCACTCAGGATAGTGATGCTCTGTGGAAATGGGTTCAGAAAAACAAGTAAGAAAGCGCTTGCCTCAAGTGGGAGGATTCCAGAATCCCGAAATGCAGACGTCTACAAAATGGGCTAAATGTGTTGTATGTTGGTTAAAGAACAAAATAAGAAGTGGGCTGGAGAGATGGTCTAGTGGTTAAGGCACTTGTCTGAAAAGCCAAAAGACTCAGGTTTCATTCCTCAGTACCCATAGAAAGTCAGATGCATAAAGTGGCACATGCACCTGGAATTCTTTTTGCAGCAGCTGGAGGCCCTGCTGCACCCATTCTCTCTTCTATCTCTTTGCTTACAAATAAATACATATTAAAAAAAATCCTGAGAGCCATAAAGCCTACTTCCTGAGGCAGTTAGGGTGATTGGGCCCCAAAAGTAAAGGTAGGGATGTCTTTGAGCCTGCTCTTGTAGTCTCCACTTTGCTAGAGATCAGAGAAGGATCTGACTTCTTATCTTTTGCCTAAAAGGAGTTCCCTAGACATGAGCCCTCCTTGAGAAGGAGCATTCCTGGAATGTTTAAGTCTGATCTTGACATTGAGGTTGGTTAAGCTCAGTCCCCAAATTTGAGTCAGCCCCTAGCCCAGACTAATCAACTAAAACAACTCTCTCTCTCTCTCAGGCTCACGTGAGTCTGAAGGCAAAGCTCACCACCCAAAGGTCGTAAGTCTGTTCTTACGAGGTGGGGCAGGCCTCTTCATCTCTACTGAATCTCTAGATACTGATAAGTCTTCCCCTCCCTACTCCCACATGGGCTCACCCTTCCTGCCTTCCACAGGGCAGGAGCTGTCTGTACTTTCTTCTCTGTCCTCTTTAAGTCCCTTTTCATGTTTCTTCCAGGCCCATCACATGGGGTATCCATTTCCCTTTCCCTGGTTTTATACTTCTCTCAATAAATGAGACAATTTAATAATTATCCTTCTCAGGCTTGTTTTATCCAATTTTTGATTAAAAACAGAAATGAACTTAGGGTTTGGGGTTCAAAGGCTTTCCTGAAACTTAGAACTCTCCCTATAACACTTCCCGCAAGGTTGGGGGTGGGGTTCCGTTCTTGTTCTTGTTCTCATAGTGAAAGGGATGGGAACAGGGAAAATCTGGGTTCAACTCCTGTCTGCAGCTTCCTGCTTCAGGAATCTTCACGAGCATGTCTTCCTAGATTGAGCCTTCGCTATACAAAACAATGTTGGTATGCCCAGCCTCCTGAGACTTTCTCAGGATAAATGAGATAAGGGTTTGGTCTACTAGTTTAGTTTCCTGTAATGCCCAGGAGGTCCAGGTGGCCAGGTTGAGACCCTGAGTTCTAGCATTTCCTCACTGCACGCATAAATCTGCCCTGCTTCTGCTGGCTTTGCACTATGTGTGTGATGAGACTCGTGTTTTGAACTAAACATGCCCTCCAGGTAATCTTAGAAGAAGAGTAGAGTTTCCTGGGTTGGAGAGATATCTTAGCAGTTGTGGCACTTGTCTGAAAAGCCTAAGAACCCAGGTTCAATTCTCCAGTACCCAGGAAAGCCAGATGCATATGATGGCACATGCATCTGAAATTTGTTTACAGTGGCTAGAGACCCTGGCATGCCAATTCTTTCTCTCTATCTACCTCTCTCTGTGTGCCAAATGACTAAATAAGTATTTAGAAAATAGAAAAAGAACAGAGTTGCCTATCCCATCACTGGAGAAGTTGGCCAGGTGAGCTATTTTGGCCAATGAGAAGATAGCATCTCTGAATCTGCGACGCAGAAGTCTTGCACAGCGTGTGTGTGTGTGTGACCTTGTGCTCTTGAACTCCTTCCATTGCCATGTGGGTCTTGAGCTCCCCAGGGTAGACAGGTCGGCCTAGGAGGAGGATGAAATTACATGGAGTGGAACTAAACCATCCCATCCAAGCCATTCCAAATTAGCAGTCTCCCAACTAGCCCCAAACTGTTGCAGATGCCCAACTGAGACCAACAGTACTTAATGGCAAGCCTGCACATGGATTTAGAAGCTAAAAAGATACATGCCTATGTGTTCCTGAGAGTGGTTTTTTTACCCTCAGCTCCTGAGAGTTCTGTTGCAGCATTATTGGGATCATGGTTGTCTGAAATAACCAGTAAACAGACATCTAGAGCTTGCAAGACTTACCCCCCCCCCTTCTAGAAGACATGGAGTGACAATGTTTATTGGCACAAGAAATACGTAAGTGGGTACCAGGTGTCAGCTCCCAAAATGTAGTTAACTGCAGTTCCACAGTGCGAGAGATGCTACTCTGAGCAGGTCCGTGGAGGAGCAACGTGAGTCATCCAGCCCAGAGCGCCAATTCCTGGCCCTAAAGCACAGGAGGGTGGGTTGCATTGCAAAGCTTCCCTGCTCTGCGTGTCTGTGCGTCCCTCGGGCGTGTGGATTCTGGACACGGCTCTGTCTGGTTCCCAGGGCTCACTGAAGTCCATCTGCGCATCCTTCTGGTCCTGGCCATGTTAGATGAGGAAGGAGAATTTCACTGGGTGGGAAGCTCTACCTTTTCCCTTTCAATGTGTCTCAAAATATGTTCCTTGATAGTTTCCACTCCCTTAGACGATTCCAGAGAAATCCTGAATCCTGGGAGCCCCTGGAGGGTGGAGGTAAACACCGGCTTTCATCTGCCACTCCCATCTATAAGGATGCGAGGCCACTGCGACTTGTCCTCCGAACGCTGCTTGTACAGACGCACAGAAGAGGGCGCTCGCGAGCAAAGCTGCGGCCAGCATCCTGGAAGGTTTGCTTCCCTGTTTTCTGCTGAGCCATGAGATTTGGTAAATGTAGCCTATATTACTGCACGAGTATTCTACCACAAGAGACAAAAATAAAAATAAATAAAAATAAAAATAAATGGTAAACTGCAAAACTGTCAGGAATTTCACGCCGTGGAGGCCACATGTCCACCGTCCTCTGCTGCTCCGAGCAGACATACCAGCTTTTATCACGGCCTCCCTTCCACGCCTTGGACCGGGATTGCTGGGTGAGAACCGACCAAGAAGGACCCCAGGAGCGCTAGCGGTTTTCCAGAGTTCGCAAATTGCTTTCGGTCTTTTGGAAATTACTTACCATGAACTCATTTGTCACACAAATACTTCTTGAAAGCCAGTGGCTCAGCGTGCAGCTTTGAGGAAAGGAGTTCTAGCTCCTTTCTTACCTGCCTGCTGGGCCTCTTTCATCTAATCTCAAGCTAACCGCCGGCTTTCAGCTTCATTTCTGCCTCTGGGCTTTCGCTTTCATATTGATTTCATTAGAATTTTTTTTTTTCCTGGCTCCTGTGAATTTTTTTCACATTTTCCAGAGCTCAGCACTAGTGTTATGCTCTGAAAGCAACTTTCCCCAAGTGTACGTATGTACTATGCATATTATGCACAGAGAGAGAGATTGTTCTACTTGTTACAGACATGTGATATATAGATAGATAGATTCAAGATATATACACTAAATCTCTCTCTCTCCCTCTCTCCCTCTCTCTCTCTCTCTCTCTCTCACACACACACACACACACACACACACACGATGAATAGTTGCTGAATAGATGGCAGATTTCATATTACAGAGGCCAAATCCCTATGTATACATATTCAGTGGGCAAAGTGGAGACCCAGGAGAGCTGATGGTGTAGTTCTAGCCCAATTGTCAGTCAGGTCTAGTCAGCATTAGGAGACTCATTTCCCGGCTGAGTTCAGGCAGTCATACAAAGAGGGAGTTCTTACTTACTCAGCCTTTATATTCTGCTCAAGCAGTTCATGGATTGGATGAGGCTTTACCGTCTACCAATTCAAATGCCAATCTCATTCGTTAAAACACCCCTTACCACATACACGCTCAGGATGATAATGTTTAAGCAAATATCTGGGCACCATGTGGCTCAGACAAGCAGACATGTGAAATTAAGCGTGACAACCTACACTGAAATTTTTCTCTTGTCCTTACCATCACCTTCTCCTGATGCTCTTCTCAAATGGCTGGTGCTTTATTTGTCACACGAGATCATTCTCTTTCCTTTTGTCATGTGAATCCGTGAAGGGCAAGACAGTCCGTTACACATATTTCTCTGTCATTAAACTCAGGAGACTACCAGACTCCAGTAGCACATATAGTATATGTTTTTGAATGAAATAAGTATGATTTTTTTTTAAAAATAGAGAATTAAAAGGGAGAATTTTTAAAACATTGATTAGCTGTTTATACTTTTTCTTTTTAGGTCTATTTCATTTGTTGCCTCATGTATTGATTGGCAGTCTTGGTTTTTTGTTGTTTAATTTTTGTAGCTCTTTGTGTATTCTAGATATGAACCCCTTGACTAAAGTATATCTGACAAAGGTTTTCTTCCATTCTTCAGTCTGTGTTTTCACTCCATTTCTTTGGCTGTGGAGAAGCTTTTTGATTTCATGAAATGCTATTTGCTCATTCTTAGGGAAATTTCCTCTGCTACTGGGGTTCTATTCAGAATGCTCATGTCTATGTCTATATCCTGAACTATTTTCCCTATGTTTTCCTCTAGCAGCTTCCATTTTTTTAGAATTTAAATTAAGGTCTTTGATCTATCTGAAGTTGATTTTTGTGCCACGTAAGAGGCATGGATCTAATTTCATTCTTCTGCGGTGGATATCCACTTTTGTCAATGGCATTTATTCAATAGGATGTCTTTTCTTTCCAGGGATTGTTTTTGATGCTTTCAAAAGTTAGATGTCAATAGTTGTGTAAGTTTATCCCTGGATGCACTATTATCTTTGATTGACCTACATAAATATTTTTTAAAATGTTCAACATCTTTAGTCATTAGAAAAATTCAAATAAAAACTACTTTTAAAAAAGTACTTTGAGGTTCTATGTCACCCCAGTCAACATGGCTGTCATCAAGAAAACATAACAACAAGTGCTGGTGAGGGTGTGGGGACAGAGGAACCCTTACTCACTGTGGGTGCAGTGTAAACTGGTATAGCCACTATGGAAATCAGTATGGAGATTTCGACTCAGCTATGTCACTTCTGGGTGCATACCCTAAGGATTGTATGGTCTTCTATAGAAACACTTGCATATCCATGTATATTGCTCTTCAGTTCACAATAGCAAGAGAATAGAATCAGCCTAGATGTCCATCAACAGATGAATGCGTAATGAAAATGTGATGCATATGCACAATGAAATTTTATTCAGCCATAAAGAAAAATAAAATTAAAAGTAGAAAACTGAAATTATGAAATTTGCATAAAAATAGGTGAAACTGGAAAAGTGGCTCAGAAAGACAAATACCACATGTGCTCACTTGACAATCTTAGCCTCTAACTTTTACATGTGTTTATTTTTAGGGGAGTGAGCATAAGCAGAGGCTCCAAAACTAGAAACAGGCTCATGAGAGGGAAAATGATAAGTTTTAAAGGAGTACTTAGAGAGGGTAATATACATGAAAGTAGAAGGAGAAATTCTCGGGGTGCCGTCTCTCTGCTATGCTTCTATGATAATGAGCCAGATTCTTCGACCATTGGTGAAGCTTCCCCTGGATTCTATAAGCCTGAAATAAGCCTTTTCCTTCCATAAGTTGCTTCTGGTTAGGTTTTTGTCCCAGCAACGAGAAAGTAAACAACAACAATATGAATAATGAAAGCCCAGTTCTTTCTGGAAAGGTGGGGAAGATTAATATGAGGCAGCTTGCAGCTCACCAGGCAGTGGAGCCAGAAGTTCAGTGGGAGCAAGATTTGCAGAACAGATGGAAACACCGTGGGACACGTGAGGCCTCAAGGGATCAGTGTGTTCCATGAATGGTAGGGAAACCACGGCACCCAGGAACTGAAGCCGACTGAGGAGGTCTTGTTTTCAGCCACGATTCGCACTTTGCTCAGTAGGAACTGGATCTTTGGTCAATAGAAGCTGGAGGCTTTGAGACAGGATAATTCATTTGAAGCAAGGTAGATGGAACTTGGTGCAAAGGAGCCTGTCAGGAGCACTCACAGACATTTGAGTGACAGAGACTGAGACAGCAGCAGAGGCCTGTGGTGTGGCTGCCTTCCCTCCCATATAGGCAGGGCCCCAGGCTTGAACAGTGACTGCCTTTCCTGGGCAGACCACCCTGTTGGGGAGTGGGTCAGTACTGTGGCTTTGATAGTGGGCTGAGAGGAGCCAGTGTCTTCATCCAGCGGGAGATAGCCTCAGGCAGGAAGAATTAATTTGAAAACACCAGGACATGGGATGAGGAGGCACAAGGACTACACAGAAAGCAGACATTCTACCATGAGGGCAAGGTGAGATGGAAGGTCACCTGCAGGGACAGTACAGAGTTGGCACCATTAGCTGAATAGCACATGGACGTAGCTACAGTGGAGCTGCGAGTGGGACACTGAGAAGGTACTAGCAACAGAAAAGAGGAAAAGACATATTTGTGAACACTTCTTAGGTAATATATATATATGATACCTAATAATTGGGCATGGGGTAATAAATTTTAAAACCAGGAAGTTGAGGATGACTTTCTTGGTGTTTGTGAGAGGCTAGAGAAATAACTGGATTAAGGGAAGAACTTGAAGGGGACTACTTCATGTGGAACTGTTCCATCAACTTCTTCACCTGGCACTCAGCCCCTTAACATTCTTAGGGTGGAGACCTGTCAACAGATAGGGCTCAAGGGAGAAGAGTTATTGATCAATTCAAATCTTTGTCACTTTCCAGAATAACTCTCTTCCTAACAACAGGGAGCAGAGAACTCACTCATGCCTGCATCACTTTGCTGCTTGTCAAAATATTATACTATCCCTCTTTCTGGTGACAGAGCAGGAAGCAAGTAGGTATGCTCCATGGGGACCAGGGGGCTATCTAATGGGAGTGGACACTGTATGACCTTACATCCAGTTTCTTGCTTACACCAGTGTAAGAGGAAAGAGATGGCGTTGGTATCACCACCACTGGCAAGAACACTTCCTAATATGTTCAAAGACTTCCAGTACCAGAAAGTGTTGGCTCTGCCGGTAATGTGTCCACCATGCAAGTGGGACCAGAGTTTGGACCCCCAGCGCACATGTAAATGCTGGGCATCTGTGGTGGTCTACCTGTAATCCCAGTATGCTGGAGGGCAAACTGGCTAGCTAGACGTTGAATCACTGAGCTCTGGGCTCAAGCGAGACATCATGTTTCAATAAATAAGGTGGAGAGTGATGGAGGAGGACACGCAACATTAGCCTCTGGACTACACATGCATACATACACATACAAGCACATGCTCAGCCCCCTCACACAGATGTGCGTCCACACACATGCAATATAAAAGAGAAGCAGTGTCCGCAGTCTGGGTCCTTCACATCTTATTATAACCTCATTGCAGCTGCCGTCTTGATTCCCCACACTCACTGTGGATTTCAGTTAGGTGCTTATGGGTAAAGGCATGTGCCATAGAAAGAAAATTATGTAACTTAAGGTCAGCCGTCAATTGTTAGGCAACACCATCCCCTGAAGAAGGGTGATGGGTGAAACTTGGATCGAAACTGCTCAAAAGGGAATAAATAGAACTGCTTACTGCCACCCAACACTATTTCTACCCAGGACAACTACCTCCCCTTATGCAGCTCTGGGAATCTTCAGGTGGAATGAAGCCAGTTTCCTAGACTGTTTCCCAGCACCGTTAGGAAACCTCCGTATCTCGGCATTTATATTCATCATGTGGACATAGAAAAGAAGATAGCTTCTAAAGGCTTGGTGGTACAATCTGTGTTAAGGATCACAGTGTCCCTCTGTGTCAACTATCTGCTGAGTCTCACTTGCAGACTGTCTTGCCCCACATGTGCCAGTACTGTGAGAGTGTCCAGCGGATGGCAAACCACACTGGACGTCGTGGGCATGAACCTGAATGCTTCCTTCACGCACCCCATTAGTGCTACTGTCTCACCACTGACAGGGTTGGGAATTGTGCGGGGGCTTTATAACCTCGGACCCCAAGCCCTCATTCAGGAGCAGAACTTCTGCTTTCTTTTAACTAGACTCTTCTTTGGTGCGCACCTGTTATACTTGGATTGGAGAGCCTGAGAGCCTCTGCTGCACACTGGGGCTTTATGAATGGAATCCAGGAAATCCTGCCTTCCCTGTGAACTTGGCTGTTAGTGTGCAACCTTCTAACTGGCCCTGAGATAAACAAAGTAGAGGGGAGCCATTATGTTCCCAGAGCCTACATGTTTTTATTTTATTTTTGTTGTGTGTACGGCAGGTTTGCAAGTGTGCACGCACGCTCTTAGGAGTGTAGGTGCATTGCGTGGGTGCACATGCATGTGTGTGCATGTGGAGACCAGAGGTTGGCCACAGGTATCTTCCTCAATTCCCAGTTTCATTTGCTGTGGCAGGGTCACTCACTTGAACACAAAGCTCACCAATTTGACTGGACTGGCGAGCCAGCTTGCCCTGGGGATTATGTGGAATATTATTATGTTTTTTTGAGGTAGGGACTCATTGTAGCTCAGACGGACCTAGAATTTACTCTGTAATCTCAGGGTGGTCTCAAACTCACTGTGATCCTCCTACCTCTTCCTCCTGAGTGCTGGGATTAAAGGCATGTGCCACCACGCCCAGCTTGGAACATTCTTTATCAGCCCTCTCAGTTGTCTGGTGACCCCCTGAGGCCCCGTACATGGCTTTCCTCACCTTACAGAACTCGCTGTAAGTGTTTGTTTCTAGGTGAAGCTTTGGCCAAGGATTTTGACTTACTACTCTCTACATTCATTGCTATTGCTGGTAAAATGTCTGGAACATTCTAAGTACTCGAAATGTGTAGTTCGGTGGACACATAAATGAACGCACCAGAGCTGGGGAGATGGCTCGGTGGGTAAGAGCACTTGCCAAGCAAATATGAGGGCCTAAAACCACCTGAGTTCAATTTCCCAGCTTGTGAAACACTGGGATTGTCATTCACATTTGTAACCCTGGTCTACAGGGGGGGGTGGGGACTGGATAATCTCTGAGGTTTACTGACTAAGAAACAGAGCAGCTCTGGGTTGAGTGAGAGACTGTCTCAAGAAAGCATGCAGATGAGCAATAGAAGCCTCTGGACAGGCACAAATAGGGTGTGGTGCGTGCATCTATACACACACGCACATGCCACACACATCACATCAGACACCATGCCGCATATACTCTACCCACACATGCCAAGAGAAAGGATGCTCCCACATCTTTATCTAATTTTTTTAAATTTGTATTTCTGTGTGTGTGTGTGTGTGTGTGTGTGTGTGTGTGTGTGTGCGCGCACGTGCGCACATGCACACGTGTGTTTGCATGTTTGTGGGTAGGAGCACATACACATTTGTATGTATGCATGAGGCCAGAAGTCGATATTGAGCATCTTCCCCAGTTGCGCTCCATCCTGTGTTTTGAGACGGGGGTTCTCATGCAAGCCAGAGCTTACTGATTTGGCTAAACTAACTAGCCACCAAGCCCTAGGGAATCCCTTTGTGTCAGTTTCCCCAGCACTAGGACAGATATACACCGTGACAGTGAGCTTTTATCTGAGTTCTTGGGATCCAAACTCTAGTATTCATGCAAGATAAACACTTTGCCTACTGATCACCACCATTATCCAGCCCCAGAATGCCCCAACTTCTATTGAACAGATTGTCCTTTTGGAGCAAAATAATTTATCCTCTGATTTTGCATGACTAGCCTAGAATTTCAAGATTCGTATTACCTGGAAGAATTCTCGATGGATCTACTCCTTTTAATATGAGAAGCAATTTGCTACATCTGTATTAAAACAATCCATCCTCAAGAATATTCTTCTGACACGGAACACTGGCTGTCTCTACTTCTTCCATCCGGAGTAGTTTTCAGCCTCTCTACAGTTTCTGAATTCAATGTCCTGGTTAAACACATTTGCACACTCAACATCAAAGTGTTGTGTTTGTTTACACCACCAGCTCTGTGAACATGAATGAAAACTTTGAGTTACTTATTAGTTAACTCAGGATTTGATTACTAAATTGGAATTTGCCTCTATATCTTTAGGAGCAGAGAAAAGAAATCAGATTAAATGAGACTGTTGAGTGTCTTTGGGTCTCTGTCTGGAGTAGTGTATGTGGATTATTAAATTCTGGGTAGAAGAGGCAAGTGGTAGAATTACAAATATACACTTATCTTCCATAAGAAGTAGCTCATCCAATTGTCCATTGTTAACAAATCTGTGTGTCTGTCTGTGTGTGTGTGTGTAGTGTGATTGTTCATATGTATATTCAATGTATATGTAGATGTACATACCTCGTGCTCATGTGTGTTGAAGCCAGAGGAAGACATTGTGTGAACTCCTCTGTCACTTTTATGTCTTACATCCTGAGACACTCTCTCACTGAGCTTGGAATTTCCACCAGTTTTCAGTTAGTCTACCTGACCAGTAAGCCCCAATGATCTTCCAGTCTCTGACTCTCACAATGCTGGGGTTACAAGTGTAGGCAGCCACACCTAGCTTTTTACATGGGTGCTGGGGGTAGACCTCAGCAAAAAAAAAAAAAAAAAGTTCTTACAGACAGCCCTATTTCTTTATCTTCCAATGCATTTTATTAATCTAGAATTTTCCAGGAACAAATGCTTTTGGAATAATTGCTCAGCCTGGGATGGTTTGGTAGTCCACACCTCTCACTGGGCATCATGTCATATACATCTTTATGTGTGGACTCCATGTGGTGGAGGACCTGCAAAAAATGGCCTCACAGGGCAAAAAAGAGCTTCCATCATAAGAAGACATGCTCTGGGAATTTGGCCAATGGGCCACAAACATGCTTGTCGCTATTCTAAATCTTGTCACTTCTAGCTGAGGAATGCTTGGAAAGTGGGGGAAAGGCAATCAATTCTCTTTCCCATGCATCTAACTTAAGTGTCCCTTGGGCACCCTGCTAGAGATACCTAGTGACGCCAGGTCTTAGCTTGTATGCAATAATGTTTGATAAGCACTTATTAACTTTCAAGCTTTGGTAGTTGTGCTTCTGGTAGTATGATTATTTAGCAAGGAAGGTTTCCCAGCACACCCAGAGCATCTCATAAGGGTTAGATAATTTTAATAGAGAAAAAACACTGGAAGAGCAGATTGGCTTAACGAGAGGCACTGAAATGAAATGCCCTTTAGAGTTCAGACCGCAAATGGCATGGTGGGGTCCACAGCCAGAGGGGGTGCTTAAGAAAACCAAAGAATGAAGGAAGATTCTTGCTTTTTATAAGTTTCTGGGAAAAGGAGAAAGTTCTATTTCACATGACTCAGTCTACATGCTGGGAATCATAGAAGTCCTAGATAGGACCCCAGGCCATAACTTAGGTGGCCTTGGGTTTCTGTAACAACAGAGAGCTATCTTCTGCATTTGGTCTTGGCAATAGGCGAATGCTTAAAATGATTACCTCTGTATTCCACAAAACACACACACACACACACACACACACACATACACACTCAAAGTTACTTCATATCTGGATCATACTTAGTGGAGCAATAATGTCCCTAACCTCCACTCCTGCCCATTGATTAAAGATAAGTACTGATGTGCAACACAGATTAGCACTGAATGTCATTATGTCAGTGCCCTCTTGGATCACAGATCCTCTCTTGGCACACAATCACTTTGTCATGCTTAGAAGGGTGACATCAAGTAGAATAATCTATTCATTCCTTTTCTTAAAAAAAAATACAAGGGTAAGGGCTAAGGACATAGCTCTGTGATAGACAGCTTGTCCTTTTGCACCATGAATAAAATACACATACTGACTGAACAGCCTTAGTTTTCTTAGTGATAAATAAATACCTCAAGGCAACTGTATTTCCTGAATAGCAAAATACTTCCTCTTGTCCTGTTCCCCCTGGCTCTGTTACCCAGGCAGGAGATGAGGGTTCAAATGCAATGGAGAGAGGTGTTGTCTTAGCTCCATTGCAAAGAAGGGAGAGGTGAGTGCTGTCTTCAAAGCATACTTATCTCTGTCTTGGACCCAGACCAGAGGCAGGGCTCTACTGTGTCACTCCTGACAAATGGCCTTGAGTCAGCTACATGTACTGTCAACCAGCCGTCCCCAAGAGTGCCTGCTCAGCGTCATCACACTTGTGCTTTAAGGGACAATGATGTATTTCTCATTTCATTTCAGGCAGGCTTGGAAGGATCTCATTTTCAACTTCTATAACTTCTTTCCTACAACCCAAACACATGAACCTCTCAAAATGTGCTGGTCAGGACGCACTGGAGATCCAGCAAAGCTCTGTGCCTTCCGCCATCATTCAGTTCATCTACAGTTGTGCTCAGACTCCAACTTGCATTTTTCTTTTCAAACAACAAAAGGCATTTATGTTGTATTGGTTGTTGCAGCAAATTAAATGGTAGAACAATACCCAGAACAGGGTGTTAAGTGTTTGGTTTATATTCCTGTGCTGACTTTTCTGGTTCTCATGCCAACCTGCACATATGCTCATGGTCGTATGCACACAGACATTTCTCGGAAATTAAATTGGCCCACAGAAACAGGCTGTAATAAATACTTCTGAATTTTTTTTAAATAATAGTGAAAGCAATACAGAAATTAAATTTCTCTCCAAATTCTGCCCCAAGCCTTTGCACTCTGGTATTCTGCTGATGGCATCAGCATCCATCCAGTTTTCCAGACCCTGAAACTCAGCATAGTGGCTCCGTAAATAACACAGCAGATGTAACAGAACTACACTGATTTCTCCTTTGTTTAACACACACTTGCTTTCGACCATTTGCAAGTGTGTTAGTCAGCTTCTCGTTACTGGGACAAAATGCCTGACAAAGAATAAGTTGAAGACAGGAAGGGTTTAGTTCAGCTTACCATTCCGGGTCACAGTCCATTGTGGTGGGGAAGGTGTGGTGGCAGGAGCTAGAGACAGCTGCTCACATTCAGTCCACAGTGAGGAAGCAGAGAGAGAGAGAGAAATGCTGCTGCCCAGCCAGCTCTCTCCTTTAAAAATAAATAAACTATTGGGCTGGAGAGGTGGCTTAGCGGTTAAGTCTAAGGACCACAGTTTGAGGCTCGATTCCCCAGGACCCACGTTAGCCAGATGGACAAGAGGGCACATGCATCTGGAGTTCGTTTGTAGCATCTGGAGGCCCTGGCACACCCATTCTCTCTCTCTCTCTCCTCTCTTTCCCTCTTTCCCTTTCTGTTGCTCTCAAATAAAATTTAAAAAATACTATTATTTATTTGCAATCAGAGAGAAAGAACAGAGAGAGAGAGAGAGAGAGAGAGAGAAGGAGAGAGAAAGAGAGAGTATCAGGGCCTCTAGCCACTGCAAAGGAATTCCAGACATTTGTGCAACATGGTGCATCTTGCTTCATGGTACTGGGGAACTGATTCTGGCCCATCAGGCTTTGCAAGCAAGTGCCACTGAGCCATCTTTCCAGCCCAGCTCTCTCCTTTTTATACTGTCTGGAACCTCAGCCTATAGAGTGGTGCTGACTACAGTTAAGGTGGGTCTCTATTCCTCACAGGTGGTTCTTGGTCCCATCAAGTTGTCAGTCAATATAAACCACGAGAGCCTGGAGCCATGCTAGTCACTAGGAATGCAAAGCTGACAAAGACAAAGGTAGTTCACAGACCTGATTGAACTAGACATATTATCAGTTGGTCATAAGAACACTGGAAAGTGTAGCGAGAAAAAGAAAGGTGACTTTTAGAAAAGTGAGAGTCAGATCATGTCGATTGATTAAAACAATCCAAAGCTTTTTAAATTGCTCCTCTAGGAAAACTTGTGAAAAACATTTGAACTGGCAGACTGAGGGTACTTTGGGTGAAATGTTGGCTATCCTTTACTTGACCTCTCTGCAGCTATCTAATTCAATAGGATTTTGACCTTTTTTTTTTTTTTTGCCACTTAGGAATTTTAGAAAATGTACAGTGATACCATCAATTCTTGTCTTATGAGAACACAAAGAATTTATTTCCTGGTAGAGATACAAGTACTTGCCATCTTGTGTAAAAGATTATCTTAAGCATTGTGTTGTATTTTCTTATATTAATAAATAGAATATATTGATAATATAATATTAAATGTAATATATATATATAATACTAATGAATAATCTTACTTTTTATCAAAATTATAATTCAAGCTTGAAAAATATACTTTGATAGAATAGACACTAGGTCAGACATCTCTTACTTTCTCCGCTTTCCATTGTTAAGGTCTGCTCAAGTCTAGTGCGTTCACCTTCTAGCCTCACCTCCCATTCCACTCACTTGGCTCCCTGTCCACCTGCTTCCCTCTGTCTAGCTCATCCCTCAGCTATCTGCCTGGTTCCTTTCTCAAAGAGAAGCTGATGTGGGATTTTTTTTTTGTTTATTTTTATTTATTTATTTATTTGAAAGTGACAGAGAGAGAAAGAGGCACATAAAGAGAGAGAGAGAAAACGGGCGCGCCAGGGCCTCCAGCCACTGCAAACGAACTCCAGATGCCTGCACCCCCTTGTGCATCTGGCTAACGTGGGTCCTGGGGAATCGAGCCTCGAACCAGGGTTCTTAAGCTTCATAGGCAAGCGCTTAACCACTAAGCCATCTCTCCAGCCCTGATGTGGGATATTGATGACTAGCTGGTCAGGTGACCTGTGGAAATCTAAGGCGACAGCTGGCAAACAAGCGTTCATGGCGGACAAGGGGCTTGACTGGTGGCAGCTCTCGTCTGTATGTCCCTGCAGTCTTCACTGGTGGCCTTGTCATAGGCTGGTGGTTTTGCTTAGCAAACAAAATGGTCACATTATGGCCTCAGTGGCCCTGTCTCATGTCATTCATTGCCTCCTACCATGTGGGCTTTTCATACAGATTCCCATGTCTCCATTCATAGTCCTCAACTTGACAGTCTGTTCTGCATGGGGAGATGCTGCCCCAGTAAGCCATACAAGCCTACATTTTGCATGCAGCTCAAATGTCAGAGCATCGGACTGTCCACACTGCCCCATAGCTTTCTTCTCTTATATTTGCATAGGCTATGATGATGTGTGAATATTTATGCAAGAGCTTCTGTTTGTTGTATGAAAGTTCATCTGCGGTCCAGAGAGATTGCAGTGGTTTAGGCACTTCCCTGAAAAACTTAATGACCCAGGTTCAATTCCCCAGTACCCACATAAAGCCAGATGCACAAAGAGGCACATGCATCTGGAGTTTCTTTGCAGTGGATGGAGGCCCTGCTTCACCCAGTCTCTCTGTCTCTCTTCTATCTTTCTCTGCTTGCAAATAAATAAATAAATAAATAAATAAATAATATTTTTTAAAAGTTTATCTGCTTACTGGCTCCTCTTCTTTAGTGGACCGTTGTAATCCCTGAATATGAGGAATTATTATTTTGTGTCCAGGAATTTTTAAACACACTTGTCAATGTTAATGGTTTAGTGTAGATATGTGGATACAATGGTATGAATATGTGTGGAGGTCATGAGTCAATGTCAGGTGCCTTTCTCAGTCACTTGCCACCTTATTTTTGAGACAAGAGTATCAGTGAACCTAGAACTAGCCAGTGAATCTTAGTAGTTCCCTGTCTCTGTCTCCCCAGTGCTGGGAATACAAGTGTGGACCGCCTCATCTGGCCCTTTTATATGGGTGATGGCAATCTGAGCTCAGGTCCTCATGCTTGCTTGCTAAGCACTTTACTCACTGAGCCATCTCCCTAGCCCAGGTTCAAGGACTGATAAATGTTTTGCTAAATCAGATGCTCTTTTCATTGAACTCTGAAAAACAATTAGAACCTATGTAAAATAGAGGAAGCAAAATGCCATTGTTCCAGTAGTAAGCAGAAAGGCAAGAAAGAATCGAGGCTAAATGGAGTTGTTTTCAGAAGTGGCCAGTGTTTGATGGGGAAAAGCCTTGGCAATTGGAGCTTCAGAGTGGGACAAAACAGCCTGAAAAGACCTAGCTGACAGCTAAGAATGAGGCAGGAGACTTCAGGCTTCATAAGCAAAGTTACTAGTACCTTGTTTAATTTCTCTCCTGAATGGTGTCCCTGTCCCTCCACTGAGGAATAAATGTGACTGCAACCTTCGAGCAGCAAGTGTTCCAGGGCCCTGAAATCCTATATAAGGAGAGTTGAAGAGATATTAACTGTGAATGTAAGAATGATCATTGCCAGGCCTCCTTGAGCTGCTCTTACCCGGGCTTCAAGGGGAAGGAAATGCCTGTTGCACAGTGAGCAGATACAGAACAGGGTGGGGAAGGACAGGAAGCGAAGAGTCATTCTCTGGATGTGAAAATGGATGTAAATACACGAGCTCATTGGCCAGACAAGAAAATGCATTTAAAGTTAAGTTTGAATCATATGGCTCTTTTTTTGTTTTGTTTTTTTGAGGCAGTGTCTCACTCCAGTCCAGGCTGACCTGGAACTTACCCTCTAGGTCCTGGCTGAGTGCTGGAATTAAAGGTGTGATCCTCCACACCCAGCAAATTATCTGCTTTTGAAGTGGCCTGGAAAGAAAATCTCTTTCATGTTACAGGCCATATTTAAGGAGAGCCTTCTCCCATCAGAGCATCCAGGATTTCCTCCTGAGAAAGTGTCTCTAATGCCCTTTCCACTCAGAGCTTTTGAGGACCTGCCTGACTTACAGCTCTGGTGTAACACACTATGTCCTGTGAAAACTTCTGGATGTTTTAGATGCTCCCTTATCCCCACAAACTCCTCCAGAGAGAAGACAGCAAGATTCCGTCTTGGTGGCGTGGGATAACAAGGCCACTGATTTATTTCAAGCACCTGAAAGATGAAAGAAAGAATCTTTTTACCTTGGACTCCACATGCCTGAAATACCATAAATTTCATCTAATCTTTTAGAAATTGACTATTATTTACATCCAGCTATAACGATGAGAGAAAAAAGTTGTCAATGACAGCACTGGCGAGTAGAAATGTTCCTATTCATCAATGTCCATGTTACATAAACATAAATATGTATAAATTAATGAAATAAGGTGTTCTGATGAGGAGAATTTGTTTAGACTTAGGTCACAACCATCTGTCACAACTAGCAGATATGTACAAAAGAACATTTCCAAACAGTGTACTTGTCGGATGAGTTTCTTTACTTACATCTAGGGTTGTTTTATTTTAATATTTTAAAAATAAGACACACTTGGTGCCATAGTTTGTATCTCTAACACCCCTCAAAGTCTCATATATTAAAGACTAGGTCACCAGGCCTGGAGAGATGGCTTAGTGGTTAAGGCACTTGCCTGTGAAGCCTAATAAACTGGGTTCAGTTTTCCAGTATCCATGTAAAGCCAGATGCACAGAGTGGCACATGAATCTGATGGTTGTTTTTATGAGGCTTAGAGGTACTTCTGCACTCATTCTCTTTGTTTTTCTCCGTCTATGTCTATCTCTGCTTGCAAATGAACAAATAAATAAATAAATATTTTTTTAAAAGACTGGGTCTCCAGCTTGGCACTATTGGGAGGATGTAGAACTGGTAAGAGGTTGGGTTTTCTAGGAGATTTGAGGTTATTGAAAACATGACTGCAAAGGCCTTTTCACTTTGTCGCTTTTTGTTCATCCTAGCAATGAGAAGAGCAGTTTGCTTATCAAACTACTCCCTACCATGAGGTGCTGAATGCATGTCAGGGGCCCTAAGTCATGAGACCATCTGTCTAGAGGTTCTAACCTGCAAAACTATGAGCCAAAATCAACCACCTTCCCCCCTTTTAAGCTGATTATCTCAGCCATTTTATTACCATGAAAGAAAGCTCACTGACACTTTTGATATGAAGCTTTTTGATGACCAATATTTTAGTCTACATTGGATTAAAAAATGTGTTCTCCCTGCCTTAGAATACAGGCATTCTTCACTAAAAAATAAAGGTAGGGGCTGCAAAGATGGCTTTGTCATTGCCTGCGAAGCCTAAGAACTCATGTAAGCCAGACACACAGTGATGCAGGAACACAATGGACCACATACACACGAAGGGAGCACACATCTGGAGTTCGTTCTCAGCAGCTGAAGGCCCTGGCATGCTCCTGCTCTCTGTCTCTCTATACCTCTGTCTCTCTCTCAAATAAATAAAAAATAAAGCTAAAGATTTATTTCTGATTTCCCAAAGACAGTATATGAGCAAAAGGAGGCTTATGTAGGCTGCCTCATGCAGTCTGTGTGCACATCTTAAGGAAGTTTCTGAAAGTTAGCGAACTCCAAGTTGATATATAGACCCTCTTCTCTGAGCAGTTTGAAAGATAACAGATAGAAGTTTCACCCCAGTTCTTTATCTAGATACATAATAGTTGCATATTTTTATTGAGGGTACATGCATTATGGTCATTCAATTCATGGGAACTAATTAAGCAAGGGAAGTAAACATTCCCATCTCTTCAAATATTAATCAATGTTATGTGTTGGGAATGTGTACTCTTGTAATCATGTTGAAATAGATCAGATTGTTTTTCTCTGTAATTCCCCTACTGGGCTATGGTATTTTGAATTAGGTTGTCCCCCATAAATTTGTATGTTCTGAATGCTAGGTGCCCAGCCAATGGCAAGTTGGGGATTGGATCCTTGCTGGAGGAAGTGCTTTGTTGGGGGAAGGCTTATGGTGTTACAGCTAGTTACCCTTGTCAGTGTTAGGCACACTTTTCTGCTGCTGTTGTCTACCTGATGTCGCCCAAGAAGTGATGTGCATCTTCTGCTCATGCTGCATTTCCCCTGCCATCATGGAGCTTCCCCTCAAGTCTGTAAGCCAAAACAAACCCTTTCCTCCTACAGGCTGCTTTGGGACAGGTGCTTTGTGCCAGCCATAAAAGGGTAACTTCAAGAGAAACATGGTGCCAACCATAGGGTCATTGCTACTAGAAATCCTACTGTGGCTTTTGGCCTTTTTGAACTGATTTTTAGGTGGAATGTGGAAGGATTTGAAACCTTGGCCTAAGAGTCCCCTTACAGTGCTCTATGTGGAGCTTGCTTGGACTATTCTGTTCAGAGTTGAAAGATCTGAATACACTGAGAACTATGGACTGTGAGACTTGGCTTATGAAGGGAAGAAAGAACTTTATAGGGACTGGCCTAGAAGCAGTTTGTATAAAAGGCTTGCTGTATTCTGCCTGCTGGTGGCCTGAGAACTTGTGCAGTGTTGTGTTTCATAGAAATGGACTGGTGTGAGCAAATGGATATGGCACAGAAAGAAATGGAAGCTTCAGGCTAAAGATAGCAGCTTGGGTCAGTGGCAATTGTTTGAGAGATTACAACTATTAAGATTGGTCCAGCTGTTCTGCATTGGAAGAGCGGGGAGAATGAGTGCCAGCTCTTTTGAAAGTAGGAGTCCTGAATGCTGAAGGAGTCTCCTGCTTTTCAAAGTCAGCTTTATTCCACACTGGACTAACAAGTTGGAGGCCCACCTGGTGCTATGGAGTATAACAGATGCAGAAAAGAGAGGGTCATTGGACTTGCAATGTGGTTTGGTTTTTCTGTTTTTGGAAATGGCCATGGGCAATGTGAGGCAAAGTTGTTGGATTATCTGTGTGGAGGCCCAATGGAGCCATGAGGATGAACTCTGGGTTGCAGTAGATACCCAGGACTATGAGATGGCCACCAAGGGAAGCTGCTTGCTGGTGATGGATTGTCCTACCAGCTGTGAACAGCCCACACAGAGGGGTGGAATTGGAATTTTAGAGATTTCTGTCACTGGTTAGAGATGTTGGTCTTGGAGCTATCAGATTTGAAGTTTGCCCTGTTTGTTTTAGATCTTGTATTGGTTCAATCTTTCCTTGCTGTACCCAATGCCAGCTTTTTCAGTGTGAATGTTTATTCTGTGCCACTGTGGTCTTTGGTTTTATAACTCAGTTAAGAGAACTTGAGCTATTGTTGGGCTCTGAAAGGCCCAGGTGTGAGGCCTAGTGGAACTTCCTGAGCCTAGCTAAAGTTTGGTGATCTGCCTCTGGCCAGACGTGACTCAGCAAGACGCCTAATGGCTTCTTGCCTGCTACTTCCACATGGGAGTTAGAATTATCATTTCAATAGTCACAGTTTACTATTGCCCTTACCTTTCCCCACCATCCTAAAATCCCCGCCTTCATCCCCAACATTATATAGGCAACTGCTCATAGCAATAAATCGAGTTCCTTCTTCGACAAGACTCTTGACTCAGTGTGGTTTTTCTCCGGTGGCCAGGAGAGGTCTGAGTCGTCGGACGCTCATCTCCTCCTCAACCCCTTGGGAGGAACCAGCAGGCCTGGTCCTTCCCTCGGCTCTACCTGCCCCTGCTGGCGGAGCCCGGCAAGCTATGGTGATGTTTGAACAATGTTGAGATTGTAAAAACTATGGAGACTTTTAAAAGTTGGGATGATGCATTGCATTTTACATCAGACATAGTTATCAGTTTATGGGGGCCAGGGGTGGAATATGGTGGTTTGAATTAGCTGGCCCCCATAAACTCATGTGTTCTTAATGTTAGGTCCCCAGCTGATGGCAATTTGGGAATTGGATCCTTGATGGAACAGGTGTATTGTTGGCGATGTATTTATGGGTGTTATAGCCAGCTTCCCCTTTCCAGTGAACTAATTTGAAATTCATGACAAAGATTAGTCAAGAAAAACAAGAGAAATTTGAAAAGAAAGAATAACATAGAAAGAATGCCTCTATTCAACATTAATAGTATTATAAACTTACCATACTTAAAATAGACTATCATTGGTGCAGATTGGACCAAGAAAACAACAAACTTTAGAAAATGACTCTTCCTATGAAGGGACTTACCTGATAGTCAGAGTGGTGATAAGAAGAGTGGAGGAAGAATTGTCTGATTTGCAAAATGGTCCTGGTCTTCAGATTCAACTGCTACTGGCTGAAAAAGTATTAGACCTTATTTGCAGGGTCAGAGTTGCAATTTTTGTCCTTCACAGACCTCTTACTATAAGTTCCCTGCTGGGACTAGGGTAACATCGCACTTATTTGTTGACTGTTTTGTATCCCAACAACAGCACAGGTCACCTGTATTCCAACAGTGCATCAGCAAGGAATAGCAGGTCGCTTCATGTTCTCGTGCATTTTCTTCTAGCCTCTTTGCTTTTTATAGAGCCAACTTTATGCATTATTCATAGAAATTTAGTTCAACAAACATCATAGCAAGTAAAAATAAGACACATTATCATTGTTTGGATATAGCTGAACTGCGTCCCCCAAAACTTTCTGTATTGAAATATAATCCTTAATATGAGGCAACAAGAGGATAGAAAATTAATTTAGTTATGGTGTTTTAGAGGTGAGCCCTTTGTAAAATTACTAGGATTAGATAAAGTGATTAAGGTAGAGACTACATTTGATCCTGGTAGAGGGCCCCCCATACACTAACAGACACTTCCTATCTGTTGCCTGATAATACCCTGTGCTACCATGGGGCTCTGCCAGGATGAGGGCCATCACTACATGAGGCCCCTTCATCTTGCTCTTCCAAAACTATGACCCAAATAAACATTTTGTTAAAACATATCTGCCCATGGTGTTGTAACAGAAAAATGAACAGTCTTCTCTGCTTTCCAAACACAACAAAACAACGACAGTAACAAAAGAAACAGTCTTAACCCTCAAAACAGTCTCCTCAGGATTGGGGTCTTTATACCCTAACCCAATGCTGCTGAGATGAATTCTACCCATCCCTGAGAGCAAGGGCACAGGATGGCACAAGAAAACCCAAAGTAGTAATCAATCATGTAAATTTTTGTTCAGGGGACAAAATATTTACAGGTATCTGTATATAAGTATATACGCATATGTATGCACAGATGTGTGTGTGTGTGTGTGTGTATTTAAATATGTACATAAACACACTTTTAGTATGATGTACATATATGTACATGAGTTTGTGTGTAGAGGGATTTATTATGAGAACTGGCTCAGCATGAAGTAACTGGAACAGAGTGTGATAATCTTCCACCCACAAGCAGGAGTATCAGGAAAGTCAGGTTGATAAGCCTAAGCATCAAGAAACCAGTGAGGTACCACTTAGCTGATCTGCTGTTATATGTCCAAGAATGAAGGCCTGAGAATCTGGAGCTGTGATGGTTGAAGACAAGAGGAAAGGGATATCCCAGCTGAAACAGAAAATTTGAATACACTTTTTAAGCCCTCAGTGTAAAGATGGTGCCCACTAAGCACTGTTGAAGGCGACCTTCTCTGTTTACTTAACCGGTCAATGGAAGTGCTAACCTCTTCCAGCAATATCCTCATAGCTGCACCGAGAAATAACCTATATGGCACCACCTAGCTCAGTCCTGTTAACACATAAATTAACCACCACTTGTTCCCAAGAGCAAATAATAAATCTCTCTCTTTCTCTGTCTATCTCCCAGAAGTGTCTTTATCTCAGCATAAGGATTTATTAGACAACATAAGCATGCACGCATGTGTGCATGTGCACATGCACACACACACACATACAGACTTTGTAAAGGGAAATATTGACATGCATGAATGCTTCAACATTTTTAAGCTTCTATAAGAACAAATCAAAAAGATAAGCTATGGAGAGAGAGAAGGTGTTTACCATTCCTCTAACAACCTTTAAAGGACTCCTATGAATCAGCCAGATGACAAAGCCCCCATTAGGAAAATATGTAATGGACACAAATAGGCAATCCAAAGACAATGAAATACAAATTATCAACAAATATATGAAACACTACTCAAATCCACAAGCACTCAGGAAATGCATGCTAAATCAATAAAGAAATAGAATTTCATGCCCATAATATTGGCAAAAGTTTTAAACTCTAATTATAGCAAATATTGGCAAAAGTGTGGGAAATAAAAACATTTATTCAGCACTGGTGGGAATATAAATTGTTATAAACACTTTGGAGAGCAATTTGGCACATCTAGTAAGTGGAAGATATATTTTAGGCTTTTTATTATGATAACTTACATAAGCCCATGAGAGATGCAAAAACGTTCAAAGCAAGAGAAAAAATAAACTATTGTATATTCTTAGCACTTGACATAAACCAAAATTTTACAATATAATGTTGAATGCAGAAAAAGTAAGTTGCAAAGGATATGTATGGTGATACTATATTTTATTAATGGTCATATCTCTATGCTGAAAATAATTTTAAAATGTTCATAGAAATGTTAGATATAGAACTCCAGAAGAAGGCATTTTCTAGGGATGGAGGAGGAAAGAGAAACACAAAGTCAAGTTTGCAGTTTTATGTGACATTTCCTTTCACTGGCCAAAAAAATACAGGAGAAGAAAATGAAGCCAACAGAACCAAATTTTAACATCCATTCAATCATTGTAATGCTTGTATTAGCATATGTGGAAATATTTTCTGAACTTGCAATTAGTCATAGTAAGATAAATAAATCATACACATGCTATTGGAGTTTAGACTAATTAAAAAAATAATGACCTAACAAAAGTGTGGAGGTCCAGAGTTTCCTATTGTATGTATAAAATTTAAAACTGTAATTCTGTTTTAAAAATATTTTATTTGGGATGAAGAGATTACATAGCATTTAAGATGCTTGCCTGCAAATCCTAAGGACCCATGTTTGACTCCCCAGAGCCCACATAAGCCAGATGCACATGTTGACACATGTTTGTTTGCAGTGGCTAGCAGCCCTGGCTTGCTCATTCTTTCCCCATCTCTCCGAATAAATAAATAAATAAACAAATAAATAAACAAATAAATATTTCATTGGTGACAGATAGAGAGACAGATAAAAGGAGACACAGAGAGAGGAAGACAGAGAGGGAATGGGTGCAAAAGGGCTCCTTGCCACCGCAAATGAACTCCAGATGCATGTACCACTTTATGTGGGTACTGATGAATCAAACCTAGGCCAGCAGGCTTGGAAAGTAAGCATCTTCAACCACTGAGCCATATCCTCAACCCCTAAAAATGGAATTCTTTCTGATAGGCATGGTGGCGTTCACCTGTAACCCCAGCACTTGGGAGGCTGAGGCAGGAAAAACATAAGGCTGAGGCTGGCTGTGGCTGTACAGTGGTATGCTGTGGAAATAGAAAAGAGGGAAGGGAAGGGAAAAGGAAAGGGGAAAAAGTAGAAAGCAATGAAAAGAGAAAGAAAATGAAATTCTTTCTGAAGATCAACTTTACCTACTCCACAGTTTCACTCCATTCTGTGTGCCACCAGAGCTTCACAGGTATTCCCTCAGGTGGAGGTAGCCTGTGAATATCACAAAAGTCATTGCCTGTGAAGAAATATCACAAAACTCGTTACCCTAAAGTGTGCTTACCAAGCTCGCCCACTGCAAGAAGGACTATCTCTAAATTGTTGAAGAGCTCTGGAACTCAAATTATGACCACAGGGGCTTACTATATGATTCCTGCCTCCAAGTTGTAGCTCGTTTATGACCTGGAAAAGAAAGCACCATAATGCTTTCCTACAGATCAGAGAAGGCTGTGCCTCCTGTGTTCTGTGGACAGAAAGTCCCATGTTAGTTTCCTAAGAAACTGTACACATTAAGATAATGCAGATGGCTTCTATTTTCAGTCCATGTATCCTGCCTCACTTGCACTAGCTCGTTCTGTGGATGTGTTCACACTTTCAGGCAAGTGTTTTTGCTATCTCTAGTTAATGCATCCGAAAACTTTATAAGGCATGCTCTGAATGACTTGCCATGGAGTGGTACATATAAACCTTAAATGTTCTCCATAAGCCCATATGCACATGAACCTGCATGCACATACACACACATTACAATCACATACCTATGAAAATATAAAATCTTAGCAAGGAGGGGGGTGTGCCTATGAGAGATGCCAATGGTCACTTGTTCATGAAAAGCAAGGTCCTTTAACCAATGTACAATGTGTTTGTACAGGAAGTTTCCAAAATCTAAAAAAAAAAAATTCAAAAGAAGTGATTTTCATGACACTTTTCTTGCATCTTGTGCTTTTGGTTATTTTTAAGCTATGCAGAGAGGGCCCTCACTCAGGCTAATAGAAAAAACAATGGTCTTTCTCAGTCCTCTTGGTCCTACCCCTTGCTGCCCCCTGGCCACATGTATGCTGCTGAGACCCGTCACTGCTCAATAAGCACATGGTCAGAATCCCGTACGCAGGAAGAAAATGAACCTGGCATGGGCTCCTAACACAGAGCAGGCAGGACGAAGCAAATTGCTGCGGCCCAAAACCAGCTCACCTCTTGGACCATGTATCTAGAAACCCGAGTCCCTGTAAAAGCATGTCTCTCCAGAGTCCTTCAAACCTGATGCTGAACTTTTATCCTTGGAGGAGGATGACCTCAGAGTAAGAAATATGGCAAAGTATAGATCAAATCAATTGGTGCTAGGGGGATGATTATAAGAGAGACTTGCAGGCGTTAGAGGAGAGAAGGAAGGATCTGCCCTTTGCTCAGATGCTGAGGAGCTGGGGTCTGGGGCTCATGTGAGTGAGCAAGCACTAAGTTGAGTAGCGCAGGAGTGGGAAGATGGCTCAGTGAGTAAAGTGTTTGCTGTGAAAGCATGAGGACCTGAGTTCAGATCCCCAGCATTCAGGTCAAAGCATGTGTTTCTGTAATCTGTGCCCTGGAGAGGTGGCTACAGTAGGATCCTTAGGACTCGTTGGCTAGCTAGTATAACCATTTCAGTGTGCTCCAAGTTCAGTGAAAGACCCAGTCCGGAAGAATAAAGTGGAGGGCAATGGGGGAAGACACCCTGCACTGGCCCCTGGCCTCCACATTCTGCTGATTCAAGTGCACATGCCCACACACAAATGAACCTGCAGACCACATAAAATCTGAGGAGTGAACAGCGTGTTCCATGAAGTAAAGAAGAATATAACAACTGTTCAGTTTATCCTTATCGTTGGGGTTTTATTGTTTTCTGTTGCAGGAGGGATTCTGAATGTTGAAGCTTCAGGATTCCCAAAGACCACATGATACAACTGTGGTGGTTTGAATATAAAATGTCCTCCATATATGCATGTGTTTGAAAACTTAATCCTCAGTTGAGATTGTTGTTCTGGTCAGCTGTAGAACCTTTAGGAGGTGGAGCCTTACTGGAGGAATGTGTCACTGAAGGCTGGCCTTAGGTTTTATAACCCAGCTCTACTTCTTGTTCTCTCTTCTCCATGCTGAAGTGAAGTTGCAATGCTGGCTGTCTTCTCCTGCCATGCTTTCCCCAACCTTGACCAACTTCACCTTGAAACTACATGCTGAAAACAAACCCTGCCCTTTCCTAAATTGCTTTTGGCAGGTATTTTGTCCTAACAATGAGAAAGTAACTAATACAATACCTAGCATCCAGACTGTCCCCTAAAAGGCCACTTATTGATACCTTATTAACTTTCTTAGTGCTATTGGGAGACAATGGAACATTTAAGAGGTGGAATCAAGTGGGAGAAAATGAGGTCACTATGAGCTATCCTTAAAGTTAGTTGTGAATCATTTCACACCCTAATGTGAGATGTTTTTCTTCCACTCTATGCTCCCAACCTCACTTTTCAACCACAATCCCAAAGCCACAAAGCCACATGGTCACAGGCTGAGTTGATTGCCTTAAGTATTTATTATACCAGTGGAAAGCTAACCTGCCATGTGTTTGGAAAACAAAGAAAATACACACACATATTTAGTGGAGAACTTTCTACAAGGCTCTGCACCTTTCCCCATGTGGATGAAGAAAATCTAGTGAAAGGTCACAGTGGTGTGGTTCATACAGTGATGTTGGAGGTCAAGTTATGAATGTTGACATAGATGGAATAGAAACACTGCTGATCGAACACTTGTTAGAAACACTCCTGATGGAACACTTGTTAGAGAAACACTCTGGTAATTGATCTCTTGAAGGAGTGAAAGATTTCGAGATTTCCATGTCCCCACTTCCAAGTCCTTATCTCCCTGCTGAATTCTGGGGCTGTATTGTACACTGTCTGTTCAATACGTCCATCTGGAAGTCCTGCTGAGCCTGCAAAGGAGAGGTCTTCACACTGACATTCCTCATCTTTCATCTCAGACATCTCTGCCTGTCTTTGTGAAAGGGGCCATTGCCATAGGCTGAATAGCTTCACATCAATTTCATTCCTTCCTACCTTGTGCTTGGCCCTCACACCTGCTCCATCACAAATCTGGCAGGTCCAGAAGTGAAATTGTTCTCCCACCCCCATGTTTTCA
Organism: Dipus sagitta; assembly: GCA_036346955.1. Taxonomy (NCBI): domain Eukaryota; kingdom Metazoa; phylum Chordata; class Mammalia; order Rodentia; family Dipodidae; genus Dipus; species Dipus sagitta. The sequence continues at coordinate 321,307,095 of CM070770.1, forward strand.
CTGTTCCCAAGCTAACCAAAGCCCTCCTTATCTTTTACTTATATCTTGCTGCCTCCTAATTGATCTTCCCACAGCTCTTGTCTCCTGTCTCCTACACACCTCATTCACTGTTGCCAGAAAAGTCTTCCTAAGAAAGAATCCTGATGGTGTCACTCTCCATCTCCCCACAGCCTGCAGAGTAAAGAATACTCCTTAGCATGGTCTATGAGGCCATGGTACTCTGGATTCATTGCTCCAAGACCTGTTTGCCTTGGGCATCTCACTGCTGTGTTTTAGCATGGTGAGTCTTGGCTTAAGCAGTCTTGGACCTTAGTATGCTGTGCCACCATCTATAAGCTGTTAGCCTTTGATATGTCTTGAGGCATCAAATGGATGCCTTACTGATCTGCATGGGTCCTTCCCTGAACTACTCAAAATAGTAATGATTCCCACCCCTTGGAACATCCATAGCAGTTTAATCTTGTGACATAAATTTCTGTATTATTCTCCACTCATTTATGGTTGTCTTTCTTTTTTTTCTTTCATTCAGCAAATAGAAAATGCCTTGATGGGAAAAATGTTCAGTAGGTAGCTATTCAATTAAAATAAGCTTTCTTTTCTGGTCATTTTGCTTCTTTCTTTTAATGATGGAAAGGTTGCCATAAGTTGCTTAACTATTGTGGTGTATTATGACTTTCTGCAAAATCAATTAGTGAATTAAACTCTGAAGTTAAGTAGTCAGCAATTTTTTTTTCATTTAATGTTCAAAAGAAGTCTGTGTTCTTCTGCTCAACCTCTAGAAGAACAGATTCTGTGAACGCTCCTAACATGTCCATCCTCCTTGACAGACTTCTCATCAGTTTGTACCTTTCTTCTGCTGTCCATTTCTATCTGTAGATGGAGTGCGAAGGAGAAACTGTACTCACCATGCCAAGAATCCACGTTAATGTAATCTGGACAGGCAATGCTTCAAAAAGCCTACCCATGCTTTGCCATCACCAAACACTTCTGAGAACACAGCACAGGTCATACTTTCTCCTGAGCATTTTGGAAAGGTTGGCTTTGATCCTTCCAGCAGGCATCAGCTAACACTCCTAATCTCACTGTAATGGAAGATGCAATACTCTTTGCAATCTTCAAAGCTGGAAAGTTGCATCATGTTCATATCATTAAAGTTTTGCTTTCTTTGCAGTTTTCCTTGGTGCTTCCTGCAAAGATGGTTTGCTCTTTCCTTACGCTTCACTGGGCCTCTAAATCTCTGAATTGGCCCCTTTGTGGGATAGCATTTTGCAAATGTTACCATAATTCATATCAACATTGTAAAAATATTCAAGAGATGGGCTTACTATGTAAATGAGTTTCCTGAAAAAGGCATTTTTTTTTACAATATCATGATTTTAAAATAATTTTTATCAGCCCTGACCTTTTTTTTTTGCCTTTTCATCACTTAGGAATATTGAAACTTGCCTCTGAGTTATCACATGGGATACTCAGCTGTATTTACGATTTTGTTTAGCAACAGTGAAAGGTGTAGGACTTTTATAGAAAACTGGATATAAATCATCTATATGCAATAGAAAGCAATGTGCTATAGACACACTCTGATTTTACTTTTTTTTTTCTTTTTTTAGGTAGGGTCTCACTCTCGCTCAGGCTGACCTGGAATTCACTATGAAGTCTCAGAGTGGCCTTGAACTCGGTGATCCTCCTACCTCTGCCTCCCGAGTGCTGAGATTAAAGGCATGCGACACCATGCCTGGCTTCATACTCTGATTTTACTTCAAATTTAATCACCTCTTTCTAAGTTGAGGCTGCATAATATAGACAAACCATGAACAACATGTTGTATGACTGGTATTTGTCTACATATACAGGACTATTTTTTATATTTTAATATCTGAACAAAATTTTATATTGATTATTTCTCTTTGATAAGACATTACAAACACAAAAGGCCATCCATGATATGCAATGGCTCAATTTAGATTTTATTTTTAATTATTTATTTTGCTTTATAGCAGCACAAAAGCAATACTCATTCAGTAGACTCTGCAAAGTGGGGATTAAGTCCCCATCTTTTCCAGGGCTAGTAATACTCAGTACCACACTCTTGTGATGCTGGGCATCAGGGAGACATAGCTCCCAAGCTGCCAAATAACCTGAGGACAAATAATAATGCTGTACTGTTTCTTGCTAAGCGAGAGTTTTTAGTTGCTTTGGTGTAATCATATGTAGCTTTGACTTCTGACATGTTCAATTTATGATGGGTTCATAGAGATGCAGCCCCATAATAAACAGAGAGGTATCTGCACCTGAAGAATAACATAAACCTTATTTATTTAGTCTCCTTCACATACATATAGGAACCACAAAGATTAGCAATTCTGTCTGATTTTAACTCTACCCAAGACCAGCAGAGCATGAGTTGAATGAATTTAGAGAGGCAGTGCTTGTGGCCTGTTTGTGGACCTCCTACATCATCTTATCTAAGCCCAACAAGGAACACTGAAATGCATAACATTTACATTTTATCTTCAGATAATACTTCAACACCACTCTACTTTCAAAATTTGAACATTTCCAAATAGGCAGGATAATTATTTTATAAGTGCTTGAGGAATGAAGGGTTTCAACTGATACCTTGTTAATCAGCTTTTATTGAGATTCTAACATAGACCCACAATAAACAGCAAATAACCTATGAAATATGATTTTTGTCAATAAAATTATAATTAAGTTGAGAACAATTCAGTTGATTATGTGGTGAAAGATCACAAAAATGCTACATAGTCACTGTGGCCTAATGTACTTCATGACTTATGAAGGTAATTTTGTGAAAAAAGAGACTTTGGAGAAACATGAAATATAGTCCCAATGCTGGGTGCCATTTGAACAAACCATCAGGACGAGGATGAAGCAGTCCAAAGAATGGTGGATGCTACAACTATATGTGCTCTTGCATGACTGGGTAGTAGAAATATCAGTGACGTTTGTTGCCATGCACTCTTCTCCCCTTCCGTAGGAAACTACTATGTGGAAACTTCTCTACTCACAGCCTAGAAGACACCACCAGTGTTCAACCTGACAACATCCCCCAACCAGCCACTGCTGGCTGACTGAAGTCAAACAACACCTGAGGTGAGCCAATTAGGTTTCTGTCCCAGAAAACGAGAGCAGGGACACACACATCTACATTCTACATATAAAAGAAAACATGCGGTTTCCTTCCCCCTGAGCCTGGGTGATCTCACTTAACATGATAATCTCCAGTTCTATCCATTTTCTTGCAGATATCATGATTTCACTCTTTATAGCTGAATGAAATTCCATATGCATTACACGAAGGTAGAAAGAAGACTATGGGAGGAGAATATGAGATCATAATAGAAGGAAGGTAAAGGAAGAATAATGAAATGTATATAACATAAAATCAGAAGTAGGGATTATTTGTGAGGCAGAAGCAGATCAGTAAAAGGGTAGTGAGGGAGATTACCTTGCACTTGTATTTCAGGGCAACCTGGAATTCACTTTGTAGCCTAGGCTGGCTTTAAGCTCACAAAGTTCTTCCTACCTTAACCTACCAAGTTCTGGGATTACAAATTTGCACCACCAGTTCTGGCTTGAAATCCATTACTTTGTAAGATAATTTAAAATTTTTTTAATTAAAAAAAAAAGATGAGCTGGGCATGGTGGTGTACACCTTTAATCCCAGCACTCAGGAGGCTGAGGTAAGAGGATCACCATGAGTTTGACACCACACTGAGACTACATAGTGAATTCCAGGTCAGCCTGGGATAAAGTGAGACCCTACCTCAAAAAACCAAAAACAAAAAGGATGAATCCAATGTTTGCAAAGGAGCTGGTCATTACACTTATTGAGAGAGCTAGAAAGCAAGTGGTTGTCTAATGACTTTCCAGTTCCTGTGAAGACCCTCACATGTTTCCTGAAGTTGATTTTCTTATTCCAATCTACTTCCAGCATCTGCTTATCACCTGCAACTAAGTCAATGCTAGGACAATGCATCTTGCTTCAGTCTTCCTTTCCTTTTTCATTGTCCTTTGTCATTGTGCCTAGTCTCTACTAACCTCTCTGCTGTCACCTCTGCTACTTATAGAATGCTATTGCTTTCTGTAATAAATATGGATAATCTGAATTAAGGTGATATAATTTTTCTGCCTTGAAAAAAGTAACAGAATGATCTCACTACCTTGGGTATCCATTTCCATCAAGGGTCCGCATGCTGTTAGGGAGTAGAGAAGAGAAACAGAGACAAGTCTGAAGCCACAGAAATAAACATGGTTAAAGTGATTTTGTTAATGGATTCATTGCATCATTCTTCTACTCAAAAATGCAAGTACAATATGAGCAAAGTATTGAGAAGTCAGAGGGCAAAACTGAAGTCATACGCTCTCAGGTCTTTTTTTTTTTTTTTTTTGCTAATAAAGGCAGAAGTGAAAAAAATGTAAGATCTAACAGGTTGGAGTTAGAACCAAGGGTCTCACCGTGAAAGGAAGGGTCTCTCTGATATTCTCTCATATATTCTCTGACTGAGATCTGAAAATGAATCAGTTTCTGCCATTACACCCTCTGGCATATTTTCTAGATTATTCATAAACATTGTTGGTATTTTTGAGACTGAATAGTGGTCTGAATATAAAATGTTCTGCATAGGCTCATGGGTTTAAATATTTAATCCCCAAATGGTGGGGCTGTCCTAGAATACTGTGGAACTTTCAAGAGGCAGAGCCTTGCTGGAGGAAGCACGTCACTGGGGGTGAGCTTTGCGGCTGTACTTATTCACGTGTGACAGTGACTCTGGCTTTCCTTGCTTTGCCCAGCATGATGCACTGCTCCTCAAAACTGTAACACTGCAAGCAAACAACAACAGAAATAACAACAGAAAACCCGTTTCTCCTTAAGCTACTTCTAGTCTGGTATTTTGTCCAACCAACAGGGAGTTGACTACTATAGCCTGGCTCCAGGGGATCACTGTCATGTTGATGAGAGAGGAAAGGGAACCAGAGGCACAGAAGATGCTCACAAAGGAGGCCATGTGAGGAGAGACGCAGCATTTGGAGGGAGTCTATCAGCTGAGTCCTGCAGTGGGACAAGGTGAGGACCAGCTGACTTCACCAGAGGCAGAGAGAGCGCAGACTTGCTGGCACTTGGGTTTCAGATTTGCAGCCCCCAGAACTGGGAGAGATGCTTACCTGTTTGAAGTCAGCCACTTAGCAACAATTTATTTGCAGTAGCTATAAGAATCTAGCAGGAGTATAAACCAGGGAGAAGTGCTGACTGGGCTGCTCTGGATTTGAAATATGTCCATGTGTGAGAACCACCAACAAAACAACCACTGAGTTATAAAGAAAATGGATTGTTAGGCAGCCATGGAAAAAATGTCAGAATGTCCTGAAGACCTTAATGTGATTATGTGCTTAATTCACCTTGACAGTGGACAGTCACCTCCATGAATGTCCAAGGTCTGTGTGGGGCAACTGGGCAGGTTGTGTCCTTTGTGGTACTGTGTCACTCCTCCCATGGTAAGTGCAAGATGTTCTCACTCTACAGCTCCTGCTTTGCCCATAAAGATGTGGAAAAGCACGAGAGAGTTCTTATTCTCAGCTTAGATTTCCTGTCACTTGAGAACTTCTTGCAGCAACTGATGATCCAAGAGAGATTAAATACACATGTTCAGCAACATGAACTCAAACTGTGAACTGAATTCAAGATCAACACAGATCATCCTGGAATAGTCTATCCGAGGTATAAAAATTAAGATAAAATATTTTTTGGTTGAAGCTATTAAATTTGGGGGTATTTGTTATGCATCATTGTTATGATGGTAACTGATTGGTATAGGGGGCTGGGGTGTTTTATGGAAGGCATAGAAATGCCTGTCAATGGTTTGATCATGGTCATTGCCAGTAAGTACAGTGCTCTAGAAGGAAAGAAAGACCAGCATGCAGGAGTATTGTTCTACTAGTGATGTGGGGATGACCTCACATGAAATAAGTCTACCATCTATAAGCTTCACTTTATTCACTCAGTATGTCTTTCTCATTTTAGAGTGGTTAGGAGAATGCCATGACAAAAAGTACTTGAGAAGACTTACGTTCTAAGCAAACATATGCTTATTATTAACCATTTATTTAAAACATATATTTATTTATTTATTTACTTACAAACAGACATAGCGATATAGAGAGTAACAGCCAGAGGTGGGGGGAGTAGAGATAGAATGGGCATGCCAGGGCCTCCAACAACCATAAACAAACTCCAGAAACATGCTCTACCTTGTGCATCTGGCTTATGTGAGTACTGGGGAATTGAACCTGAGTCATTAGGCTTTTCAGGCAAATGCCTTGACCACTTAGCCATCTCCTGAGCCCCTAAAAATATTTTATTATATATATATTATAACAGGTTATACTTTTTTATTCCTTCACCTTTGCTCCTGTTACCCCAGGGGCCCTCCTCAGCCTCAGGGTATTCCTACCCACTCTGTGGCTCTTACAATCTTTCCATCCCCTTTTCCAAAGGGGATGAGCCATGGCAACACTTTTGGCATTATGATTTGGTGTTGAGTTCTTGTAGCCTCTAGACTTCTGCTTTGATGGGTTTTGGTCAATCACTGTATCTGTCATCCTCACCCTGGGGCTGGTTGTCAGGCTAGCAATAAGAGCAGTATTCAGATCGCCACTTCCTCTGAAATTTCTCCTGAGTCCTGGGTGTGTTAGAGGTGACTCATCTTGCGGTGGGCAGTCCAATACCATTTTGTCTTACTGATGGCTCTTGTTTCTCTTCTATTTCCTCTGCCTTCAATGATCTTCGCCTGGTTTGTTCACTCCAAGGCAGCAGCCGTAGCCACAAACAAGTCCTGGTTCTCATCCCTAATGCTCAGCTCTGTCTCACAATGGCACCCAGAACTGCTCATCACTGATCTCCCCCTGGTTTCTTATTAATCATCTTTGCCATTTGCTCATTATCATTATTTTATTTTGTGTATATTACATTTCATTGAGGTTATGCAGTGAAAGTCTAAGATTGTAATAATCAACATTAAGATACAATGTTAGGTTTAGTTCAATTTCCTATGATAACATGAAAAATCAATGTTAATATCTGGGCCTATAGTGTCACTTAAATTTACTACTGTTATCCTTATATTTCAGTTTCATATCTCTCACATTCCACTAATACTACGTGTGGGAAGATATAGGGCACCTTATAAAATGCATGAGTTCACTAAAAAGAGATAAGTATAATTTAATCTTTATCAGCAATGCACTGTCATTATTCTATTCATGGTAATGTGATTATACTTCAAGGACTCGAGTTTATTTCTAAAGCAGATGTTTATATTTCAGGCAATCTGCTTGCAGCCATTAATAGGTTTAGAACAAGAATCCCTCATTGCCTTCATGGGCTTGAAACCTATAATATGAGGTCTTCCAAAAGGATCTTGAACAATGGATGCAACAAAGACCTGACAGAACCCTGTAAAGGCAGCTGGCCAGAGCCTAGTGGTTTAGCCCCTGTTGTTAGAGGAGAATTTGCTAAGTTGAATCTAAGGTGTCATGGAGGTATTTGACTAGTTTATTTATTCAGTGAAATCTTAGTAAGCTTCTAATTCGTGGAAGCTTCTGTGCTAGGCTCTGACATAAGCATTGTTCTGAATCACGATGACAGGCCTATGTCTCACTCGTGAGACTTGAAGTCCTCTTCTTCTTTGGAGTATGAGAACATTCTGACTGTCATTTTCCTCCTGAGAAATCCTTATCCTAGTGCTTTCTAGAGACATGAAAAGGTTAATGTATGTGTCTCAGCACCTGTCACAATTTCAGAAAAACTCAGGTAGTTGAAAGAAGGGGGCTGCATTGCTGTGGCCACGAGTGTATGACATTCCGAGCACCATAAGCCGGTCACTATGATCCTCTCTTCCCTTCCCACACCTGGGCCTGTGGATTTGAGTAGCAGCTTCAATGAAGCATAAAGAATCACTGGAAAAATCCGCAAAAAAAGATATTCTGTGTGTGGAAGGAGGCAGCAGAGCATTGGGAAGAACCGACTGGGGAGCTGTGTGCGCAGGGAGAGATAGCACCTCATATTTATGGGATCATTAAACCTTCATGTGCTTGAGACCTATGAATCCAGAGAAGAGTCACCCAGTCATCAACTGTGAACTCTCCACTGGCATTTATCAAAGTCCTGCTCCCTTCCAAATGCTGATGTTGGGACGGAGCCAGACACTTCATGCTGAGCCACATCGGTGTAACTCTTGTTGTTTCTAAGTGAAAGGATGCCTTTCATCTGGGCAGATGGATAGATGCTTTCTCTCTCTTTCTTCTACTTTCTTCTCTCTCTCTCCCTCCTTTCCCTTCCTTCTTTTTTTTTTCTTTGCATTTAATTATTTTCTAAACAAATCCTACAGATCTTAAGATCTCTGACACCACAAGATACCAGCATAGACTTAATAGGTAAACAACCACAGAAGTGGCCCTTATTTACCACAGTGTTGCTAAATTGAACAAGAGCAGCTACAGAAAAGTGAAATAAGACCATATTATCAGAATACCACATTCTGAACCCACATTTGTAGTTTAACAACTTCTTGGCATTGAGCTAGCTACTAATTCCTCTGGGTCAGGAGACCCTTTGTGGCAGGAGAATAGGGACTTGGAGAAAGCACATTATGGTCGGGGGAGAAGGTGGCCATGACTGCAGCAGAAGACGAGCAACCTTCCCAATGGCTACTGGCATGTGAGGACGATAGAGCATCACAAGGAAAGCCCTGCTGGGCCAATGCTGGAGAGGTGGGCATCATGGAAATGGTCCAGGGCTGGTGCAGCAGCATCGTCTCCCAGCTCCCCGCCCCCGCCCCCGCCCCATTTCTCTTTCTTTTTTTAAAAAAAATTGTTGTTGTTCATTTATTTATTTATTTATTTGAGAGCGACAGACACAGACAGAAAGGTAGATAGAGAGAAAGAGAATGGGTGCGGCAGGGCCTCCAGCCACAGCAAACGAACTCCAGACGCATGCGACCCCCTGTGCATCTGGATAATGTGGGTCCTGGGGAATCAAGCCTCGAATAGGGGTCCTTAGGCTTCACAGGCAAGCGCATAACCACTAAGCCATCTCTCCAAGCCCCCATTGCTCTTTCTGGATAAACTATTTCTGTTACAATGCGTTCCTGGTACAATTCCTTATCCCGGAACAAAAGAACCTGGACATTTTAGCAGATGCCACCTTCTGTGTAATGGTTCATGAGTGGTTGTCTGGTTACTCATTTCTAAGGAGCCCATGTCAGAGGTCTTTCTATGGGCTACCCACTGAGAATAGATGTTAACAGGGAACCAATCACTCTTGTACTTGCAAGTCAATTAGTGGGGAGGAGAGATACTGCCCTGCCCATGTATCATGAATTAGATGGGGATCATGAACGAAAACCAGCACACAGTAGAAACAGAAAACAGGAATTCCTAACATATTCTGAAAAGTGGGAGGAGCCTCCCTGGAGAAATGCTACTTAGCTGTGTCAGGAAGGACAAGTAGGTGATTAGTACATGCTCAGAGACAGAGAAGTTTCCAGGGAAGTTCATGTCTACAGAGGGAGGCAGAGCAATGCATGCATGCTATTGAAAATAGTGATGTGGGGAAACTAGCTAGAAAACAACGTTCATGAAGGTCCATTAGAACCTCTGCAGAGCCCGAAAGCAGACCTCATGGTTTAGTTACTTTTCCTGTTGCTCCAACAAAGAACAAAACAACATAAGGAAGGAAGTAAAGGTTTATTTCAGCTTGCAGTTTAAGGGCGCGGTCCATCGGGGTGGGGAAGGTGTGGCGCAGCAGGGTGAGGCAGCCGGGCTCATGGTATCTGCACTCAGGAAGCAGACAGCAACGAGTGCTAGTGCTCAGCTCAGCCTGCTTTCTCCTTCTGCGGAGCTCAGGGCCACAGCCCAAGGAATCGTGCCACTCACATTAACCGTGGGTCTTCCATCGCAGATAACCAGGTCCAGAAACTCTCTCACAGACACGCCTGGGGATTTGTTTCCATGGAGATTCTAAATCCTGTTGACAATCAAGCTTAACCATCGCACTTCATAAGAAATACCCCATGCACTTAAGTGCTTCACATCCTCTAAGCGAACCTCTGTTAAATGTCAGTGAGGTTCACATCTAGTACTTTGGGACAACTGAAGCCTGGGTACTAATCAGTAGGAATAGAACCCTGGTCCTTGCTAATCTCTGAGGTCCTGGCCTCTGGTGGTGACCACAAATCAAGGTATCGGCTGTCCTGATATATTCATACAATCCACTGGCCAGGGATTCCAACTCTTCTCACTGAGGGGGTCTGCACAGGCTGAGATGGTCTTTGCCCTCCATCTGTGAGAGAATCTTACAGTCCCATCTCTGCATCCTTCTGGGTCTGGTGAACTATTACAAATTACATGGACCTGAAGCATTTATCCTGATCCAGGTAGAAATGAGCTCATCTTGGTTAGAGCCATGCTTGAAACACAAGGCACAATTCCTGGAAAGTGTATCAGAGGCCTTCTTTCTGCTCTTTGTAAAGGAATTTAGAACAGCAGTGAGTAAACAGTTTCCTTCTTTATAAAGGTTTGGACATTAAACACTTTCATTTTTACAAGCCACATATGACCACTATTTTATATTTCTTGTTTATTTGCTATAACTCTTGAAAATGCAGATAGTTTTATGAGTTCATCATTTAGAAACTGGCCACAGTCTGGATGGGTCTTGTAGGCTAGAGTTTACTGTCTCTTAATCTAGGGCAAAGCTGGACTCAGACCATGTAGTCCAATCTGATGACCCAATTTTATTTTAGTATTGATAGTTGTTGAATAGCAGCAGTATGCCTGACAAACTCCACTTGTTTAATGGCTTATATGAGGAAATGGGGCCTTTCCTTAGATTTTGTTTATATTTGCAAGCTGATAAGTTAGCCTGCCACAATTTCATGAATGATGGGAGAACTCACAAAACTCCCAGCTTAGAGAAAAAGGAAAGCTTAATATTTACTGCAAAAGCAAAAGACAGAACATAAGTTTTTGGTGCTGGTCCTCTAAACATCAACTCCCACAAGAGGACACATAAGGCCATGTGCATGTACTGGATTTCATTAGCAGGAAGGCCCCCCCCCCAAATGTTGGAAATTATTCTTTTATGGTAGGCAGAATCATGTTTGCCCTTTATTTCAGAATGAGGCAATAGCTCATCTTTCCAGGGTGTAGGAAAATGTGTACTTTGCTCCTAAGGAAGATGTCATATCTGCCTTCCAAGACTGTAGATAAGCATCTTGGAAAAGGACAGGCAGGAAAAATAACATGGTAATTAGAATTTTACTTGTAAGACATGTAGAGATATGCAATCTATTTGATATTATCTTTCACTAGGCAATTAATATCCATTTATATTAATTTTAAACTTTATCTATTTTGGAGAAACAAAACAACTAATAAGCCATTTATTGTGAAAATTACCTTTTCCCAGTGCCCTATACTTATTTGTCATCTAAGGACAGATCTATAGGTCAATGTCAGGATTAGCTGACACTTGGGCATAGGCAAATCAATTTAGGGTCCAAGAGCAATGAAAGGGAATGAAAAAGAGAATGATTCATTTGGGAAATTTTCAGGGTAGTTAGAATTGAAAGTGTAATCACAAGCGTTTTCTGAACAGAATTTAAATGAGAGTTCCCTTCAACAGGCAGCCCATTTTTCTCTCTATGTACCCCATGTGACACGCAGTTTGGCAGAATTCAGATAACAGCCCAGTGGGAAAGGCTTGGATATGCCTCATGAGTCATAGGGCAAGTCTGTAGGGAAAGCCAGGCAAACATACAAGTGGCTTAATGGAAGGTACTTGATGCCTGGGTCAAGAGCCGAAATGGAGCACCAGGAAAGGAAAGAGTAACTTCAGTTACTAAAAACGGTGGTCTATAAAGTAGCACTAAAGAAGCCCCTGTGTTAGTCAGAGTTCCAATATTGTGACAAATAATTGACATAAGTCAATGTACACAGTGGAGAGGTTCATTTTGGCTCACTGTTTTGGAAGCTTCAGTCCATGATCAATTGATCCCACTACTCTGGACTTGTGGTGGAACTTAAAGGGACATGTGCTAAAGGAAGCCCATTCACCTCATGGATAGATGTGAGAAAGAGAAAGAGGGCAGAGTTCCATTATCACTTTGAGGGCATGTCCTCTATGAACTAAAGACCTCCTGATCTCTTAAAGGTTCACTGCTTTTTAATGGCACCACTCCAGGTAAATAAGCCTTTGAGGGGCTCCAGCGCACAAACAACAGACTCATGTCCACAATTCTTTGCTCTAGAGCAGTTTTCATCTCTTTTCTCTTCGACTTAGTTAGTTATTATGTTTTCAAGTTTAGGACATCTTCTTAAAGGAAGTTCAGTCTTGAAAATTAACATCATTGGCACTCTAATTGTACATGTGTTTTGCCCCACAGCAACCTTGACAGTTAATCTCTATTGCCAACCTGATTGGATCACAGAATCAAGCGAGGGACGTGTCTCTTGAGGATTGTGAGGGAACCTCCAGAAAGGATTGACTGAGGGAGGAAGACTTTCCTCTTGAATGGGCAGCTTTCCAATGCTTGCCTACATATGTATCAAGAGTTTCTAGGGGAAAATAAATGACCCTTTATCCCTGTTGCCTTTGTCCCTTGCTGGTGAATGTAACTACCCTGCTGCCACCATCTTTCGCTGACTTCAGAACACAGCTTCTTCAACCTTCCAATGTGAAATGAAGACCAGCAGCTCTCCAGAAATCCTCTAGCACGTCAGCACCACATCGGGGCTGCTAAGTCATCCAGCCTTGAGGACTGAGCAGCCGCTGGGTGCTCAGCCTTGCTAGCATTCAGACTTCAGCCACTGCTGGCCTCCCCAGCCCATATTGTGTCAGCCAACATAATAAATTCCTTTCATAATATACATTTATTCACCCTATGGGTTCTCACTGATACTGTAATGTGTCTTATTTCGTAATAGTTAATCACCATTTCTTCAGGGTTCTTCATCATTATTGACTCAGCACTTCAGAGACCCCAAATTTCTAGATCTTCATTCACAAATAGCACAAATAACAAACACATAAAATGCTCTGCATAAACGTCAAAGAAGTTTATTTCTTAACAGTAGCAAAACAACTGTGTATGAAACAAAGTGAATTTGATTTCTTACATGTTAGTACAATCTCTGTGTTCCTGATTTATGATAAATAGTGAACATAAGAGAATTTGGTAAGTGCACATCTGTTTATTGGTCTGTATTGGTGTGGTCAGAAAAATCCACAAGGAGAAGCAGGTGGCATTTGGCATGAACATTAGTGAACATATTCACCCTTGGTTCCAGAATACACCAGCTTGAAGAAAGAGTAATTGTTCCAATACAGTAACTGGGAGGATGACTTAAAGTAATGTTTGTAAAGGGCTTGGTAATCTAGCTGGTGCATAGAAACCACTGAAAATTTGAGAATATTTAATTACATGCTTCAAGAATCACAATATAAATTTAAATTCAGAAGCAAGAAATAAAATGACTATAGACAAAATGTCCTCAAAATTTCAGTTGGTAGACACTTCAGATGATGTCCTCTTCCAGACAAAAATCACACTACCTTCTGATAGACAGCTAGACTAAGGCAGGTTATCTCGTCATTCTCAGAGATGATCTGACTACAGGATGCACATTTTGTAGGATACTTCACATTTGAGGTCCAGCCTTCCAGGCTCCAAAATGACAGCTAGTAGTGTCTTCAGGGGTCCGTGATATATCTTGAAAGGGCACATGCACATGTGCACACACACACACACACAATACCTTTTCTCTGCCTTTTAAATTAACTGTAGCATTGCAATTTCTGTTCAGCTTGGCTTTTAAGCTGCCTGTCCAGAACATTTTCAATGTCTTGCTGACAAATAAATAAATAAATAACACTGGCGAACCTGGAGAGCATCCCATTATCTATTGATTTTCTTAAAGGAGAGATTCAGTCTTGTCTGGGAAGCAGACCCGATGTTAGAGTCTGCCATGCAGTTCTCTGCTTGTTTCCTTGGCTTATCTCCATTTCCAGTGCTGTCCAACAGAGCTGTCTGTGATAATGAAAATATTCTGGATTAGTACTAACCAATAAGGTAGCCACTATCCACAGGGCAGCTGAGGAAATGGGTTTCTAACTATATTTAGTTCTCATTAATTTAAATTTAAATAGCTACCATTGGAGAATGGCCATTTGGCTCTTCACTGTAGTTTTAGGTATATCATCTGACAGTCTCCATCCAGTTGGAAAAAGTGTGAATTAAAGGGACTAGATCATTGCAAGGAAGATTCTAACTGGTCAAAGCCACTTTTGCAGGTTAACCTTCCTTGCCTTGGAAGGGGCCTGACAGGAAGCAGGACCCTTGATTAAGTCTGAAGGAACCATGGCCTAAGGCAATATATGAGGCAGATGTAGTTGATGATGCATTTTCTTACCGTTAGGGCCCTCTCTTCTCCCACTTACCTTCCACTTGATAGCTTATGAAATATGTATTCAGTGTTTTCAAACCTTGGTTCTATTACTGCTTTTTGTTTAGTGAAATCATTTCTAACACCAGGATTTTCATGAGACCCCAGCATATGAAGCTAGGATCAGTCACACCTGATCTCATATCCCCTCTTCAATCCAACATGGCCTTTTCCAGGTCAATTAGAAAACTCCAATTCTGACTCCATGAAGTAGTTTCCTGAAGCCCAAAGAAACTAAAGTGTCTAAGAGGCACGTGCTTACCAAAACAAATGGGGTCAGCATCCATGCCTCTTGTCTTCCACTTCAGTGTTCTCTACAAATCTGCTTTCTTAAAAAAAATATTTATTTATTTATTTATTTGAGAGAGAAAAAGAAAGAGGCAGACAGAGATACAGAGAGAGAGTGTGGGCACACCAGGGCCTCTAGCCACTGCAGACGAACTCCAGATGCACATGCCACCAGGTGCATGTTGCTTACATGGGTAATGGGGACTCAAACCTGGGTCCTAAGGCTTCACAGGTAGCTGCCTTAACTGCTAAGCCATCTCTCCAGCCCCTGCTTTTCTAACTCTATGAACCTTCTCATGGCCTCTAAAGGGGGCTACTTCTGCCCTTATAACACAATGGGTATTGAATTCCTGCCTGAGTTGCTCCCTATTGTTTACAAAGCAATTCTTTTGCTTCCTTACCATGCCATAGCTCCTTAAAACTCTGAGCTGCCAGGGACAAAAGATCAGGAGGAGTGCTTTTGAATGGTGTCTTCTAGATACCAAGTTGCAGATGCATTTCTGACCTCACAGCAGCCGGTACTACCTGCACAAGACCAGTGTAATATTGGGCCCATAAGCATGGTGTCATGGATGATGTAAGAAGACAAAAAAGGACATCAAAATAGAAAAGGGAATAGTTGGAAAAAAGAGAGGGTTCAGTGAAGGGGGCTGGGGGAGACAAAAGAGGGTGGTGTGAAGGAGTCATGTAGATCTTTTAAATGAAGGTTTTTTGTTTTTTGTTTTTCATGGGTTAGGGTTTTGTTGTAGCTCAGGCTGACCTGGAATGCACTATGTTGTCTCAGGGTGGCAACTCATGGTGATCTTCCTACCTCTGCCTCCCAAGTGCTGGGATTAAAGGGAGCTGCCACCATATCTGGCTAAATGAAGTATTTTTAAAGAATATATTTTATTTATTTATTTACTTATTTATTTATTTGATAGAGAGAAAGAGGCAGAGATAAGACAGAGAGAGAGAGAGAGAGAATGGGTGTGCCAGGGCCTCCAGCCACTGCAAACAAACTCCAGACGCATGTGCTACCTCATGCATCTGGATTATGTGGGTCCTGGGGAATTGCACTTAGGTCCTTTGGATTTTCAGGCAAGTGCTTTACCTGCTAAGGCATTACTCCAACCTTAAAGAAGATTTTTTAAAAATGATTTAGAGATTTATATTGTGGCCTGAATCCATAAATGATTAAAAATACACATTTGAAGGTGAGTTAGTTGATTTCAGATATAATTCACAATTGTATTATATTAGCTCAATATTTAAAAGATATTTGAGGTGGATATGCTCAGTGTGTTATACATCTGTATGAAAATGTTCTTATGTAAACATGCACGATGTACAATAAAAAGGACCACTTTAGGGCTGGAGAGATGCCTTAGCAGTTAAGCGTTTGCCTGTGAAGCCTAAGGACCCCAGTTCTAAGGTTCCATTCCCCAGGACCCACGTAAGCCAGATGCACAAGGTGGCTCATGCATCTGGAGTTTGTTTGCAGTGGCTGGAGGCCCTGGCGTGCCCATTCTCTATCTGTGTCTTTCTCTCTCTATCTGTTGCTCTCAAACAAATAAATAAAATTTTAAAAGGACCACTTTATCTGTTTGAAACAAAAAAATATTCATACAATTTTCATCCATCTTTCTTGATAGCCTTGGGTATTTTGTATTGGGCTCCAGGAAAGAAAGGTAGCCTGCTGTTGTTGTAATGAAAATATGCATATTTCTGTACCGTGACAATATTCTCTGCTTATTTCCTTCAGTTTGTATTTTGTGAGACTGACTCATCCACCATCAATAAATTTTGCTAGAGCTGGAAATGGTGGTGCACACCTTTAATCTCAGCACTCAGGCAGGCAGAGGTAGGAGGATCACCATGAGTTCAAATCCACCCTAGAGACTACATAGTGAATTCCAGGTCAGCCTGAGCTAGAGTGAGACCCTACCTCAAAAATACTAAAAAAGCTAAATAGATAAATAAAATAAAATGAATAAATTTTGCTAGTAGAAAAAGTAAGTCAGAACCATACCATTCCCGCTGTGACCACAGTACACTTAGGCAGGATGTAGGCCATCTCTGGAATGGTGGTTCTCACTGCCCCCGGCTTTACTGAAAGCTCACTGAGTGCGTGGCAGTACTGTGTGACTTCGACTCTCCTGGCATAGCTGGAGAAACAAGCCCAAGCAAATAGTGACAGGGGTGCCCGTCCTTGGGACACCTGCCTCAGGAGAATCTGTAGTGCTAACCATCTCAAAGGCAGAGAGGCAGGTTTAGGATGGCCCAGCAATCGCCTCTGATTCACACCCAGGAGCTAGCTGATTATTACCACGTATAACATACAAAGTCAGAGACTAGAAATCAGTGACCCTTTTTCTAATAGCCTTCAGTACTAAGGTCAGTGGGTACTAGAATATTCCAGGGACCTCCGCAGAAGACTTGCACTGCATGAGGCTGGTGGAAGACTGTTTTCCTGCAGCCTGCTTCCTCATACTTCTGTTCTACATTTTCTGAAGGGGATCATTAAAATCACGATAACAATAATGACAAGTATTTATTTAATATTAACTAGAAGTCTTGCAGCTTAGTCTGTATTATCTATCTTGTATCAATCTATCACTCACTCATCTATCAATCATCTATCTATCCACCTATTATCTGTCTATCTCTCATCTATCTACTACCATTACTTACTTTCTTCTTAAAATAGTTGGCACCATTAAAACCCAGTATAGAGGTGAGCAACTGAAGCACATAAGGGTAAAATAAGCTGGCCAAAGCCCAAGCAGAAGCCAGGGTGGAAACCAACAGACCCTGGCCCAGGTGTGTGGACATAGTCCTTCGAGGGCTCTGTGTTCTATTATCAGGTCCTTCACAGATGCACAAGAATCTTGAGTGTTGATTTGTTGTAATTTAGAAAACTTTCACTTTTAGCAACTATCTCCACATCCAGCATATTGAGTGTTCACTGAATAAACATGGTAATGAAAAAAGGCAAGAAAAGTTGGAAAAGACTATGAGGTTAACCACAAATACAGTAAAACCCCTCCCCCAAAACAGAGACTGGCTTTTTCCACTCCTCTTCATTGCCTATCCTCTATGGAAGTATCTGCAGGTTCTAGACACTCAGACATAAGTTCATAATACAAAACAGGTAGCGTATGAGCTGGAGAGATGGCTTAGTGTTTAAGCGCTTGCCTGTGAAGCCTAAGGACCCCGGTTCGAGGCTCGATTCTCCAGGACCCACGTTAGCCAGATGCACAGGGGGTGGGGGGCGCACACATCTGAAGTTCATTTGCAGTGGCTGGAAGCACTGGCGCGCCTATTCTCTCTCTCTCTCTCTCCCCCTTTCTCTCTCTGTCTGTCACTCTTAAATAAATAAATAAATAAATATTTTTTAAATGGAGTGAAACTTGCTTCTTTTTAATTTCCTCTTTATACTCTACCTTTTTTAAAAAAAAAATTATTTATTTATTTATTTATTTGAGCCAGATTGAGAGAGAGGAAGAGAGAATGGGCATGCCAGGGTCTCTAGCCACTGCAAATGCACTCCAGACTCCTTGTGCACCTGGCTTTATGTGGGTACCAGGGAATTGAACCTGGGTCTTTAGGCTTTGCAGGTAAGCCCCTTAACCACTGAGCAATCTCTCCAGCCATCACTGGCCATGAACTTAGGATTGTTCTTAGTGCTGGGGTTACCGGCATATGCCTCCTTGTTTTGTTCTTTTAGAGTCCGTTATTAAACTCAAGATGGATACAACACAGACCTAGGTTGATTTTCCAGGAGAAACAAGTAATAGATTGTTACTGAGCAGTGCATGGGTCTCTGGCTCTGTGCTACACAGTCTCCAAACCTTTGGGTATAATCATAAATTCTAATATCCAAGAGGGAAACTGGGGCCAAGAGAAATTGTTGAGCAGAGGGTTGGGGATGGAAAAACACGTGCATGAACGGCAAAATCTGAGCGTAGGCTGTATGTGCGGAGCTGCTAGCCTGAGCTCCCTAGGAAGTGGATCTTTCAGCAATCTGACCAGGGCTAAGCGAGGATCAGGAGGCAGACTGCCATGGGCATGGGAGGGGTCAACAGCTCTGTATTTTTTGCAGAGCTCCCCATTCATTTTGCTAGGAGCTTCATCAGCATGCAGAAGGAAGAGCAACAGAAGGAAAAACAGCCATGCAATCAACCAATCAATCAATCAATAAAATCAAAGCCAAAAGAAAAGCCTGCTCAATTGGCTGCAGCTGCCATTAATTTCAATAAAGTTCCAATTAAATTTGTTGACAGGCAGCTCATGAATCTTGGAGAGGAATGGATCACTTCAACGAAGCTTCAGTCTTCAGAGGCTTCCTGAGTAATGCCACCCTTCAATGTGCTCATGCTTAATATTGATTTTAATTTGCTGAATATACCTTGGATCATTGGGGGGACCTATGGGATTGGGTTTACAGGTAGCCTTTCCATTTGAGGGTTTGATGCATGTTAAAAACAGAATTGGGGGCTGGAGAAATGGTTTAGCAGTTAAGGCATTTATTTGCCTGTGAAGCCTAAGGACCCAGGTTTGATTCCAAAGTACCCATGTAAGCCAGGTGCACAACGTGGCACATGTGTCTGGAGTTTATTTGCAGTGGCTGGAGACCCTAGCATGCCCAATCTCATTCTCTCTCTCTTTCTCTCTCTCTCAAATAAATAAATATTTTAAAAACACAGTTAGTTAGAATACACTAATTTTAATATGCTGGTGCAAACCTGCTTACTCCTTATGACTTGCACCTTTCTGAACATCTTATCTACCCAGGGGTCACTTATGGTGAAGGTCAGTGCTTTGGAGATGGTCTTGATTACTAGACTCTAGTGAACCTGCCTAAATCCAGAAGGGAAATTCTAGACATTTCTCTCTAGCTCTGCTACTCAAGCCACTGCTTAAGAGCAACCAGGGTCAATTGTTTTCCCAACCATCCGGTGTCAAGTTGAGGCATGCCGTGAGGACTCAAGAAGAGTGCAAAGTCAGAGTCACCTACTGTATTCTCACAACACAGTTCCTCAAACCTTCTGACAGCATACATGTGAGAATTTTCTCCCCAGCATTTATTCAGCAGACTCTCCCATAGACACTCACTGGGTACCCTTTTATTCAATTCTGATACCACCAACCCAGAGATGGGAGTACAGCTCACAGGCTTAGGGCTCAGCCCCACATGGCTGTCCCACTTCAGGTTCCCACTGCAAACAAGGGTGGTGCCTGTGCTTCCGACCACTATATATAGTGGTTACCCCGTTTAACCTGTGCTGACTTCACTCACCCTTGGATAATCTGGTTCTCTTTTTCAGATGGAATCAGGACCTGAGGAGAGAAACGACCCATTGCACTTCACCAGGGCCCCAGCTGAAACCACAGAGGAATTGGAGAAATGAACAAGAGTGCTGCTTTCTCAGTGAACCTGATATCAGCACAAGGGTGAAGGAGATAGACACTGAGGATACTCAACACCTACCAAATCAGAGATCCAGAGGCTCCTAAGATCCCATCACTGAAGTAGACTTAAAATGAACCCAACATGGCTCACAGAATTTCATGGAAGAGGGGGCGGAAAGATTGTTACAGCTACAAGTTGGGACATTATGCACAGAGACATTGCCTCTCCCCCATAACTGATGGCTTCACCACACTGTACAACCCACAATCCTCATGGGGATGACCAGCGTCTTCAATGAGGAGGGTCCCTTTGGAGGAAGAGCCAGTAATGAAGGGAAGGATGGTACCAACATGTGCTATTTACATACTGAGTATGTCCATAACTAAATAAATAAAGAAAGCGAAAGAAATATTTAGCTCCTAACAATGAGTTTCAAAGATATTTTGCTGTGCCCAAGTAAAATGATACAAAATTAACAGTGGATTAGTAACAAAATTTCCATGCCAAGAATTCAAAATAGACAACATAAGTAAGAATAAGTATCCTAATTTATATTGAACCTTTGTTCTGTGTTGAAGTCCTGTATCTTTTTGAATTACCTTGATTTCTATTATTGTTATTCTAGTATCTTCATGGCCTAGGTCACTCTATGCTAGGGTACATGCTTTCTGAATGGAAAATAAGTAAAAAGTAAATAGAGGCATTACCACATTGTAATTACCACAGTACAATGCAAAGAATACAGGGTAGCAAGATTCTCTCTCTCTTCTCTCTCTCTCTCTCTCTCTCTCTCTCTCTCTCTGTGTGTGTGTGTGTGTGTGTGTGTGTACCAATTGCAGATCTGAGTATAGACAAAGGCCTTCAGATCCCCAAAGCTGAGTGTGGGTCAGTCAGATGGAGAGGATAAGCGATGCTCAGGCAGAAGCAGAAGGATGTGCTGAGTGTGCGATTTGCACAGTGCTATAAAAAGCCAGAACCTAATGCATTCTTGAAACTCTAAGAGGCGTGGTGACGAGGAAGATGGGGGCATGAAGCGATGAGCCTGTATCTGCTCGAGGTGGGGAAAGCAAAGACGAGAAACTCCAGACCGCCTTGCCTGGGTGAGCCCCGTGCTGGCACGTTCCCTCTCTTCCGGAAGAGCATGGTGATGTTCTCTGCGCTGTGAACAGCCTGCCTCCGGCTGCATCGCCATGAACTAGAAGCACAGCCTTTCCTGAGACCCCACACTGGACTGTGAACTCGCCCTTCTCCTCTCTGCAAGCCTGGATCCCTCTTTCCCGAAGGTCTGCTTTCCAACCAGGCTCTAAGATTGTCCTGCTACTCCAGTGTCCCTACATTCTAGAGTCCCAACTCACTCACCGCGATTTCAGAAACACTGCCGTACGCGGCTCAGCTCTTCATCACCTCTGCCATTTTCACACTGGCAATAGAGCATTCTGTTTCTCCATCCACGCTGGTTGCCTTTAATTCTGGCAGGAGCTGTGTAAAGTTCAAATTTGCACCCATTTGCAAATATATCCACCTCCACGTCAACTTCTGTTTTCACAACCCCTGTCTTCTTCTCAATTAAGTAGCAATAATAGTGGCTGGTATTGTTTGGGGTGTTTGGACCTGGATTAAGCACAGATTTGTCATATATTAACTCTACCATCCACTGTGTAGCCTCTCAGATGAGTGTGTGTGTGTGTGTGTGTGTGTGTGTGTGTGTGTGTGTGTGTGTTGTGAACATGAAAACACAAGAGGTAGCTGTTCAGGATAGTGTCACAATTATGTTTGAGGAATGCCCAACCTATGCTGGGTGCTCACTAGTGGGAGATACTTTCTGTATTGTAGCAACCTTGTTGATCTGAATATATGTCATGGGGGCTTTAATGCTTATCTCGTCTTGTACAGGAACAAAATGCAATAGATCACAATGACCTAATCTGCAAAAATTTAATGAACAAAATACATAAGTTGGGTATCAGATTATATTTCAAAGTATAAAATATCCTATGAGGCCATGGTGCTACAAATAAACTCTAGTGGCTTTTTAGCCTTCAGACCTATAAGAAGGAAATTTTTATTCTTAATCAAGTATCCAGACTTGGGGGTGTGGAGATATTGCTCAGTGGTTAAAGAAGCTTGCTTGCAAAGCCTAAAGGCCAAGGTTCAATTCCCCAGTACTCAGGTAAAGCCAGATATGGAAAGTGGCCCATGTGTCTGCAGTTCATTTGCAGTGGCAGGATACTCTGGTGCACCAATTCTGTCTCTATCTCTCTCCCTCTCTCCCAAATAAATATGTTATTTTGAAAAATCCAGACCTGGATACTTTGTCATAACAGCTTGAGTGGACTAAGACAGTGATTTATCAAGTCATGTCTTTCCATTTTTCTCAGTCCTCTCTTTGTCTTTTAATTTACATTTCCTGCAGCTGACAATGGGCACATGTTGTATCTTCTAGGGAACTAGGGAATACGCTCTCTAGAAACCTGACAAGTGTCCACAGCAACTGTCCTTCTAGGAGGAGATGGCTCTTCACTCAGTTTATGTTTTGTAAATATATGTTGCGAAATGAAAGTTGGTGCTAATCCCCAAAGTCTTTGTCACACCTGCACACATTTCTCAGACTTTCTCTCAGTAGCATAGAGTTTGAATAAATAAAGCACTCTGCTAGGGAAAGATCATACACACAACATTTCTTATTGTGCTCTGCTTTGCAGTATTTGACACAGCTAATATAGTACTATTAATAAAGGATGTGTAGTAAAAGAAGGTATGTCTTACTGCCTTCCCCGAGATAACTCATTTTATTCTCATAGCAAGAGGTGGGAAAATTAAATGAATTATTCTAAGCCAAGCTTGGTGGCTTCTACCTGTCATCCCAGGACTTGGTAATTAGAGGCAGGCAAGGTCTGCCTAGGCTAAAGAATGAAACCCTGTCTCTAAACCAAACAAAGTGAAATAAAAATTAAAAAAAAAAATAAATAAGTGTTTTTCCAAATGCTTACCATTTGCCATTCACGATAGTCAGTTTTATATACATTATTTAATGCAGCAACCCTCTGATGAAGAAATTATTGCTATTGCCAAGAGAGATGAGTGTTAAAGAAGCTAATTGATTTCCATGAGGCTTGTCAGTAGTTAAAGAGTTCAACCCCACATCTAATTGATTCAAAAACCTATACTTTTAACCTCCATGCTGTACTTCCTTTAATGACTTGACTTGAATTTAAATGCTCCTGCACATTATCATCAACAATTGAATTATCTCACACAGTTGACATACTTGAAAACCCCCATCTGAATCATACAGACCTGTATCCACATTCATTACTGCACTTTGGGAAGATGAAGGCACCTGTATGCTGGGCTCTCGCCCCACAATCAACACTGGGGATTTCTCCCTAGCGGGAAGTCATAAGCAAACAATTCCACAGTGGTGGAGAGCTTAGATAGCCCTGATCCTGTTCTCTCTGGTGCTTGGCTGTCAGCCACCAGAGCCAGGCTATTTTGCTTGTACCTCTGACTGTGACTCAGTAGTGCCTATAAACTGGGGTTCCCACAACCACTTCTTCAGAGCAACACTTCCATTTGATGCTTTATTCAGAAGGATATTGCAAAGGATGTGGATGAAGAGATGCTAAACTAAGGTATGGAGAGGGGTTGCTGAGTGTCCATTATCATTCAGCCCAGTGTTCAGTCACCCTGAAACTCACTGATCATAGTCCTTTTGGTATTTATGGGGACTTGATCATGTGGGCCTGATTGTTAACAGACTGGGATATCATGGTGCTTCTTGGTCCCTTGATGCAGCATTTCTTCCTCTAAGACTGTGAATAAGGAGGGTCTTACGACATGGTAAGTTGGAGAATTTTCTAATGGCCATGCCAAGACAGTGGAAGATTAGAGTTTACACGAGCTGCCTTGCAGAAGGAGATTTAGACAGGATTGTGGTAGGAAAAAAAATATGTACATATGTATACATGTATGTGATCATAATACCACAACTATACAGTACAATTATACAATGAGTTTTCTATCACTTAATATTAGTGAGGTGTGCCCTTTGTTCTAGGGCAAAGCAGCATTGTGCCTGCTTCCTTTCTTTTCTTCTTTGTTCTAGCCCTTTGCTGTCCTCCACTGTGAGGCACGTGTATAACAGGGCCCTGGCTTAACCCAGTGCTGCAGACTAGGACTCAGTCATGTGAAAGTCTCTCCTGAAGCTCAGAGGTGGCTCAGCAGAACATGTGCATGAAGGACTGATGGGCCACTTGAAGAAAACATTTACCTTGAGAAGTTGGGAATTGGGGCCATGAGCCCATCACAACAATTATGCTTCTGTTGTAGAAGATGCTTGCCTAGACAATTCTGGGAACTTCAAGGTGTTCCATGACATTTCGTCCTCTGATTCAGCTCCAGGCTGAATTCAGGGAACGTGGAGAAGGCACAGGAGCTGTGAGGAGCAAAGTGCATGTGACTGCTTCACTCACACCTGTGGGCATGGAAGCCAAAGTAACATGGATTTGGGTACCCCAAGGACATGACTTAGAGAAAAAGACATTCTCCCTACCACTTTCTTTCACTGCATGAAGGATTGATGAAAGCACAAGGCTGCCTAGATCAAATAAGGCACATCAGCAATGCATGAGATCCAGGTTGGCAAGACTTGCCTGTCCTCATGACTGAGGCACCAGCTACCAGTCGTAGAGGTAACTGTGGTAACAGGGAAGGCCAGTAGCTGTAGCAACCTAGGCGAGATCCAATGAGAAATGCCAACAGAAGTTTGTCCTTCTGTCCTGTGTACCCCCATGTGTTTTTCCTGGGGTGTGTGTGTGTGTTTGCAAAGGATTTTTACAGAGAAATCACATGTGATCACCCAGGGATGACTAGCATGCTTGGTGAATGCATGAATTTTGGCAGAATCTAAAAGATGAGAAAGAAGAAAAATATAGAAAAAATGTCTGAGTTAATCATACAATAATAACTTACACAGTTGTTTCTCTTTGATTTTAGTACCTTAATATCTTTAGAAATCTAGGATATTTCCATTATTCTTGTGAAGGGACTATACTAGGTAAGTATTTCAAGATCAAATAGCTGAAGAGTACCAGAGAGGGGAACCAAACCCAACCCTCTGATTTCCATCTTTGCTGTGTCCTTCCTACTTTTCACAAACTCAGGACATAATAAAATTATGCTTCTTTTCATCAACTAATTAGGCTTACATAATCATGATTTCCCCTTTTGATATGTTTCTTAGAAATTTGTTTACACTGGAAAAAATTTAATCTAGGTAGTGAAAATGTCTAACACATTTTCTTCTGAAAAGCTTTAGGTTTTCGATTTTTCTTTAAATTGCCTTTTGTTATAATTTTTCTTTGTACCTCAAGAGAGTGAATCAGAAATCACAAGTAAAATGGAGGTATCATATAACCTTACTTTGATTTCCCCAAATAGTTACAATGAATTTTGCTGACATCTTGATTTTAAGATATAATAATCCCTTGAGATAATGCTTGAGAGAAGTTTGGCATGACTTGGAAAACAATACTTTTGCAATGGTACACAGAAAGAATATCTAACAGTCTAATAAATACATAGAAATAAAAGTCATTGAATTAGTCAACTTTCTGTTACTGTGGCAAAACACCTGAAGTAGTCACCATAACAAAGGAAAGGATTATTTTGACTCCCAGATTTGGAGGTTTCAGTCCATGGTCACTTGATCTGTCATTTTGGGGCCTGTGCCAAGGCAGAACCTTAAGGAACCTCTCATAGTGTTACAGTCCGTCATGGTAGGGAGTATCCACTCACAGTGTTACAGTCTGTCGTGGTAGGGAGTATCCACTCACAGTGTTACAGTCTGTTACAGTAGGGAGTATCCGCTCACAGTGTTACAGTCCATCATGGTAGGGAGTATCCACTCACAGTGTTACAGTCCGTCATGGTAGGGAGTATCCGCTCACAGTATTACAGTCCGTCATGGTAGGGAGTATCCTCTCACAGTGTTACAGTCTGTCGTGGTAGGGAGTATCCTCTCACAGTGTTACAGTCTGTTACAGTAGGGAGTATCCACTCACAGTGTTACAGTCTGTCATGGTAGGGAGTATCCACTCACAGTGTTACAGTCTGTTACAGTAGGGAGTATCCGCTCACAGTGTTACAGTCCGTCATGGTAGGGAGTATCCGCTCACAGTGTTACAGTCTGTCACGGTAGGGAGTATCCGCTCACAGTGTTACAGTCCGTCACGGTAGGGAGTATCCGCTCACAGTGTTACAGTCCGTCATGGTAGGGAGTATCCGCTCACAGTGTTACAGTCCGTCATGGTAGGGAGTATCCGCTCACAGTGTTACAGTCCGTCATGGTAGGGAGTATCCTCTCACAGTGTTACAGTCCGTCATGGTAGGGAGTATCCGCTCACAGTGTTACAGTCTGTCATGGTAGGGAGTATCCTCTCACAGTGTTACAGTCTGTCACAGTAGGGAGTATCCGCTCACAGTGTTACAGTCCGTCATGGTAGGGAGTATCCTCTCACAGTGTTACAGTCTGTCACGGTAGGGAGTATCCGCTCACAGTGTTACAGTCCGTCATGGTAGGGAGTATCCGCTCACAGTGTTACAGTCCATCATGGTAGAGAGTATCCGCTCACAGTGTTACAGTCCGCCATGGTAGGGAGTATCCTCTCACAGTGTTACAGTCTGTCACGGTAGGGAGTATCTGCTCACAGTGTTACAGTCTGTCATGGTAGGGAGTATCCTCTCACAGTGTTACAGTCTGTCATGGTAGGGAGTATCCTCTCACAGTATTACAGTCTGTCACGGTAGGGAGTATCCTCTCACAGTGTTACAGTCTGTCATGGTAGGGAGTATCCTCTCACAGTATTACAGTCTGTCACGGTAGGGAGTATCCTCTCACAGTGTTACAGTCTGTCACGGTAGGGAGTATCCGCTCACAGTATTACAGTCTGTCATGGTAGGGAGTATCCGCTCACAGTATTACAGTCTGTCATGGTAGGGAGTATCCACCACTCACAGTGTTACAGTCTGTCATGGTAGGGAGTATCCGCTCACAGTGTTACAGTCTGTCACGGTAGGGAGTATCCACTCACAGTGTTACAGTCCGTCATGGTAGGGAGTATCCACTCACAGTGTTACAGTCCGTCATGGTAGGGTATATACACTAGAGCAACATGCTTGTATCATGACAGCTTGAATGCAAAAAGAGAGTTAAGAAGGAGCTCAGATACTCATGTCCTCTTCAAGGGCACATCCCAATGGTCTAACTTCCTTCTTCTAAGCACTACTTCTTGAAGGTCCATCACTTCCCAATAGCATTTAAGATGATAAGCAAGCCTTTTTCTAAAGATACTTCAGAACTAAAGTTCAAGAAAAATAACTGTGAAAGTTATTAAATCAGGATAACGGAGAACACACTTCCAAACCACAGCTATCGTAGGGTGTAACCCCAAATCAACATAAAGTAACAAGATATGCTTAATAATCATATTTCCATTGGCTGGCTGAGTGCTTCTTTGATTTAATGAAATTAGCCAAGTAACAGGGGCGGCATCTGAGTTTAAAGAAGTATTATTTGGGCATATCTTGACAGCAATAATGTAAGATGAGGAAAGATTATTTGCTAAGAGGAAGGAGTAAAATTAATGAAGTTATACATCTAAAAAGGGAGTAATGAGTTAAAACTGGATCTGAGAGTGTTTCTAAAGTGAACAAAGCCAAAGAAACTATGTAGTTAGAAGTTCTTGGAAAAGAAGAGAGATCTTGGAAACATTAGAGCTTTGACGTGCCTGTGAAGACTCAAAGCATCAGCATGGAGATGGCATGTTTAATAGGACAATGGGAGCATTGCAGTATCTCATGAAGAAAAGATGAGTGGAAAACCACTGACCTGAGACTGCCATCCTTCAGATATTTGTACCATTTAAGATTCAGGAAGAATCCATGTGGAATTAAACGCTAGGATGTTGCAGTGAATTTTATTTAAGATATTTACACAGAAAAGGAAAAAAAAAAAAACTTCCTGAAAATGATGCGTGACTCTGCAAGCATGGTAACAATGATAGCAGTATTTGATTTTGAATCTTTCTGAGTCTGTAATCCAAACATAAACAGCAAATAGATGGTAGGCAAGTAAATTAAGAAATGGAAGACATTTGATTATGGTAACATGAAAAAAGTGTCTCCACAGGTTTGAAAATATAAGACATTGAACATAAATGGCCAAGAGTTAAACAAGCACATTATCCTAACATTTGTGCAGGACGAAGGAATGAGACATTTTTAGAAAGCCAATAGAATGGGAAGAAAAATCTAAGGTATTCAGTAGAAAGCAATACAAAGAATCTGAGAGTGTTCAGGGCTTTTCTTCTACACAGCAGGTGAGTAACAGGAAGGGACTCAAGTGCCCCGACCTCCTCTAGCCTTTGTCACAAGTGGCCTAACTCCCTTCTGCTAGACCCCATCTCCTGATGGCTCTAATACTTCTCAGGAGTGCCACAAACAGTGGATCTTTTAACGTGTAGGTGAGTATTCAATGGGTAGACAAACTTTCTCCTTGTGAGCTTTCCAAAATGGAAAAATGGCCTCGCACAACATGGTTTTAGACTCCCAGAAAACTGCCAGGGACAGAGATGCCCATTGGAAACATGCCTGTAATCCCAGCAGTTGGGAAACTGAGGTGGGAGGATTGCCAGCCAATGTCATGTAGCAAGACATTGTCTCAAAACAAGCAAATGAACAATGACAAGATCAAACAAACAATCACAAAATCTCTCGGAAGCAGGATAAAAATTGATTACCCAAAGGGAATAGCAATGAAGGAAAGAGAAGTTTTGAAACAAGTAGCATGGGGAACAGAGCTCCTCTCTTTTCAACATTTCCCAGAAATAACAGAAGAGGGAGCTCCATAAAGTTCAAAAACTGTTATGAGAGGTCTCAGAAGTCAGCCTTGCTTAAAAATGAACATCAAGAAGCTTTACAGGAAAACGAATGATAGACAAGCAACTAAACCCAAGACCACACAAATTAGGGTCAGAAAAATGAGAACAAGAAGCAGGATAAAATGAAGATAGATGAAGAAAACATGTCATAAAAAGATGTCCCCCAAAATATAATAACTCTATACACACTATTTCAAAATAAGCAAGGAATTAAGAAAAAAAAAACATAAAATATGTGTGACATATGAACCTGAGTTTAAAAAGTCATTAATAGATGAAACGACCTAAAAAAGACTACAAACTAAAAGAAGATTATCTTTAGGACACTAATCTGGAATGTGTGTAACAGCAAGGAAACTTAACAAATAATGCTATGGGAAAAATAACAAAGAAAAACAGTCTTTAAAAATATGAAAAACTGGTGCTGGAGAGATGGTTCAGCAGTCAAGGCACTTGCCTGCTAAGTCTTATGACCCAGGTTTGATTCCCCACTATGTATACAAAACCAGATGTACAAAGTGGCACATGCACCTGGAGTTCATTTGCAGTGGCTCAAGGCTCTGGCACACCTATTCTCTCTCTCTCTCTCCTTGCAAATAAATAAATAAATAAAAATATTAAAATATGAAGAATTATAGAAAGCTAAAAAACTGTTAGAAATATTGGAAAAAAATAAAAAGAACAATGAAGACCTAAACTATAGAAGTAGTGGTCTCCCACCTCAACTCTACTACAACCTAGTCCCTTTTGCACATTGAAAATACTTCTACTAAAAAAACATAAGTGACTTAAAACTTTAAAAATTCAAATAATGACCTAACCCCAGATGAACAAATCACAAGAATCATGAGTACCTACCGAAACATAACTCCTCCAGAATTATCAATCCTATAGCAATGCCTCCAATGAGAGAGAATTAGATGAAATCCTAGACAAAGAATTCAAAAAGAACAGTAACAACTATGTTTGAAGAAATTAAAGAGGACATTGATAAACTCCTGAATAAATTCTCAAAGAATACAAACAGCTAATTTAAATAAGGAAATCAATACAAGACATGAAAGTAGAATTCAATAAAGAGAGAAATTATAAAAGCAAAAATCAAACTGAAATACTGGAAATGAAAAATTCAATAAGACAAATGCAAAGCTCCACAAAGCCTCACCCAGTGAATGAATCACAGGGAGGGTAGATCATCAGGGCTTCATTGTGGATGAGGAGCAGAGAAAACATAAGAGTCAGAGGATGAGGAGTACGGGGAAAGCTGTCTTCAGGATATGACATGGCTGCTGCAGTCATGACTTAAAAGTGATTGTCGTTACCTTCATGAGGCTTTCACTATATTGGGCTATTCACCATTCCATCATGGATGATGGAAGAGGCCCTCATTCCTACTGGAGGAGTTATTGGCAGTTACTGGCTGCTGGGGAAGCAGCAAATATTTTCTGTGGTGGTTGGTGTAGGCACTGGTAAGTTGAACGTGCTGTGATAAATTACTCCACTTGTGCTCATGCAGGCAACTTTAACTAAACTCAGAGTCATACAAATATGCAGGAGAAAAAAAAAAACACAACAAAGACGAAAAGAGACTAGTTGAGAAGTAGACGGGGTTCAGTGGAAGGGGAGCAGGGAGGAGACAAGAGAAGGTAATAGGAGGGTGTGATGATGAAGGTGCATTAGACACATGTATTAAAATTATCAGTAGTAATAAAAAATATCAGGGCTTAAAGACAAGGTTGATAAGGTAGAATAAAATGAAAAATTAATTAAAATATACAAATGAGACATGAAAGATCTTTGAGACATTATGAGAAGACAAAAATCTATGAATCATGGGTATGTGAGGAGAATTTTATGTCAAAGAAGACATGACATGTTAAAGGCACATAAATATGTTCCATAAACTTATAACAGGACGTTTCCAAAATCTAGAATGAGATGCTCATTTAGATACAGGAAACATTTTGAACCTGACAGAGAAGACCAGAAAAACACTTTCCCATGTCATAGTGAAAAAAACTAAGCACACAAAGAAAAAAAATATATTGAAAACCGCAATAAATAAACACTAACAAAATAATAAGATATGCCCATCAAAATAATCATATATTTTTCAATAAAACTATTAAATGCTAAGAGAACTTAGAATGATGCATTCATGTTCTGGAAGACAGTAGCTGCCTAGCACAGACTGTTGTATACAGCAAAGTTATTTGTCATAATTGAAGAATAAAGTAAAACGTTCTCTGATAAAAGAAGACTAAAGGGGTTCATGATCACTAAACAGGTTCCACAGAAGATACTGGCTGGAATCCTTCAGACTTACAGAAAGGCAAACACATCCATAAGGCTTCAGGAAAGAATAAATCATGCTAGAACTATAGTTAAGCAAATGAGGCATTAGAAACCACAAAACATTACAAAATCATCAACATGGTAGGAATTAATACTTAACTTTCAATAAGAACTATGTATCAGTGGTCTCAGTTCTCTAATAAAAAGACACAATCAAGCAAAGTTTAAGAAACAGAATCTGTCTAGTTATTGCAAGAAACACATCTCACTATCAAGCAATGATGCTACCTCAGGGTAAAAAGATGGAAAAAGGTATTCCAAGCAAATGGAACGGGAAAGTCATTGTTTTAATATCTGAGAAAAAATAGATTTCAAGTAAAAATTACTCAGAAGAAGTAAAGACGGTCACTTCTGTAACAGCAAAGAAACAGTTAATTGTGTGAAAAGCCAGCCAACTGAATGGAAGAAATACTATGCTATCTATAACTCTGACAGTAAAATTAACATACAGAGCATGCAAAGAATTCCTCCAACTAAATAACAAGGAACCAAATAACCCAGTCAATAAATAGGATAATAAAATGAGCATATAAATCTTAAAGGATGAAATACAAATAATCAATAAACATATGAAAACATGTTCATCTTGACAATTATATAAATGCAAATGATAGCTACATTGCTCCTACATCTTACTCCAG
Organism: Dipus sagitta; assembly: GCA_036346955.1. NCBI lineage: Eukaryota > Metazoa > Chordata > Mammalia > Rodentia > Dipodidae > Dipus > Dipus sagitta. The sequence continues at coordinate 321,339,239 of CM070770.1, forward strand.
CCAGAAAGATAGCCATTAATGAAGCAAATAACAATGAAAGCTGGTGAGGATGTGGACAAAGAAGACCCTTATACATTTCTGGAGGGAATGCAGGGCCTGGGGGTGCTAAAAATACTAAACATAGGTCTTCCATATAACTCAGTTATGCCACTCCTGGGCATTTGTCTAAAGACTACAGCTCAACATATCACAGAGATACTTTCATAGCAATGTTCATTGCAACACTCTTCACAACAGCTAAGCTATGGCAACAACCTTGGTATTCAGAAACAGAGGAATGGATAAAGACTATTGGTATATATGTACACAACGGAATTTTCCAGCAATAAAGAATAATGAAGTTATGTCATTCACAGGAAAATGGATGCAACTAGAGATAACTAAGAAATTCTCAAAAAGACAAAGATTATGTTTCTTTCATTTGTGATCCCTAAATTGTATATAGATAGACAAAATCATGCAAATGTATATGATGTAACAAGAGCTTTAGGAGTGCACAGCCAGAGAAGAGAAAGAGAAAACAAGTTCTGGAGAACAATTTTTAAACACAACAGATACACTACAGAACTGATAATGATCATCTAACAGTGGGCAGCAGGTAACTGAGAGCCAAGATTAGAAGGATAAAGAACACAGACAAAATGGTCACCATTGTGCAGTCATTCGAAACATGCCTTTCACAATCCCTCCTTGAAACATTTTAGAAAATAAACTTGAAACAACAAAAGTGATCAGAGATTAAGTACAAAGTATAGTCAATTGGTATCAAAATAGAAAGTACATGGCATGCAACATATGTATGGTATGACAATGTAAATATAACATACTTTAAAAAATTAAAATAGAAAAAAGTATATAAAATTTTATCTTTTAATTACAATGGTTGGTGCTACTATTAATATTATGACATTTTTATATTTAATATACAACAAATGAGTTTAATATTTATTTTATTTTTTCTTATCTTATGCACCTTTGTGTCCCTGGAAACCTGGAATTGGTGGTATTGTAGAGAGGAACAACAGATGTAATTACTATCAGAGTTCATTAACAGCTCTGTAGTCACAAATTGAACCAAAAATATAAGCATGAACTTAACAAATATCAATGGTGGATGAATGGATAGATCGGTAGATAGATGATAGAAGATAGATAGATTATAGACAGATAATAGAAAGAAATATTATATATGATAAGTGGATGATAGATAGATCGATAGATCGATAGATAGATAGATAGATAGATAGATAGATAGATAGATAGATAGATAGATCTGTCCACTTATATTATATGACAGGGAATGGTAACTAGCTTCCAAGATTGTAATTTTGAGATACAATTTTCCATTAAAACATAGCAGTGTGTCTTAGAGAAATAGCTGACTCAACATCTAGGCAGGAAAAGACAAGAGAATTTTGCATACAAATACCAAGGCAAATGTCCAAATCTGGTAATATCGTGTGTGGTGGTTTGATTCAGGTGTCCCCCATAAACTTAGGTGTTCTGAATGCTAGGTTCCCACATGATGGAGATTTGGGAATTAATGTCTCCTGGAGGGAGTGTATTGTTGGGGGCAGGCTTTTGGGTGTTATAGCCAGTTTCCCCATGCCAGTGTTTGGCACACTCTCCTGTTGCTAATGTCCATCTTATGTTGGCCAGGGGGTGATGTCCACCCTCTGCTCATGCCATCATTTTCCTTTGACATTGTGGAGCTTCCCCTCTAGCCTGTAAGCCAAAATACAACTCTTTTTTCCAGAAGCTGCTCTTGGTTGGGTGATTTCTACCAGCAATGTGAACCTGACTGCAACATCAGGTGAAAATGACACTAACTTGGAAACAATTCCATTGTCCACAGAGGATAATTTGAGTTTAACTAAGTTCAGGGCTCATAGGTGGGGGTAGGGTGGGGTGGGGAGGATGGGACGGATGGGAAAGGGAGTGCATTAATCAAAAAGCACAGTATCTGGGTTCTATGGGAGGAAACTGATCTATTGCACTGTGTGGTGACTATCATTAATAAGAATGTATTCTGGGCTGGAGAGATGGCTTAGTGGTTAAGCGCTTGCCTGTGAAGCCTAAGGACCATGGTTCGAGGCTCTATTCCCCAGGACCAACGTTAGCCAGATGAACAAGGGGGCGCATGCATCTGGAGTTTGTTTGCTGTGGCTGGAGGCCCTGGTGTGCCCATTCTCTCTCTGCTTCTCTCTTTCTGCTATTCTATACTTCAAAATTGCTATAAGGGTAGATTTTCAATATTCTCACCATTTTATTTCATGTAATCTTTCTACAGTGGTTATAAGTATATCACAAGGTCACATTGTACTCCATAAAATACACACAATTATTACTTGTCAATTAAAAATGAATACAATTTTTAAAAGCATGGACCACCTTTAACTCACTTAGGTCCAGATATTTTTATTTTTACTTTACACTAACACAAGAATGGCACAAGCATGGCGGAAAGCTCATCTGATGAACATCCCCAAACACTACACTGTAATTCTGCTGAAGGGATTGAACTTTATACCAAAACTGCCTCTGGATCTAGCTGTCTGTTTTCAGGAAATACAGAGGCCAGAAGAATGCATTTGGGTACATGATGGATGTGAAATCTGACAAACACAGGCAAGGAAGAATGCTAGAGTCGAACCAAATCATTTATCAACAAATAATTGTGAGGGAAAATATAAAACCCTGGACTGAAAAAAACATACATGCTCATAGTAGTACCATTCACCATATCCTAACAGTGGGAAAAACCCAACTGTCTCCTAATGAGAGTATAGTAGAAAGTGATATGTCTATAGGATAAATATTACTCAGTCTTAACTGTGAAAGGAATCTTGATGCATGCCATAGCAAGGACTTTGAAGGCTTTATACAATAAAATAAGGCAGTTGGAGGAGGACAAGTATTATATAATTCTCCATCTGTGAGCTTTCGACACCAGTCAACTTTATAAACACAGAAAGGAGAATGATACCTTGCAGGAGCTAAGGGGAGTCTGGAGAGTTGCTTAACAGGTGGAGAATTCCAGTTCTGCAATTTGGAAAGATCTAGACGTTGGAGATGGAGGGACTGCAACAAGAATTTGCTTACTGCCAATGGAGTGCTCTCATTAAAATGGTTAAATGGTAAATTTTATGTCACATATATTTTACCACATTATAAAATTTAATTAAAAGAGACTTAGAGCAGAAAATTAATTTTTTAATGAGAAAATATAAATTATGGTATATTAACGATCAAACTTTAAAGAAAAGAATTACTATAAAAGTAAAAGGAGAGTTTGGGGAGACATGTACATCAGTAAAGTATGCTTCACAGACATGAGGACCTGAGTTCAGATCCCCAGTACCAATGTAAAATGCTGGGTGTGGTGGTGACTACCGATTACAGTTCCCTTCTCATTGCTGGGACAAACACTTGACTAGAAGCAGCGTATAGGAGGAAAGGGTTTCTTTCAGTCCTACCAACTGTAGGGGAAGCTTCATGCAGGTGAAAGAAGCTGGCTCACTTCATCCTGCACCACGCAGAGAGACAACAGCCAGCACCTGCCACCACAGCCAGCACTCAAGCCGGCTCTCTACACACCTCTTAAGGCTGGACTCAAGATCCACCCCCAGTGACGCATCTCCTTCAGCTCCCCCTGCTGAAGACTAAGTAGGAAGCTTAATAAAAAATACCTCAGTCTGTGGAGCCATTTACATTCAAGTCACCACACCACCTATAATTACAGGTTTAGGGAGGCACAGACAGGTGGACCCCTAAAGCTTGCTAGACAGCCAGGCTAGACTAATTGAGCTCCAGATGAATGAAAGACCTTGTCATAAAAAGGGTGGACTGTGCTCCTCAGGATGATAACTGCGGCCATCCTCTGCCCTCCACATGGGCATATGCCAACATGAATACACACACATATTAAGAAAAAGCAAAAGAATTCAGGCTATGTTTGGAGGCAATGATGGACATACATAGAGGGTGGTTTTTTTTTTATTATTTATTTAGTTTTTCAAGGTAGGGTCTCATTCTAGACCAGGCTAATCTGGAATTCACTGTGTAGTCTCAGGGTAGCCTTGAACTCACATCAATCCTCCTACCTCTTCCTCCCCAGTACTGGGATTAAAGGTGTGTGCCACCACCCCTGACTATAGAAAGTTTTATGGGGCAGGGAAAGTACTGACCTGGGTGGCACTTATAAGGCTCTTGACTTTAAAATAATTCACATCATTGTGTATTTGTCTCATGTATATTATTTTATACATATTATATACATATATGATATATGTATATTATTTTGAACAGTAAAAGTAAGGAGAAGAATAGGAAATACATGACATGAATGTGTGCAGATGCCCCAAATAAAGTATTACTTACATTTTATTTGGTTGCATCACTGTTACTGGGCTTCATTACCAAGATATTTATCTTATGCTTGGTCTTCCATTCGACATTTCTTTCATTTGTCCATTCATCATGTATATCAGTTACTTCCTCATTGCTGGGGCAAGATAGCCAACCAGAAGCCCCTCCAAGAAGGAGAGGGGCTTAGTGGTGCTTACAATTTCCAGCGGAAGTTGAAGTTTGCATCCCATTACACCAGCAGAGAGAAAGCAGAAGAGAGCAGGGTGGAGAGTAGGCTATAACACCCAAAGGTCCACCCCCAGTGACACACTTCCTAGAGCAAGGCTCCACCTCTTAAAGATGCCACAACCTTCCCAAATAGTACTACTAGCAGGAAATCGAGCCACACCAGTGTAAATTGTGTTCTAGTCATCAGTAGCAAATTACTAAAGATTGTGGACAGACACTGTTAGTGATTCTCCATCCACTATTCTTCACAAAATCCACTTTCTTTGACTTCTCTGAACTGCTCTATTCTTCTGGGTATGATCTTATGCCTCGAGTTTCATAGTCCTCCGGTTTCTCATTCAGTTTCAGCAGAGAAAGCCACCATTAGAAGATTTTTAGATGGGAAGAGAATGTAAAGCATGCCTCACCTCACTTTCTGCTTTGTACTCTACTCAGTGATGGCTTGTCCCTCTGTGCCATAAACTAAAGACATGCTCAAAAATACAAAAAAAAAAAAAAAATCACCAAAGGGACACATGAAAGATCCCAATGACCAAACACAACAATTTGAGAAGCAAAATTTCCATATTGCATTCTATCCCATAGTATGAAATATTTAATGAGTCCATGTTGATGCAAATAAATAAGTGAATAAATAATCAAGCACTGAAAGCCAGGAAGGATTTATTCCCTGTATCATTTAGCTTTGCTATGTGGAGTCAATTTCATATGAGGGGATGCTCACAGATCTAATTAGCCGGAGATTTTCATCCCACAAGCACATGGAGGCAGTGGTTGGCTCACAGAGATCCAGCAAGTGGAGAAGTTGACTTCCATTTCTGGAGCAAAGTGGCCCACCAACAATGCCCCTGCACTCACTGAGACAGAGGAAGAGAGCAAATGGAAGGGCAGACCTTTGCAGCTCTGGCTCCAGCTCTGGGGGTCTCCACGGATCCGCAGGCCCCACCTGCAGGCTGGGCTTTGAGATTCAGTGGTTTGGGTGGTATGCAGCGGGAAGGGTTAGAGTGGGAGGTGCGTGACCAGACCGTTCAGTGAAGCTGCCACATTGCAGCATTCACTACTAGGCCAGCTGTGAGGATGAGCAAAGAGAACCTCCAATTCAGGCTCGGAAACAGACATGCCCAGAAACTCCACACTAAGGGCTATATCTTAACTCCTTTCTATACTGAGGAAAATGCCCAGCTCCAGGTAAAAAAAAAAAAAAAAAAAAAGAAAATCAATAAAACTGTGTATGTATTTTGTACCCATGGATTCAACCAACCAAAGTGGTTCTCTCCCCTCATTCATCTGGGAGCTGAGGCTGTAGCTCACGGTAGATAATTTATGTAACATGAGTGAGATTCAGTATTTGAAGGCTAGCACTGGAAAAGAAATCAAAAATGGCATTTGAACTGAATATGAAAAGACATTTCTTTCTGGTTTATGCCTAAATGGTGAGGCATCACAACTATTTTCATAATGTTAATTGCATTATTTTGACACATCTAGAGATAATTTCAAGTCTGTGATAGGATATGCACATATTATAGAATACTGTCATTTAACATAAAGGTCTCAAACATTCCAACAGCATCCTGAAACAAACCCCCTGCAGAGACTGAGGGGTAACTCAGGTGACTATAATTCATATTTGAAAAGAAGTATGAACCATCTTGGTTTTAGTTAACTAAATACAAAACATAGCACCCTGAAAATGAAAGTGACATTTACAAATAAATTTTCCTATTAAATCTTGCGAGCTATCATTAAATGTGTTTTACAATGTAACTTTAATTTTGCTGCTTTGAAAGTCACTGGCATCCTAAGCATTTTCTATCTTTTTTTTTCCCTCAATTTATACTTCCTTCCTGTTCACAGATGGAAAAATGGGCAAAGAACACAGATATTTATATAACACCCCAAGACTCTGGTAATTCAGAGTGGATGTGTGAATAGCATATGTCCTCCAAACAAAGAGGATCAGAATTCTAAGTGTCCAAGCATGACGCAGATGACTAGTGAAGTGTGTCCAATAACCCAGTAGGCTGATAAGTTCACCATGACATATTCCAGACAGCAGCCCCGTCGGCAATGCAGAAGCTGACCCGAGAGCAATGCTCCTCCTCCTCTGCCACACGAGGACTCTGAAAGGAGCAGAGTGGCGGTTAGCACAGCCAGCGTTGGGAGTCCTGCAGCCCAGCTGAGCTTCCTTGCAAACCCCAGGTGCCGGTTTCCAAAAGCACTGGGTAAAGGTGGATGCAAGTGCAGCAAACACCACCGCAAGGGCGTTAAATGCCAGTAGGAACTCAAAGACAGAGGCCAGGGATGCTGCCTCATTCCCTTACAACTAACAGTCACCTGGACCAAACGTCACCAGTACCATGACTGAGAAACTGCTCTAAAGCACCAGGTAAATGGGAGCCACCAGTAAATAACTGGATCCCCGGTAGGCAAGAGAAAAGTTTCCCATCCGAAGGCAGGTAGGTCATGTCGCAGGAAGCCCAGAGAATGCAGGAGTCAGGTTTGCTGTGTGATGTGTGCTTTGCTGAAAGGTTCTGAGCTTTGATTACTAAGCTGACATTGTGTGGGAAGGGAAGAGGGTGTCCAAAGACCCAAGGGAAAACAGAACCAAGAAAATGATAAGTGCACCCATTCGGTCATTACTCCCACACTAAACGGGTAAATACCGACTTTTCTGATGAAACAAACAAACAAAAAACAACTTTGGTAGATAAGACAAATAATTTGCATGGCTTTTGACAACTATGGATTAGAATTTTGCAAGTCATCTTGGGCTCCTTTCAAAGCAAAGCCTGAAATTAAGTTGAATAACCACATGTTCCAGAAAGTAATGGGAAGCTTTAAGAAGAAAACTTTAAATAAAAACAAGTGGCTGGAGAATAGGTACTTTTATATATTTATGTACTTCCAATTCTTAATATATATACAAAAGTACAGTTCAAAAATCAGAAGCATCTACCAATATATTTGGATTCTTTTTTGTTTGTCTGTTTGTTCGAGGTAGGGTCTCACTCTAGCCCAGGCTGACCTGGAATTCACTATGTAGTTTCAGGCTGGCCTTGAACTCACAACAATCCTCCTACTTCTGCCTTCCAAGTGCTGGGATCAAAGGTGTGTGCCAACACACTTGGCACATATTTGGATTCTTAAACATTTGAAAGCAATACATTTGGAGAGCTTTGGTGATTGTCCAGGAAAAGCTCAGGTTTCTGACTATTATTGCTACACTGCCTATGGGACTTTCTCTGGTCAGTAAACATGACCCTTGCAGAGTTCCAACATGTACACCTGTGTCATTGGTTTTGACATGTCCCTGGTGACTCTCTGTGAGAATGATATAACCTGCTGGCTGTTCCCCTATCTTGGGCACAAATAAATGAATGCAAAACCTCCTGGGCCTACGTCCTGCTGGAGCCGTGCCTGCAGCCCCAGCCGACCCACCCTGGCTCCATTCTGCCACAGTGTGCTAAACACAGCAGACCTAATAAACAGTGATGCGCTCAAAAGCAGACTTCTGTGGGAATTAGCCGCCATAGACTTGGAGATAGCTTGCCAATCATTTTAGGCTTTTTTTTTTCAGGCATTTAACTAGGAGCAGCCTTTCCTAGAGCCTTCGCTGGGTGGCACGTTCTCTTTGAAATAAAATAAGCTCTGGTTTGCAGAACAATCCTGTAGCGGTCTATTGTATGGTAGGTGAGGGAAAATGGTGAGTGCTTCCATGTCAGTCTCTGTCCCAAAACAGTGCTCCCATCTGCTTAGTGAGGTTGGAGACTTGCCACCATGACAGAAGAGCACTTAGATGGACAACTGATGAGCTGCTCAACGTCTATTGATGCGTTGCAATCAGAGATCTCATTTACATAAGATGAGGAAGAATTCAATCGCATCTTAATTGTGATCTCTGCAAATGGAATTGGATTTTAACATTCAGGTCAGTGGTTGGAATGCAAAGACAACTTCTCAAAAGATTTTATTATTCTAAAATTAATTTGGCTCCTTACCCACAGGAGGAGGGTGGTGGAGAGCCCGGTGTGAATGTGCTGCGCAGGGGAGCTATACTGGGCTCTGTGGGGTTACACAGGCACCCGTCCAGCAAGCCTGGGGAGGCTGTCGGGTGTGCACAGGGGATCCGCTGTCAAAGGTGAAGGTGCACGAGGAGGCAGTCGCAGAGGAGGGCTATGCTTACGATAAGTTACAGACATGTACCTTCAGTCACCTGCCCTTACCTCCTGAGGGCAGATGGAACAGAATGAGTTGAGAAACAGTAGTCTCAAGTTAGCAAGCCCTAGGCTCAGAGAATGCTAGACCCCAGAGCCACCTGAGAGGCCAGGGACTCCAATCCAACCTATGGCTCCGAAAGCCAGGTGGCTGCCAGGGTTGTAGGAAACTGAACCTCAAATCTGACAGTCCACCTGCATTCTCTGATTCCTAATTCCAGGTGTTCCCTTGATTTGTGGTCTCTCTCTCACACACACAGTCTGCCTGACTGGCCTGCTAAGGGAAAGAGTAGTCCCCCTTGCTTAGTTACAACACCAGTATGCCCTTGGGGACCTGCTGGGTAGCCTTTCACTCAGAATTGCACTGGGGGCTCTCCCATATCAGCTCCTCTCCCATTCTAGAGTTCAAGTTTCCCTTGAGATACTCTGACAGAGCTGTCCTGGGGATCCTATGGTCTCCCAACCATGCTTGCCAAGGCAGTGAGGTTGTGTCAGACAAGGATGCACACCAGTGGCTTCCGGCAGGTGATGGTTACATAATCATCCATCCTACCAGCCACCCAAGCGGAAGTGCTGGCCTATGCTGCTGAAGAAGAGAAAACATGCCAGGGGCAGTATGTGCCTGGGGTTCTCATGCCCTCTCCCTCTCTCTCCCACTTTCTCTTATCTATCTATCTACCTATGTATCTAATCATCTATCTATAAATAAATAAAATCACTGTCCCTTCCTCCATCCCTCCTTCTCTCTCTCTCTTTCTCTTTTACCTATTGGGGATCTATCCAACCACACTAACTTTTTTTTTAATGTTGTCAGAGGAAATTGGAGAAAAGACTTGCTCTGCCAGATTTGGGATAGTCTAAAATACAAAGGGCTTCAGCCTTTTCTGGGCTTGGGGATAAGTGTTTATTTTTATCATTGTTTATGCTTTATTCTCATTTCAAGTGGCAAGCGCTCTGTTCAGTTTTTCTCAGTGAAGCAAGAACAGACTGATTGGCCCTCTGGGTGTCCGAGAATGAAAGGTCAGCCATCCACTCTGCAGACACATCCACTGGGGCAGACAAAGCCCAGAAAGGCTGTGACCTGAAAAATCCCCTCTTGTCATGCCCCTTCAAATACTGTCCTCTGACAGGGACTGATTCTCAAGGCCAGCAAGCATGGAGAGGGCATAGGGTAGGTCTTAAACGAAAAAGAGAGAGAAGATAGAAAAATGAGACAGAATGGAGGTAGAAAAAAAGGAGAGGTGGCATGTGGCTCTTCCTTCTTTGAGAACTACTTTTACCAGGGCAACAACTAGGCCAGGAGAAAGCTGTTCTTGGATCCAATGCATTGGGTAATATCAAATATGTATACCTCTGGCTTATGCATAACTCATTTAGTGAGATCTCAGAGGGAGGCTTTGGTCACTGGTAGAAGAAAGGGTTGCCCAATGGAGCCATTTCAGGGGCCTGGAGATGATTCCATGGACAACAGAACTTCCTCCTGGCTCATTACAGACATTTACATAACATGGAGTGAAGGCTTGGGTTTCATTATCAGCTGCCTTCGGGAGCCTTCTGACCTTTCATAACAGCCAAACATGGCAACATATATAGGCATGGTGTGGCCTTTTCCAAATCCCATTTCCCTAGATATTGGCTGTTGTGTTTTATCACCATTCACCTCACATACTCGGAGTGGGTGGACTTTATCCACCAGCGCTTCAAAGGTCAAACAGGGAGATTGAAGCACGTGCTCTTTCAGATGAGAGTGGCTTGGGTTTTGCTTTTGTTGTTTTACTGTTTCATTCTGTTTTGATTATTTCCACATCCACTGGAGACTGAGTTTCCCAGAAATGAAGGTTCCATGCCCATAAAGCATGGTGTTTGATATCGCCCCATCATAGGCGATATTTGACGGGCTTCTCATGCAAGGAATATCCTTAATTAGGGATTCTTTTCAAAACATTTACTGAAGTAAGCCCATTTCCCCCACATATGCATCGACAGGATAGAAAAAGGCATCTCAAAATGGAAGAATAGCACATTTCATCATCTAAGGTAGTAACATGTTTGATAGTTTTGTTGATGGAAGCTATATAAAAAAAGACTGTGATATTCAGGGGTAAAGGAAAGGACAGTCCCATCTTAGCTCCTCAAAAACAAGATGGATCAGGTAATAGAAATGACACTTGGCCTGGTCTCCGCATTTTTGTGAAGGATCCCATGGAAACCAAAGAGCAAGAGGGTTAGGACTCCATTGACAAGTTCATCCCAGGGATTTTTCACTTGTGTGCCTTTACATTTCTCACAGTTCATTCTGAGGAACAAAGAAGAGACAAACTCACTCTAACAAGTAAAGTTAGAGAGCTACAGTGTACTAAGAAAGCCATTCTGGAGGGCCAGCAGGAAATGCCAGTGAGTCACCGGGACATCCTTGAGTGGCAAGCACCTGGCACCACTGGAGTGGCCCAGTGCACAAAGCCCCACCATGTTGTGAGGAGCCCCAGCACTCAGGGTTTAGGCTCGGAGCGGCCTGAGGGAAGCACAGCCCTATATGAGCACCAAGATGGAATTGAGCACACAGCATACACAAGACGGTAGCTTCATCAGATTTTTTGCCATATAGATGTTAAAGTGATGCACTCCCAAGGGCCTCAAGCATCCTCTTCGGTGCACACAGGGACAGGGGAGAATGATTTTAATGAGAGATATCAATGTGAACTCATGCAAAGTAGTACTAGATCATGAGAGAAATGGAGTTTGTTAAGGAGTACAACATGCATGCAAGCATAATGACAGGAAAACTAAAGCTTAAAAGAGCTCAAGGGATAAAGCAGTCTTTTAAGGACATATTTGGACCATGAATAAAAATTAGAATTCTGTAGCTCCTTCCTCAGAAAAGACAGAACAATACAAAGGTCTTTCTTTGTATACTTACTAGAGATATATTGGATATCTCATTGGATGCGGAGATATTTGCTAATTACCACAGAGAATAATGTGAGAAATTGTCCTTTTCAATTAACATATTTAGGATAATACATTCCTTAAGATCCTAAGTTAGTGATGGAGAGATAGCTTAGTAGTGAAGGCACTTGTCTATGAAGCCTAAAGACCCAGGTTTGATTTCCCGATACCCATGTAAAGCCAGGTGCACAAATTAGGGCATGCATCTGGCATTTGTTTGCAGTGATTAGAGGCCCTGATATGCCCATTCTCTATCCCCCCTCTCTCTCCTTGCAAATAAAAATAAAAACTAGAAAAAAAAAAAAGAATCTGATCTATAGTCCTAAAATGCCAAAGGGTTTTTAATGAATCAAAGTGAGGAGAAAAAGAAGCCACTGAAAGAGGAGAAAAGAAGCAGATAGCAGATGTTCACAAAAACTTTGCAAGAAAATCCATAATTTCCCTAAAACAATTTCTCTGAGGTTCTTTAACTCAGGAGATTGTAAGCTTCAAACCTTAAATTCCTAACTCACACCCATCTTTTCTACTAGGAGAATGAGTTTATTTTCCAGATAAGGATGAATTATAAGAGTACAAGCTGTTTACATCTATTGATTGTAACTAACTTCATCTTAGGATGCTTGTGGGACATATGTAAATAACACTGCCAAGTCCCAATCTATATCCTTCAGGAAAATACAGAGAGCAGGACATGTGCTGGATAGCCGATAGCACAACATCTCCAAAGGGAGAAATATAGACAGCCAAGCATGTTAGTCATCCTCAGTGTGGTTCTAGAATAGACTGTGTGTATTTAGAAATGGAGGAGTGCTTTAGTCAAGGCAGGACATGGTCAACTAGCCATCTGTACTTATGTGGTAGATATCACCATGGCAGGGTATAGGTATAGAATAATCATGAATATGTCATTTTGGAAAGACTTCAGGGATAATATTGTGTACTGGACAGAGCAGTGCAACCTTATAACACAGCTTGGGAATATGCAAATGGATAGTGACTAAACCCAAGGAAGTCTTCCCACCAGAGAGATATACTCTGGCCAGAGTACAATATGCTAGCAAACCTTTATAAAGGTCAAAGATAGTATATTGCATGATTGGAGAATGATAATGGTATCACAGTGTGGCTACTGCTAATACAGTAAAGGGGGAAAAAAGATACAAATCAATATCTAAAGATGATGGATTTAAATTGAATCCTTTGTTTTTGTTAATTTATGGTTAATGGACAAATACACTCAGAACATAATAGTGTTATTTAGTTCAAATGAATTAAGACATATTTTCAATAATACTAGATGTGCTTATAGATACTATGGTGCTTTGATTCAGGTGTCCCCCATAAACTTAGGTGTTCTCAATGCTAGGTCCTCAGCAGATGGAAATTTGGAATTAAAACCTCCTGGAGACAGTGTATTGTAAGAGACAGGCTTATGGGTATTATATCTACCTTCCTCTTGTCAGTGTTTGGCACACTCTCTTATTGCTGTTGCCCACCTGATGTTGGTCCATCCTCTGCTCATGCCATCATTTTCCCCTGCCATCATGGAGCTTCCCTCAAGTCTGTAAACCAAAATAAACCTTTTCCCCACAAGCCGCTGTTGGTTGGGTGTTTTCGGCCAGCAACACGAACCTGACTGCAACAGATACTTTCTTTTATTTTTATTTATTTTATTTTATTAATTATTTTTTAAAAAAACAATGGGCATCGTGACACATACTTTTAAAAATTTTTTATTTATTTATTGGAGAGAGAGAGAGAGAGAGAGAGAGAGAATGCGTGCACCAGGGTCTCGAGCCACTGCAAACAAACTCCAGATGCATGTGCCACTTTGTGCATTTGGCTTATGTGGGACCTGGAGAATTGAACTTGATTCCTTTGGCTTCACAGGCAAGTGCCTTAACTGCTAAGCCATCTTTCCATCCCTTATTAGTTGTTTTTGAGAGAGGAGGAAACAGGGGGAGAGAAAGAGAGAGAGAGAGAGAGAGAGAGAGAGAGAGAGAGAGAGAATGGGCATGCCAGGGCCTCTAGCCACTGAAAATGAACTCCAAATGCATGCACTACCTTGTGCATCTGGCTTATGTGGGTCCTGGAAAATTGAACCTGGGTCCTTTGGCTTTGCAGGCAAGTGCCTTAACCACTAAGGCATCTCTCCAGCCCTAGATACCTACTTTTAGACTGAACCAGTCTGGATGTGAAAGATTAGATGATGAAGGATGAAATAATCCAACATAAAAAATGGAGGGGGGGTGTTCAACCTGGAGAAGTCATTTAGGGAGTACATGCTGTGTAAATTATTCACAAGGATTACATAAAAAGTGAATGATACATATTCTATGTAGCTTTAATGGAAAGATTATGTATGATTGAGTACATATTGTAGGAATATACTAATAGCCTAAAGAAGTTTTCTTTTAAACAACTAATCATTAAAAAAAAAAGTGTTTTGGAAGTATGGTAACTTCCCCATAATTAGTGGTATCCAAGCCTATCATCAAAGGATAGCTCAAAATCCAGCTGACAATGGTGTACAGTCTTGCCTAGAATTGATACTAGGGGAAAAGTGCTTTGAGTAAGGTGGTGGTCAGGCAACTTGGTTTGCAACTTCCTTCATGAAAATCGATATGTTGTGTCTTTTCATTGCATGATATGCATGCAAGTGTGCACATTTACATGTATGTAGGCACACATGTGTGATGATGCATATGTGCGAGTATGTGTGTGTGTGTGTGTGTGTGTAGGCCAGAGGTTGACATCCTACATCTTCCTCTATCTCTTTCCACATTATTGACTGAGGCAAGGTTTCTCATTTGAACCAGAGCTCACTGTTTTGGCCAGTCTAGTTAGCTAGCTTGCCCTAGGGAAACTCTTGTCTCTACTTCAGGATTGTAAGCAGCCCACCACACCCACTAGGTATTTACATGGGCACTGGGAGTCAAAATTTGGGTGCCCATGTTTACATGGCAAGAGTTTTACTGACTAAGCCATCCCTTCAGCCCTCTTAAGGGTTTGTTCTAATTAAAAATATGTTAATTCCATCTTTCTCTGGAACTTTAAAATTCATGTTCACGCCCCTCTACGAATCAGTTGAGATAAACTAGGTTGTGCTGCAGCAACTAGTGAGTCCAGAGCATCAGTGACTGGAAGCAACCGGGCTTGATTCCATGCTCCCACCAAATCCATCCATTTCACCTCAGTAGAGGGCCTTAAGAATAGCCACCACTCTCAGAGTTGCATAGCTGGCAGAGGAAGGGCTCAGTAACTTGTACACTGTCATCTGGAAATTTACTAGCCTGTCTGGAACTGGTTGCAGGCTCACTTAACCATAAGGAAAGAAAGCAGTTTTCATGAGGCATGAGGAATGCCTACTCAGGCCCTCACAAAACGAAGCAAAAGCTCAAGGAGCAGCGCCGCTTCTTCTCCTGGGTCAGGTCCTGTCCCTGTTATGAATCTTGTCCGCAGCCCCGGCAAGTCACTCCACCTTCCCGCACTTTAGTTTCTGTAACACCCAGAAAGAAATGCTTCTGTCTCTCGGGATTATTGTTCCAGTGCAGTGACTCAGTAAGTACAAATGCAGTATGAAACATTTCAATAACCATGAAAGTGGAATGGGTAATGAATAAATCTCCCCATGCCCAAAACCAAAGCAAAACAACATGCAGCCAAATCTCCTGTGTGTTGAACGAGGTTTTAGTAATTTTTGTAACATAGAAAGTACTTTCTCCCGTGCAGTTTAGCATTCTTTGAGCTATGCCCCCGCCCCCCTCCAAAGAAGTTAGTGGAAGCAGTTGTCCTATTTCATATCACAGAGGCAGGAGGCCTGAGACCCACGATGACTCCTCTGAGCTGGTGCTGAGTTCAGGGAGAGCTCCTGGCTCCTACCATGCCATGTCATATACTCCAACTCCCACCCACTCAGTGTAGATTTCTCTTGGACTCCTGTTTCAATAGCTGCACAAAGGTCTTGGATAGGGGAGTGGAGAAAGCAGGCTACTAGGGCCGTAGATGAAAAGACTTTCTGCTGGTGGCCTTGTCAAAAATAGTTCTAGTTCACTGATGACCCAGCCTGCCCTTCTCCCTCCCCTGAGGAGGTCACATGAGGGAGGCTGGGCACATGATCTACACAGTTTGGTCCAAAGACAGCCCAGATGTTCCAGGCATCCACATTCCCTGTGCAGATGGCTGCGTAGCAAGTGTGAAGGCCGGGAATGTGGGCTGAGGTCCACCTGCTTCCAGCTGGGGAAAGCGCCCTCTGCAGGAACTGACGGTGGCTCGGAAGGTGAAGTGGTAAGTGTGGAGGCAGAGGTCAGGGGCTACATGGGGTACACGCACATCCTGGGGCTCTGCTCTCTGATCAAGGAGGTGCCTCCCTACTTGAAGGTAACATAGCAGCTGGGGAAGAAATGGTTGGTGACAGTAGGGGTAGACGTGCTCATAGCTCATCCAGGCAGCAATCTTCTTAATGTAATCTGAAAGGATCTATGAAAGACCCACTGAGAGAGCCGCAAATGCATAACAACCAGCCAATTCCCTTAAGGAACCCTTGTGAGTTCCTACAGGACAGTCTAGAATAACTACAGACGCTGTAGAATTCAGATGAGGGGACGTTCAAAAGTGGACCTGAATTATTCAGCAAGTTTTCATGGGTAATTTATGTGGTGGCCAAAAACTTTCCTCTCCCACACTATTCCAGTGTCTTCCAGCCAATTGCATATAAACTGCTCATGCGCCTATACAAATCGCTATATCCTTAAGAACCTTGTAGTTCCAGCTACCAGAGAGGTTGAGAGAGGAGGACCCCAGTTCAAGGCAAGCCTGAGGAGTAACATGCCAATGTCACACCTCAAAAACAAACCAAACAAAGAAAAATACTAGGGTCTGAGGAAATAGCACCGTTGGTAAAATGTTTGCTTTGCAAGCACAAGGACCTGAGTTTGATCCCCAGCAAAAAACCCTTGGGTGGGATGGTGGGCACCTGTTATCCCAGTAAAGAAGAAGTGGAGACAGAGTTATCTCTGGAGCTTGCAAAACTGTTGATCTAGCCCAATTGCTGAGCTCTAGGCCAAGGGGGGAGTGGCCTCTGTCACAAAAATTCTGGGTGTCATTCCTAAGAATGACATCTGAGATTGTCCTCTGACCTACACGCACACTATATTCATGAACATGCACACACATTCACTAAAATAACATTAAAACTAAAAAGGCATTTTAAAAGCCTGGCATGGTGGTACATGCTTTTAATCCAGGACTCAAGAGGCTGAGGTAAGAGGAATGCTATAAGTTTGAGGCCAGACTTGAGCTACAGAGCTCCAGGTCAGCCTGGGGTAGAGTAAGATCCTATCCCAAAAAGAACCTGAAAAAAAAAAAACACAAGTAATAACCACTAAACATTAACAACAGAAAGCAAGAACACCCCCAACCACCAAACAACCAAGAAAGACCTTTCACAGAAGACAGCAAACCATCTTTATAAATTGTTCTTTTGCAGAAAATCTTGTCAAAGCATTTGAAATGATTAGCATAGCACTTTTTCATACTGACTTTCTGTGTTTTGAAATTTTCAGTTGCTATCTCAGTATCAGGCCACATCTCAGCCTAATTACAACTCTTTTACATTTACTTACTTAGCTTTAAAAAATAATGCTGTAAATCATATTAGACCAGTTCTGAGCTGGATCACCAAGGCAAGGAAACAATTTGGAGTTTATCCAAGCGATGGTGTCATTTTCCTTGTATAAAACCCGTGCTCCACTCTAAGAGCATGGCTGACCCTTCCCACACTACCTAGCATGCATGCTGAGTGCCAGCACTTCCCCAGCACTCTCTGCTCGTGTTTGCCTCGAGGCATAAGACTTCTTCCCAACAAATCCATTCCTGGAGAGGACTTCTCTTCTGCCTGTGCTCACGAAAATGAGATATGGGAAGTAGGAATCAAGTGTTATCTGTCATGTGAGCTATCACAAGAGTAGGCTAACGTCTCAGTGTTTCTAGAAGATTCCCAAACGATCAAAAGGTCACAACTAACAAAGGCTAATATGAGAGAAGAGAAGAGGCAGATCTCATCCTGACAAGCATGTTCCATCTTTTCTTCTATTTTTTTTTTTTCTTCAGGAAAACACTTCTGGTGAAGGCTTTGAGTGATTCTGAATGTTTTATTTTGATCAGAGTAATAGCTGATATTTTGAGGAGCTCAATACAGCTGTCGGCATGAACATGAGGGTTACTGTGTTGAAATGCTGCTGCCCCGTTTTGTATTCCCAAGGTGAACGGTGAACGCCTTATTAGAGGCCGGCCAGAGGGCTGGGTGAGAGACCCTTTCTTTCTCAGCACTATTTTTAGAGGACTCATGTGATATGTGGCCCTTGCACCTGTCAGCAGCCGGCCCAGCAGCTACTAAGCCCACGTGTGCAGTTACTGTACTTGTGGACACGTGGTGGGGACAGGGATGGGATTGTGTGAAGGTCACCATTGCCTGTAGCCTTTGGACAAGAGCATTTGTCCTGTTCCCTCTCACCTGTAGGCCCTTGGCTCAGACTCCCACTAATATCCAAGGCAGTAATTGCAATTGTTTTACAGGAAGGGAAACTGTTGGTTTTTCCAATGTCTTGTACAAACAAAAACAAAGTAATATACATAGATATGTGTATCAAATGCATAAACACCTACATATTTAAATGTACTTCTGTGAAAAGTTTACAATGACCCACCGAACTTTCCACTTATAACCTAGAGGGAGAGAGGTATGGAATTTGGGGGAAGAGGACAAGGTGAGGAATGAATATTCAACTTTTACCCCACGAACTTGGGTGTTGTTTCAACATTTAACACCAACTACTCACTTTAAACCTTCTGTTACCAAACCCACTATATTGTACTATTTTAAAAATGCTTTTATTTATTATATATTTTCAAGCAGAGAGAAAGAAGAGAGATAAAGAAAATGAGAGGGGTGAGCAATGGGCACACCAGGGCCTCTGACCACTGCAGATGAACTCCAGATGCATTTGCCACTCTGTGTAGCTGGCTTCATGTAGGGTAGGTACTGATGAATCAAATATTGTAAACAAGCGCCCATAACCACTGAGCAGTCTCTCAAGTCCTATCATGCGAGTTTAAACACAGAGAGAAAATGAAGGTGCAGAGGAAGAGGAGCAACATGGAAGAAATGAACGAAAGTGGTAAAAGCAGAATGAACATGCTGTCATGAAAGAAGTTCGTAAATTCTGAGTGCATGACGTGGCTAGACACACGCGGGATCGTTCAAAACGCCTGCAGGCAATAGTCAGGTCTTGAGCAGAATTTAAAAACATTTAAAAAATATTAGTTGGTTTGCTGTATCCTGTAAAGTGATTATTGCATAACATTAGACTATGTAAAAAAGTGTGAAGAATTAATATTAAAAAGTCAATGTTTAGCCAGGCGTGGTGGCGCACGCCTTTAATCCCAGCACTTGGGAGGCAGAGGTAGGAGGATTGCCGTGAGTTCGAGGCCACCCTGAGACTCCATAGTGAATTCCAGGTCAGCCTGGGCTAGAGTGAGACCCTGCCTCGAAAAACCAAAAAAAAAAAAAAAAGTTAATGTTTTATACTCCCAAGAAAATCAATTCTCTTTCTCTCCTCTCTCATTTCCTCCCTTCCCTCCTCCTTCATTCTCCTCTCTCTGTATCCCTCTATTCTGCCTCCTCCCCTCTTTCTCCTGTCTCCCTTCCCACCGTCCCTCTCCTCTCTATCTCCATTTACTCTTACTCTGTCTCCTTCCCTATGTCTCCCTCTCCTTTCCGTCTCTCCCTCCCTCCCTTCCTTTCTCTCTCTTTCTCTCTCCTTCCCTCTCCTCTCTTCTCCTTCCCCTCTCACCTCATCCTCCCTCTCTTCTTTCTCTTTCCTTTCCTGCTTTCCTCTCTCTGTGTGTGTCTGTGTCTGTCTCCTGCTCTTCTCTGTCTCTCTCCTTCCCTCCTTCCCTCCTTCCCTCCTTTCTCTTACCTTTCACAGGAACCTTGGCAGGGCAGGGAAGAGGGGTGGGAGTGGCATGACTATTCTAGAAGGGCAAATTCTTTACCAGCTACCACACTCTCTGCTTTATCTCAAGCCTGCGTCTCAGTCAGCATGTCTGGACCTGGAATATGGCTCCCTGCTCATCCTTGAAGCCTAGCCATGAGAACGGCCTTCTCTGGCCTTAGCTGTCTCCTTTGGAGACATTGTTTTAGCCCACCTTGCTGCATTTAGTACACATCAACAAAACCTTCTCCAAGAGTGCCTTTAAAATCAATTCTTAGCTGGAATACAGCATAATCCTACCAGGCTATGTACCATCTCACAAAAGACTGATTGATCCAAAAGGTCTGTGAAATGCTGCACTATTTCTATCAACAGGATTTTCTACCATTTTTAGTCCCTATCTGTACATTTTAAGGTAAATTCTGGGCATTTATATGGGAATCCAACCACCATCAACTTTCCTGAGAATACGTATTTAACTGGTTTAAGAAGGGGACCATTGATACCTGTACTTCTAATTCTGGGCTTCTCTTGGCAGCATTACCAGGGAGAAGGGAGATTGCTATTTGAGGGCTGGCTTTTTGATGCTGTTGTTTGTTTGTTTCTTTGAGAGCACTGCTCTCACTGGCTGTAAATGTCCATCTGATAACAAGAGCCACATATGAAAGTGGTAGCAAGAGCAGCTGTCACTCACCAAGAGACAATACACTTGCCGTGTGCTGGGGAAGCTGTGTTTACTTCTCACATCAGCCCCACAGCAGGAGAGAGTGATTTTCTCCAGGCTAGTCCATTGGATTTGCTGGGGCCTGAACCAGGACCTTGTGCATACTAAGCACACACTTTACCACCGAGATTCCCCCTCATCCCCTGTGGGATTTTCCCCCCCATTTTATAAAGGAACTGATGAGGCACAAAGAAATGAGGGAACTTAGTCAACGTCATGCACCTCGGTTACTTTGCTAGTCTGGCCCAAGCCATACCAGACTTATCCACTGTGAATATGTGGGCAGAGAGGAGAAGGGAGGCTATCCTGAGCTATTTGCCATTTACCAAGAAATTGCACTCGCCACTGTGGAGCTCCTCTGGGCACGGTGTGGGGTCTGCTGAAGCATACTGAATGGTAGCAGCAGAAATCAGACCTGTTCCCAAGGCAAGATAAACAGACCACGTGCCCACCCCCCTGTCTCACTTCCATCCCAGGGATGCTGAGCTGAGCCAGGTGGTCTGGCACTGAAGCAATCTGTCCATGCTGCTAAGAGTGGAAACACTGTCACTAGCTGTCAATAGAGAAGCCCAATTAAGGTTCTATGAACAAAGACATCGACAAAGATGTGACGTGTATCAGATGGGGGTTCATACTTCCCATTCTCGCCTATAGTGCCCACCCACTGGGCACAAATTTGTGAGTCAGGTCAATTAGAACCAACAGCCCTGTTTCCGAGATGTGTCTGTTGATGTTAGCCTCTACGCATTTTGTCCTGTTTTTCTATATTGCTTCTAATGTTTGTGCAGCTGCTGGAGAACTAAATATGCAATCAGCGTGATGCAATCATGTTCCTTCCTTATCAGGGAGTGGAGAAAATGCCAACTTGAATTTTGTGCAATTTTCAAGTGCTCCATGATACAAAATGATAAGTTCACTTAATTGATTTGATCTTAATTAGAATCACAAGGGGGAATGAGAAGGCATGCCGAGTCCACTTGTTTGTGTTTTTAATAGCACTGTTTGCCTGGGATTGGACTATTATCTTCCTCTTATTCCCCAAATGATGAAGAGTTTGTATTTCTGAAGTTTGATGAAAAAGGAATGCCATGTTATGGTAAGTTTTTCTAGTATTTTCTGTTGTTTTTTTATTATTTAGCATTCTTATTCACTTTTCTTATTGAATATTTTATTCAATATTTTAAAAATATTAGAGTTTATGGGGTGTTTCTAGAGAATGAAGTGCCACAGTAGATGTGCGTATATACTTCTGTTCACATTCCAGCAACTAGAAATACACAGATAATAATTCATAATCATTACTTTCAACTGATGATATTTGTTCATTTATTTGAACTTTATTCAATCAATTGCTATTTACTGAGTTGGAGCCAACTCCCTTGGAAGTGTGGTCAGCACAGGAGATGGGCCAATGAACAAAACCAAGGCCCTGCTCCAATCACACCAAATCTGGAGAGAGAAAAACAAGTAAACCACATGTCAAGTCCCGGGATGGAAGTATAGCAGGGCGTTGAGAGGGAAGATCAGCATGCACACTTGGACTAGAGCTGGCCAGTAGATTTAAAACATGAGGCTGAGTTTTCTCAGAGGATAGAGAAATGACAACCCTCGTAGACAAAGACTGCAAAGATTTAATGTTGTTATAATTTCTTTTGCAAGTTAATCAAAAAGTGTTTCATATAGCTCACTTTTTAAAGTTTTTTAGAACAGTAAATGTTTATTTTGGTCTTATCATATGCCAGCTATTACTCCTTAAGTGGTTTTAGGTATGTTAGCATAGATCTTAATGTTTTTAGGCATGTTAGCCTATTGTCGCCTAACAACCTACAGGGTAGGTATTATCATTTCTTATTTATTCTTTTTTTTTGAGGTAGTGTCTCACCCTACCCCATGCTGACATGGATTTTACTCTGTAGTCCCAGGCTGGCCTTTAACTCATGGCAATCCTCCTACCTCTGCCTCCTGAGTGCAAGGACTAAAGGTATGTGCCACCACACCCAGAATGCAATTATGAGATAAGAGAACCTGTGTCTTGCTTCACTTGTTTTCATAACTGATTTTTCATAGCATTATACTTGACTGTTTTTAATTTTGCATTGGAAGATCTTATTTTAAAAGAAGAAGAAACCAACTACTTTATTTCTGGTGGGTATCCAAGATCCTTGGCAATACCCTGTATGGCTTGGGGGATCTCAGGAGGCTCCTTAACCAACAACTGACTGGGGTGTATCCCACCCATGGTACGAGAGTTTTCCTACAGCAACCTATGGCTTCAGGAACAGCACTGTCTGCCTCCACAGGGAGATTTTGCTCAAACACACACACACACACACACACACACACGCACACACACACCTTTTCTCCCTCCCTTCTTCCTCCTCTCCCTTTATCCCTTCTTCCCTCACTTCCTATCTCTCCCCCCCTCTCTCTTTAGGAATCTTAGTTATATTTTTAACTAAGAATGAAGTGCGTTACTCTATGACTTTTTTTCATAATGTCCCTAGTTTTAATTAATTTCTCCCCATCCTCTCCTCTTCTCCATTTCCTTGGTTGCACACCAGAGCTAGATAGTAAGACCTATTGCTAAAGACACCACATATGTAGGTTTCAAGATACTAAATAATCAAATGGAACTGAGCTTAGAAGCCTCCTTCTCTCTGATGGCATGTTGTCATGGTGCTAGTAAGTGCTACGCAGGCTGCTAGAGAAAAATGTCATCAACAGTCTTACCCAACAGCAAACCTGGTTTGCTACACAACCAGCCAGCCAGCCGGGTAAGATGAACCACTGATGCAATAGTGGCATGATTATTATTTGGATAACCGACTGCTCTCTGGTTGAATCTGAGGTCCACTCCAAGGGAGGGAGTAGAAGAGGAGCTAGTTGGAAAAAAGGGTTTCAGTGGATAGTGCATGAAGAAGGTAACAAGAGGGATTATGAACAGGTATACCATGTTAACGCATAAGCATGCTCAACAAAACGTTTATAAAACCTCTTTTTCTCATACAAAAAGTAATGAAAGCCAGGCGTACACTTATAATCTTAACACATGGGAGGTTCAGGCAGCTGATTCCTATGAGTTTAAGGACAGCCTAAACCCATGTTGTACTTAAGCCTAGCCTGGGCTAAAGATTAAGACCCTGTCTCAAAAATATAAAGGACTGAGCCGGGCATGGTGGCACATGCCTTTAATCCCAGCACTTGGGTGGCAGAGGTAGGAGTATCATTGTGAGTTTGAGGCCACCCTGAGACTCCATAGTGAATTCCAGGTCAGCCTGGGCTAGAGTGAGACCCTACCCCGAAATACCAAATATATATATATATATATATATATATATATATATATATATATATATATATATATATATCTCAGGCTACTTAACTAAGTCTATTGGTAATCTTATGTATGACCTATAATCCTATTTCAGATTCTAATCTTGCATTAAAAATACAACTTACAGAGCATCATATCTAATTAATAAGAACTAGGATATGAGCTTATCCAAAAGTAATTCATCCATTCAATCCATCAGAAAAATGTTAAATTTACCTAATTTCTAACCTCAGGTGAAGATATAGAACAGGATGGAACCTCTGTGGAGGAATTTATGGAGTATGGTAGTCATAGTTCATACTAATTTTTTTTTTTTGAGGCAGGGTCTCACTGTAGATTAAGATGGCTTCAGACTCATGGTAATCATTCTGCCTCACCCTCACATGTGATGGGATTAAAGGCATGGGTCATCATGCCTGGCTCAGTAAGAATAATTTTTGTATTCCAAATTTGATGATTAATGGAAGGTTGTCTTCCAATGAGGAACTTACCAATTCCCTTTTTCCTCATCTTCACTGTGATCTTGAAAAGGAGTGAAAACTAAAAATCACCCAGCAGCTTCTTTATTAATGAATTGCTCTGTGATTCCTCTTAAAATTCTCAGTGGGAAAAGGTTTCTTTGTATTTTAGAAGATAATGCAATAAGCCCCATGCTTCTGTTGGGAGTTGGAAGGCCAAGTGACTCCATAGGCATGACTTCTAATAACATAAGAGGATGAATCACTGGCATTATTTCTTGGGTGATTGTCCCACCCAGGATCATGGTCAGAAGTACATTTATGTGGGAACAACCAACATGCCAATCCACCAATGAATGAATGATCAAACATGGTATATGCATACAGACATACTACATTTGGACATATAAAGTAAGTGATGTTGCATGCTACAATATGGATGAATCTTGGGCTAAATGAGAGAAGGCAGTCAAAAAAGCACTACTGGAGAAATGGCTTAGCAGTGAAGGCGCTTGCCTGCAAAGCCAAAGGACCTCAGCTCAATTCCCCATGACCCATGTAAGCCAGATGCACAAGGTGGCACATGCATCTGGAGTTCATTTGCAGTGGCTGGAGGCCCTGAAGTGCCCATTCTCTCTCTCAATCTCTCTCTCTCTGAAATAAATAAAAAACATCAAATGATTCTGTTTATGGAAACATCACGAACAGGGAAATCTACAGGCACAGACAATGGTTTTGCATTTCCTTAGGGCTAGGGGAACCCAGAAACATCCATGAGCATGAGGTTGGTTCATATCTTAACATAATAAAGGCAATATACAAAGCTCCTAAGGCCCAACTAATACTTAATGGAGAGAGACTGGAGGAATTCCTATTGATATCAGGAACAAGACAGGGTTGTCCATTCTACCCTCTGGTCTTCAATATAGTATTGGAAGTCCTAGCTCAAGCAGTAAGACAGGAGAAAGAAATAAAAAGGGATACAATTTGGAAGGGAAGAAGTAAAGTTAGCTCTATTTGCTGATGACATGATTGTATATGTAAGAGACCCAAGAGACTCCATCCCAAAACTCCTGAAGGTGATTAACTCCTATAGTAAACTAGCAGGATACAAAATCAATGCACAAAACTCAGTAGCCTTTCTATATACAAATGACAAAGATACAGAGAAAGAAATAAAGGACATGGTCCCATTTTCAATAGCAACAAAAAAAATGCCTTGGAATAATGTTAACCAAGGAAGTGAAAGATCTATACAACGAAAACATAAAGACACTCAAAAAAGAAATTGAGGAGGACTTGAGAAAATGGAAAGACCTCCCATGCTCCTGGATAGGCAGAATTAACATTGTGAAGATGGCAATCCTACCAAAGGTGATATACAGATTTAATGCCATTCCAATTAAAATACCAACATTGTTCTTCACATAGAAAAAAACGATCTCAAATTTCATATGGAAAGGCCTCGGATATCCAACCATATCCTCAACAAAAGAAATACCTCTGGAAGCATCACCATACCTGATTTAAAGCTTTATTACAAAGCCATAGTAATAAAAACAGCATGGTACTGGCATAAAAACAGGAGTATACACCAATGGAATAGAATTGAGGACCAGGAGTTTGGATCAAGCAACTATAGCTGCTTGATATTTGACAAAGGCCCTAACAATACAGGCTGGAAAAAAAGACAGCATCTTCAACAAATGGTGCTGGACAAACTGGATAACCATATGCAGGGAATTGAAACTTGATCCACACATCTCGCCATGCAGTATACTAAAGTCCAAATGGATCAAAGACCTTAATATAAGACCAGAAACTCAGCTACTACTGGAAGAAAATATAGGAAGAACTTTCCATGATATAGGAATGGAAAAAGACTTCCTGAACAAAACCCCAGTAGCTCATGATCTTAAACAGTCACTCAACCAATGGTATCACATGAAGCTGAAGAGTTTCTTTACAGACAAACATACAATAAGCAAAGCATTATTTAATCTTGATTTAGGATGAGTACAATGTGACTTGTTAACTATGATTTATTTGCAGTACATATATGGATCACAAAGTGTAAATTTCCCTGTGTTTTTCTTCTAAACTTAAGTCCAGGGACCTAATTTCTGCATTTTTCATAGCTTTCAAAGGATAGACTGATATTAATAAAACCTTATTTTTTGAATAATGGCAGACTGCCTGAGAAAGAGAACTTTGGAAAATTTAACAGTGTGAGTCAAGATCTAACAGTGAGTATAGACTGATACTTCTTCATCCACCCCTGAATAAAAAGCCTCATGCTTCAAACACAAGAATCCAGTTACTCCACGTGTATGGCTACATCAATGGGTCATTATGATATAAATGAAACTATTTACCCCATCATGTCCCCAGTGTAAGAAGGTCAGGCAATTGCACCAATAGCCGCAAGCAATGAAGAAGCTTTTCTGGTTGTTCTTGTCACTCCTGGTCCTATCACATTACCCCTCCTGTTCTGAGTATCCAACTGTTGTATGTGTGAGCATCAGGCATTGCTCAGCATTTCCTGTAGCAATGATGTGGTCTATGCCAAAGAGTAAGCCATCAGTGCCATGAGGCACTTAGTGGATGTCTCCCAACACATACTGGAGAGTGGGGTCTCACAGCAAAAGTCCTGGTGTGCTGTTTGCATCTCATCTAAAGCAGAGCAACTAAAAACTGAATTAGAAACCCTGTTATTCCCAACACAGGGGCATCCTTAGTGAAGGCAGCATGAGTTAAATTTGTCATATAGTTTTCAAGTAACTCTTGTAGAGGGCATGAAACAAATTACTTGATCAAGCATTTGAACTAGCAGATAGGGTTCTGGTGTTTGGAGATGTCTCATTAGTTGCCTGCTGGTAAACTTGATCCCATAGGGAGAGACTGGGGTGATTCTGGTCCAAAAATTATGGCTGCTATTTCCAGTGCTGCTACAAGTCAGGTCAGCAAGGCTGGCTTCCCTGTGCCAGCCTCTGGGGCAGAGCCAACTTTGGGGCAACATGAGGCCGCACTGGGTGTCCTTATGTAACCTGACATATGTGTGAAATCAGAATCCCTGGAAGCAATGCATTTATATATTGTATGGCTCTTCAGTAGTCTTGGATTCTAGACATTTGACTTACGATAGGGACATCTATGAGTACAAGGGAAGTCAGAGCATTCAGGGATATTGTGAATCATCCTTAGCCCTAAGTAGCTGATTTTCATCCATCCATCCATTCATTCATTTATTTGATTTAACAAGTGCTTATTTGATAGACACTATGCTAAGGGATTTCTCTAAATGCTAGAGATACAGTGAAGCAACAAACAGTTCTTCTTTGGGGCTAGAATATGGCTTAGTGGGTAAAGGCACTTACTTGCAAAGCCGGCTGGCATGGGTTTAAAATTCCCCAGCCACCCACATAAAGCCAGATGGGCATTAGTTTGCAATGACAAAAGACCCTGACTTACACACACACACACACACACACACACACACACACACACACACACACCTCATGGGGACTTACTTGCTGATGGAAGAGGTGTGCACACACTAAGCTTCATGCCTACTTGGGTCCAGTGATCCATGGAGTACCCCTCTCATTAAATGCTTTCTTAGTCATAAGAATTTTTATGAGACATGAGAATTCCTACTGATATTTTGTTTTGTTTTGTTTTGTTTTCACTACATAGTCCAGCCTGGCCTCCAACTCACTTTCCTTCTGTTTGTACCTCCCAAGTGCTGGGGTTACAGGCATGAGGGACCATGCCCAGCAGGTGAGAGTTCATATGACAACTTGAGACAATCAGGTTCTCATCCTGGATAATTAAATTGTGTTCTCATTACCCTGCCTGACGGTCAGTGAGTGTAATAAAAAGAGACAAGTCTCGCCAATTTTTCTTAGTTTCAGCCAGGGCCCTTTTGAGGTATGATGGGGTGGCTCTCTCCTCAGGATCTACGTCTATCTGAAAAAGAGAAGCAGATTCTCCAATGGAGAGTAAGCTAGCACCAGGACAAAAGAGATAAGGCTTACTTTTTTATAGAGAATTTAATAGGTGTAGGGAACCAGATACCAGCACAAGGGGGAAGGAGATCAACACAGAGAAAAATCAACTCCTACCAAATCAGAGAGCCAGAGCCTCACAGGTCCCCAACACCTCATCACCGAAGCAGACCAAAAATGAACCCAACATGGCTCAGGGAAATTTTGCGGAAGAGGGGGCGGAAAGAATGTCAGAGCCACATGTTGGGTCATGATATGCAGAGACATTTATCTTACCCATAACTGTGGGCTAACTCCACAATGCATGACCCATATACCTCAACAAGGAGGGGCCAAGGGGAGGGGGTAGGTTGCGGATGAGCCTAATAATGGTACCAAACTGACTGTATTTGCTGAATACCAAACTAACTAATAAGGAGAAAAAAAAAAAAAAAGAGACAAGTCTCTGATGTGAGACTCGAGGTTTGCCTTCTGGCTCTCACATGTACTAGTTTCACACTCGAAAATGAGGTTAGGTTACCTGGCTGCATCTAACCTTCCATGTTTGTGCAACAGCAGTGGTATCAGCAGCTACCTCATATGTCACAGTGAAGATTAAATGAAGCAGCACACGTAACATACCTGGCCTATTGTAAACAACATACAAGTATTTTGGCATGGGCTCTGGGTGGGCTGTCTTACTGGCCTGATAATTTCAGCTTGAGGCTAACTTCCCCAGGCAGATGCCCTCTTCTATTCATCACTCTGCTCTCCGGAGTGATCTTTCCCGTGACTCTACACACTGCTGGCAGTGCTTGCTGACTGCTACAAATGCCTTAACCACTAGGCAACCTCTCCAGCCCAGGTTGCAGTTTCTTTA
This sequence comes from Dipus sagitta, assembly GCA_036346955.1. NCBI lineage: Eukaryota > Metazoa > Chordata > Mammalia > Rodentia > Dipodidae > Dipus > Dipus sagitta. The sequence goes on from CM070770.1 coordinate 321,368,374, forward strand.
CCAAGTCAAGTTAAAGTTTGCTATGCAGGAACTCAAAGTATATAAGCATCTTTAAAGAAAACTTAATTTTATTTAACATAACTGAGATAGAAACCTTCAGAAAAAGAAAAGATAGAACACTCAGAAGTCTGACAGTGGTGAGTTTAAGACCAGCATGGACTACATAATGAGGTGCTTTTTCAAAAAAAAAAAAGTTTTGAGAGCATATCTTAGTGGTATAGCACTTGCCTAGCATATGAAAGCTTTAGGTCCACTCATTCATAGTACAAGGAGGGAAGAAGGAAGGAAGGAAGGAAGGAAGGAAGGAAGGAAGGAAGGAAGGAAGGAAGGAAGGAAGGAAGGGGGAAGGGATATACAGGATATAAAACTTATGGCTACCTTGGCTTTCTGTCTGGAGCCAGTTTCAGGAACTGAAAAGTAGATCTTGGGTGGAGCTCTACAATGTCCCTGGCTGAAGGTTCAGAGGTACACATTCCCAGGATATCAACAGAGCTACAGCTTACCATGTAAGGTGGATGGGAGTTCCAAGGAGAAAGAACTTGACACCTGCAAAAAGAACTCCTGGAGAATAAAGCTAAAAATGATCAGAGAATGAATGCAAATAAACTACCCAGGACTAGAGACAGAGTAGCTGCAAACACTTAGAAAAGACAATGCCAAGAGCTCACAAACGGCTGGGTATGTCATCAAGTATTAATAACCTAAGGTAAAAAGACCTCACATACTGAGGAGAAGTGGTTAAAATACTAACAATGCTTTTGATCTCAGAGGGGGAAAGTAACCCTTAACTAAGCTTAAAAACTAATTCCCAGTTCTATGCCCAAAAGACATACATTGTCACAAGGAAATTTAAGTTCCAGTGTGGGATAGCTCCCAGTGAGTTCTTGTTCAAGGAGGTCCCTGTTGTGCCCCCCCTCCAAAACAATTCAGGCTATTGCCAAGCTTTCTGATGTCCACCATAACTACATGGTAAGGCCCAGTTGCTGAAGACACCACATTCTTGGGCTGCACGACACTGATAAATCAGGCTGGAATTGAGCTGGAAGCCCCCTTCCTGTTGACAAGCTTCCATGGTGTTGAGAAGTACTATGCAGCCTGCTTGGGGGCGGGCGAGGGGCTGGGGAAGAAGGCATTAATGGTCTTAAGCAGCAGTGGACCCTGTGAGCTTGACAGTGAGACATCCAGGCCAAATATGTCAACAGACACAATGGTGACATCTCTGTTATGGGAGAAACCAGCTGCTCTTTGACTGGATTTGAGGCTACTCTACAAGAGGGAATGCATGCCTGGTACTGAAACCTGTTACAAGCCCAGGGTCAGAGAGGATATGAGCCCTGGTTGAGGGGGAACTACTATTGTTGTTTGCTAAATGGATATATTATGCCCACAAAATTGCCTTCTAAATATTTATGTTTATACAAATATATTCATGTCACTTTTGGCTAGAGAAGCTTCTCCTTTCAGATGGCAATGACTACTGGGGACTCCACACACATCAAAATGCTGAGAAGATGACACAATGAAATGTTCAGAACTAAAGGGGACAACTCTATCACACCCTCCAAGGCTCAGAGATCACTGCCTAAGAGGTGCTGGAAAGAATTTAAGAGCCAAAGGAAGGAGAGAAGGCCTTCAGGATACTGTCATGTAGAAAAAGTGCCTATTGCGTTCATGACCTCACAGTGGCTGCTGCCACCTACATGAGACCTGCATAACATGAGAACAAGATATGACATCAAAAAAGAAGAACTAGTTGGAAAGAAGAGGGGATTTAATGGAAGGTAGTTAGGAAAAGGAGAGAAAAGTAGGTAGTAGGAGGGGATTACGATCAGGGTACATTATGTATATGAATGGAGGTTGTCAATAATTTTTTTAAACTAAAAAACAAAGGCCCATGTGCAGTATACTGATTGCAAGCACCAACTGCATCCCAGAACAAAATTATCTGTAGTACTTATAGGGTTGTCACAAAATATACAGACATAAGCAAAGAAATAAGCAACTATTATCAATAATAAACAGAAATATCACTCAACCTGATACTGACCCAGAAATGACACAGAATATTAAATTGGAAGATAAGCATATTAAAATGGGTGCTTTAATGTATTCCAAATGTTCGAGAAGCTGCAAAAGATTGATTCATTAGAATCCTGGGAGATAAAAGATCCAAAGAAATCAATTAGATGGTGAACACTACAGTGATAAGAAGAAAGGTATACTTGGAAATAGTGTCAGATTAGGCAGCACAAAAGACAACCAACATTAGTGAACTTGAAGTCTTAGGTCCCATCGTCCCTCAAAATAAAACAAGCATATGCAAAATAAAATAAAATAAAATAAAAATAAAATAAAGAAACCTGGAAAAACAGTCAGTAACAAGATGACTTTAAAGATCTAAATATATGTGTAATTGGAGTGTATGAGTAAAATTGTTGAATAAGTTATTTGTAGAATAGTAAAATGGGCACTGTCAAATTTGATGAAAGCTACCCACAAATCGAGAAAGCTCCATAAATTCCTTCCAAAGAAATATGATGAAGGATACACCAAGGAAAATGCTAATTAAATTGCTTAAAGCCTGTGAGAAAGTGAAAAGTCCAGAAGCAACCAGAGAAAAAGGATATGCAAACATGAGAACAAGAATGGAGATGTTTGTCAGCAAGCATGAAGGTGTCAATCACACTTTTTAAATATTAAGAGAAAAATACTGTCACACTGGAATTGTTTTGAAACAAAATTATATTTGAAAAATAAGGGGAAAAAAGGGGCACAGAAAAGCTGAAGGAATAAGTGACCAGCAGACTTTCCCTATGAGAAATGATAAAGGAAGGGCATTAACCACACACACAAAGAATAATAATAATCAAAAACCAGGAGCTGCACAAGAAAAGAAAAAAAGGAAAACAATATCAACAAAGAACAATTGAAATGGTGCATGGGCAAATATAAAATATAGTTCCTGTTTATTAAATCTCTTCTAAAGACACTTGTATGTTTAAAAGGTGCTAGAAGGGATACCATAAAGAAGGCTGTGTGGAAAAAGCCATAAGACAACTCTCTTTTAAAGGCTGGAGAGATTGCTCAGAGGTTAAAGTCTGCCAAACTAGGTATGATTCTTCAGCATCCATGTAAAGCCAGATGCACAAAGCAGCACATGCATCTGGAATTCATTTGCAGCAGCAAGATACTCTGGTGTGCCCATTCTCTCTCTCTCTCTCTCTCTCTCTCTCTCTCTCTCTCTCTTTTTCTCTCTCTCTCTCTCTCCCACTTCGTACAAATAAATAAAAATAGTTTTAAAAAACAACCAAAAATAGATTCGTGTAGAAAATGTACTACTTTGTAAGCTAAGAAAAAATAGTTTAAAAGAGGTTGAACAGAAATCCCCTGTGTGTTTAGATAATGCATCTCTTGGGAGCTGTTGGTTACTAAATGAAAGTGCCAGTATCAGAGATGGAGTACCTCTCTATGAGTTGGTGAGGGAAGTCTTTGAAGCATGATAACTGTGCAGGTAGCTCACCACTAGTCTTCATTGCTCACCAAAACTAGACGGTAAGAACCTAGCGCTGATGGCACCACACCCCTTTGTTTCAAGACATAGAGAAATTAAGCTGGAACTGAGCTGGAAGCCTCCTCCAGACAGATTAGCTTTCATACTGCCAGAAAGTTCCATGTAGGTCTGCATTTAGAGAAAGTCATCAATGGTCTTATCCAGCTGCAGACCCTGCATGCTATAGAACTGAACTTCCAGGCAAGATGTGACCACTGGTATAATAGTGGCACAACTCTTATGGATATATCCAATCACTCTCTCATCAGATTTGAGGCCTATCCCACAGGAAGGAATCCATGCCTGGAATTGTGAACCTGGGCAAAAGCCCTTGATTGGGGAAGCCATTGACCTAGAGGAGAAGCTAAGACTTGTTTTAGTTGTTAAGTTAGTTGCTCTTAAAAGGACATGCTTGTGCCCATCAAACTAACTACTAATATTTATGATGCTCTCTGGACCTTGGGAAAGGTGATATAGACGTCTCATTTAGGACTGAGCACTTGAGTCACTAATTCTTAGTATTGTGACCAGTTTTGAGTCTCTGAAGTGTAGTAACCCCTGCCCACTGCTAAGAGAAGCATCTCTGACCGAGAATAAGAGCAGCACTGATTTATGGGCTTCAGCAGGAGTGAGGGAAATCAGAGAAGGTAATATGAGGTGAATATGATCAAAATATGTCATATATATATATATATATATATATATATATTTGCCAAAATAGAGTTTAAAAACAATTACTAAGATAGCAAAATTAGTTGTGATTAATAAGTAAACACATGAGAAAAAATGTCATAAAATTACACAATCAAAAGAGGTTTAGGGGGATTGCTAAGTGGTTAAAATACTTGCTTTTGAAGTCTATTGGACTGGGTTTTATTCCCCAGTACCCACGTATTACAGTCAGGTTCACATTTCTGGCAGAAATCACACAACAAAGAGCAGCTTTTGGAGGGGGAAAAAAAGGTTTATTTTGGCTTATAGACTCAAGAGGAAGCTCCAACATGGCAAGGGAAAACAATGGCCTGAGCAGAGGGTGGACATCACCCCCTGGCCCACATAAGGTGGACAATAGCAACAGGAGAATATGCCAAACACTGGCAAGGGGAATCTGGATATAATACCCATAAGCCTGCCCCCAACAATACACTGCCTCTAGGAGGATTTAATTCCCAAATCTCCAACAGCTGGGAACCTAGCATTCAGAACACCTATGTTTATGGAGGACACCTGAATCAAACCACCACACCAAGTAAAGCCAGAAATAAAAAGGGGCACATGCATCTGGAGTTTGTTTGTGGTGGCAGAAAGCCTTGGTATGCCCATAGTCTTTCTGTCTCTCTGTCTCTCTGTCTCTCTCTCAAATAAATAAATAAAATTTTAAAAAATTTCTGGATGGGCTGGAGAGATTGCTTAGTGGTTAAGGTGCTTGCCTGTAAAGCCTAAGGAACCATGTTCAACTCTCCAGATCCCATGTAAGCCAGATGCACAAAGGTGAGGCAAGCACAAGGTCGCACATGTCCACTAGGTGGCACAAGCATATGGCATTCTATTGCAGTGGCTGGGGCCCTGGCCAGCCAATGCTGTCTGTGTTCCTGTCTTTCTTTCTCTCTCTCTCTCTCTCTCTAAAATGCAAAATAAAAAATCAAAAAAACACTCTGGAGAGTTATAGTTGTGGTGGACATAAAACAATGTAAATACATTTAATGTCAGTCAGTGATATGCATAAAATAGCTAAAGCAATACCTTTTTTATGTAATGTTACTCTCATGAAATGAATAATGAAAATAAAGCAAGAAAAGAGAAAAAAGAAAACCAAAACTGAAGTAATATATAGAAAATTAATCTAAAGGAGTAGATTTGAAACCCAAACAAATGAATAATGATATTAAATGAAAGTGTTCTAAATAGCCCATTTAAAAAAAAAAAAAAGATTACTGAGCTGGGAAGATAAGTCAATTGTTAAAGGCAATTGCTTGCAAAGTCAGACAGCCTGGGTTCAATTTCTCAGTACCCACATAAAGCCAGACTCAGAAAGTGGTACATGCATTTGGAGTTCATTTACAGTGGCAATAAGTCTTGGCATGCCCATTCTCTCTGTTTGTCTGTCTGTCTGTCTCTCTCATAAAGAGAATATATTTTTTTAAATATAATTAAGATTACTATGATTAAAGTCAGCACTAAACCTTACTCTACCAACAAATAATCAGCTTTAATATGATAATAAAAATAAGTTAAAAGTAAAAGAACAGAAAATGTTTATTATAGTAACACCAATTTAAAAACAACTGAAGGTCTATATCAATATTAAACAAGGTCTATTTCAGAGGCAAAGGACTGAATATTCTTCCATTAAGAGCACAAGCAGGAATAAAACTCAGTAGCAGAGGCCAGTAAGCTAGAAAGGAGATATAAAGGGACTACAAAGGGAGGGAGGGGGGACTTAATAGGATAATATTGTATATATGTAAATACAGAAACAGATTAATGGGGGTGAAAATGCCCAAGTGAGGTCAGGAGAAGAGATGGAGTAAACGAAAGGTAGAAGGAGGGCTAATCAAAATCTAAGAGTATATATATCAGTCATATGGAAGCCTACTTTTTTGGAAAATGGAACACCCAGAAGTCATAGATTGTTACTAGAAAATATTCAGTGCCAGGGATGGGATACCTTCCAGTGAGTTGTTGGCCAGGGAGGTCCCTGATAATCCCCAAACATTACAGGCCATTGCTGAAGCTCTTGGTTTCCCACCAGGAATAGATGGTAAGACCCTATTGCTGAAGAGTCCACTTACTTGGGCTGTAAGGTCACTGAGAAATCCTGCTGGATTTCAGCTGAAAACCTCCTCCATGTAGACCAGCTGATGGAAAACTGGAAAAAGCCATGCTGTATGCAGTTCAATGGGAGAGAGAGAAATCACCAGTGAAGATACTCAACAGTGGACACTGCAAGCCTGATATTTGGCCAGCCAGGCCAAGTGAGCCAATGGGTGCAATAGTGGCATGTCTGTTATGGGTGAAACTTACCTCTCTTTAATTGGATTGGAGGCCCTCTCCATGGGAGGGAATACATCCCTGATACTGAACACCTGCAACAGGGATAGTCATGAGCCCTAGGGGTGTAATGTCTGCTGGTGTCTGGCTAAATGTATATACTATGCTCACCAAACTGCCCAGTAAGCACTTCTCTTAATGGTCATACCCATATATTAATGGTACTCTCACTTTTGATAGAGAACCTTCTCTTTTCAGATGGTAGTGACCATGGGATGACTCAGATGCTGAGATGACTCATGGTGCTGAGAAGAAGTGACAGGGGAGTGCTCAGCACTGAAATATCTCAATCACACCTTCCAAGGCTCAGGGTCCATTGCAGAAGAGGTGGCAGAAAGAATGTAAGAGCCAAAGGAAGGGTAGAACTCCTTACAATGTGCTCCTCCAGGCACAAAATGGCCTGGATATCCATGACCTCACGGCACCTGACACTACCTACACAAGACCATCATAATAGAAGGAAAAGATCATGAAATCTAAATAAAAGAGGGACCGAGAGGGGGAAGGCATATGATGGCGAGTGGAGTTTCAAAGGGGAAAGTGGGGGGAGGGAGGGAATTACCAGAAGATATTGTTTGTAATTATGAAAGTTGTCAATAAAAAGTAAAAATTTACAAAAAAAAGAGTACAAGCAAAGGAGAAATGTTCACTCACACAATCTCCATTCAGTATTATTTAAGATGAAAACTGGCCTCAATCCACTAAAATGATTGTGGAGCCTGAAGGTTGAAATGCTGTATTTATAACTGTTGAATTTGGGTGACAATGTACATAAAAGTCATTGTGTCAATGTTTTTAATTTGTCTAAGCTTGAAATTTTCCATAGCAAAAATATGGCAAAAGAGAAAAGAACATATTTTAAAATTACATATCTGATGCAGCACTCATGCTCAACATTTCTTAAGTCTCAAGATTCAGAATAATGAAGTTAGCAACCTGTGATGATCAGTTATCCTCAACAGCACTGGATTTACAATCACCCAGGAGACACATTTCTGGGAATTTCTGTGAGGGTAACTTCAGAGAGGTTTAACTGAGGAAAACTCATCCTGAATATGGGTGGCACAATCCCATGGGCTGGGGTCCTGAATTCAACTTATAAAAAAAAGAAAAGAAAAGAAAATGAGCTATCGCCAGCATTTATCTCTCTTTCTACTTCCTGACTATTGACACAGTGTGACCAGCTGCCTCACACACCTGCTGCCACTGTGAGAGCTGCTTTTGCCCTATTGCCTTCCTTACCATGATGGGCTATAGCCTCACCCATTAACCAAAATAAACCCTTTATTCTTTTTTAACTTTATTTTTATTTATTTACTTATTAAAGAGAGAGAGAATGGGCGAGCCAGCGCCTCCCAGCCACTGTAAATGAGCTCCAGCTGCATGTACCTTCTTGTGCATCTGGCTCACATGGGTCCTGAAGAATTGAACCAAGGTCCTTTGGCTTTGCAGGCAAATGCCTTAACTACTAAGGCATCTCTCCAGTCCCTAAATCCTTTATTCTATAAGAAACTTTTGTCGGGTATGTTGTCACAGCAAAGAGAAAAGTAATATACACTAAACAAAAGGAAAAGATTTGAACCCATAGTTCTCCAGAGAAAATATACAAATGAAAAATGAACACCTTAGTATCAGGAAAGTGTAGGATAAAATTACAGTGGAGATTACCCTACCCACCCCACTAGACTGGCTCTCTCATACACTGCTTGAAGGGATCTGAATTGGTACAGATAGATTGGAAAATAGTCTGGCAAATAAGTAAACTTTTAATCTCCATAGATACAGCTATTTCATGTTTAGGTAATTGCCTAAATGAAACAGATATCTATATAAGACTGATCCTTATGTATTCATAGCAGCTTTATACCACAAAACTAGAAAAACCCAAATGACAGTGATTGCTATATTCATTATCTTGATCAATAAAAATCCTGATCAATAAAACTGGATTCAAAATTGCATCCATAATGTGAGAACTGACTGAGCTATGTAATGTACACATGGGAAGTTTATTATATGTCAATTACAAAATTATTGAATCGGTTATTCCTGTGGCATATCCACATGCTGTATCTGGTAACAAAAGCCTTTAGTTATGCTCTCTAGATTCTCATTTTCTTAATGAACATAAATTCAAAGTACTACTTAACTTAAAATGTGCCAGCATCTCCATACGGTCTTCAAGAAATAGTGCCATAGTGGTTAAGGCACTTACCTGCAAAGCCTAAGAACCAGAGTATGATTCCCAAGTACCCTTGTAAAGCCAGGTGCACAAGGTGGTGCATGTGTCTGGAGTTTGTTTGTTGGAGTGGCTAGAGGCCCTGGCACACCCATCTGTTTCCTCTCTCTCTCTCTCAAATAAAGAAAGAAAAAATAGACCTCTATCTCTAAAGACTCAAAGTGGAGGTCAAGAAACTTCGTGTATTCATCCACTTGCGTTAGACAGGCCCTTTATTGCCTGCTGGAGTTTCAAAGATAAATAACTAGCAGCAAACAGAATCCATAACTGATTATTAAAATGCAATATGATGAAGTATCAAAGGAGCATAATGGACTATATGAAAGGAATGCTTTGGCATTCCATAGCAGGTTGGGGGAAATCTTCCTGGTGTGGTGAAACTTATGATGAGAATGAATGGAGTCAGAGAGACTCCATTGATGAGATTAGAAGGGCATTATGTAAAAAGGAAATAACACATGTAAGTGATCAGAAGTGAGAGAGAATGGGATTTGGGGGAGATCTAAGAGATTTAGTGTGAGCAGGAAACCTGGAGGGAAAGAATGGTGTTGTAAGGGATCAATCAGCAAAATGATCAGAATATGAAAGATCAATGCCATCAAAAGAAGTGGGCATGCATTGCCAAGAGTGCTGCAGTGTGACTAAAGGGCTTTATTAGAGAGGAAATAAGTGAGGTGTAGGAGGGACATCACTCTGCAATTCTGAAGGAAGGACTAGTGGGAGAAAAATGTTAATCGTGAAGTTAAATTATGGTGGAAACCAGAATCACAGTAGCAAAGTGAGGTTTTAAAAATAAACAGGGGGCTGGAGAGATGGCTTGGTGGTTAAGACACTTGCCTGCAAAGCCTAATGATCCAAGTACAATTCCCAAGTACCCACATAAAGCCAGATATACAGTAGTACGTGCATCTGGAGTTTTTTGCAGAGGCTGTAGGCCTCATGCACCCATTCTCTTCCTTTCTCTCCCCCCGCCCTCTTCTTGCAAATAAATAAAAGTATTTTAAAATAAATAAATAAAATGAATAGTTAAGAATTATCCTTTATTCTAGCACTCGGGTGGTAGAAGCAGTAGGACTGTGAGTTCAAGGCCAGCATAGGATACTGGTGGATAGGATAGGGTGTTCTTGTCAAACAAACCAAAGAGCTGGAGATGTGGTTTTGCCATAGAATGCTTACCTAGCATGCACAAGACCCTGGGTTCCATCCCAGCACCACAAAAAATATCTCATGGTTCCTGAGGTAAGAAACTGACTCAAGAAATATAAGAAGATAATAGCTTTATGGAAAGGTAGTAGTAGTAAAGTCTCCATGTGCCTGTTGAACTCTAAGAACATGTGACATACAGAGAAAGGACTTCAAGCTTTTCCAACTATGTAAATGTCTAACATATGTACATGAAGGTGTATGACAAGTCCTGGACCTCCTCGTGAGACACCCTGTTCTGTCCTTGAGGGCTGTAGGAGCACTACTCATGGGGACAGTCAACTCTTCAGCAAATCTTCAGGAGCTGGCAAGTCCTCATCAAACTACCTCCTGTGTCTTTTCTCTCCCAGTAAACCTCTGAGTCTAGGCTGCATAGATAGTGGCTGTTTTATCATGCGAATTTAAATATTAAGAATTTTCTAAGAATGAATTCTCCACATAATTACAATAGTTATAAACTTCAGTAAATTCTGCATTGATAAAAAGCTATGGGAAGAGCCAGGTATGGTGGCACACACTTTTAATACAGAGGCAGAAGTAGGGGAATTGCTGAGAGTTTGAGGCCAGCCTGGTACTATGGAATGTAAGTTAGCCTGGTCTACAGCAAGACGCTATCCTGAAAAAAAAAATAGCTGCAGGAAGAAAGCCAAGGGCGTGTGAGCCAGAAACAGCCTTGATGATGTCAAGACACATCCGGGTGTCTTCACCCACAACAAGCTCCAAGGACAAAACATGAGAAGTTCCTTCCTTGCAGTGCGAGTGTCTCCTCCAGTGACTGATGGCAATTATATCCATGCTTGGGAAGACTCGCTATCCCCAGTCTGTCTGAGCTTCAACCAGCTGAGCACTTGCCAGCTGTGAAGGCTGTAGGAGGGAATCCACTACCTCTCTGTGTCAGTCTCCTCATCAAAGAGAACAAGCAATGCATTGTGGGGATGGACACTGCTCAGCTCATCCTAAGACAGTATGAAGAGCTGACTGCATTTGCTTATTGTTTGAATGCTCCTTCATGAAGCCTTGTAAGTGATGAGAGTTATCTTTTCCATCACTGTACTTTCCTCTTTCATCTGATCCTTTCTCTCCCATAATCCCTTCAGCTGACTGAACCACATTATGACCCCTCCGCACTCACATATGTAGACATATTCAACAGACATGTGCATATAAAGTAGACTTCAAAATAAAAAATAAAAATCCTTTTGGGATGCCCATAGTGGGGGCTCATTCAGATTAATCCTGAGTACAACCTCTGTTCAGCAAGACTATAGGCAGTGAGCAACTGATTTATGAGGCCGAAGAACCCTTCTAACTGCAGCCGTCCATCTCACCTTGCTAAGTAACTGCAAACGTTAAGTGCTTTATGGAGGAGAGTGGTTTTTATTGAGTTAAGACAAGCCATGTTTGAAGGGACTTGTACTCACCATGATCACCACACTGCGCGGGCCCCAGGTCTAGCTCTACCCTACCTTCTGTGCATTCCTGGAAATCTCTCACTATCTTAGTTTTATGAACAGTAAAAAAGAAAAAAATGGGGGCTGGAGAGATGGCTTAGTGGTTAAGGCGCTTGCCTGAAAAGCCAAAGGACCCAGGTTCAATTCCCCAGGACCCACGTAAGCCAGATACACAAGGGGGTGCATGCATCTGGAGTTCATTTGCAGTGGCTGGAGGCCCTGGTACACCCATTTTTTTCTCTCTCTCTCTCTACCTGCCTATTTCTGCATCTCTCTCTCTCTCTCTTAAATTAATAAATAAAAATAAAATATTTTTAAAATTGGTAATACCACTACTGCTGCCACTGCTCTGTTACTCCTACTCCTAATACTAGGGGACGCACTTAATTAAGCCGAGTATGCTCAGGACTCATATCTAGCTCTATTGTGATGATTATTGCCCCTGTACATTCCACAAAGAATAACTAAGCGACTAGAGCATGCTAAGCAGTGCGCTAGGTGCTTGGGACATTGTCACATAAGAAACAGAGAGGTCATATGCTGTTTGTGAAAATCAACGATGAAAATAAGCTGTCATATCCAGCAGAGGAAAGGAGGAGCCACACGAAGAGAGGCAAGGCAGTGGTGGGCTAGGGGCCTCCATCTGGCTATCAGAAAAGGATTCTTTGAGGAAGAGGCCTGTGATCTGAAGCCTGAGTGAGGAAAGAAGCCAGTTTCTAAAGAAGAAGAGAAGCTCTCCAGGCACAGTGGGACCCCCACCACCACCACCACCACCATCCTATGGTGAACAGCAGCTGTCTAGTGGGGCCCGAGCTTAGTCAGTGAGCTTGTGAGTGGCTGGTAATGGAAGCCTGGGTCAGGTCTGAAAGGACACATGTGGACTGTTAATTCGATTGTATGAGCTCCATGAAGTCACTGAAGGTTTTACGACAAGAAAGAAATATGATCAAATGTTGTCAGATGTGCTCTCTTCCCACCATATAAAACTAGATTGGCCCAAGGACAAGGCAGTGTTCAGGAAGAGTGACCCCATCACAGAGGACCTGGCTGCTGGATCAGCTGGCTGCATAGACCACCCAGGCTGGTCTGGTATTGTCTCCCATGCAAAATGCAGCCCACGGCACTTCAGGGAACTGATCCAAACTCTCGTGGATTTGGGGAGCTTGGATCATTGATGCTCTGTTGGGCTGGGAGAGGGAACATGTTTTGGCTGTTGGATAAAGTTTTGCAGCTTGTAACATGTGGCTTTGATCTTGAATGGGAGCCTCAGCCCATTTAGCTGACATCATCTGAACAACCTCCTTGGCATTCAAAGCTAAGTTATCCCCCTCCAATATTTTTAACTGTATAATCAGCCTGTTTCAATGCTTTACTACTAATGAGGTTTTCCTTAATCTCCTGTCACATGAGGGGAAATGCTTTTCTTCTTTCTTTCTTCTATTGGGAGCTTTAATATGTGAATATGCTGTCATTTGATTGTGCTCCCATGCCATTATCCTCTCTTGACACCTTCCCTCCCTTCCCCTGAGAACCTTCTTCTCTCAAGGAAATCCTTTCTCTGCTTTGTTTTCTCATTCCTTCTGTCTTTCTCTGTCTTCCATGTCAAAGCGTTGATAGGTTAAGAACAGTGCATGTCTTGTGGGGATATCGGTGACCACTGTGGAATCCTGGGACAGCGTGCTAAAGCACTCCTTCCACCCCGAGGCTCTTACATTCTTCCCACCCCTTCTTCCCCAATGTTCCCCGAGCCTAGGAGGGTGTGATAGAGATGTCCTGTTTACTGCTGACCTCGCATCAGCCTCTGATGCTCAGGTTGGATGAGTTTTGTGTCTCCTCGGCGTGTCTCTCCACAGAGAGGGTTCGTTCTTCTACTTCCTCTGCAGTGTTCCCTGAACCCCGATGCATGTGCCAGAGACGACTCACCCAGCACTGAGCACTGGGCTTTCTCTTCTTCTTGTTGTCTTGATGAGTCTTGGGTCTTCCTGGTACTCACTGCTATCTATAAGAAGAAGCTTTTCTAACCAAAAACAAGAACAGCATTAATTAAAGGACATAAACAAATACATTTGGAAGGTTTTGATGGCCATACTACCTAAAATTAGCCAAAGAACAGTGGAAGGTCTATGACCTTCCAAGCCATAGGACTGTGACTTGATTCTCAGTGCCAGGCATAAATTCTCTCCCATTGAGTGGGCTTCATATCCAAACAGAGAGCAGTTAATTACCCCACAAATTATGTGCCGTTAATGCACCCATGGACACAGGATTCCTGGATGTTTGATAGAATCAACTGCTTGCTCAGACTGTTAGTGAATATTCTTTCTGGCATTTTGCATAGATCTTCCCAACACTATGACGGTGAGCCCAAGGAAATGACTTTTGTAAAAATCATTGGATAAGTATGTGTGTTTGTGTGTGTGTGTATGTATGTATGTATATATATATATATATCTCCAACCTATGTGGGGTACAACACAATGAACTTGCTACTAACTAATGAGTTGCTCTTAAGAAATAGTGCCATACTGGGACATCTACATTTGCCACTGTTCCTAATAGATTAGAAATTCATAACTGAATTTGGTGAATGGAAAGGGGCTTTTTTAAATTATATTTTTCATTTTTTTGCAAGGAGAGAGAGAGAGAGAAGGAGCCTCTAGCCACTGCAAATAAACTCCATATGCATGTGTCACTTTGTACATCTGGCTTTACATGGATACTGGGGAATAGAACCTGGGTTCAAACCCCAGTCATTAGGCTTTGCAGGCAAGTGCCTGAACCTCTGAGCCATGTCTTTAGCCTGAAAGAGGGTTCTTTTAATATACGTATTTCTTTCACTTGTTCCCATGGTCACTTGCTTTATCATCCCTTTCTTTAGCACTGGAGTCATTACTGACAAAGACAGGTTACCACCACCCTAGGCCTACTCTGTGCCCCTAAAAATCTGAAGAATCATTTTTGTCTCTTGTGCTTTGACAGATGCCTATAGTTGTAAGATGCATTATTAGTTTGTGTACATCTAAGAAACAAATAAACCAAAGCAAATCACCCCACTAGATAAAATCATATCAATTTAATAATAACAATAAATAATAATAATCTATTTAAATTGCCTCCTAGCCGATTCTGAATTGAAGAAGAGCTTAGGGGGCTGGGGAGATAGCTCAGTGAGTAAAGTACTTTTCATACAAATATGAGGTCCCAAGTTCAGATCCCCTCACTCGTGTTTAAATGTTGAGCATGGTAGAACATGCCTGTAATCAACGTACTTGAAAGGCAGAGATGGGAGCATGCCAAAGGCTTTATGGCCAGCCAGTCTAGCCTAATTGGCAAGCTTAGGATTCAATGACAGACCCTATTTTTCAATGTAACCAGAGAGACTACTAAGACATCTGATATTGACAACTGCCCATATGAACTTATATATACATACTCAAACCACACACATACAATCATACACATGCAAAAAAAGAAGAAGAAAAAAGAAGTAGAAGAGGAGGAGGATAAAAGGAAGAGCAACACAATTTATTCTTGTGTCTCACTGTGCTACATATGAGACAAAATAATCAACATCTCACTCTGAAAAACACAACCTCTCGGGATCCCATAAAATTCCTAATTCTTTACCCCTCTGGTCAGAACACATGGAAATAAAAATCTGAATAAAAAAGAGAGAATTTAGGAACACAACCAAGCTCTGAGAATGCTCAATGCCCTCACCCGTGAACAGGAAAGCCGTGTGGCCACTTTGGAAGACTGCTCTGCACCATCATCTATTCCACACGGACCCGCGCAGAGCCACAAGGCAGAAGTCCCACTCTGTCGGAAGCAAAAGTGAATACATGTAGACAGATGCTGGCTAGCATTATTCCAGCCCCACAAATACAAACAAACGTTTGCGAATAGTAGAATGAGAAATAAACCAAATGTAAGGCAGCAATAAAAACGAATGAGCCACAGATACATAAAACCGTGGACGAATTCAGTCTAAGGCAGATAAGGGCTACACGTAGCAGCGTGGAAGCAGGGTAGACAAGCCCGCGTGGTGGAGTCAGGATCACTACTAGTGTTGATGAATGGAGGCACCGAGCCGGAGCGTTCATGAAGTTACAGTGTCTGCCGTCCTGATAATATCCCTCTATCCCCATGTGCATTGTGTTCACTCTGTGACATTTGTCTAGCAGCTACTTTCACATATTTCCATAGGTCGATTTCCCATCAGTAAAACACCTATTAAAACAGCAAAAACAATATGAAGCAATATAAGCGAGAAGTGGGCTTTGACAGGACCTAGAAGCTACCTGGGGTGTGCACTGCTTTCCTATGCTTAAAAATATGATACATATGCTCCAAAGAAGTTGAAGACAGTGATAAAATCAACTTAGCTTCTTCCATCCTGTTGAAAATTTTCTTAGTCATTGAAGAGCTCTTGATCTGAGGAAAAGTCATTTGGGTCTCACTAGCCAAGATGAAAGTAAAACATTCAGAAACACCGAATGTAGATGGAAGGGCACAATAGTAAAACAAAAACTTAAAAACCCACAAGTATGAAATGTTAAAATATAATGTAGGGGCATAGCTTCATAACTCAGGAGAGGGAAAAAAAAGTCTTTAACAAAATATAATAAACCATGTATGGAAATCCAAACATGACTATAATTAAACTAAGAAATGTATTAACAAATATTTAAAAAGTGAAATGTAACATCTAGGGTAGAATACTTTCTAAAAATACATCCCAAAGAAAAATTATATATATATGTATAAGAAACTCTGGATCAAGAAGACAATTACACTAACAGAAGAAGCAGAGGAACTGAATTTCCCAGAAAAAGACTCTTGCTAAGTAATGGTATGAGACAGGTTTAGTATCATTGTCAGAAATATGAAAATTATAAATTATATAATTTGTACATATGCCACCAAATGTTATTGAGCATGGAGTGCTCAGCACTTGACAAGGAGATTATGAATTGCTCCATCTATTTGGGGAAACAGGTTAAAATCATTTAGTAAATGTATACAGGTACATTTCCAGCTACCAGAGATTCTATTCTCAGCAAGAATGTTCCTAGCATCATTTTTTGTAATTTTCATAAACTATAAATATTGTAAATGTGGATCAGTAACAGAATGGATAATAATTTGTGGTGGATTCACTCATTTTTTCTTGGTGGTGCATGTCTTTAATCCCAGCAGTTGGGAGGCAGAGGTAGGAGGATCACTGTGAGTCTGAGGTCACCCTGAGACTACATAGTGAATTCCAGGTCAGCCTGGGCTAGAGTGAGACACTACCTAAAAAAAAAAAAAAAAAAAAAAAAAAAAAAAAAAAAAAAAGAAAGAAAGAAAGATAAAAGAAAAAAAAAGTTATTCACATTGTCGGGTGTGGTGGTACACACCTTCAATCTCAGCACTTGGGAGGCAGAGGTAGGAGGATCACCATGAGTTTAGTCCAACATGGAGCTACAGAGGACTATAGTGAAACTTTGCCACAAAAATAAATAAACAAACAAAAAAACAAGTCATTTGCATAATATGTAGCACAAACAATATTAAGTGAAATAAGGAAAGAAGTACAATATACATTACACATTCAGTGTGATTCTATTTACATTCTTTTTCTAAGCAGGATTCAAATAATATTAAATGCATAGCTAATATACTAAAACAAAGATGGGCTGGAGAGAGGGCTTAGTGGTTATAGTGCTTGCCTGTGAAGTCTAAGGACCCAGGTTTGATTCCCCAGTATCCCATTCTCTCTCTCTCTTCAAATAAAATAATAAAATATTTAAGAAAACAAAGAAGGGGATGATAATCCCAAATGTCAGAAGAGTAGTCATTGTGGGAAAGAGAAGGGAGGGGAGCCATGTGGGAAAGTTTAAGGAGCCTGTTCTCTCTGACTATGTGCCTAGATGGACAGTGGTCACACAGATGTCGATCTTACTGCTTGGAGTGCCTGTAGATTTTATGTACTTTCTGATCTGTACAGGGTACTTCACACTGTGAGTGAAGAAAACAGAAAGTTTCAGGAAGTTAGGCCTTGATGAGGCATCAGGCCCTCCTCATACGTTTGTGTGGTCTGACAGCAGAGCCAACAGAAGTCACAATATCTTCACATGACAGAAACTTGTAGGAGCAGACATTTGTTCCTACCTTGAAGCATCACTCTCGCTTTACTGGATCATCTGGGTGTTTCTGCTTTCTAGAGTTGCAGCCTTTGATTAGAGGGTGTCAAGGCATGGTGTCAGGAGCTTATGTAGGAATGTCAGTTTATCTAAAGCTGTACTAAGGAGTTTATACATGTAATGCAAGGAGAGGTGGGAAGTTCCTCTCCTGCAGTCTTTGAAAAATTACTACATAGTTACCTCAGGAATCCATTAGTGTCAGTTCAGTTCATGGGTGTGGAAAGAATGTGCTGTTTCTGTATTTATCAAGACTTTTCAAGTTTCACCCAACAACTCTTCTAATTCTTGCCTGTTTCTGCCTTCTACTTTCCCCATTGCAAGGGAAACTCAGCACAAGGTAAAAGACTTTCACTGAATGACACTCTCTTGACCATAGCAGGTCAGGCTAAGAAAAATTACACAATCATACTTACTTTTGACTTCAATTTTTTAAATAACCCTTATATCATAATAAGTAATTTATTATCATTGTTTGTTGAATAACTATGTTGTACACAAGACCATAATAATCTCCCAGAGATAAAAGGTCATCTCAAGAATGCTGACCTCTAAGTCCAACTCTTAGGGAAAGAACTAATGTAGACATGTTCATTGGCTGGAGAGATGGCTTAGTACTTAAAACACTTGCCTGAAAAGCCCAAGGGCCTGAGTTCTATCCCATAGCACCCACATAAAGCTAGATGCACAAAGTGATACATGTATCTGGAGTTCATTTTAGTGGCTAGAGGATCTGGCGTGCCCATTCTCTATATGCCTCTTTCTCTCTCTCTCTCCCAAATTAAAAAAAAATGAAATTAAAAAAGAAACGTTCACTATATATTGTCCAATGACAAGTAAATAAATAAATGAATACACAAATTAATAGAGCTCTAATGCAATAGTCTCTGGTTTCTTTGTTGAACTACTGTTCAGGATTCAGAAATTCCTCTTCTCCCATTATTGTTTTTACTCTCAAGGTAATTTCCCACAGAATCAATAAGCATATGATTGAATAGAAAACATGATAGACAGAAATACAAAATAAATAAAAAAACAGAATATTTGTAAAGCTGAATTCACTATAGTCCCACAGCTCTTATTACAAAATAATATCTAAGTAACAGAATGACTAAAGAAAACATTTTAAGAAAATGCTTCCATTAGACACTTAACCTTGACCACTGTTAAAATTTGACATGTAAAGCAGACACAGGGAAAAGGCAGGGCCGCTGCTGCCAGCAAGGAGCTCTCACAAGAAGCTTTGCCCGCTGATCTCCACGGACGGCAGTAACGTCTAATCTGCGCAGGTCCAGCCATCCCTTCCTGTGACTATGCAACTAAAATGCTGCAAAGTGAGTCCCCAGAATAAACAAATCCCATTTCAGAGCAAGATGAGTCATCGCTGGAGGCCTTTGTGTCTTTGTTTTGACTTAGTGAACTTCAGAGTGGTAGAAGGTTCTCACGGAATTCTAACGTAACCCTATTTCATACAGTAACTGAAGCTGGTTATAAATTGTTACCAAGACCAGCATGATTCAGTGAAGAGGACAAGGAAGCAACACCCTCACGCCCACATAACACTTACCAACATGTAAAGCATTCTCCTGTTTGCTTGATTTCAATGTTGTGAAGCTGTGTAGAAAGCCCCACCCCGCAGGCTGTGAGATTTGCCGGCCCCACACAGAATACATGTGGTAGAGAGTAGGACCTTTATCACCTGACTCCAAGTTTATAACTTCACAAAGCTAGTTGATTATAGATTATTGGCAATATGCAAAGCACTGGATAAAGCCTGTAGAACATTTCAGGAGTTGGGTAAATGTATCTTCTGAGGTCTCCAGCCTTGTTTCTTCTTAACATCCTTTCAACTGAAGGCTACTGGGACACAGAGCTGGCAAACCTTTCTCTTGAGTGGACCTGGGGTTGATAGGGATTTGATGTCTCACAAAGAATACTGCTTGTTTTGGGGCCCTCAAAAAGCCCGAGAGAAGTGGGAAGCTGAGAGCAGAAGTAACTAGGAAGGAACCATAAATGAACACCATTGTTAGGGACTTTACAGGGACATTTATCTGGGGAGAGGGTGACGAGAAGAGGGACTGGCTGAATAGGTCTAATGTGAAGATAAGAAAGTCACTGAAACAGGTGTTGTGTTAAGCCACACTCAGGATAACATACAAAGCTGGTGTACCACAGTTTGGCTGTAACCTGAGAAAGAAGTGTATTAATCCAATTACTTTCCTTGGCACCTTAAACCACTTACTACCTACAAGCTTTTAGGAGCTTAAGTAACCCCAGGGCTAGGATGACGAAATGAGTCCCCAAAATAAACAAATCCCATTTTAGGCTGGATGAGTCATTGCTGGAAGCCATTATGGCCTCCAGCCACACTCCCATATGCACATGAATGAGCCCAGCTCCCACATCTGCACCTAGGAGAGAAACCGGCCCCTCTGCACTCCACTGCGCTGACCCAAGCTGTAGCTAGGAAAGAAGAAATGGGAGTCCTATCCACACAGTGGCAGCTGTTGCTAATCTCATACACAAGACTATTGCTGTTCTCAGATGCACAGATGAGTCAAGTGTGGGTGTGTAGAATCTCAGGTGTTAGATTTTGGAAGCAAAATTGTTAGGTACTACATGGGGAGAAATTGAAGAGAAATATCCTAACATTCCAGAACAGTAATAAAGAATGTAGAAAAACCATGTGGTCCCAAATTTCCTTCTCACAAAGAACCAGTTAAGATATAAAAAAAATGGACTGGAGAGGTGGCTTAGTGGTTAAGGCACTTGCCTGTGAAGCCTAAGGACCCAGGTTCAATTCCCCAGTTCCCACACAGAGCCAGAAGCACATGATGGTGCATGCGTCTGGAGTTTGTTTGCAGTGGCTACAGGCCCTGATGTGCCCATTCCATCCCCAACTCCACCTGTCTCTCTCTCTGTCTCTCTGTCTCTCTCTCTCTCTCATAAATAAGTAACATATTTTTAAAAGATATATAAAACGGTCTTGAAGCTTGGAAGATGATTCAATGGACAAAGTGCTTGGCCCTCAAATCAGAGTGTCCTAGTTTGGACCTCCAGACTTGTCATTGAAGACAGGAGCCTGGTGGACTTCTGTAATCTCAGTATGCTGATGGTGAGGTGGGGAGACAAGAAAGGAGAATTTCCCAGAAGCACAGAGCAGCGAATCTGGCAAATGCAGCAACGAATCGCCACAAGAATAGAACGAGAGATCCCTCCTCAAACAAGGTGTGAACAGAAGGACAGACGCCTGAAAGGTGCCCCCTGACCTCTACCTGTGTGCTGTGGTTCTCATGCTCTGCATTCACTCACGAACATGCTTACATACACACTCACAAACACAAAATTATAACACCTCGAGCTATTATTTTTTAAAAATAAATGTAAGATTTTAGAATTAGAAAAGGTCAATGCATGGGAAGGCAAGTCGATTGCACTTCATTTACTGTTGGTGGCCAGTTTACAGAGACCCTGTGCATGCAGCTGAGATGGTCTGTCTGGCTTTATTGACAGGTAGGGTGCCGTGATAGACCGCCAGTGGCTGCCCTCTAGTTCATCACTGTAAAATTTAAGCACAAGTAACATCTTCAAGTGGTCACTGAAACTGGCAGCCTCAGTCACGCATGTTTTTTAACAAGCATTGCACCATCATTGTTTTTCTAATCAGCCCAGGACAGTCCTATGTCCTCAGGTTGGAGATAAACTGCACTCAGCATTTCATACTTATTTTCTGAACAGATTCTCCTGAGTTCATACATCGTCGAGTGCTGATTTTACAGTAGGGATTTCTCCAAAGTAACTCATGTCACACGAGAATTAATAAGAAAATTGAGCTAATTTGAAACTTCCGTATCCATTATTAAAACCCAGTCACTACACAGTAGTCTTGAACTTAGGAAAAAGTCATGGAAGATATATTTATTGGTTGAGGAGATAGCTTGGTTAGTAAAGTACTTGCCTCACATGCATGAGGACCTGAGGTAGGTCCCCAGTATCCATCTAAAAGTGGTGGGTATATGCCTGTATCCTCAGTCCTGGGAAGGTGGAAACAATAGAATTCCTTAGGATCTCTGGTCAGCAAATCTAGCTGAGCTTGTCAGCTCCAGGCCAGTGAGGACCTAGACATGCCTGCATAGTTACTCACAAATACATACATGCATGCACACCACACACACACACACACACACACACACACAGTGAAAACAATGACACTGTGTCACTGATGGTTTTTTTTAGTCACCTAGCCTGGCTGCACTAGGTGAAGATCAAAGACTAACATCTATAAGTTTTATTATGGTCTTGTTATTTTCTATAGACAATGCACCCTTTATTGCATACCCGTGGGCAGACAGCTTTTGGTGCCCACTCTTGCCCTCTGGGAATGGCACATAACCAGGTATTTGACAACCTGATCCTCTTCAATCCGCTCCACTCTGGGAGCCCCAGTGCAATGAGCTTTTAAGGAGCTTTGACTAACAGGGTGATCACTAATTCAGAGGCTGACCTCATTTACTGGGTAAGCCCACACTGCCCCTGACACACAGTGTCGCCTCTGCCCAGTAGAACGATGCCATTAAGTCTGGCTTTGGTTCTGGGACCCTGTCCTGCCCAGTTAGTCAGCACTCTTGTCCCTAGGCCCATATAGACTAGCCTGGCGAGAAACAAGCATGTGTGTCAGGAAAGGAAGGTACATGCTGCAATAGAGTTTCCTCTCCAAATTGTCATGGCTTTTCTTGAGCTTCATTTCCTCCATGAAAATTTTCAGGATCAGACTATCTGTTCTCATGGGGAAACTTACTGAGATTTTTAATGTATTTTGCTTAAATTCATAGAATATTTTGGCAAGAGTTACATTTACAATGATAAATCTTTCCCTTATATGATTTATTTAATTTAATTTTTACTAACATCTTTCAAAAATATTTAACATTTTTCTATAACTTATTTCACAAGGTAACTATTAGGTACCATATATGTTTGCATTTGCAGGTTTCCAATCCTTAGGTTCTGGTGTATAGAAATGGTACTGATTTGGCATATTAATATCACATAGTACCATATTACTAAACTGCCTTATTAAGTGTAAAACAATATAAATAATTATATAACCAATAAACAATATGCACAGTTTCTCTTTAATAGTCAATCATTTTTCCTGTGACTGATACTTCTGTGTCCATTTATTTATTTGCTTGTCTATAGCTCTGGCTAGGATCTCCCAAACCATGTTAGACAGAAATCATTATCCTGAAAATTCATATCTTCTTCCTGAGTTTAAAGAGAATTTTTAAAAATATTCCACTATTCATGATACGACCTGTTAAAATTTTAAGTAAAAGGCTTTATCAGATTAAGGAAATAACAATCAGTTCCTGCTTGGCACAAAATTATCCTTTCCAGTGATGACTCTGTATGTTGTTCAACTTTCCATGTCTATAGCTGAGATCTGAGATATCAATTTACAAAGATTAAAGGTTTGTTTGGACTTACAGTTTTAGATGCTTCAGTCCAAATCCAGCTGTCCGTGGGGCTTGAACTGGGGGCAGCTCATCATGGCTGAGTGACAGGCAGGACAAATGCCTGGAAGGATAAAGAAAGAGAACAGAGCCCCAAAATCCTCTTCACGGACATGTCCCCAGATGACCTAATGACTTCTCACTAGGCCCCACCACCAAAATATTTCACCATTTCCCACTGCACTACTCTGGGTACATGTGGATTCTTAGGGAACATCCCAGATCCAAAATGTAACACTGGGATGTACTTTTTCCTAAATCTTTTGAAATCATTTTAGGAAGTTTTCTCCTTTAATCTGGTCAGTGGATGATAATAGTTAATTTTCTAATAGATTATATAACGCGTTACATATTTCCAGAGTGGTTTCACAAATGTTTAAGCCACATAATCTTTTCTCTAACCTGTGTAAGTAGTGTGTGTGCATGTATGAATGTGTGTGGGCATGCACATGTTTGTGAGTCATGCATGTGTGTACCTGTGAGTGTGGAGGCCAGAGGTCAACACTGAATGTCATCCTTAGTCGTCCTCCACTTCATTTATAGAAACAAGGTCTCACTGAACCCAAAGCTCATCGATTAAGCTGGATGAGCTACTAGCAGACCCTGGGGATCCTGCAGTCTCCACTGCACCAGTTCTGGGATTTACAGACCCACAGCTCCATGCCCAGCATGTTACATGGGTGCTGGAGACCTGGACTCAAATTCTCATCTTTGTTCAGTCAGCATTTTACCCACTGACCCATCTCCCTTGCCCCAAGATGCAAAGCCTTGAGTGAGATTTCCTTGTTAGTATTCTTATTACTATATTAGAATTCAGTATCAGATTTGTAATAGTCACGATTACATGACTTAAGGACTATTCCTTATTTTTCTATATTCTGAAAACAATTGTGCAAGATTTTGGACATAAATTTTCCTTAGCACTTGTTAATCATGTCCACTAACTCTCTAGGTTTGGAACAATTTTTATGTGTGCAAATTGGTGGGTTTTTAACTGTAATTTAAAATTATTTCATTATTATAGTGCTATTAAGTTTTCAATGGTCTTAATGAGTACTTTACAGGCTGCTGGGGGAAGAAAACTCATCATCAGTCTTAACCAGCAATGAACTATGTGAACTGAAAAGTGATTTGGGAAGCTGTGCTTCAGACACATAGTGGCTGTTGCATATATGACCTCACACTGGCTGTCAGAAACAATATTTGTCCCAGCAGAATGTCATTGTGGATAATGAAGGAAGGCAAAAACAAGGATATTAAAATACTAGATAGACTGGTTTGAGGGAGGGAGGTGTTCAGTAGAAGGGGCACACAGAATTGGGGGCAAGAAAGAAGGATAGGAAGTGTTGTAGTTACCTTTGCATTGCTGGGACAAAGCTCCCAACTAAAAGCAGCTGATGGGAAGAAAGCTATTTATTTTAGCTGATATTCTCATGGGGAAACTCCACAATACAGGGGAGAGACGGCAGAGCAGAAGCTGGACATTACTGTCTTGCCAACATCAGGTTAACAACAGCAGCAGAATGAGCTGAACTCTAGCAAGGAGTAGCTGGTTATAACACTTCTAAGTCAGCCCCCAACAACACATCTCCTCCAGCAAGGCTCCACCTCCCAAATTGCCCTCAGCTGGGAACCAAAGCATACAAAACACATGAGTTTATGGGGGATACCCAATTCAAACCACCACAGGAGTGTTGCTTGAACAAAATACATTTTGTACATATTAAAAAAAATCAACAAAAATAAACAAATATGTGCATTTACACTTTTTTGTTTGTTGACATTTCCATGGTTCTTGGCTGCCTACCAGAACTGAAAGAAGTCCAGAGAGACTGAGTTAAGGGTAATTTAGGGTATATATCATCAAAATGTAATCCATGTGGCTGGGCGTGGTGGCACACACCTTTAATCCCAGCACTGGGGAGGCAGAGGTAGGAGGATCACCATAGGTTCGAGGCTACCCTGAGACTACATAGTTAATTCCAGGTAAGCCTGGATCAAAGTGAGACCCTACCTTGAGAAACCATAAAACAACAACAACAAAAAAAGGAATATGTGTGCATGAAAATGAGGCCTGTATAAGTTGAGGGGCCTCAGAGACTTCCTTGACCAACAACTCATTGAGTAGTGCCCATTCCTGGCACAGATATTATTGTTTGATAGTCCATGGCTACCAAGAGGATCAGCATTATCCATCTGTGTAGGGAGCCTTCATTCTATTATGATTATTTTTCTATTTATATGTTTTTATTAGGCTCATTTAATAGCATGCTTTCTTATGGCTTTTTTCCTATCTCCTAAGTTTTGGTTAGCCTCCCCTCACCTTTGTCCCTGCTTAACAACTTCTAACCACAGTGTTCCGCCCCCGCTGTTTTCATATCACTGGTGTTCCATTATCTCTTCAGTTTAATGTCCCTTTCCCCTCTCACCTGTTTTCTTTTTTTAATATATATTTTACTTATTTATTTGGGAGAGAGAAGGAGGTGGGGGGAGGGGAACAATGGGCCCACCACTGCAAACAAACTTCAGATGCATGTGCCCCATTATGCATCTGTCTTACATGGGTACTGGAGAATCAAACCAGGATCCCTTCGCTTTGCAGGCAAATGCCTTAACCTCTAAGCCATCTCTCCAGCCCTTTTACCTGTTTTCTAATTTCCTGATCACTGCAGACAATCCGATTTGTACTCATTGGCCTGGGGAGTCAATGCTAGATAGAATCTTCATGTGAGAGAAGAAAAATGCAGTGTCTATCTGTTTAGCTTGAGTTACCTCACTCAATATGATATCTCCCAGTTCTAACCATAAATAAAACACCATTGTACATATGTACCATATCTTCAATAATCATTCATCAGCTGATGGACATCCATGGTGATACCACTTCTAGTTACTGGGAACAGAGCAGTAATGAACATGGATGTGCACGTATATCTGCAGTAGGCCTAAGAGTTCTTTGGGTATAATCTGAGAAGCACAGCTGGGTCACACAGCAGTCTATTTTTAACTTTTAGAGGAACTCCCACACTGATTCTCATAGTCATTAATAGTCCACTCCCACCAGAGAGGAAAAGGTTCCTCTTTGCTCACGTCCTCACCACCATTTGTGTTTGTGATGGCTGCCTCTCTGGCAGGAGTGAGACGGAATCTCAAAGTTTTGTGTGGATTTATATTTTCCTGCTGGCTGAGGGTATTGAATACTTTAAAAAAATATTTGTTGGCCATTTATATGTCTTCTTTTGATGATTCCCCATTCAATTCCATAATCCTCATTTTGAATGGTTGCTCATTTTCTTGAAATTTACTTTTTGTATTCTTTATACATTCTAGATATTAATCTTCTGTCTGACGTCTAGCTGGTAAAAATTTTCTCCCATTCTCTAGGCTGCCTATCAACTCAGCTGATGGTTTTCTTTGTTGTACAATAGATATTCAGTTTCATGAGGTCCTATTTGTTGACTGATTGCATTATTTCTTGGTCAAACAGGGCGCTCTGCAGAAAGTCTTGCCCTATGCCTGCATATTCAACTATATTCTCTACTTGTTCCTCTAGCTGTTTCAGATCTTCAGCTCTAATGTTGAAGTTCTTGCTCCATTTTGAGCTGATTTTCATTAAGGGAGAGAGATAAGAGTCTACTTTCATTACTCTACATGTAGATATGCAATTTCCCCAGCACAACTTGTTAAACATGCTGCCTTTTCTCCAATATGTATTTTTGTAATCTTTGTCAAAAATAAGGAGGCTATAGTTACATGGAATTATAGCTGGGTCTTCTATTAAATTGATCTATGTATCTATTTTTGTTCTAGTACCATGCTGTTTTATTATTATGGCTCTGTAATATAGCTTGAAATCAGGTATGGTCATATTTCTAGCAATATTCTTTTTGTTAAGGATAGTTTTGGCTATCTGGATTTTTTGTGCTTCCATATGAATTTTAAGATTGTTCTTCTCTATTTCTGTGAAGAATGGTACTGAAATTTTGACTGCATTGAATCTGTAGATTGCTTTTGGTGGGATGACCTTTTCCCTATATCAATTCTTCCAATACATGAACATGAAGGACTGGTCTGTCTTCTGGTATCAGTCTCAATTTCTTTCCTCAGTGTTTTAAAGTTTTTATTGTAGAGTATCTAACCTTTTATGACTATTATTAATGGGACTGTTTCTCTAATTTCATTCTTAGTATGTTTTCAATGGTATATAAGAAGGCTACTCACTTCTGTGTGTGTGTTTGTATCCTGGCACATTACCAATATATTTTTAGACATTTTCTTGAATTTCATTTGCAAGTATTTTAATGAGTGGTTTTTTTTCAACTATTTTCATCAGGAATAATATTCTGCAGTCTTCTTTTTCTTTTTTGCCTGTTTTGTTGTGTTTGTGTCCCTTTCTCATTTTGCTGGTCATGTGATGCTGGGTTTATGACAGGAGTTTGTTAGCATTTCATCCCTTTCTATTCTTTTGGACTAATTATAGGAGCATTGGTTTACTTCTTCCATAAAGGTCTGGTAGAATTCTGCAGAGAATCTGTCTGGACCTGGACTTTTGTTGCTTGTTTTTGATCTTTTTAAATTGTTTATCTCATCTTGTCTTAAATTTGTAGGTCTTATACAACTAGAAATTTATCCATTTATTTGCCATTTGGTAGAATATTTATTTTTAAAATATTTCCATATGATTCTTTTGATTTCATTGGTGCCTGTTGCAATATCTATTTTTACATCTCTAACCACAAGGATTGGTTCTTCTCTCCTCAGGAAGGGATATTTCAGTTTCTAGATAACATAACCTTAGGGAGTGGTTGTGTGACCTTTAAGATTCAGGTCTCCCAGAGTTAACTTCCTCAGAGCCTCCTTTCTCTCTTCAGTCTGGGGATATCTGCTACATAACAAACATACATTGATTTTTGGCTAACTGATCTATTTCTTCTACTTTGATTTGAGCCTTGATCGTCTATTTCCTACATGCTCCATTCTATTGGCGAGGCATTCCACAGAGCTTCTTATTTGATGTCTTAGATTTTTCGTTCTCCTCGTCATTTCAGTTTGGTTTTTCCTTGGGATTTCTATCTCTTTATTGAGGTCCATTTCCTTGTCCTGGCTTTAATTCCTCATTCTATTTAGCTATTTGTTTTCTCTTGGAGCTCATTCACAAGAATCTATTCATGTCATCTTTGAATTCATTCAGTTGTTTGTGTTTGCTTGGGTCTTATTCATGTATTGATTCATGTCCTCTTTGAGTTCTTCCTATGTGTTTATAATTGTGCTTTTGAATTCTTTGTCTGGGATTTCCTCTAAATGGACTTCATGGGTAAGGGGGGTGTATATAATGGGATTGGTAAATCTTGGAGGCTAACATATTGCCTTGGCTTTTTGTGTTACTTGCTCTGTGTTGAGACTTGCCCATCTGGAGGTATTGTGTTGGTCAGGTCTTTCTGGAACACCTGTGTTAGGTGAGTGTTTGGATCAGTACTTGGTGTTCCTTTGTCTTAGCTTGTCTTTGTTTGGCTCAGTGTTCCTTGAAGTTCACTTGTGGAAACAGTTAGTGCTGATTTGTGGATGAGGTAGATGAAGTGACCTCATTTCAGTGGGGAGTGCATGCATACCTCCTGATCTTTCATGCCAGGGTATGTGCATTATGCAAGTCACATGGGTGGGTGAGGGGAAGACAAGGCAGAGCAGGTGGCATAGACTGAAGTCACACATGGATGAGTGGTGATCAGCTCTGTGAGGCACATGTGGAGTGGACAAACTGCACCAAGACTCACATCCATGACAGCAGTGGAGGGTGGCACAGGTTGGCAAATGCAGTACACTGAGCGGAACATAATGCCTAGACTCCCGCACCAGCACTAGCAATGTGGGTAGGAGAGGGATGCATAAAGTGGGAGAGTGGACTCAAATGCTTATGTACTCCATGAATGTCCTCAGACTTCCATTAGGTGGTGCTTTGATTCAGGTGTCCCCCATAAACTTAGGTGTTCTGAATGCTAGGTCTCCAGAAGATGGCAATTTTGGAATTGAAGCCTCCTAGAGGCAGGGAATTGTTGGGGGTGGGCTTATGAGTGTTATAGCCAGCTTCCTCTTGCCAGTATTTGACACATTCTCCTGTTACTATTGTCAATCTGATGTTGGCCATGAGATGGTGTCCACCCTCTGATTGTGCTATCATTTTCCCCTTCCATCATGGAGCTTCCCCTTGAGTCTGTAAGCCCCCAAAAAAAAAAAAAAAAACAAACCTTTTTTCCACCCAAGCTGCTCTTGGTTGGGTATTTTCTGCCTGAAATGCAACCCTAACTACATCACATGCAATAGCAGTTGCAGTGTGGGAAGTAAGGGCCATTTGAAGTATGCCCAAACTCACACTCACAAGTGACAGTGCAGGCGAGGAAGAGGATGAGTATAATTTTATAAAGTACACTTTTTATTTGCAAAGTTGGAGTGGATTAAGTTTCTTCTTGCTATTTTCTAACTTAGTTCATGAACAGAAAGGCAGTATTCATACAAGATTTTATAAGATGTGTTGAGGTCTTTTAGCCCATTATCAGCCTCCATTTACTTAGTGCATATTTTTTATTACTAGTTATGGACATTCTTAGTATTTAAACAGCACATTTAGTGCTTATTGTATATGTGTCCATGAAACCAGCCTGGATAATTGTACTTTTTGAGTCATTGTGCATTATCTGGTTTTCATCCTCTTAATCCAATAGTTACTGAGAATTAAATGTGTTTAAAACCCCCTACTATGATATGGATTTTTCAGTCTCTCATTGTTTTGACAATTTTTCTACACTGAAGCCTTTATCTTGTCTTGGACATTTCCAACTCTGTCTACTGCTTTTCCTCTTCCTCCTCCACCTCCTCCTCCACTTTCTTCTACTCCTTCTTCCTTCTTCTCCATCACCTCTTCCTCCTCTTCTTTCTCCTCCTCCTCTTCTTCCTCGTCCTTCTTCTTGTTCTTCTTTTTAAGGCAGAGTCTCACTCTAGCCCAAGTTGACCAGGATTTCACTCTGTAGTTTAGGCTAGTCTCAAACTCCTGGTGATCCTCCTACCTCATCCTCATGAGTGCTGGGATTAAAGTTGTTTCTGGGGCTGGAGAGATGGCTTAGAGGTTAAGCGCTTGCCTGTGAAGCCTAAGGACTCTGGTTCGAGGCTCAGTTCCCCAGGACCCACGTTAGCCAGATGCACAAGGGGGCGCATGCATCTGGAGTTCATTTACAGAGGCTGGAAGCTCTGGTGTGCCCATTCTGTCTCTCTCTCTCTCTCTCTCTCTCTCTCTCTCTCTCTCCTTCTCTCTGTCACTGTCAAATAAATAAATAAACAAACAAAAAAATTTTAAAAAGAGATGTTTCTGGTTTTTATTTTTTGAAATGAAGGCTTCATCCCATATGCTTTAAATGCTATATAGTCTTCACATTTCCATTGATTCTGATACTTAGCTTATATTTTCCATTTATTTGTTGTTTGGTATTTGTATTATTTTTGTATAGTATTAGGATTAAACTTGAGGCCTTGAGCATGCTATAAAAACATTTGTTTATTTGTTTTAAAATGCTCCTCAATTTATTGACTTCTTTTGCATTGTATGTGGGAAGGTGATGGTTTTCTCATTTCACTTCTAATTCTGTACTGGCTTGGAAGCTACATACTGTGTACCTGTCATAGCAGCCCTGGAAATTTTAACATGCTAACACAAATGTAAGAAGAATTAATATCTTTATCCTCTCAGAAAAAGACAGAGATATCAGAACCTGCACATTCTATTTATAGCTTTTGCCCACACTGATGTAAATTCTCATTCATAATTTTTTTTTTCTTTTTTCTTTATTAGTCGGTTCTGTATTCAGCAAATACAGTCACTTTGGTACCATTATTAGGCTCATCCGTGACCTACCCCCTCCCATTGACCCCTAACTCACAAATTAATGATGCTATTCATCATATGTCCAGATTTTCTTTACATTTACCCACCCACACCATTTCACATACACTTCCTTTCTGAATTTCAGTTCTTCAAATAAGTTATTTTTCTTCTTGCAGTACGTCTTTTAAAAATTCTCTTTGTTGGTGATTTGTTTTAAAAGAGCTTGTAATGTAAATAATTTTAGACTTATATTTGTTTTATTTCAATATTGAAGGTTCTGCTTCTCTGCCTTCTAATTTATCTTGTTGCTCTCAGCAGTATAAATATGATTTATATTCCTGTGTAGGTGGTCAAACTTCATGTGTATTAATTTGTAAAAACTTGTCCTTGACTTGCATATTCTGTAATTTTGCCACATGTCTCCGTGTAGATTTCTTATTTATTTGGCTTCAGTTATATTACACTTCCTTAATCCCAAAATTGGCATCTTCCAAACATTATATATCTGAATGTTGTGTACTGTCTTCTTGTTCCTCTCTCTTTGGAAGCTAATTGCATCCAAATATCTCAGTTAATTAAACTTCCCTCTATTTGTCTTTCTGCACTCATTATACATCCACCTAGATCTCGACTGCTCCTTTCATTCAGTTAGTCTTAAATTTCTGCATACATCTATATACACTCACAGAGAGCGCTCATATGTAATTTAGATGCATATAGAAATTTTGTTTGTGTCATGTTCATATCTGCCATGTCATTTCCTTGGCAGTCTCTTGTTTTTAGTCTTTTTCTTTTCTTTTCTTTTCTTTTTTTTTTTTCTTTTTTTGAGGTAAGCGTAACAGAGTGGCCTATTTTATGTGAGAGAGTGAGAGAAAGAGCAAGAGAGAGAGAGAGAATCGGCCAGCCAGGGACTCCAGCCACTGTAATCAAACGCCAGATGCTTGTGCCACCTAGTGGGCATGTGCAACCTTATGCTTGCCTCACCTTTGTTCATCTGGCTTATGTGGGATCTGGAGAGCTGAACATGGGTCCTTAGGCTTCCTAAGCAAGCACTTTAGCTGCTAACCCATCTCTATAGCCCTAGTCATGCTTTTAATTTATCATTTCATGATCTTAAATATATTAAAGACATATTCATTTTACTTTTTTATATAATTATTCTAGCATATGATAACTTTGTGGGTATAATCCTCTAGTTTATGGTTTCTCCTGATGTTCCCTCACTCTGTCTTGCTTTACTAGGTGGAGTTTTAAAACTTATTTTTATACTACAAACCATTGTAACTTTGTACTGTGGATTCTTTATGGCATAGCCTAAGACAATATTTCTCCAATGTATTTTTTTTTTTCGTCATAAGTAGGGATCATATTAACTTGCAACCACTATAAGCTGATCTTACATAATGAACTTTTTGTGCCTTGCACATAATGTAACTCCCAACCTTAGACCAATGTGAAGAAGAGACTATTGTTAAGATTTCTCAAATGAAAGTTACATTCCTCTCACTGAGAACTCAACAATTCCTTCCAATTGGATTTTCCTTTTTCCTGGCTTCTTTATGATATGGTCAAATGATATACAACCTTCCTCTGCAACTAAAGCATATTCTGCACATTTATAGTGATTGTGTGTGTGTGTGTGTGTGTGTGTGTGTGTGTGCATGCCTGTGCTTCTGGGAATTGAATGTAAAACTTTGTACATACTAATATAGCTTTCTAACCCTGAACCACATTCCCAGCCATGTGGAGATATATTTGATTGTTTCAAGAGATTAGGAAATGTGAATGACATTTACTGGGTGATCTGAAAATAATTAGATGCTTTGCCATATATAGGGCTATATTGTATAAGAAATGTTCATCATTTATATGCTGAAAATTTACTTAACAATATCTAATTCTAACATAAACTTTTTTCTGGTGTGTGTGTGTGTGTGTGTGTAGTATATGTGGTGTGGTATGTGATGTGAAGTGCTGGAGGGGGGAGTATTCACATGTGTTCACAGATGGACATGTCCAGTAGGCATGCCTATAGAGGCCAGAAAAGAAAGTTACAGGTCCTTTTATCACTCACATGACCACTTTAGTGAGACAGAAGCTTTCACTAACCTCCACGTGGCAATCCCTTGGTCTCTATCCACCCCAGAACTGGGGTTACATATGAGCATCATATGTCCATTCTGTTTTTCTTTGTTTAATGTTACTGCTGGGGAATCAACATTGGGTGTTCTCAGGCTCTTTCCGGCTCTCATGCTTACACAGCAAGCACTCCTACTCACAGAACCATCTCCTAAGCCCCGGCATATTCTTGAATCAAAATATCTTGATTTTTTTTCTAGGAACAAGGCTTTCAAAGTGACCTTTACTTTGTTTGATTAGAACCTTGTCAGATATTCACCATTATTTACAACCACGATCAATGAAAAAGGAACCCGTCAACTAGTGACCACACGTGACCTGTGTGCCGGCTTCCTGTACAGCTCCTGCACAGAATACAAGCACAGGTCGAGCATCTAGCTCCTTTCTCTTGTTCTAACTTCATGTTTATTTTTAAGAGTTTGTGCTTTCCTGTGTAATCTGTAATTTTGCCTTGGGTCTCGAAGTAGACTTCTTCTTTGACCTCAGTTATACTTTACTTTTATTGTTATTATTATTATTATTATCGTTTTGGATTTTCAAGGTAGAGTCTCACTCTAGCCTGGACTGACCTAGAATGAGTCTCAAGGTGCCTCGAACTCAGAGTGATCCTTCTACCTTGGTCTCCCAAGTAGATTAAAGGAGTGTGCCACTACACCCAGCCTATATTATACTTATTGAAGTCATAAAATTGTCATCTTCTTACTTTATTTCTTGCTTACATTATAGTTATGGCAACTTTTAATTGCATAAGTTATAGTATATTTTATTTCAGGATAATAAAGTAGACATTATAGAATAGAAAAAGAGGGCACTGTGGGTAACCTCTCAAGGGGTCCCAGATATCTATAGTTTTCCACATGGAAAGCCAAAGGCTGAAATCCATCACTCTCAGGCTCAAAGAGTAATTGAACCATTAGAGTCCTTTCCCTGTCTTGGTATTTTTTTTTCCTAAGTATTTTCCTTTAAATGTTACTGAGACAGGAATGGATTTTAACGGACTTTTAAACAAACAAAAACATTTGAAGATTTACATTTGCAAACAGGTGATGATTATTTTCTTACTTCCCAAAGATTTTCTTTGGATCAAAATAGACTTTATATAAAAGCACTTGACAATCTGTAAAGTCCTAAGTAAACGCAAGTACTTGCTTGGCAGCCGAAGCATGCTCCTAAGTTAATTAGTTACACGAGGATCTCCAAGAGAAGGACTCAAAAAAATTTTAAAAAAAAAATAATACATGCTTTCTACTCTAGAAAAATGAGCCTCAGTGATATCCCAGCTTTGAACTGTTTCCTTGTCTCCTCTTCTCCACTCAGAAAAGGATTGGACACTATGTCAGGGAGGCAACTCATTTGCCAAAATGTTCTTGAGGAAAAGCAGATTACATCACATTAGTTAAAGGTACTTAATTCAGTAACAAGTTCATAGGACAGTTTTGAGGAAGATTCGATTGCTTTAGATTATCAAGCACCCCATTTGTAAAGCTGGGAGTGTCTGCCTGACCCTCTTTCTGACTCAGAAACGACCCTCTGGTTCTAGCCTGACTCCTCATTTCCTGTCTTTCTTGGTGCCCAAAAGGGTTCATCACTTCTGCTCATGTCAACACAAGGATCTTTCATTGTTACAAACTTGCCCAACCAGGGCTTGTGGTATAGAGAGGGTCAAATATCTTTGGAGGAGGGAGGACAGCTTCAATCATAGTCATAGAGACCAGGACAAAACCAGAGTAGTCTGCCCAGCGTTAGCTATGAGGATGTGAGATACTTCGAAGGTTCACACAAGTGTCTCTGGTAGATTCCTGATCACTGCACCAGGCAATACTATCAGTGTGGGGAGGAAGGAGAGTGTTACATGATCCTGTTATCCACAAAAGGTGAAAAACAGAGGTCAAGAGCTCTGCCTAAGTGGTGCATGGTATGGAGTAGGGAAGATCCTGAAAGGCTTGTAGGAGCCACAGACTTCAGAGAGACATCTGATAGATGAGGCTTCACAGGAAATCGAACATCTGATACAAGTCAGTACACACAGACACAGCTTGATAGAGGTCCAAGGCTGGGCCACAGATCCAGAAGATATAAACTACTGACTACTGGTTTATAACTGTTTTTTTTTTTTTTTTTTTCAGGAGGAAACTCAATTCCACGTGATTTAAAACTGAGAAGTGACAGAGGAGTGCTCAGCACTGAAATATCTCTATCACACCTTCCAAGGCTCAGGCTTCATTACAGAAGAGATGGCAGAAAGAATGTAAGAGCCAAAGGAAGGGTAGGACTCCTTAAAACGTGCTCCTCCAGACACAAAATGGCCTGGATATCCATGACCTCACAGTGCCTGACACTACCTACACGAGACCATCATAATAGGAAGAAAAGATGATGACATCAAAATAAAAGAGAGACTGATTGAGAGGGGGAGGGGATATGATGGAGAATGGAGTTTCAAAGGGGAAAGTGGGGTGGAGAGAGGGAATTACCATGGGTTATTGTTTATAATTATGGAAGTTGTTAATAAAAAATATTTTAAAATAACTTTTCCAATTTTCCAGACTGAGTTAGAGGCAAAGGTAGGTCAAGAACTCAGGGCACCAGATTC
The DNA here is from genome assembly GCA_036346955.1 of Dipus sagitta. Lineage (NCBI taxonomy): Eukaryota > Metazoa > Chordata > Mammalia > Rodentia > Dipodidae > Dipus > Dipus sagitta. The sequence continues at coordinate 321,404,168 of CM070770.1, forward strand.
TCTCACAGGTATGCCATCTCCCCACTGTTATTAAGTGTAGCACTAGAAGGGGTTTGGTGCTCTGAGATAGATAATTCCACTCAGTTTTTACCCATTAATTGCCTTGCCAGCTCCTTCCAACTGCTTGCATTTGAATCCCTTCCTAGCTAGCCTTATGAGGCAAAGCTCCCAGCAGTCTCCTCCAGGACTATGGGTGGCCAGGAGCTCACACGGTGGCTGGAAAGATTCTGTGAATTAACAGATACCTTTAGCTTAATCATCACCTCTGCTAAAGAACCTCAACACGTTGGCTGCACTCCTGGAAAATGTATTAACCAGTCCTGGGAGCCTGACTTCACAAATCACATGGCTAATTATTGGCCAATAAATTAGAACACCATGCTTGAAGCTGTGATTCAGTTTTCCATGTTAGCAGCATGTAGAGTCTGAAAAAGATTCAAGAAGGTTTCACTGCTTTTGATTTGAAGGCTTTTAGGAATACTATATTAATGTGAGAAAAGCCACATGGCAAAGGTGCCTTGAGATGGAGAGAGCTGTTATTGAACAGACAAAGGTAAAACAAAACAGGGCTGAAGAGATGGCTTAGTGGTTAAGGCGCATGCCTGCAAAGCCCAAGGACCAGGTTCAATTCTCCAGGTCACACGTAAGTCAGATGCATATGGTTGCACATGGGTCTGGAGTTTGTTTGCAGTGGCTAGAGTCCTTGGTGCTCTCATTCTCTTCTCTCTCTCTCTCTCTTTCTCTTTCTCTCTCTAATAAATAAATAAAGATGAATCTATTGCGAAGAGGTGGCAGAAAGAATGTAAGAGCCAAAGGAAGGGTAGGACTCCTTACAACATGCTCCCCCAGACACAAAATGGCCTGGATGTCCATGACCTCACAGTACCTACACTACCTACACAAGACCATCATAATAGGAGGAAAAGATCAAAATAAAAGAGAGACTGATTGAGATGGGGAGGGGATATGATGGAGAGTGGAGTTTCAAAGGGAAAAGTGGCGGGGGGGAGGGTGTTACCATGGGATATTTTTTATAATCATGGAAGTTGTTAATAAAAATTTAAAAAGAAAAAAAAGTACTTAAAAAAACAAAAAATAAAACAAACAACAACAACAACAAAATACCCACAGCTCTCACCTCAAAGGGGAAAAGAGATAGATAGTCTATTCTAACCCAATATCAGTGACCATGGCCTGGGAGTAGAGACCTGCCACCCCCAAATCCATGTCCCAAGTTTGTAAGAGTTTCATGAAGTTTTTTTAGTAACAAAACAGACAGAGTCATAATTTAGGACATTTTTCAAACACTTTGGTGGAAACCTCATGCTGATGGGTTATAGGAAATTGGGGACATGTCTGCTACAGGCTTCAGATACTGTCTGATGACATTCTTAACCTTTGGGTTGGTAGAAGCTAGTGGTACATTCTGAAAGGTTTCACTTGACAGCTACAGGGATGTTAGGTCAAACACAGACATGAGCAATAAATGACTAATGAAGGGACTCAAGAGAGCTTGAGACTATTTGGCTCTGAACCTGTAACACCTAATCTCTCCACAATCACAGAAGTCCCTATCAGTCAGCCTTGTTTGAATTAGATGCAGCTGCTTTGGGTGACATCAGTACACAGAGCCGCATCCTTGGCTGCTCGTGGGGCTGCTGGGATGAGGATCAAGACCTGGTCATTGCAGGGGGTCTGTGTAAGGGGCACTGGTGACCCTGATGGCCTTCATTCAGCAGCAGTAGCAAAGGCTTATGAATGGTTTGAAGAAGAACTCGAGTTGTAGGTGGGAGAATGGGCTACCTTGTAGAGAGTTTTGGAGTCAAGACAGTCAGAGGAAGCAATTAGAGGGAGTTTAAGCAAGTCTGAGCTACACAGGAGAGGGAGAAGAGAGTCTGGGAATATACTTCAATTTTAGACTCTCTCTCTCTCTCTCTCTCTCTCTCTCTCTGTGTGTGTGTGTGTGTGTGTGTGTGTGTGTGTGTGAATCTCCAAAGAACATTTACTTGGGGAAGCAAAGCCTGACAGTGGGAACACACATGCTCTTTTAACTGTGAATGTATATTGTAGGAGGCCGAGGCAAGGGGAAGTTTCCAAAGGAGAAATGCAGAGGTTAAATAAGCCATGTTGAAACAATAATCCTGGCTGCAAGGATTCATGATGTAGGAGGCAAGATTCTGCAGCTGAATTGACAGTTGCTGGCCAGATGTCTTTGAAAAAGCTGTTTTTGTGAGTGTGCAGGGTGCGGGTCCTGGCAGTGTCCTATGACTCATTCTTGTCATTAAGCACAGATGAATGAGGCCCCCTCCTCCATAAGCTTCTGGCTTTATGTACAAATTTTGGTTAGGACTTGGCAAAAGTGATTCCATTTTAATATTTGCAACTTCCACATACCACAGGTGATTAGCTGCATTCCATGCTCCGTGGATCTATAAATACACCTAAGTTTAGTTTCAAACCAGAGTTTTGTGATAATAATTCTGAATGCATTTATTTCTCTGTTTCTTCAACTTTCTAAATGTAAAGTCCTGCCTAAGAATTGCTGTTTGTAGCCAGGCGTGGTGGTGCACGCCTTTAATCCCAGCACTCGGGAGGCAGAGGTAGGAGGATGGCCATGAGTTCAAGGCCACCCTGAGATTACATAGTTAACTCCAGGTCAGCCTGGAACAGAGTGAGACCCTACCTTGAAAAAAAAAACAAAAAACCAAAAACAAAAACAGAAAGAATTGCTGTTTGTGCTTGTGTAAATGGGATAGCTTCTCATTAGAAATGGCCCCCAAGATTAGTTCAACAAACTTTTGTCAAGCCTGTACTAGGTGTTCCAAGTTCTTCTGAGCCTGGGGACACATTTGGCAAGCTAGATGTGGTCTCTAGTGTCATGGGACATATTAGAGTTTGTACAGAGTAAAACAAGGTTAGAAAACCCTGGCCACCTACTATTTGTATGATGTGACACAGGGTAACCAGGTGGAGCTATGTTCAAGTACTGGGTCTATTATGCCTCAGTTATATGACACTGGAGAGCAGACTTGGCTTCCTTGAAAATCATCCTCTTTGTAAGAGTTGGGCACCAGGCAGGGGAGATGGTCAGTGAGTAAAGTGCTCAGTGCACACACATGAGGACCTGTAATCCCAGCAATGGGAAGGCAGAGACAGAAAATCTATGGAGTTCACTGGCTAGCTGGTCTAAGCAAATACTTTAGGTTCAATGACAGACCTTGTCACAAAGAATAAAGTGAAGATCAGTTGAGGAAGACACCCAATGTTGACCTCTTATATGCAAGCACATGCACACAGACACATGCAAAAAAAAAATCTGGAAAGGATTATGCTTAGTGAGGTGACCCAGGCCTAGAAAGCCAAGTGTCATATGTTCTCTCTCATGTATATATCCTAGCTACAAATGATTGCACTTCTATGTGAGTAAGAAGAAAACTCAGTAACAGAGGTAAGTAGGCTAGAAAGGGGAAAAAAAGGGAGGGAAGGGGGACTTAATAGGATGGCATTGTATATATGTATGTAGAAGAACAGATTAATGGGGGTGATAAGACCTAAGTGAGGTCAGGGGAAGAGATTGAGTAAAGGAAAGGTGGAGGGAGGGCTAATCAAAATCTCAGAGGATATAAACAAGTCATGTGGAAACCTACTTTCTTGGACAATGGAACACTCAGAAGCCATAGATTATTACTAGAAAATTTTCAGTGCCAACGATGGGATACCTTCCAGTGAGTTTTTGGCCAGGGAGGTCTCTGATACTCCCAAACATTACAGGCCATTAAGGAAGCTCTTGGTTTCCCACCAGAAATAGATGGTAAGACCCTATTGCTGAAGATTCACATACTTGGGCTACAAGGTCACTGAGAAATCCTGCTGGAGCTGAGCTGATAACCTCCTCCGTGTAGACCAGCTAACAGAAAACTAGAAAAAAGCTATGCTGCATGCAGTTCAATGGGAGAGAGAGAAAAAAAATGGCCATTGAAGATATTCAACAGTAGACACTGCAAGCCTTAAATTTGGCCAGCCAGCCCAAATGAGCCAACAGATGCAATAGTGACATCTCTGTTATAGGGGAAACCAAACCGTCTCTAATGGGACTGGAATATATTCATGACACTGAAAACCTACAACAGGAGTAGTCATGAGCCCTAGGGTGTAACATCTGCTGCTGTCTGGCTAAATGTATATACTATGCTCACCAAACTGTCCAGTAAGCACTTCTCTTAATGTTCATACCATATATTAATGCTACTCTCACTTTTGGTTAGAGAAGCTTCTCTTTTCAGATGGCAGTGACCTTGGGATGACTTGGAAGGCACCATGGTGCTGAGAAGAAGTGACAGAGGAGTGCTCAGCACTGAAATATCTCTATCACACCTTCCAAGGCTCAGGCTTCATTACAGAAGAGGTGGCAGAAAGAATGTAAGAGCCAAAGGAAGGGTAGGACTCCTTACAACGTGCTCCTCCAGGCACAAAATGGCCTGGATATCCATGACCTAACAGTGCCTGACACTACCTACACAAGACCATCATAAGAGGTGGAAAAGATCATGACATCAAAATAAAAGAGAGACTGATTGAGAGGGGGAGGGGATATGATGGAGAGTGGAGTTTCAAAGGGGAAAGTGGGGGGAGGGAGGGCATTACCATGGGTTATTGTCTACAATTATGGAAGTTGTCAATAAAAAAAATTAATTAAAAGTTACGAATAAGCTGGGTACCAGTTTTACCCTATGCTTACTATTACAGGACTTAAATAAGATAAAGCATAGGAAGTCTCTAAAAGGGTTCTGTTAGCTATAGGAGAACATCAATGCAGCAGTTTTAGGTCTATTATAATTATTATAAGAAATACATGTGCTCTGTGTCATATAAATATTTGTCTTACTTTCATGAAATCCTCTAACTATGGCAATGGTCATGTAAAGTTCCCATAATGTCACCACATGACCCTGTGTACTCAGCTTCTCCACATCAGGGTCTCAGAGCCTCTACCCAGTCCCTTGTCTCTGTGTCACTTTAAACCAAATCACTTACTTGAAGCTCAACCAAAAGGAGTGTTTGAAAATAAAACTAGTCATATCTGGTCTTTCAAATTCTTATGCACACATTTGTTTTTGCTTTGGGTTAGGGTATAATTATTTTAAAGATTTTTTTATTTATTTATTAGAGGCAGAGAGACAGACAGAGAGAGAGAGAGAGAGAAAAATGGGTGCTCCAGGGCCTCCCACCACTGCAAATGAACTCCAGATGCATGCGCCACCATACGCATCTGGCTTACATGGGACCTAAAGAATTGAACCTGGATTCTTAGCCTTCGTAGGCATATACCTTAACCACTAAGCAATCTCTCCAGCCCCAATAGGGTGTAGTTCTTAATAAGATAAAAACAATTGGCCTGGGGATATTGAGACTAAATGTGAACTTGTCTCACATACCTTGTTTTGTGTACCAAAACCTGAAACATTGATAATCTTCTGTGATGTTTTTGTCCTTCTGTGATAGTGACCTTGTTTTATGAAATTTACAATGTGAAGAAACAGAGCTCTTCTCTCTTGTCTTCTGACCCTCCCTATACCCAAATCCACCACTACAAGCAAAAAAAAGTTTTGGCAAAGCAATTTAGCAGAAAAATGACAGTTAATTTATGGAAAGTACATATTTTTGTTCTTGTAAATATTTTTCCCAAGTTAGTATTTCAACCACAAAATATCTTTTCCAAATGGCAGGAAACATTCACACAAGATATAAAATTCAAGGTACATGACGTATTATGTATGAATATTTTATAAATGCAAACACTGGAACTTAATTGAAAGGAAAACTCAGAGAGCTTAACTTGAGTTTGGTCAAAGAGAGTTATTTCCAGGACCCAGACAAAATGCATGCCATGGGTTTCTATGTGGGGCTGGGGAACATGTCTACAATCCCAGTGTTGAGGACATGGAGGCAAGAGGATCAGAATTGTAAGGCTATCCCAAGCTACGTAGCATAGTGCATGATCTATATGAAATGCTATCTTAAAAACAAAAACAAAACTGTTCTCTGACAGACTTGTAACCTGGGATCTTGGCTTCCATCAGAATTAACTCACTCAACAATATTTTCCCTGTCATTCACTGAACAATTTTTGCATGTTGAACAACTTCTTTCTGCTCAGTGTTGGGGATGCAGCAATTAATTGTGGCAGGCATTGTGACAAACTCTCATGGAGCTGATAGAGAAATGGGGAGACCAGCAAATTAAAAAAAAATCCATAACTCGTTGAACTTAGAAAAATAATAAGCAGAGGACTAGAATATAGAACCCTAGAATATAGCAGATAAAATGGAGCTACTTAAGATAGAATGGTTAAATATAGTGTCTCTGAAAAGATAACATTTAAATTGAGGTAACAATGGCTACCCAAAAATTCCAGGGAAATATATATTGCAAATCACAGGCAACAAGATAGCAAGGGTGCTGATGTGGGAAGGCTCTGAAGCACACTGAGAATTCCAGAGGCCTGGGTGATAGATCACAAGAAGGACGGGCAGTGGAAGCAAGTGCCCTGATTAGATGTGTCCCCAGATTCTGTAGAAAATACATGAGACCGACTGAGAAGGAGACTAGTTAGTACTCTGTTAGGTAATCTATGCAAGATTGCATGTAGCTTTGGGGTGGTAACAGGGAAACAAAGAACCAGAAACAACTCGAGAGGGGTGGTAAGGTACACTTCCACTCCACAGTGGACTAGTCCTGGAAGAACAATTCCGGAGATGTAAGACTCTTTGTCTCCTGAGTGTGGATTGCTGTAGACCACTATTCTGCCCAGTGCAATGTGTCCACTACATGTTGCCTCGCAGATAACTCTCAGATGAACAAGAGGAGTTTAAAATGTGCTGGCAAAGTCAGAAATAGATGATGTTCTCTCTCTCTTTCTCTCTCTCTCTCTCTCCTTCCTGCTGACATGATGGTGTGACTCCTATTTACTGCTCCTACCACATTTTCCCCACCTTGATGGACTTCCCCTTGAAACTGTATGCCAAAAATAAAACCTCTGCTTCTGTTAGCAGCTTCTGATTGGGGGTTTTGTCACAGAAACCAGAAAGTAATTGACATAAAGGGTAATTAATTGATGAACAGATACAATTTATACTTTCAGTAAGAATTCCTAAGAACTAACTACAAATGAAACTTAGTATATAATTCTTTTTCCTGACACTACCATGAAATCTCAGGCACTGGGTACTTATAAAGATTTAGTTGACAGTTGGAGAGGTTAAATGGCCAATCAACACAGTGCCAGTTCTGGCAAGGACTTGCTGAACTGTGTCTTCTCATGGTGGATGACACATCACAGAAGCATGTGCAAAAAAAAAAAAGAAGAAAAAAAAAAAGAAGAAAAAAAAAAAAGAAGAAGGTCACATGAAAGACAGGAGGCCAGGGGAGGAGTCAGGCTTATTCTTTCTTTGTATAACATATCTCTAGTAGAACTAACTTAGGGATCCAGGAGAGCTATCTCAATCCTTCAAAGTGGGATGTCCTTTATGATTAAACAACCTCGCACCAGGTCCTACCCCTTACGGTTCCCGCTGCCTCTTAGCATCACCACAGGAGGTCAATGACCCTTAGGGGACAAACCATATTGAAACCATGGCACTGGGTGGGCCTAATGTTTGTTCATGGAATAAGCCATCAGAAATGGCCTCGTCATGATTCAGCAGGTCCAATGCCCCCAAGGGAAGAGGGCTGGGACAGACTTGTCCTACTTCCATCCTGACAGTACAGGCAGTCTTTTGTCTTATTTCATAACATTTGATCTAGTTCGTCTCAAGAATCCTAACTCCTATCAAATGAGAATTATCCCACAAGAGGTTGGACGGATTTGTTCTCTCTGTAACCCTTACTGTTCCTACTGTACTAATAATCTCGTATCCAGAATTCTCTAGCAGCCCATTTAGGTACTTAAGCTTCATACACCAGTGAAAATTCTTGCTAAACTATTTTCATTTAGAGAGAGAAAAAAATATGTTATTTGAGCATTTAGAAAGTGTGTGGGAAGGGTTGGAGAGATGGCTTAGTGGTTAAGACGTTTGCCTGTGAAGCCAAAGGATCTAGGTTCAGTTCCCCAGGACCCACGTAAGCCAGATGTACAAGGGGCACATGCGTCTGGAGTTCGCTTGCAGTGGCTAGAGGCCCTGGTGTGCCCATTCGCTCTCTCTGTTTGTCTTTCTTCTCTCTATCTCTCTTTCTCTCTGCTTGCAAATAAATAAATACATACATACATAAATCAATAAAAATATTTTAAAAAAGAAAGTGTGTGTGAAGAAAGGGGGGTCAGAAGGAGAGCTAGGAAGGGAGAAGAAGAAGTGGAAGAGAGATGACATAGCATCAAACTACAGTGGCTTTCGTGAGTATCAGATGAAGTCATTTGTTTATAATTGCTTAGAAGAGATGTTTACCCAAGGAGCTGACAGGAACTTTGAGACGCCAGCCTGACCTTAATGTGTATGTGTTTGCTTTGATAAGTGGCAGCAGTCAGTCCCACATGGCGCTGACAAGGAAGCCCCCATAATTCCATTGTTCGGCAGCAGCTTTCTCTAGACAGCCCATTTCTTTTCTATTATTTTCTTTTCTTTTGTTTCCCAATTTTTTTATTAACAACTTCCATGATTATAAAAAGTATCCCATGGTAATAACCTCCCTCCCCCCACTTTCCCCTGTGAAACTCCATTCTCCATCATATCTCTTCCCCCTCTCAATCAGTCTCTCATTTTGATGTCATGATCTTTTCCTCTTATTATAATGGTCTTGTATAGGTAGTGTCAGGCACTGTGAAGTCATGGATATCCTGGACATTTTATGTCTGGGGGGGGGAGTACAATGTAAGGAGTCCCTACCCTTCCTTTGGCTCTTACATTCTTTCCGCCACCTCTTCCGCAATAGACCCTGAGCATTGAAAGGTGTGATAAAGATATTACAGTACTGAGCACTCCAGTCATTTCTTTCCAGCACCATGATGCCTTCTGAGTCATCCCACAGGTCACTGCCATCTGAAAGGAGAAGATTCTCTACCAAAAGTGAGAGTAGCATTAATATAAGGGTATGAACATTAAGAAAAGTGCTTACTGGGCAGTTTGATAAGCATAGTATATACTTTTAGCCAGACAGCAGCAGATGTTACACCCCTAGGGTTCATGACTACCCCTGTTTTAAGTTTACTGTATCAGGGATGTATTCCCTCCCATGGAGCATGCCTCCAGTCCAATTAGAGGGCAGTTGGTCTCCACCATGACAGATGTGCCACTATTGCACCCTGTTGGCTCATTTGGCCTAGCTGGCCAAATATAAGGCTTGCAGTGTCCACTGATGAGTATCTTCACTGGTGGTATCTTTTTCTCCCATTGAACTACATGTAGAATGGCTTCTTCCAGCTTTCTGTCAGCTGGTCTACATGGAGGATGTTATCAGCTCAGTTCCAGCAGGATTTCTCAGTGGCCTTGCAGCTGAAGTATGTGGAGTCTTCAGCAATAGGGTCTTACCATCTATTCCTGGTGGGAAACCAAGGGCCTCGGCAATGGCCTATAATGTTTTGGGGGCTCAGGGACCTCCCTGGCCAACAACTCACTGGAAGTTATCCCATTCCTGGCACTGAAAATTTTCCAGCAACAATCTATGGCCGCTGACTGTTCAATTGTTCAAAAAAGTAGGTTTCCATATGATTTATTTATATCCTCTTAGATTTTGATTAGCCCTCCCTCCACCTTTCCTTTACTCAATCTCTTCCCCTGACCTCACTTAGGCCTTTTCTTTTCTTTTTTTTTTTTTTTTTAAGAAACAGCATTAAGTCCAGTTTTCACTTGGTTAAATCTTTTAAAGAATCATTTAAAGTTTTTCAATGTTGAGTTTCCCAACTCACTTGAGAAATTTCATGGCTCATAACAGTTTCTTTGCACTCATGGGATTTCAGCTTGGCTTCCATATTTTGTAATGTGAACAAATATTAATGAAGTTTTCTCTTTACCAATTAGTGCAGATATATAACAGTCTTTCTTACTAGAGCATTTCTTACCCTGCATTTCTGGGGATTCTTAATGGGAAAACCAGCAAGACTTGGCCAGTGTCATTCTAAAGATGGAGAAAGCCATGCACTAAAGTCTAAGTCCTCTGAGACAGAATAGATTATCAGGCTTTTTAATGGAGAATTACCATTCTCTGGAAAACTGAACATCACATCTTCTTTAAAAAAAATTCCCTCTGAGCCAGGTGTCATGGTGCACACCTTTAATCCTAGAACTTGGGAAGCAGAGATAGAAGGATTGCCATGAGTTCAAGGGCACCCTTAGACTACATAGGGAATTTCAGGTCAGCCTGGGCTACAGTGAGACTCTACCTCAAAAATTTAAATAAATAAAATTTCCCTCCTTCTACTACCTAGAACTTAACATATTTCATAATAATTTCCTATGATTTCTCTAAGTAATTCTGCTCACATCAAATTCCACTCAAATATCCCAATAAACATTATCATTAAAACCAACACCTTGGACCATACAACACCATTGACCTTCTCTGAAAGGGCAGGTGTGTGAGCCTTACAAATGGTTGTCACCATCCCAACAGCTTGCTTCTTAGCCCTTCATTAACTCAGACCTGCATGGAGACATTTGCACTCTTGAGGGGACAGTGTCAGTCATAATGTCCCCATGTTCTGAAGACCTTATCTTCTCCAGCCTGATGTTGGGACTATGGCCCCACCAGACCTTTCTCAGACTGCTACTGTTGTTTCCCTCTGGTACGTGGTATGTTTTTCCAAAAATTAATTATGCATTTCCTTTGTGGGGTAGACCTTCCATGGATTGTTTTATTTCAATGAGATGCATGAAGCTCAGATTGTAATATGTAAACCTCTGACCAGTAGGTTGTGTGGCCACTTTTATTGTCAGAGCTGAGAAATATTCTGGTATGACTTCCTCAGTTCTTGCCATTGGTGGAAAAGTGGAAATCAATCATTTGAATAGTTCAGGGCCTCAAAACTAGTACAACTGATTTCATCTTTGGGAATAAATAAGAGGGGTGAGTGCCTTCTGTAACTGAGCTCCTACTACCAGCGGAGGCATGCACTGGCCTCTAAAGAAACCTCAATTTATTTTGAGTAAATAGAATATCAGAAAGACTGTCCAGAAATAACTCTGTCATTTAGAGGTCCAGCATGTGAACATTTTAACAATATTTTACTACAAGCCTTACAAAACAGCAAACTTGACTTCTGAGTATGAAGGTGGGCTACAAGCCTCTCTGATAAAATTCAGAGATACAGTCAAGACATATACAAGTTCTTTCTTTTTTTCTTCAAGAGACAAAGTCTGGAAATAAATTTACTAACCCAGGTAAGCTTCTCAGATAAGAAATATTTTTCAAAGGGATTTTGTAGATTTTCTATATATAGTCCCATACTGAAAACATAAAACTTATCTTATTGATAGGAATACAATTAATTGCTTGAGACAGATGGCCATAGTTATAAATTCTTTCAACTTCCCATTAGAAAGAAAATAAACATTATATGATATTTATTGTCAAAGTATGCCCACCAAGAGATGCTCCCTAAGAGTTAACTTTAGCAATGGAGATGAATGTCCATGCCTAGAAAGCTTCTTTATCTTTCCTTCTTCTGCCCTGCACAGCTCCTGGGGATCTCCACTGAGCGTCTCCATCCATGTAGCCAACATCACAGGAAAAAGGCCACAGGAAACAGAGGGACCTGGAACTGTCACTGGTATGGGAAATGTTACTTCCTAAAGGATAAATTAAGAACCACTCCATTCTTAGCTCACTCTTTTAAACATTCACTTTTAAATTTTTATTTATCTATTTGAGGGAGGGAGAATATGGCACACCAAGGCCTCTTGCTACTGTAAATTAACTCCAGATACATGTGTCACTTTGTGCATCTAGCTTTATGTGGGTACTCAGGAATTAAACCTGAGCTGTCAGACTTTACAAGAAAGTGCCTTTAACCACTGAGCCATATCTCCAGTGCCTTAAATATTCATTTTTAAAGGAGTTTACTAAATTATCATATTTGATCTCTTATAGACTGTTCTGTTACACTGTCCAATCTTGGGATTGTACTGTATGGTTTGTATGACTATGTTGGACTCTGCTTTAAGATGTGGGAGTTTAGAGTTGAAGTGGAAAAAGTACAGGAACTCTGAGTTTCAGACAGGTGTCAATCCCAGAAACATGCAAAGCAAATGCATTCAGATGTATGCTGTTAACGTTGAACATTTTTCTTCATAAATGAAATGTGTTCAGCTGGGTTTTAACAAATTGAAAAGCAATGACAAATGTGACTAAATCCATGAATATAGGAAAGATACAATAGTAGGAAATCAACAATATGGGCCATATCATTATGTCAAAAGGAAGAATCATGTGACAATCTTGATAGATGTTGGATGGAAAGGGCCCTAGATTCAATTCCACATCTAGTCCAGAATTTACTAACCATTCTGAGAAAATTGGAAAAAAATAAACATGTTTAAGAGATTAACATTCCCAACAGAAGGCCAGCCACATGCTAGCCAGTGCAACTGGACAAGAGGACACAAAGGAAAAGTCACAGATATTGGGGAGGGACAGCATAAGAAAATTATCACAGATGATATGATTCTATGTCCATAATATCTAATATAATTATAATATGAAATACAAAATGAATAAAATGGTTATATTGCTTTTGGATTTTCGTTGATGAATTTCCCCATATTTCTTCCTGTAACCTTTCTAAGTAGATCATTTTTCTTTCCCCTTAATTGTTGCACAGGGAGTGTTTGCATCACAAATTTTCTTATAAGAAAATCTCTAACTTGTATTGCATAAGTCTCTACTAAATCCCATTAATTTTGTAATATACCACAAATGTAGCTGAATCTATGCATGCAAGGGCAATGGAAGAGTAGTGAATTAAATATGTTAGGTGAAGGGGGAAGAATCATGTGGTCATTTTAATAGATTAGGGCTAGCGAGATAGTTTTATGGTTCAGTGCAGTTCCTGTGCCAGCATGAGGACCCAAGGGAAAACTGCCCAAGTTTGAATCTCCAGAACCCATGTAAATAGCTGGCAGTGGCCATATGCACATGTAATCCAAGTCCTTCAAAGGGGAGCAGAAACCAGGGAATTGTCCCGGGTCATGAAAAACAGAAAGCTCTGGTATCAATGAGAAAATCTGGCTCAAATAATAATGAACAGAATAGTGATGGAGCAGGACACCCAATATTCTGCTCCTGCCACCACAAGCGAGAGCCCCTACTGCAGGTCATCCCCCCACCTGTGAGTGCAGGTGAGTGCATGGGGCACCACAGGGCACATGCTCATACATATACCACACGCACCACACACACCACACACTTACCACCATACAGACACACATACAAGCAGAAAATACAGATTATTATGGGCTGCAAAGGTGGCTCACCAAAAGCAACAAAACAACACCTTAGAATGTAACCCCCCCCCCAAGAAAATGCCGTCAGGAATGCACAGAAAATTTGGTGAACCATGGCTTAGTGACAGAACCGCCTAAAGTCGTTGTTGTAGTCGGCTTCATATTGCTAGGATGAACATCAAAAGCAGGCACAGTTTGGGGAAGGCAGGGATTATTTCAAGCTTACAGTTCCAGGAGAAAGTTCCATCAGCAGTGGAAGAAGCTGATTCCATATCTAAGAAGAGGAAAACGATTACCAGTCAGAAAACACCAAAAGCAACAAAACAGTAGGGACTCAGGCAGAACTCAGACCTCTCTGCATACCTTTGAGCTAGAAATCAGATCCACCCCCAAGCACACCTTAGGAATGGACCTCAGAATCTATGTGCCAGTGATATCTTCTCCAGTCAGGTTGCTTGAGATCCAAGTTACAAGATTAATAAAAAACACCTGCATCTATGGGCGGGGGGACATGCATTCAAACTACCATAGTCATGTAGAAATATTTGGAAGTGAGTTAAAGGCCAAGTACCAGTGACCCAGGAGGGTGCAGGTTTTTCACATTTTCACTTCTTTGAGACAGACATTTATCATATAATGTCCATGGCATCTGATCATCCCAATGGCCTGGAAGCATTCGTGATGTGGCTGTCATTGCACATGCTTGATTATAGCTGTTCATTCTTTGACCACTTCACTTGCAGTACAAGTATTGTCGCCAGCTGCTATTCAAACTGTCATCAGAAAGCTCTCCCTATAATTTAGCACTGAAACAACGTTATTTTGGAGGCAGAAATGCATGGAAATAGATCATTGGGACACTCATTTATATGAGTGCTGCACATTTCCTCATTAGACAAAGAACGACAGCTCTACATTTTCTTGCAGAGCAGTCACCAAATGCTTTACTGGACCTAAGAAAGGAATCTGTCTCCAAATAGACGAAGCTGTGTTACATTTTGTTCCTGCTATGCATGAAAAGGGATTGCCATCTCCCTAAGTGGTGCAATTGAAGAAAGGAAAAAATGCCAAATTCCTTGGAACAGATAGAAGAAATTTCAAAGCAATGAGCTGGCACATCTCTGCCAAGCAGAATGCAAGGCCCATTGTCAAAGTATCAAATGTTAGCTTGACCAAACCTTCCTGCTGATTTTCAACAGAAGTTGCCAAAAGTCAATTTCCACATGATTCAGCTGAGGATAAGATTAAACCATGAGTTTATCAAGTAAGAAATACCAATGAAACGATTCATGGCCTTTGGTGCATATTAAAATGATACTGAGATGCTAAAGGTAACAGAAGTGACTGCGAGCATGTGGCTCACTAGAGCAATCTCTGCTTTAAGATGATTTGCCTGCTATTAGCCAAGTTTTCTGACATTCACTCATAAAGCACTAAACACACCTGGGAATGAAGTGTCTCCCAAAGATAGTATTGGGTGTGCACAGGAAAGTTGGTGAGCCCTGACAGTGCTGGATCTGACTAAATGTCATGGTGAGTCTTAAGGGGCAAGTAGGAGTGCCTCGTGAAGATACGGAAGAAAAGGGCAACTGGACCCAGGGCAAGAGCAGGGCAAAGGTGGAGAATGTAGACCACAACCTTTCAGAGGCAGGAGGATTCCATCTGGACAGGAGCTTCCATGCTACACATGTAAAGTAGTGGCTTAGTCACCAGTCCTACCTATAATCCCTCCTGGTGGAACAGCCATTTGCATGTGGCACAGCCTACATGACATCATGTAAACTACTGCCTACTTCCAGGTACATTCCTACTTTTGCTTCCTGGGTCTAACAATGAGTTTGGTGTTACTGGGCACTTCAGAAATAGTTTTAAATCAAAAAGGTTTTTTTTAATATTTATTTATTTGCAAGCAGAGAGAGATAGAGAGAACAGAGACCGACAGAATGTTCGCTCCAGGGCCTCCAGCCACTGCAAACAAACTCCAGACGCATGTGTCACCTTGTACATCTGGTTGTACATGGGTACTAGGGAATCGAACCCAGATCATTAGGCTTTGTAGACAGGCGTCTTAACTGCTGAGCCATCTCACTTCCACATTGTCCTGAGGAGTTATGAGCACACAGATCTCTAGATAGATAGATAGATAGATAGATAGATAGATAGATAGACAGACAGATAGACAGATTCATGCCTATGTGCTATGTAGCCTAACTTGACTGTTTTTCATAAGCTTGGTTGGCAGGATTCACTGTCAAAATCCTCTTTCTATCTCTTCCTTGTTCCGATTACCTACTTTGCCCGCCACGTGAGGAATTGCCCTGGGGTCCCTCCACTGTGCTCCAGAGTCCATGCTGCCTTGACCTCAGCTTGTCCCACTTCCTGCCTCTCTGCCCAAATCTCTGAGTAGAAAAGCCACATTGCCAAAGGGAACAAGACATTTCTCCTCAGTGTGCCTTTTGGGACATCAGATCATTTAACTCGGTTTCCTATAATTCTGTAACATTCTTGTACAATAAAAATATATCATTATTTAGTGGGAACTCATTTTAAGCCTTTTTGCTTTTATCAAATGTCAAAGAGGTTATGCTTTCTCCCTGGATCCACCACATTAAACAAGCCAAATACTACTCAGTATTTGGCTCCATGGCTGAATTGATGCTCTTACATTAATTGGAAATACCCAGGATATGAATTACAATATCCAGGATCAGATGATTTATTTCCTAGGTGAGGAATTGGCATTATATCCAGCATGAGACTAAAGACCAGTGATACACGAGGGACAGTGAAACATTCAAGAGACAGATAAAGGACAGACAGACAGACTTAGACTTTGCCATTGACTCATGTCATACAGTTTTGTTCTAGCCTCGGGAAAATATCCTGCTTATTGAACAGCATATATAGCAGGAATCAACAACTACAGAAAACCTTTCATCTTTCCTGGATTTATTTATCATATTTAGACCACTGGCAGTGTCTCTGTTTTAAAAAGAATGTACTACTCAAAGCTAGGATTGATTACTGGCTTGTGCAGGCCAAGGAAAGACATTGAATGTCATAACTCCTATTTACCGATGTCAGTAGTTTGGCAACAGGGGGGCTTATTCTTAATGGATTGAAAGAAACGTGTCATTTGTATCCTTGTGTGTATCTAAAGACAATATTTCATACTTATTAAAAGAGAAGTGATGCCACGGATTTCTAAACTACAATATTATATACTGTCAGAGCTGGCAGGAATAGTAAAAGATAGTCTGATCTGCTGATTTTACAGAGTAAAAGAGTAGCTGGTGTGTGTATGTATGTGTGTGTGTGTGTGTGTGTGTGTATGTGTGTGTATGTGTTGCATGTACATGTGGGCACAAATCTGTACATGGGTACCCATGGATACAAGTGTTTGTGGATGCCAGAGGTTTACATGGATATCTTCTTCAATCACTCTTCACCTTGTTTTCAGGACAGGGTCTTTCCTGAACTTGGAGTTCCCCAGTTCAGTTAACGTAGCAGGCTAGAAAGCCTCGGGGGACTCTCCAGACTCTGCCTCCCGGCTCTGGGGTTAAAGGTGCATGCTTCCACATTTGGCATTTTATGTAGTTTTGGGAGATTTGAACACAGGATCTCATGCTTACATGGTCAGTACTTCAGCAACGGAGGCATTTTCCCAGGCTCCCGAATTCTAATTTCACACAAATATCTGCCTGGGACATTTCATGGACCAGATGACAGCACTCAGAGACATCTTTATTGCCACTGCAAGCTACTGTCAGCAAGGCCTAACAATGTCTGGCATGACTCTTTTGGCAGATTCCTGGATTTACTAACTACAAGTAAAATATACTAAGGTAGGCTTTGCTGGCAGGAATTCATATTTAAATGTGAGAGATGAATATTTTGATCAGTACAACATGGCCATCTCAGAAAGGGAGTTCTAAGAGCGAAAGGTAAAAAATGACAGCTACCTCTTCCCATTTCCAAGATAAAGAAACAAGAGGCAAGAGGAAAAACAAAACCACATTGCTGCGGAAGGAATATCCCAGAGCAAGGCTTCCTTTCCATGGACTCAGCTGCAGTCTATAACACAAAGGTCACATGACTCTAAACACTGAAGATTTAGCAAGGCTTCTAGCCAAAACTGTAAATACTATGGACAGTTGAGGGATGGAGGACTCAGCAGCTCTACCAAGATCTGTTAAGAGGAATCTCCATTCCCTTTTGAATTGCAGTCCTTTTTCTGTTAGCTCTGCCAAAAGGTTTTTATTTTATTTGTTCTTGCATTTTGGATGGCCTCCTTAGCTGGCTGTGGGATAGATTTGATTATATCATTTCATTTGGCCCTTTTAAGCCTGTTTGTGATTGAAGTGGCTTGGAATGAGATTCTGAACTTGCTGCCTGGATGGGAGAGAACTTTCTCAACAACCTTGCTCCCTCTTTTCCCTGTAGACTAGAGCTTCCAAAAAGATGGTTTCATGAACTCGGGATTTCCCAGTTCTTTTCCTGCCCCAAGCATGCTCACTCTATAATTTGCTGTAAGGCTAGAGGTACCTCCAAATTCTATAGATACTTGCTTTTTAGATTTAACTTTTGAGAGAGAGGAAATTGTGCCCTTTTATTACAGGACTCCAAGTCATAGCAGAAGCCACAGAACGGATCAACAAACCCTCCCATTGCTTCCCTGCGCATCTGGAATATTGAAAAGGCCAGACACTAGCAGAGAGTGTGGCGGGGTTGGCTACGGAGCTTCCTCCCTGACTCTGCTACCCTGCCCACGTGTATGTGGCAGAGATCCTTCCTCATCGGACAAAGGTGAGCAATTCACCAAAACTACACAACCATTTTGCAAAAAAAAAAAAGATAGAAATCAGAGCACAGCATAGCCACAAAAAATCATGATATGTTTGCCCTCATAATCATCCATGACACTTTAATGCTGATCCCCAAAATGACATGCTTTGAGTCACACAGCTCGCTGCACAACAGCAGCTAAGTGCAGCAAGTTCCAGCAAGCTGCTCCCCAGAATTCAAGGCAGCCTGCCCTTGGCAGAAGTTTGCCACGATTCCAGTGATAGGAAGGATCAAGACTTAGTGCAGAGAATGGTGTCCTCCTGCTGAACATGTTACAGTCGCGCTTTCTTTCCCAGAGCTAAAGACAGATGGCACACCTCTTCCTGGCAGGCCCAGAACTATTTACATTTCTGCCCTGACCACAGCTGTGTGACCACTGGGCTTCTCTATATGGTCCAGAGGGCATATGCTGCTATGACAGGACTCTAGAAATATTCTGGCCCTTCCAGGAATGGAGGCTGACAGAGACACCTTCTGCCAGACTTCAATCCATGGATCTGCATAGGTGGGAACATACAACCCATGAGTAAAAGGTAGCTGAAGGCAGGATATCTGTGTCATGTGGCTGGAAAGTCCTGGTCTATGTGGAATGCTGGTCAGCTTCCAGAAAAATTAAGTGAATACTCTGGGTACACACTCCTCTGCCATGTGTTAAAGGCATCTCAGCTACCCTCACTGCCCAGAGCTTCTCTCAAGCCAGACCCTAACTGATTTCTGAGTAGGCAGGCTCTCAGGTCAGAGCTGTTGAGAGGTGGATTATTTATTTAATTAGTTAGTTGATGTTCAGACAGGGTCCTGCTCTGCAGCCAGCCTGGCCTATAACTTACCATCCTCCTGTTTCAGCCTCTTCCATGTTGACATTATAGACATGTAACATCTTGCCTGGCTAACAGTTTGTTTAAGTCCAGGGTTGTTAGGAAGATTGCTCACCCTTACAACTATAGAAATCCCAATGAACGTTTAAGATTTATGTTGGTAAAGATAACAATAGGGGATAGCAAATGACCAAATACAAGCTGGATGGTTGCAGCAATGTATTCTTGAATAATTTGGAAAAGAGAAACTTACTGTGGGATTCGGTGGACATTTTTGAACATTACTTTTAAAATAGTTTGATTTATTTATTTTCAAGTAGACAGAAATAGAAAGAACAGAGACAGAGAGAATAGGCATGTCAGAGCCTCCAGCTACTGCAAAAGAACTCCAGATGCATGTGCCACTTTGTGCATCTGGATTTGCGTAGGTATTTAGGAATCAAACTCAGATCATTAGGCTTTGCAGGCAAGCACCTTAACCACTGAGAAATCTCTCCAGCGCATTGAACAATATTTTATAGAGAAAAAGGAACTTGAAAGCTAGTGCACGCTTGTATTTCCAACACTTGAGAGGTAGAGGCAGGAGGATCAAGAGTTCAAGGACATTCTCAGCTACATAGAAAGTTCAAAGCCAGTTTAAGCTACATAAGACCCTTCCTCTAAAAAGAAAAAAGAGAAAAAAAAAGAGTGATACATATGCAGATCCTAGTTTCTAAGCTACACATATATGTTATTGTGCACAAGGCAGCAGGTGCCAGGGAACTAGAAAGGAGCCCACAAGAGTGAAAGTAAATAAAATTTCAAGGGAGAGGAGGAGAAAAAGTATCAGATCTTAAGTGATTGTTTAAAAAGTCAAAAGGGGGATGTCAGGGGAGGGAAGGTAAAAGAAGAGTAGAGGGGCAGGGGAATGGGGCAGAGGAGAGCAAAAGAGAGGGTTCACCAAAACTAGGTATGTTTATTATTATTATTTCAAAGTAGGCTGGGGGATGGCTCAGAAGTAAAAAGGTGTTTTCTTGCAAAACCTGTTGGCCCAGGTTCAATTCCCCAGTGCGCATGTAAAGCCAGATGCACAAAATAGCATATGTGCCTGCAGTTTGTTGCCAGTGGCAAGAGGCCCTGGCATACATACCATCTCTCTCTTTCTCTCTTATCTCTCTTCTTGAAAATAAATAAAAATATTTTTAAAATATGGCTGTTCCTTTAAAAAAACATAAATTGTCATATGACCCAGAAATTTCACTTCTGTGTACCCAAAAGAATTGAGAGAAGAAAGTCAGATATTTGTATACTCTGCTTTATTCTCTTTTGTCTGTGTTGCCTTTAATGTCTTTTTAAAGATTTTTTTCAGGCTATTTATTTGAGAGAGACAGAGATAGAGGCAAAGAGAGAGAATGGGTTCACCAGGGCCTCTAGCTACTGCAAACAAACTCCAGATGTATGTGCCACTTTGTGCATCTGGCTTATATGGATACTAAGGAATTGAACCTGGGTCCTTAGGCTTCACAGGCAAATACTTTAACCACTAAGACATCTCCTCCAGCCCCTAATCTCTGTTTTTATTTCTTTAAGATCACTAGCAAACTGGAAGGTAAAAAAAAGTCTCATATCCCTGTTATATTACAGATGACTGAATAAACAAATTTGTCTTTCCTAGCCAAGAGTGTAATGCGAAGAGGGAGAACTCCATTCCTATCTATCGTCACTTGACAATTGTCATGCCTCTACTAGGTTACAGCCAACAAGAGTGGTATTGATGATATCTAAATTACCTCAATAACTCAATTGCAGACTTTCCTCTAGTCTATTCAGTGGTACATCACTGAACCCAAGTCAAATCATTTAATGAGTGAGGAAACTAAGATACAAAAGATTAAGCAAGCTGTCTTTAGTCAAATCGTGAGTAAAGATTAAACAACCTGTCCATGGATGGTACCTACTCTTAATGTCTGTTTGGTATGTCCCCTATGAGAAGGTGACTGTATGGTGGGAAGAAATATTTGATGGTGTCAGCAATCTCATGTTCTAATTCCTGAGAGATGAAATGGGTCTGCCAGGGTTTCCCTTGCTAATTTCCCTGTGAGGATTGGTGAACCTGTCTTTATTAAGCATGGAAGCCATGTGGCAAGGACTCTGATGCAGGCAAATTTGATGCTGCCCCTGGTGGCTCTTAGTTATGGGATTTGGAGGTTATATATGGGATTTGAGGATTATTTAACACTTGATGCCTCCTCTGTAAATTATGCCCCAAAATAACCTTAAGATTCTATAGGTAGTACTGGAAAATGAATTATCTATTATTGTCACCATTATGTATTTTGCTATAGCAGATTAGGGAGAAAGACATTTTTAGGAAGAGCTCTTGGAGGCATGGATATTTCTACTGTGAATGGATACAGGAGCCTCTTTCTGGATCATTACATGTGAGCTAATGCTAGTCTATGCATAGAGATGGGATTATCAGTAGCAACCACACTTCTCTGTATTGTCTTTTTCAAACAATATTCTAAGAAACACTGACAGGTTCTCTGTGTATGTGTGTGAGAGACAGAGAAAGAGAGAGAGAGAGAGAGAGAGAGAGATTGATTCTAAATTAAATTAACCTGGGTAAAAAGTTTCAGTTATATAAGATCCAGAAGTTCTAGAGACCTGTTTGTATAGAATAATGCCTCCAACTAATCACAGATATAGTATTCTTAAATTTCTATAGAAGTATAGTTCTTATACAAGTGTTATTACACACACACATACACAAAGATAATAAAAGGCATAGGAAAAACTTTGGGAGACACTGGATATGCCAAGGCCATAGTAGGGAGGGGTATAGCTATCTTTAACTTCAGCAAGTCATGTACATCTTAAATATAATCATCATTAAATGTTAATCTTTTTGCATGTCAATCATAGCTCATTAAATTGGTTTAAAGAAATCATTAGGGAAAGTTCCTACTCAATGCTCCTCTTAGCAGTAACAGGATCATTAGCTTATAAATGATTCTGAGCATCCCTACTATAGAAACCTACTTAACCTTGTAACTAAGACATCCCATAAAACAGGATGTATTCCGGGAAAACAAAAGTATACGAAACCAAGAAGTGTATCAGTACCAACCACTTGTCGAGATGTTATAGTAGAAAATAATGATGCTCAGTGTAAAAAGATATTTGAAAGGTACAGCCATTCTACTTTACATAAGACAGGAATGAAAAGAAGAGTTTTGAACCAGCTCTAGGGAAGAGGCTGAGATAGGAGGATCTTGAGTTTCAAGACAGCCTGGCAATATAATAAGGCCCTGGCTCACAAACATTTTAACTATAGCAAATATTGTACACCTAAAAAAATCACATTATGCTAAAAAGCAAACTAAACTTGTTTTAATATTTAAACAAAACTACACAGAAGTTATAACTATAGCTGTCATTAATTTTTATATTTTCCTGGAGATTTTAACACAATAAGACAAAATAAAATAGCTTACAGGAACACTGGAGAAGAAAAATAAACATTTTTGTTGTGCTTTGTTTGTTATTTTGTTTTGAGATGGGTCTTGCTGTATGGTTCAGGTTGGCCTCAAACTTTTGATCCTCCTGCCTCAACCTACTGAGTCCTGGTACTAAAGTCATGTGACATCAATTCCAGCAAGAAGATTTTTTTTTTCTCTTTATATCAATCCAAACCCAAGACACTCTGATATAGACTGTCAGAATAGTTTTAGAAAAGTGGCTGGGGGCACAAGGAAATCAAAAGTGACAAGAAACAGTTTCTGTTTACCAGTAGGATATAGACAGAAATGGGAAATTGTGTTCACAGTAGCAAAGTCTATAAGATGCTTAGGAGTAAAGTTAATGAGACGGTTGCAGAGCCCATATGAAAAGCTCCGCAAAGCATTACTCTAACACAAGAATGGCAGCTAGGGAAATGGGTCAGTGGGTAAGAGCACTTGCCGTACCAGCAGGAGGGCCTAGGTGGGTATGAGACTGCCCAAGTTCAGTGCACAGTACCCATGTAAACAGCTTGGCATGGTCATGCAAACCTGTACTGTGGGAATCAGAGACAGGGACTCAATGGTCAGCCAGTGTGACCAAGAATGGCAGCTCCAGGACCAGGGAGAGGTTTAGTCTCAGGGACGCATGAGGATGAGTGTCAGAGGACAGCTGGCATTCTCTTCTGGCCTCTGTGCATGTGCACATGAGGCACACACAACCACACACACACGAATATGTCACATATACACACCACACCACACACACTACACATA
Organism: Dipus sagitta; assembly: GCA_036346955.1. Classification (NCBI taxonomy): domain Eukaryota; kingdom Metazoa; phylum Chordata; class Mammalia; order Rodentia; family Dipodidae; genus Dipus; species Dipus sagitta. The sequence continues at coordinate 321,427,514 of CM070770.1, forward strand.
GACATTCCACAACACCCTGCATAGCATCATACTGATATCGGTATAACATGTTCTTACAGAAGTACTTGATAATTTTTATATTTTAAGTTTTTATATTAAAGACACATGATGTTCTTTAAGGGAAAGACAACATAAATTTTATTAAAATTAGTATTAGCATCAAATATTGAGCTAATAGCAAAGAAGCATGAATGCAGCAGGAAAAGACAGTTAAGAGAGGACTTCCTACCCCCATAGGCATCAGCCCCCCACGTAAATACATTCAGTTCAGTGTGAGATAAGTGAATAAAACAGGTATGCAAGTAGAATAAATTATTGTAAGTGGAGCATTCAGTGAGTATATGATGTGATATATTCATTTCAGTCTAGAAGAGAAAGGATATTTAAGAAATGGAGCCAGCATATTTGACTTTTCATCTGTAAGAGGAAAAAAATGAAACCCTGGCTAACCCTGAATTCAAAACTCAACTTCGTATAAATATTTAAATGTAACAAATTAAATGGTAAAATTTTGTTGGAAATTTTTCAGAAAATACAAGTACAGTGAAACCTAAACTGAGTCTTATGATTTAAAAGTTGTAAGGAGCCAGGAAAGTAGTTAACCCTATTAAAATAAGACTATGAGATTATATCATATTAAATGTTTGATATGATATATTAAAACAGTATCACACAACAGATGTCATACCCAAAGTCAATAAACATGCCATAGATTTGTATAAAAAAAAGATAAATTTTAACACAGAGAAACCTATTCCCGTACTAAACATTTTTGAGTAATGTGAGTTGTTTGCACACTCTGGATGTGTCTTACTGTGTGGGCTGATTGAAAATATTCTCTCCTGGCCTGTGACTTTCAATATTGACTTTTAAAAATACTAATGCTGAGTTTTTTGAAGTGAAGGTTTAAACTTTGATGAAGTAAAAATGGTAATATTTTCCTTTTCATGGCCAACTGCATTGTACGCATTACATAAGAAATACATGCCCATCCCCATGGTCACACACTTCTCTCCTGTTTCATCATAAACATTTCATATTCTTAGTTCCCTTTAATGTACACACTGATAATTCATCCTAGTTAGTTTTCGTGTATGGCTTGGGTATAGACTGACATTTGTTTAAAGTTTTCTGTCACCAGGGAAGTGGAATGTAACGTCACAATGAGGTGTCACAGCCAATCAAGCAGCATAAGGCAAAGACTGAAAAGTGTTGGTAAGACAGCTTGCCGCTGGAGCTCCCATCTGTCACTGCTGGGAATCTCCAACATTACAATAAAGCTGGGAAAACAAATTGAGTTTTTAGGAATTAGCCAAGAAATCTACATAGCATGTACCCTAACAATTGCACTTCTAATTATCCAAGTAAAAGAAATGAAGGCATAACTTCATGCAGAGATTTTTGTGAGCAGATCACTAACATCTTTATCCATAAGAGTTTCAAAACCCAAATGAAGCCAAACACCTATTAACAGATAAAAAGAGAAAAGTGTGAAGAATCCATAATGTTATATAATATTTAAAAAGACATAGATCTGTGGAGATGGTTCAGTGGGTATAGGGCTTTCTAAACACACCCAAGGACCCGAGTTTGGCTCTCCATCACCCATATAAAACATAGGGCGTGGTGGTGCCTGTCTGTCATCCAGGTGCTGGGGAGGTGGAGACAGGAGGAGCTCTCAGGCTCACTGGCTGGCTAGCCCAGCTGAATTAGTGAGCTCCTGGTGCACTTTTTAAAACTTTAGAACTTTAAATCTCTAAGTTCAGCATGGAACAAAGAGTAAAGTGAACAGCAATTTGGGAAAGACATTTGATCTTGACCTGAGCTAAAAAGCCTTTCCAAATTTATAAACTGACAGCATCCTCTCTGGCAATGGGAAGAATGAGTTTCATGGAGTGAAGATTCCTTGTGAATAGTGGACCTGTTCATGGTTTTGCAGGCAGCCACGGAGCACAGCTATGCAAGTCTAGAGCACATTTTAATGAACTCTGTCGGGCATGGTAGTAATTTATAAAGAATTTATGAGACTGCCCCAGCCTTGGGCTCTGAGCCACAGAAGCTGGGTAATTTCTTTTCTCATCAGCCTGCTGCAAGGGTCAGGTCGGATGAAAACCAGAAAGCAGGTGCCTCACAGTCCAGTCAACTGAGGACCTTTTGTAAAAACGTTGCTTTCCATTCTCCTTTTGTGTTACACCAAACCACAGCATCTAAAGCCTAGTTCTGAGAGTTAATGTTGTGTAGGAGTTTCCCCAGTCACCCCAATGTGCAGGCAGGATTGGCAATCGCATTTCAAAGAGACAGTCTTAAAAAAATCTGCCAGGCATTGGTGGCACATGCCTTTAATCCCAACACTTGGGAAGCAGGGCTAGGAGAATCACTGTCAGTTCAAGGCCAGCCTGAGACTACATCATGAATTCCCAATCACCAGATCAGCCTGGGCTAGAGTGAGACACTACCTCAAAAGAAAAAAAATATATAAATATCTAGACCTAGGGTTGCGGAGATTGCTCAGTGGTTCAGGTTGCTTGCTTATAAAACCTGCTAACCCAGGTTCAATTTCCCAGCCACCCATGTCAGCCAGATGCAAAAACTATCACAAGCATCTGGGTCTTTTTGCATGTCCAGTCCTTGCTGTTCCTCTTGTTGTTATGTTGCCCTAAACCTTAAGATTCAGATAGGTGTTCCCTCTGGAATAGCAGCAGCAGCAGCCGTCAAGGAGCTCCTGAGGGATGCAGGACTTGAGACCTACTCAGCAAGGTTCTGCATTTCATCCAGATCCCAGGTGACTGAGAAGCCAACGAGAGTGTCCCTGTGAGTCTCTGAAACCTTACCAGAAGTGAGCATAGCAGGGCAAGACCACTGGCCTTGCCTCCATCCCACAGGGACATTGTTCTGGATGCTTTGTAAGATGTCTCTGCAGAAGCAGTCTGTTGCAAATGTGCTTGCATCCTTTTCAGGTTCAGATGTCAATGAGCCAAAACCAGTCTTCCGGATCACTGTGAGGTACTGGACAGAAGAGAAAGTATTCCCCATGTACAGACAAGGAGAAATAGCAAGTGTCAGTGTTTTTAAAAACTGACATTATAGCATTGCCTGGTACATCACATAAAATTCACTGCTTTAAGATGTACAATCACTAGTTTTCATGTAGGCGGAAGTCATTTACTCATCAACATTATCTAATTTCAGAACATTTTTTTCACCACCAAAGAAACCTCTGATCAGTTGATGGTCATTTGCCACAGCTCCCTCTCCCAAGTGCTGGAGAACATCCACGTGCTTTGCATCTTGGGATTTGTGTTTGAATATTTTCGTGTGAGTGGGATCATGCGCCACGTGACCTTTTGGGTTTAGTTTCTTTCACTTAGCTTAATGGCTCAAGGTTCATCCATGTCATAATGTGATTAACCCATCAGTCATTTTTGTAGCCAAATGATGCCCCATTGTTGGCCAGATCTGACTCATCTATAATCATGTGAAAGACAGGCAGGTTATTCTCGTTTTTGAGTAATAAGATTGGGGGCATTATGAACACTTGGGCACAATATTTGCAACATAAATATCTTCTGAAGACAATGTGTTAATGGCTTGTTCAACAGCCTGTGGTAGTTTTGGAGGGGGATGGGACTTTTAGGTGCGGGGGCCTCCTGGGAGTAAGTTAGGTCATTGGGGATGCTATGTGGGAGGGGTAAGCAGGAGGCTATCCACTTTCTCTCTATGGAGTTCTGCTTTCCAGCCACCGAGATGTGAGCAGCTTTGCTCTTCAGCATGCTCCTGGCAGTGACGCTCTGCCCCCATCAGCACAGAGGAGGAGCCACGCGACTTCTGCAACCGGGAGCCAAAATAAATGTTTTCTCCTGGTGAGCTGTTTTTCTCTGGAGTGGAACAATGACTAACGAAGTATCTCAATGTTCTTTTGAGTTGTGTTCCTGATATACAGTATTATTGACTCCTGAAGGTGATTAACTCCTATAGGAAAGTAGCAGGATACAAAATCAAAGCACAAAACTCAGTAGCCTTTCTATATGCAAATGACAAAGATATGGAGAAAGAAATAAGGGACATGGTCCCATTTTCAATAGCAACAACAACAAAAAAATAAAATACCTTGGAATAACGTTGACCAAGGAAGTGAAAGATCTATACAACGAAAACATAAAAACACTCAAAAAAGATATTGAGGAGGACTTGAGAAAATGGAAAGACGTCCCATGCTCCTGGATAGGCAGAATTAACATTGTGAAGATGGCAATCCTACCAAAGGCGATATACAGATTTAATGCCATTCCAATTAAAATCCCAATGGTGTTCTTCACAGAGATAGAAAAAAATGATCTCAAATTTCATATGGAAAGGCAGAAGGCCTCGCATATCCGAACATATCCTTAGCAAAAGAAATACCTCTGGAGGCATCACCATACCTGATCTAAAGCTATATTACAAAGCCATAGTAATAAAAACAGCATGGTACTGGCATAAAAACAGGAGTATAGACCAATAGAATAGACTTGAGGACCCAGACTTTGGGTCAAGCAACTATAGCTACTTGATATTTGACAAAGGCCCTATCAATATAGGCTGGAAAAAAAGATAGCATCTTCAACAAATGGTGCTGGACAAATTGGATAACCATATGCAGGGAATTGAAACTTGATCTACACATTTTGCCATGCACTACACTCAAGTCCAAAATGGATCAAAGACTTCAATGTAAGACCAGAAACTCGACTACTACTGGAAGAAAATACAGGAAGAACTTTCCATGATATAGGAATGGAAAAAGACTTCCTGAACAAAACCCTAGTAGCTCACAATCTTAAACAGTCACTCAACCAATGGAATCACATGAAGCTGAAGAGTTTCTTTACAGACAAGCATAGAATAAGCAAAGCCAATAGATTATCCACAGAATGGGAGAAAATATTTGCTGGTTATCCAACGGACAGAGGCCTAATGTCTAGAATCTACAAAATATTTAAAAATCTTTGGTTTGGGTCTAGAGAGATAGTTTAGTGGTTAAGGCATTTGCCTGCAAAGCCTAAGGACCCAGGTTAAATTACCCAGTATTCACGTAAGCCAGATGCAAAGAGAGCACATGCATCTGGGGTTTGTTTGCAATGGCTGGAGGCCTAGGCACACCCATTTTTTTTTTCTCTCTCTCTCTCTCCCTCTTATTCTTCCACAGATGCTGGAAGGCAAAAAAGGAAATCAAAGGAGAAGAGGGAACAGTCAGGAAAAGAAGGGGTTCAGTGGAAAGAGAATGGGAGAGGAGGACAAAAGAAGGTAATGGAAGTAGAGTATGACCAAAATACATTACGTACATGTGTGAAAAGTATAAATTGCAACTAAATACTATGACAGTAAAAGGTCTAATTTCTGGAACTATGTAGTAATATAATTTATTGGGATATAGGTACTTTATATTTTCATGAGATGAGATATTTATTATGTATGCACAATTAACATGTTTTTCCAGTCTAAGGCTCACCAGTATTTATTATTAATTTATAATGCCATACTATGGGCTGGAGAAATGGTTTAGTGGTTAAGATGCTTGCCTGCAGAGTCAAACAACCCAGGTGTCATTTCTCAGGACCCACATAATCTAGACGTACAATATGACACATGAGTCTGGAGTTCGTTTGCAGTACCTGAAGGCCCTGGCAAGCCCATTCTCTCTCTCTCTTTCTTTCTTTCTTTCTTTCTTTCTTTCTTTCTTTCTTTCTTTCTTTCTTTCTTTCTTTCTTCCTGTCTGTCTTTCTTTCTCTCTCTCATAAATAAATTAAATTAAATAATGCCATACTAATTGGGGTGAGATAATATAACATTGTTAGCTTTCATTTTCATTTCCCTTATGGATAATAATAATGAAAAATTTTCATAAATTTGTTGGCCATTTATATTTCTTTTTTAGAGGAGTCTAAGAGTAATGAAATCATGTCATTGTAGCAGAATAAAGGGCCCTGGAGGACATTATGCTAAGTGAAATAAACAAAATACAGAAAGACAAGACCCACATGTTCTCTCTTATGGATGTTGAAAAATAGTCACTCTTGATGTAGAATAGTGATTGCTAGAGATTTGAAGGTGTGGGAGGGGGAGAAAGTGAGAAAAGGTGCTGAATTTGAGCCATCAGTGTTGTTATACATGTATGAAACTGTCACATTAAACCCTTTAATATGTATAGTTAATGTCTGCTAATATAAGAATCAATCCTAGGACTAGAGAGATGGCTTAGTGGTTAAGACGCTTTCCTGCCAAGCCAAAGGACCCAGGTTTGATTCTCCAGAACCCATGTAAGCCATATGCACAAGGTGGCACATGCACCTAGAGTTTGTTTGCAGTGGCTGGAGACCCTGGTATGCTCGCTCTTGCTCTCCCCCCCCCTCTCTCCCTCTGTCTCCCTGCCTCTTTCTCTCCCTCCAAAATAAATAAATAAAAATAAAATATTTTTAAAACTCAATTCTACCACCTAGTCTAATTCTCATTGTTGCTCATCTTTAAAGGAAGAAAATTAAAAACAAATTTTAAATTCTGTTTGACAGGTATCCTGAGCCTTTCAGTGTGACTTCTAAAGTTTATTAGGATGAGTCTAGAGGAAGCCTTTATTCTTTGACTAGCTACTTCCTAGTCAAAGGCCAACCATTCTGAACTTTCTAGAAAGTGTTTGCTGTGGCTGAGGTAAAATGGATTGTCCCTTACCCCTCCAATCAGCTCTGGACTTACACAGCTTGTGGCTCAGAGCCTCATCCTATGCTAGTTCAGCTTCATCTTGATGCCATGACTCAAGGGGACTCCCAGTTACATTTTTTGGAGCTATTTTTTTCTTTAAAGTTTCTCCTCCAGCTCTTCAAGCATTTTTAATTTCATTTAAGTCTCCTCAAACACTGAGTGCTCTATTTCTTGCTAGCCCCACTGCTCACTGGTCCTCCAAAGGTTTCCCATAGCTCTGTGTTTCCAGTTGTTGCATATCTGAGCATGTTGTGTCAAACATGGTGTTCAGTGTCCTGGTGATTACATCGAGGCTGGGCTGGTTTCAAATATTCCATAGTGATCATGAGTGGAACACTGTGGAGCAAAGTGCCCATGAATAGTTTCGTGTTTCTGCGTTGTCAGGGATCTCTAGGAAAAATTACTGATGATTAAACGGTAGCCATGCCTTCGAAACAGAAATGGTAAATTGCTCTGTAGAGATTTAAAGGTTTATTGACTTCAGAACCATTTGCTTCCATTCTAAGGGTAATGAAAACCTAGAGACCTTGGTCTTCTCTCTCCACAGAAGATTTATTTATACTGTGTACTAGCAAAGGTCTGTGTGTGTGTCTTTCTCTCTCTTTTCCTCACTCCCTTCCTTTGAACAGAGAAGGTGGGAAGTAAATGCCAGCAAGCATCTTAAGTAAGCTTCAGGTTGTCAGAATTCTCTGTTCTTCCTTTTTTCTAATATTTTATTTATTTATTTGATAGAGAAAGAGAGAAAGAATGAGCACTCCAGGGCCTCCAGCTACTGCAAACAAACTCCAGACACGTGTGCTTCCTTGTGCATCTGGCTAACGTGGGTCCTGGGGAATCAACCTGGGTCCTTTGGCTTTTTAGGCAAAAGTCTTAACCACTAAGCCATCCCTCCAGCCCTCTCTGTTCTTCTTAGTGGAGAAATCCTATTCATGCTCAGAAGGGGAAGGCTGGGAGTATCCAGCCCTCATGATGTCTGCCAAAAATGAATTGAGTTGTTAGAGAGTATTACTGCTAAAAAGCCATAATCAAGACTGGAGAGATGGCTCAGTAGTTAAAGGTGGTTGCTTTCAAAGTCTGATAGCCTGGGTTCCATTCCTTATACCCATGAAAAACCTGATGCATAAAGTGGCTCATGTATCTAGAGTTCTTATGCAACAGCAAGAAGGCCTGGCATGCTCATTCATCCTCTCTCTCTCTTTCTCTGTCTCCCTCTCTCCTTGCAAATAAATAATAGAATTGATAATAATAATAATAAAATAGAAGCTGTGAGTAAATTACCTGTTCTTGATCTAGAGTCTGGTGGTCCCATTCGACTAAATAAATAAATAAAAACAGATTTTACAAGTAAACACTGTATAATTTCTTCTGATTACAAACATGACATAAGTTCATTATTTTAAGTCTTTTAAATAAAATCATTTGAAGTCTTTTAAAATAAAAAATAAAGCTGGAGAGATGGTTCAGCAGTTAAGGCATTTCCCTCCAGAGCTTAATGACCCAGGTTAAATTATGCATCTGGAGTTCTTTTGCAGTGGTTAGAGGCCCTAGAACACACATTGTTTTCTCTCTCTCTTCCCACCTCTTTCTCCTTGCAAATAAATAAATTAAATATTTTTTTTAAAATGAAATAAAGAATGGGGATTATAAAAAAGAAACTTTAAACATTTTGCTATATTTCTAAAGAGTGATACACTGAAAAGATAAGAAGAAAATGAGATAAAAAGGATGGAAAGAAATTCTGAAATTGTATTGCCTGCAATCCTAGCACTCATGAGTCCAAGGTGGGAGGATCACAGGCTTAAGAACAGGCCTTTAAAGTCAGGCTTTAAGGCAAGACTTTGTCATGCATGCACATACATATGCACGCATAAATGCACACACACACATATGCACACATACAGAGTTAAGTAATTAAAATCACATTATCAGTTTTTTGTTTACATTAGCTAATGCTCCATGAATACATTGTATTTAATAATGGGTTAATTCTCAGTTTATTTAATCACTCATCTCTCACTGGATATGTTAGTGGTTTTCTTCCTTTTATTTCTTACAATGTTTTGACTTATGATTCACTATTATCTCTAATTTAATTATATTTTTAGGATATAATCACAGATTTCAAAGTTATGGGTCAGATAGTATGAGTGTCTTGGAGTCTATACCTTCCAATTTAGCAGGTTTGAAGAGAAACTTCTCTCCAGTTTCTAGACTTTTGTCTCTTGCTTGATAGATAATAGGTAAGACCTGCATGACTTGAATGTACAGAAAAACCAGATCCAACTTGCTCGGACAATCAACCACCTTCTCATACTCCAATACTCCGAACAATTTGTACTTAAAAGAAAAAAAAAAAAGATAGTTGTAGCCAGGTATGGTGGTGCACACCTTTAATCCCAGCAGTTGGGAGGCAGAGGTAGGAGGATTGCTATGAGTTTAAGGCCACTCTGAGACTACATAGTGAATTCCAGGGCCTGCTCTAGAGTGAGACTCTACCTCAGAAAATCAAAAAAAAAAAAAAAAAAAAGTTGTATTTCCTACTCTCTTTCTTTTCTCTCTCTGGTTTCTTTTGGTTGCTGTTTTTTTGTTTGTTTGTTTGTTTTGTTTGTTTTGTTTTGTTTTGTTTTTTTGTCTTTTGTTTTTCAACAATAGTATAGAACTGAAAATCACACATTAGATGCAACAGTTGTCCATATACCTAAGTAATAATGACACAAAATTAAAAGCACCTTGAGACTGCTATTGCAAAGTGAGTTACTTGAGCCAGGCACAGTGGTGCACACTTAGAATCTTAGTAGTCGTGAAGGTGTTACAGAGTAAAGCCATGCATCTGAAGCCAGCCTGGACTGACTAAGTAGAGCCAGGCCAGCCATAAATACATAGTAAGACTGTCTCAAGAAGAGAAAAAAGAAAAAGAGGTCCTTAAATAGTTGCAATTTGGAAACACTGCCCTGCATTAAGACTAGAGGATGGGACTTTGTACACAAATCCTGAGTCAGTGTCCATTGATGAGGCTGCCTCTGTTTCCTCTGCTCACTGGTGACCTCGTCTTGTTTACGTGTTTACACCCAGTATCACATAAAGCATGAGCCATCAGCAAGAGGAGGTGTGAGGCATCTTACAGATCAACTACCAGAGAAAAGGGATCATTTAATCTCATCTCTGTTGCCAATCCAGAAAAAGACCTAGCAATTCCAAACTGAGCCCAGCTCTCACCCAGCATGGCCATGGTGGTCACCTGCAAGAAGATTCCTGGGAAATGGGAAGCTCTGCACCTGGCTTATCACGGTTCTAGTACTTTCTATGTGTTAAGAACAATGGCAGAAAGTGGGAAACACCGGCTGAAAGAGATTGTAGGAAACTGACACTTGGCTCAGTCTGCCCAGGATGACTGATGTAGTCATCTGGCCTGAAATGACCCCAACATGATCATCTAAGTCAACAAACTGATGATGGCATTGGCAAGTATTGGCACAGGGGTTACCTACTTGCTGGTTTAGAGAGTGCTATGTGGTTAGGGTTTTTATTTAAAAATAAAATAAAATAGAAACAGAAAATGTTTGGAAGATGGGAGATAAGGAAGTTGCTCTGAAGTAGAATTCTGATTCCAAAACTACGTGAATCTCTTTGCAGCATTTCTCTTTTCTTCAGCTTCTGGTTTCCAATCCCTCTGATTTTCCATCTTTGTCTCAGATCACATATGACCCTCTGTATCTGTAAAGAACGTGGATGTCCCGTTTCTGATCAAATTCTTGAGGCCCTAAGAAATCTACCCTATAAATAGCTTCTGAAACTTAACCAGACCCAGAAGGTGGACAGGGTAAAAATAGCCATGAACTAAGTTCTTTTTATGTTTCATAGATTTTATTTTTATGTTCAAGTGAGAGAGAGAGAGAGAGAATTGGCATGCCAGGGCCTCCAGCTACTACAGTTGAACTCCAGACTTGTACACCCCCTTGTGCACATGTGCGACCTTGTGTGCTTATGTCACTGTGTGCCTGGCTTATGTGGGATGTGGAGAGTTGGACATGAGTCCTGAGGGTTTTCAGGCAAGCACCCTAACTGCTAAACCATCTCTCCAGCCCCACTACTGACAGGTTTGTAAACTTTTCCATATTCGGCTTCTTGACAAAGACTACACAGTGATAAAAATTCACCCCATTTCAAATTCCCTCAACATGAGCAGTAGAGAAAATATTTCCTTTTGATAAGACATCACTAGGAGAAAATGGCCAATTAGAAAAAGATGACGGTAGGGACACAGACAATTCACAGTGGTGTCCAAATTTCACAGACAAATGTTTCTAGTGGCAATCTTGGTTAAGGAAGAAAACCAATCAAAGAAGAACTCCTGTCTGGTAGAACCTCCTTGACATCGATACTGTCATTCTTGTCATTTGCTGTTCTCCACATGAGACACATTACCATCCTTGAAACAGAAGCCATCACTTCTTATTTTAAGGTCAGCTATGACCCAACACTTCCCCAGTGAGCATCTTGGGGTTGGGCATCACGTCCTATACACATTTTCAGCTCCAGCATGGAGTATCCAGGCCTCTGACACGGAAGCTGTAGTAAGGATGAATTAACATGATTGAAATGTATACCCAATATAGACTTCATACTTCCTGGCATGAATCAGTCCTTCCTCCAAATGATTTCATTTATTCCTTGTTAGAACTCTCCGAAGTAAGTTCCTATCACCTCAGTTCATAGATGAGGAAACAGAGGGCATGAAAGGGAACCGAAATCCACCCAGCTAGTGTATAGCAGAGCAGGGATACAGAGAGCCTGGTTCTATTCCCATCACTTGACCTTCTGGTGCAAGATCTAAATGGTATGTGTAGATTATCATGTCCCTACATCCTTACTCTTGCATGTCCTCCATTGTTTTTATGTTTCTTTGATTATTTATTGGAGAGATAGTACCAAAATGAGGAACATGTTCATATAAACACCATACAGTAGGAGGTGCTAAGAAAAAGCTCATGAATCAAATGAGTACGTGAAGTACGTGGAGGTAGGTGAAACTGTAGCAGAAATACTGATATGAGGGGCCTAATGCAAAGAAAACGCTGTAAAACTTGGTTAGATTTTATCAAACAACGCTCATTATAACTATTTCCATAAGCTTCCCTTCATTCAGTCTATCTCCACACGTCACAGTCATCCGTACTCAATTGTGAGTGCTCATGAGAGCCCCACTTATAGGGCTGGCTACAGGCTGCCCTGTGCGTGGGTAAGTCACCAGGGAGCTGCAAGGCCCGGACCTGAGCGAGAGCATGAGCAACATTGTCAAGACAGTCCCCAAGCCAGAGCTTTCCTTTCCTTTCCTTTCCTTTCCCACCCTAAGACTTAATGTTTTGTTGAAAAAGAAAAGGAAAACTCAGAATGCAGGCCCTGCAGCAACCCTACTAATAGAATTATCATTTAATTGTAAGGAGGGCAGTTTTCTTTCTCTGATTCTGCTTCAGCTAATTGGATTTAGTGGTTTCTCCTCAAAAATGCCACTGATTTCTCAAGATTTGAAACACATGTTTGCAACTGTCTGGTGGCCTTTTTAGCACCTAGTCTTTGTAGTAGGCACAAAGCCTCAAATAAAAGAAGAAAAATACTCAAAGGAAAATCTTATTTTCAAGAATTAATGGACAGTCTCAGAGTCTCAGAGGGAAGAAATGTGGATTAAATTACTTGTTCTTGGATAAAGAGTTTGGTGGAATGCCCACTCAGTGCCCTTTCATGGAGTATTTTATTTGAAAGACTCTGTGGTATATTGCTTCACTAATATATGTGCTAGAACAGTAGAGATTGGTGAGGCAGAAAACCACTCACTAAGTGAACTAAAGTTCACAAAAGCACAATAATAAGGACACCATGCTAGGCTGGGACACACTAATAACTGATACCACAATTGAAATAAAATTAGTATTAGTCAGGAGCCAGAAAACTATGACTTAGTTTGGCAGAGTTAAAAAGCAATGGCAAAAATTCAGGATGAAACTTAGTAGTAGAGTGCTTGCCCAAGATGTTCATGGTCCTGACTTCTATCCCTAATGGAGAAAGAAAGAAAGAAAGGAAGAAAGAAAGAAAGAAAGAAAGAAAGAAAGAAAGAAAGAAAGAAAGAAAGAAAGAAAGAAAGATAGATAGATTGAGGGAGGGAAGAAAGAAAGGAAGAGGAGAGAAAGAGAAAAAGAAGAAAGAAATGAACAAATGGAATAAAGGAAGGAAGGAAAAGATGAAAGGCAACATTAGCCAAGGCTGAGCATGATGGTTCATGCTTCTAATCCCAGTATGCAGGAGATTAAGACAGGAGGATGGAAAGTACAAGGCCACCTTGGGTTATATAAGGAAACACTATATAAGCATATAAATAAAACAAAACAGACAACAGCAACAACAGAGACGCAATACTTTCTCATGCCTCTTTTCACTCCTTCTCTTCCCTTCTCTCTTCTACGAGAAACTACCAATGCTTAATATATACTCAGTGATATGACAAGTCCTTTGGTGCAAAAACAATATAAACTAGCAAGCAAGCAGAGGCACCCGCAGACAGGCGCCACATGACATCTACTCTGTGGACAGGAGCTGAGGGCCACGGGTATAATCAACGTTTAAGAAACAAACAATAGAGTCATCAAGAATGAAGTCACGGTGATGAGAGAAATAACAGACCTGGGTTGGGAGAAAAGAGCAAAAAAGTTGTGAAGTCAGAGGAAAGGGAATGTTGAGGCTTGCGCTGTGCTTTCAGTTGGAAAGACACCACTAAGAATGTTAATAGTTATGAAAAAGGTAGAATCATGTTACTATCAAACAATACATCATGTTGTAGTGAACAGAGTATACATTCACAGGATGTTGTATTATGCGTTTGTTACAAATGATGAATAGAACTGATGACTCCAGAAATACTATTTTTTGCATGTGCATGTATATGTGGTGTGTATTTATGTATGTTCATATCAGTGTGTGTGTGTGTGTGTGAGTCCATTTGTGTGGGGAGGCCAATGGTGGACGAAGAGGGTCTTGCTTTTCTCACCACCTTATTCCTTGAGACAGAGTCTCCAGCTGAACCTGGAGCTCACCAATTCATCTAGACCAGGCAATGAGCCTCCTCACCCTGGGATCACAGGCTTATATCACCACCACTAGCGTTTTATGTGGGTTCTGAGGATCCAAAATCGGATCCTTGTGTTTGCACAGTAAGCACTTTACCCACTTGAGTTATCTCTCTAGCCACAGAAGTATGTTTGGTATAATGTAAGAGTTCAATAATGGGTCAGAGAAACCAGAAAAGCCAATGGGAATCTGGAACTACAATGTGGGAGAAGTTCTGTCATCCTTTCTCTACTGTACTCCATCCAGGGGGGTTGCTCAATATCTGCTCTCCACATAGGATCTCCATCAAGACTGCAGTTAAGGGTTCTCTCTCTCTCTCTCTCTCTCCCTGACCCCTTCTCTTGCTCTTGCTCTGATTGCTTAACCATCTTTTGAAATTCTTCTGGCAGCAAAGATATTTTATCTCTGCTCTATGCTTTCAGAATATCTACTTCACCCCTTTTTCTCCCATGTGTCATAGAAACCAATGCCCTCATATTTACACAGCACATATCCAGGTTCCCAGAGAGGAGCTGACCTCTCATCTCTTGCTTAATTACAAAGTTTAGGAGACGTGACTTTTAGCAGTCCAGCTGGCTCAAGTCCCTATCCCCTGGCCAGGGGACAGTGACCTGAAGTAGAGATGGGGGTGAAAGGTTCAGAATTAGAAGAACTGGGTTCGCAGTGCTGTTACCATGGGATTTCAGGGTAGAGACCATCCCAGAACATGAGAACACATGTGTGTGTGCGTGTGTGTGTGTGTGTGTGTGTGTGTACAAGTTGGAGAGTTTACTGAACAAAACAACCCAGCAGGGTGCCACAGGGGTTCAAAGAGCGGGTTTACCATTTGTGTAGCACACAAGTTCCCTTGCCCACAACAGCATAATAAGTCTTGTTAAAGCAGCATTGGGTCAGAAAGTCACTCATCTGTTTTCTCTCCTTTAGACAATATGATCACAACAGTAGTTGTCTGTGGAGGCCACTTGGGCCAATTATTTGGACGTGTCAGTACCCTCAAAGTACCGTTATATTCAGGGTTTAGAAAGGCAGCAGAGCATTATAAAATAAAATAAACACACAATGATATAAAAATAGTAGATAGACACAAAAAGTAAATGAACAGTCTTTAGGGGATGCCTCAAAACGATCTTCGGCTGCCACCCAAACCACCTCAAAAAGATGCAAGTCCTAGTAAAATGCTATACTGTTTTTTAAAATATTTTATTTATTTATTTATTTATTTGAGGAAGAGGAAGCAGATAAAAAGAGAGAGAGGATGGGTGCACCAGGGCCTCTAGCCACTGCAAACGAACTCCAGACCATGTGCCACCTTGTGCATCTGGCTTTACATGGGTCTTGAGGAATTGAACGTGGGTGCTTTGGCTTTGCAGGCAAACACCTTAACCTCTAGGTCATCTCTCCAGCCCAAAATGCTTTATTCTTACTATGCAAATGCAGTCTCAAGTTGCAAGTCAGCTGCCCTCCTCCAACCAAACTACTAAGTTCCTCTGTGTAAATTCTAGAGCCACCTCTGTGGGGTGAACAGTTGACTATACGGGCACCTTTATTAACCAGTAGTCATAGAGATGCCAATCTGGTCCCAACTCTCATGCATCTTGCTAAGAAATATGTGAGCCTTGGCCAGTTCATTTAGAAATTCTATTCTCTCACTTGAGTACTGTCGCTCTGAGATCTCTTGGCTCCCTTCCTGGATGCCCCTGTAGGACTTCTCCATTGTAATACCCACATGGTTGCGTGCCAGTATCTGCTCCTCAAACTCAAAGCTAACACACCATAGCAAAGTGGATCTCTTTCAAGTAGACGGTTTGACATATTCTCTTTGTTTCTCTCTCTCTCTTTTCTCTGTGTGTCTGTCTCTCTTTCATTATGCTTTCTAGGCTTGTTGCTTTGATCATCTTTTGAACCTCTGCTATCAGCCAACATATTTTATCACAGTCTATAGCAGAAATAAATTCTCAAATTGGTAAAAAGTATTGGTCCATCCATAGTGTAGCAACATATAAACCTGGAGACATCTTATGCCTTCCTTTTACACATCTCCTTTAGACTACAGCAGCACAATGGCTGATATGATTTGAACATGACATGTCCTGTCATATTTGCAACAATTGGTCCTCAGCTGGTAGCACTGGTTTTCAGATACTAGGAACTAGAATGTGGAGCCTAGGTGAAGAAAACAGATAACAGGAGTGCACTGAAAAGTGATATCTGGTCTCCAGTCCCTTTCTCACTCTCTACTTTCTATACACCATGAAACGAGGATGATCCTCCACCACCAGTTCCCGCTGCTGTGATGGTCTGCCCAAGTGCGTGGGGGCATCAACTATGGACTGGTCCCTCTGAAACCAAAGCCAAAATAAACCTCTCCTCTTTTTAAGTTATTTTGTCAGGTTGGTCACAACTATACATTCTAACATAGTAATTTACCCTGAAGCTTTTTTGTGCTCATTTGTATTACAAGAAACACTTAGATTTTCCACTACACATTTTTTTTTCTTATGAAGTAGGATGCAAGCAGTCAGTAGAGGAAATAGGAGAATGCCAATCCATTGTAGCATTTGGGCCCTCAGCAGCCAGAAGTCAGAGCAAGGGTCACACGGCTTTTCCCGTCGTGAGATCCTCATTTTCCAATCTGCCTGTGTCTAGTGAACACATTGTACCTCCTCCATCAGCACACACCCCGAGCTAAATCAAAGAGGAAGACGAAGTGGTGCAGTTTTCCTTTGGAATGTGCAAGCAGAATTTGGGATTCTTTTTTCTTTCTCCCAGAAGATGTCAAGGCTTTGGCAAAGGGAGGTGGGTTTTCAAAACTTTGGCATGGTTGGTAGTGTCACCTGAGACCCCAACAACTGTGTATGGCATTCAACCTCATTTCCTGTTGCAAGCAGCCGCTGGATGCTGGTTGTGAGATAATGGCCCCACTTCTGAAGCCCCCTGTCCGGGCCACCCCTGGAAAATCACTGGCATGCAAGGTTGGGCACGTGAAGCCCGCATACTTGCATGTATCTAGTAAGACCCAGGTTCACTGGATAGGATTTTGCTTCTCTTAGCCCACATTATTAAGCGGCTACTGAAGAAGTGAGTATGGACACTAAATAATAACAGAAGTGGCAATAATTCTTCCAACTCCTTTGCAACAACTTTTTAGCTCCACCTCAGGCCTGCTGCACATGGTGGGGAGACGGGCCAGTAGCACACTCCGAAGGACAAAAGTACGGGTAGGTGAAAGGGAACGTAAGAAATGTACGGCAAACCTGAGATCTCACTTGATGCTGAGGATGACTCAACCACCTCACCCTCCGGGGACACAGGCAACTTCACACGTTTCTTGGTGGTGGCTTTATTAGCTTGACCTTGTGCCAACAAATGCCGGAGTCCATTTAAGGAGAGGGGCTGCAGGGCTCCAGGGAACAAGGCTGAGTGTCTTTCCTCTAAGCCCTCCACACTGTACAGAATCCACGCGCCGGCTCCTCAGAAATGGGGCTTGTATCCTTGAAAGGCATTTTGGTGAAGTCACATGAACCCCTAGATGGTATAATGTGTTCTCTTGATGTTTTCCTTGAAGGTGGAGGCAGAAAGAGAGGATTAAAGATCGAGAAATATAAAGACAAAGCTTTAAACAAGTCATACTAAGTGTCACAATGTTCTATTCCAGTCACTTCATCTCCTGAGGGCAGCATGCCTGGAACACAGTGGCCACTAAGTAAACATTTTTGGGGTTAATAAATGAGACTCTCAGTCAATAATTAGGATGGTCATTTTAACTTTACATTCCATGGAGAGAAAAATCAACTGTGATGAAGAAATTTCCAATTCCAAAAACAATAACAAAAAAAAGGAAAGTCTTTACCGGAGGGGTATATGAAAAACTAAAGAAAGTGGTGTTGGGGGGGGGGTATGATCAAAACAAACACATTCTGTACACATATGAAAATTGCCAACACAAAGAGTTTTGTTAAGAAAAACAAAGTCATGTTTACATGTCAGTCATCATTCCAAGGAGCCGATGTGGCTATGGGGTTGCTGTTCTTGGTCGTTCACCACTCTTTCACGATGTGTTTACTTGAGTAGCTCACTAACTCGAAGATCCTAGCTTAGAGGAAAGTGCCAGATCATGTCCTCTTTTGTTTCCACATCATAAATAATCTATTGTGATCTGCCCCTGCTGTTTCTCTTCTCCTGGTGAAGTAACTTCCACATAGCAGATTGAGGAAGCGTTCAGCATGCTGGGTCACTGGGCAAGGCACAGGGCTCTGACTCACCTCCCCAATCCTATTTGCTGTGGGTTGGATATGGCTTGGGTATGCCTCCCCCAAAAAATTCTTGTTCTAGAAGATTGGCCCCCACTGTGGTGATTTTGAAGTGATGGAACTTTAAAACCATGGAGCTTATAGGATGTAATTAGGACACCAGGGCTCTGCCCAGGTGAACAGCCTCATTTTATTCAGCATGAAGGAGCTGGGTCTCTAGTGACTGGATTGGGTCCTGAGAGACAGGGTGTTTGAGAAAAGTAAGCCTGGTTTTGGCCCCTAACTCTCCATGTGACATCTTTCTCACACAGACTCCTTCTATACAATAATGTCAGTCATCAGGAGCAGAGGTCAAGCCTCAGGTACTTTGTTGTAGTATACATAACAGGCAAAGATGCTATCCCACTCCAAAGCTTTTACCCCCACCCCACCCCACCCCCCAAAAAAACAATCGCAGCCAAACAGTAAAGTAGCAGCTAGGTGGAGAGAACAGTGGATGATAAGAGGAACCAAGAGGTTTAAGCAAAACTGGACCATATGTGTAGAGTCACTAGCAAGTAACCCTTCTCCCTTTCCAACAACCATACAGCTTCGTGGAGGCAACTGGGTATCCCTAGAGATGGTGAGAGGTGGTATGGTGGTGGCCCCTGGACAGTGTTCCTGATTACGTCACTCTCATTCCAGCAGTGACCAGCCATGCTCACAAAACACAGATCTCCACTCAGACGCCCATTGATTTGGCTCTTCCTTTTTCCATCTTGCTCTCATAAAGGCTTCTGGGGTATTTTGCTTGGTAAATGATGGCATGTTAAAGTTGTTAGGCAATTTGACATTCCAAAGGAATTCTATCCAGTTTACATTACATTGACACCTGGAGGTGACTGAATAACAGAAGGCATTCCAAATATTCCCTTCCTATGCAGTTTTCTTTACCACTGTGACATGAGTAATGAGTGTCATGGATTTATGTCCCAGTTCCTACATTTGGTTCCATAGAGATACGCATGTTCATCTCTCCTCGCCATATACCCTGTACACGTGTGTCACTCACTCCCATGCACGTGCGTGCTGAAAGACTCCATTTTCTGTGCTACGTAGGCAGCTATGCTCTTTGTTTTATCATAATATTAAAACAATTTTACCCTTGGTTTAGTTCATAATTATCACCAACATGACATCTCTGAAAGTGTGTCTAAAAAATATTTAGTAGGATCTGGTGGCTCATTCCCAGGATATGGGTGACAGATGATCAGGCAGCCTTCCCATGTCATCACGAGAGCACTTGATAGCTTTATGCCATCTCTTGTTCTCTATCTCTTCTCAGGACAATAAACTTCACTTTTTGTTACTAGTTTTGTGAGGGAAGCTGCCTATAACCATGTTCAAATGTTCATCCTTGAAATGATGTTTCTGCAAAGAAGAAGTTCTTAAAGTGGTACAAGGAAACTAAGGGCCCCTGAGGCCCCTGAGGGGGTCCATTAGGAGCAAATTCTTTCATAATAACACCAGGATATTATTATCCTTTACACTATACTTTCATTTGCACTAATAGTGCAAAACTTAAGCTTTAGTACAAGCCCAAGCTACAGGCACCGGAATGTAACCACTGTTACTATTTTCTTCACTGACATACTTTGTCAACTGAGAACAAGTACCCATTTCATCTAACCAAGTACTTGATGAGCCAGTTGAAGCTATGGGTGGCATTCAATCTCAACCTCTGAATCAATTTGTTTAGCATCCATGTAACAAAATGAAAGTAAGTATCAAGAAATTCCCTTGAATACCAAAGTATTGTGGTGGTTTCAAACATTGACACTGAGTTGCAAGCTAAACCAGCCCACACATTTCATCCTTAGCAGATTTTCACTTGAAAGAATTACTAGACAAATGGCCACGTTTATTTGACTTTGTTGTTTCAGCATTTTCTCATAAATGCAAATAGCCTGTCACCAAAAGCACAGTAAAAATTTGATGTTTCAAATAAAAAAATTAGAATTTAGAAATTTTTCATCTCAAAATTGGCTTTTTTTTCTGTAATATTCAAGTTGACAAATTCCTAGTATTCAAATAATTTTCTGAAGGAATCAGTGGCAATGTGAACAAATGTCATTTTTAAATATTTCATAATAAAATATGTCAATATTTGTAAGGGTTGCATAACTGATGGGGAGATAACAGTTTTAACCCCACAGTTCATGCAATTTCCAAATCCAATGGTGGATTGATTTATGATGTACTTTTTAATAGTACAAAAGCCAGGGATCATATTAATATGATCCTTCCTTTACATAGTACATTTTATTCTAAAATGCATAATCTTTTTATTTATTTATGAAAGAGAGAGAGAGAGAGAATGGGTACACCAGGGCCTCTGGCTGCTGCAAATGGATTCCAGATGCATCTGCCACTGTGTGCATCTGGCTTACATGAGTCCTGGGGAATTGAACCTGTGTCCTTTGGCTTTACAGGCAAATGCCTTAACCTCTAATGCCATCTCTCCAGCCCCAAAATGCATAATCTTTAGATTACCCTGGGACATTCTTTCATCCAGCAATGAAGTGTAACTATTTCAGAATGGCAGAAAAAAAAAAAAATAAGTCACCTGGGCAGCCAGGGGAGAAGCGGGTCATAAACCTGCTGGGATGGAAGCAGGAGTTCCCAGCAGAGAAGGTAAGGCTATTAAAAGTGCTTAGTGAGTTCAGACCCTGACGTTTGCCCTCACTTTCAGCTGCATGGTCTTAACCTTGGCTGTGTCCCTTCACCTGGGGCAGCTCTTAAGTGACGCACAGGAATTGTCTAATGACTTTGTCAACCTGGCTGCATGCAGAAAGTTCTCCAAGTGTCCTTGAAGCACAGAGTTTTGGGTCCGTCCTGGGACAGTTGAATCAGTACGTCTACAGGTAGGGTCTTATAGTTTATTAAAAAATCAGTTTGGTGTGCTGGCATGTGCCTTTAATCCCAGAACTCAGGAGGCAGAGGTAGGAGGATTGCTGTGATCTCAAGGCCATCCTGAATCTACATAGTGAATTCCAGATCAGTCTGGGTTACAGCAAGACCCTATACCTGGGGCAGGGGGTGGGAATCATTCCAGGGCTCCTGGTGTGGTGGGCAGACCTATAATCTTGATGTTTAGAAAGCAGGGGCAGGAGGATCATGAATTTAAAACAATCCTGGGTTACATAGTGAGATGGCATCCAAAAAGAAAATCATTCCAGGGGCCCAGGGCATTCTGGCTCCAATCACAGACCGGTGTTTTGAAACCACGTATCTCTGAACGTTGCTTTGCTAGGATTCTGTTAAGTTACTGTTTTGATAAATTATCCTCCAAACTCCTAAACTATGTGATAAAAACTTTATTAACAGTGGTGAGTCATCTGAGGAGGATTAATAAAAAGCAACAAATAGGAGCTTTTATCTTCAGGGTTACAGTCATCTAGTTTAGTAACAGGCTAGTCAACAGACTTTGATGAAATCACCACTGGTTGTAAGGGAATATGCCAGGCACCAGGAATAAATACAGACAGACCCTATAGATCTTACATGTTTGTGGGGGGGCTATAGACAAGTAATAAAGAGGCTGTTACAAAGCAACATCATAAGTTTATTAAAAAGAAGTATGGGTAAAGGTGGGCTGGAGAGATGACTCAGTGGTTTAAGGCCCCTGCACGCAAAACTGAACCTAACAACTTGGGTTCAATCCCTAATACCCATGTAAAGCCAGATGCACAAAGTGGCTCATGTGTCTGGAGTTTGTTTGCAGTGGCTAGAGGCCCTGGTGCACCCATTCTCTCTCTCTCTCTCTCTCTCTCTCTCTCTCTCTCTCTTCTCTTAAATAAATAAATATAATATTTTTTTACAAAGAGGTCTGGATAAAATTGGGGTAGGGGTGTTGGAGAAGCAGGCAGAGCTCCCTGGGGATGAACAGTTTAGGTTGAAACCTAGGCAAGGAGAGATGTAGTATTTGAGCTGGAGGAGGTGGTGTGGGTAAAGGCAAGAGATCAATGCCAGTTGGGGGCAGGTGCTAGAGGCCATGGCTGGAGCAGGAAAGGACCTGTGTAGTAAGAAAAGACACAGAGACAGATGGCAGGAAGGAATCGGAGCTAGGTCATGACATGTCCAAGCACTCAGCAATGACGACCCATCTGGGAATGGGTTGACTCTTGACTTGGGGCTGGTGCGTGCCCCTGAGTCCAGCTGACAGTCAGGGGCCATCTAATGTTCCCAGTGTTCCCTGGAGGCCTCTGTTGCCTTATAGGCCATTGGCACACGAGGGAGGGATGTAGACACATGATTCCGCCAGGGAAATCACTCACTTTGGAGTGTCAGGAGAAGCACTGGGGAGTGATGCAGGGGTGTGACTTCTCAGATCAGGCTCAATGAGTAAGAGTTAAAGCAAGACCTAAACCACCATGGCAGAGGACCTCACCCAGGACCCAGCCACCCCCTTCAGTGATTGGAATACCAATGGCTGGAGTCTTAAGTTCCCTCTCTCCCACCCAAGAGTCCTGGGCTAAAGGCTTTGTCCCCTGCCTATGGGAAGCACTGCTCCCTTTAAAAGGTGGGGCCTCATGTTAGGAAATAAGCTAATCGGCTACACTCCCATGGAGGGGATATTGGGACCCCAGTCTATTCTGTCTCTCTCAGCTTCCCAGATGGCAAGACAGAGCATCTGCACTCCCCTCAAGTTCCCCATCAGGAGGAGCCACTGCCTCAGCCAAGACACACAGCATGGAGCCAACTGACCAGGAACTAAACCTCAAGTGAACCAAAATAAATATTTATTTCCTCATTTTATGTTGTTTGCCTCAGTCACTTTGTCATGGCAACAGAAAGCTAACATGGAAGTCTTGTATAAAATTCTTCTTTCACCATTATAGGAAAGTTGCAAATACTTTCACATGTCCTTCATCCACTTTCAACA
Organism: Dipus sagitta; assembly: GCA_036346955.1. Classification (NCBI taxonomy): domain Eukaryota; kingdom Metazoa; phylum Chordata; class Mammalia; order Rodentia; family Dipodidae; genus Dipus; species Dipus sagitta. The sequence continues at coordinate 321,450,539 of CM070770.1, forward strand.
GCTACTAAATTTTTCCCATATTTCCAGGTAATAATATAATGTAATATGTAATTATAATGCATCACTTTCCTCATATGTATTATTTGTATAACTATTATACTAATATTCTCATGGCTAGTATATGGAATAATTGTATAATTTCTATTTTAATTTCAAAATTTTATAATTCATTATATTAGATGAAACAATTTTATAATTATTTATAATTATTATAAAATATATGGGATGTTTTTATAATTCTCATATATATACAATTTTCTAAGCCATTCTAGAGTATTTACATAAAGCAAGATTAATATTTACACATGTATTTCCTTGGAATATCCACATATACTTTCAGTATACTTATCAAAATTTAAAACAACGAGCTTTGCTACACAACTAAATATATATCTTAAAATTTTGTCCACTGGCCCCCAAAAGACCCTTTGTTGAGACCTTTCCCATTGAAGTGTACACTCAAGGATGACACATTTCATTTAGTTCCTTAACTTCTTGAATTTGTTTTAATCAGCAGGTTTCTCAGCCTGCCTTTGTCTTATGACCTGGAACAGTTGAAGCTGTCACAGGTTGATTCTTTTGTGGAACCTGCCTCAGTTTGGATGTTTTGATGTCACGCACTTTGACTGACTTGCGCATCAGTGGGTAAAACAGCAAAGATGCCTTGCCCTTCTCTGTGCATCGTATCAGGGGACATGGGAGGGATCTCAGTCAGTTTGCTCATTACTTGCCAGCATATGAGTTCTTTAAATAGAATTTGAAGGATACACCCAGTATTTCTAGATCAGCTTTTCCAGCTTTAAAATCTAGACCCACAACTATAAACATCTTTGTGGGGTATGATGTCCTAACTTGTGGGAAATACACACCTGTTTTATATTTCTACTGTATCACGCATCTACAAATAATATTATATACATTGACTTGGTCTTTGTAGTAGCTCTGCTCCACGGCTGAGTGACACATGAGTTGGGCTGGAAGGCCAATGGAGCATGGTGTCTCATGAATGGGAAAACAAGGGCACCAAGCTCCTGGAGTCTGGAACACTTCCATTTGCATCCATTTATGCATTCTTGGAAAAAATCTGTTTCCTTTTCTTCACATTTTCTTTCCTGGTATTGGATGGTAAGTTGAGGCAAAAACCCATGTTTTTTTGGTAATTTTTAATTTATTTTATTAGATATGGACATACTTAGTATGTAAACCACACATATTGGTACCATCCTTTCCCTCCTCCCTGCCCCTGCCCCTTTTCCGAATAGGCCCTCCTCATTGGGGATATAGGTAAACCGCATGGGGATTGTAGGTTGTGCATTATGGGGTCAGCAATCAGTTATGGGGGAGAAGCAATGTCTCTGTGCATAATGTCCCAACTTGTGGCTCTAACAATATTTCCGCCTCCTCTCCCGCAAAATTCCGAGTCATGCTGGGAGCATTTTAAGTCTCCTCCAAAGATGGGTGCTTAGGAGCCTCTGGATCTCTGGTTTGGTAAGTATTGAGTCTTCTGTGTCTCTCTCCTTCACTCTTGTGCTGATATCAGATTCACTGAGAAAGCAGTACTCTTGCCCATTTCCCCAGTTCCTCTGTGGTTTCAGCTGGGGCCAGGGTGGAGAGCATTGGGTCATTTATCTCCTCAGGTCCAGTTCCCGTCTGAAAAAGAGAAGCAGATTCTTCAATAGAGAGTGAAGTCAGCACTGGTTAAATGGGATAACCATTGTTAATTTAGAGAGAATTTCAAGGCTGTAGACCCTCTTATAGACCAAGATTAGTGGGAGCTTGACAATGGAAAACAGAATCTTTATCTGGATATGATTCTGATTTATTTCCCCATTCCAGATACAATTACCTTTCCACTGAGCAGATCTGTTAGCCAATCCAAGATCAGCTGGTTACCCACCATGGCTGTGTGCCACTATTGCACTTGTGTGAACATCACAAGGTTGCTTGGACTTTGAGTTGCTTGGACAGATGTTGGCCACTTTCCCCAGGTTGCTCATGTAGTGCCTTCCAGCACTAGATGGGCTAATTGTATAGGGACTAGCTTCTTCTGGATTCCAGCCAGGTCTCTACCATGGTCCTTGCCGACAGTGTATGATGTCTTCAGCAGTAAGGTCTTACCATTAAACTCTGGTAGGTAATCAAGTGCTCTTACATAAGTCTGTATTGTTTGTTTTAGAAGATCTAGCAGGTCTCCCTGATCAACAGCTCATTGTGGATGTAGACCACATCCTAGTACAGGGAGTCATAGGCCAGTGCCAAGGGAAAAGAAAAAAGAAAAAGAGAAACAGGAGAAAATTAAAGTTAGATTTCATCTTACCCTCTCCAGGGCCCTTCAATTCAGGTGCTCCCCCTAAGGTCCTCTTGAGGGTTCCACCTTTTAGTCTAACTTCCAGGATATAGGATTCTATGTACCAGTTCAATTTGAGTTCAGTTTTGTGTCCTCCTCTACCCTTCCCCTTTCCCCAAGCCCTACGCTCCCTATTGTCCAAGCCTCGAGATGCCATTCAGGTATGTCAGCAACTTGGGCTGATCCAGATTAGGAGCCACAGATGAGTGAGACTATGCAACAATTTTCTATGATTGTGTGAGTTCACTTAGAATGATCTGTTCCAAGTTCGACCATTTTTCTACAAATTTCATCGTGTCATTTTTTTTTCTTACTGCTGAGTAGAATTCCGTCGTGTACATATACCACATCTTGGTTATCCATTCATCCAGTGATGGGCACCTGGGTCGATTCCAGTTCTTACTTATTATGAATTGAGCAGCTATAAACATGGTTGAGCAAATATCTCAGAGACTTCCCTTTTCTCCATAATGTGACCGTTCATTGCAGGATTTTGTGAATGTGAAATATAATTATACACACACACACAAGCCCCACAGCCTAGTAATTGCTCCAACTTTCCTCTCTCCCATTCAGCTCTTTCCCCCTGTCTCTATACTGTAGAGGTGGTTGGATAGACCAGACAGTTAAGTATAGTTAATAGGTTTAGGAATTCTGGGAAAATTAAGTTCCTAATTGCTGAATCTGCCTTACAGATTAGCTTGTGTGCAGAGAAGAGGAAGAAGGAAGAAAAAGGGAAGAAAGCTTTGTCAGTCTATCACAGATGTTCACCTGTGCTCCGGAAGATTCAGCTCCTCCCTAAAGGAAAGCACAACATGGTTGGTTGCCATGGAGTTAAGGTGTTCTTTTTGTTTTCCTTCTGCTTTGTGTGTATTACTTCACCCAGTCAAGACAATTGGGGCTTTGAAATATTTAAGCAACTTACCCAAAGAGAGAGATGAAACCCCCAATGTGTTTGGTCTCAGTGTCTCTTTCTACTACATTGTGACCATAACTAAGATGTCATCTCTCTGCAACAAGGATCCATGGGCCCGTAACTACCTAAGAAAAGTTATGATTTCCAAAATCTGGTCCTTGTAAGCCACACCCATGGGTTGTCATGAACGTGCCACATTCCCTCATGTAGAGTGGGAATAATACCTGCCTTTGCTTGTCTCAGGTTTCCTGAGAGGGCCTAACAGAAAAAGATCTTCATTGCTTGCTTTCAAAGCTAGAGTCATGTACACACTTATGAGTGGAGCTAGGCATGGTGGCCCCCACATATAATCCTAGCACTTGAAAGACTAAGGCAGGTGGATCTCGCCAAGTTCAAGGCCAGCCTGGTCTACATAGTGAGCTCAGGACAGACTGGGCGTCTGTCTCAAAAGAAACAATCATGAACGATGCATTCTCATTAAGGTATCAGCAACTGAAATTGGATTCAACCCCTAGCAGAGGCAGAAAAGACAGAAAGAACAAAAACTGAAGAAGAAGAAAATATTCACACAGAAAGGCAGAAAGAGCAAGGACATGTTTCAGCTATGTTAGGAATTTTAGGGAACCACTCCTACCCCAATCCACCATAGCTTCCTACACTTTTCCACACCATGCTCCTATGTTTACCTAAGACTCCAGAATCCATACGCTGTTCCTCACTCACTCCCCTTCCCTCCCCCCTGCCACACAGAGTCCCCATCCCTGAGAAGATCTTTCCTTCTCCAATCTCAGCAGCCCCAAAGCTGTCTGGGTTGGCTGAACTAAGCCCAGGGCTATTCTGGTGCAGCCCATTTGGGCACTGCTAGGGAAGGATTAATGAGCCAGTCTGCTCACCCATCACAATTAGAAACAACACTGGAACTATTCTGGGGCGATTTCTATGCAGGAAACTTGAACTGCTCATCAGCCTCCTCACTCAGAGACCTGTGGGTAATTAGGGCTGTGTTAAATACCGGAGAATCAGCAGAGCAACCCCATCTGTGCAAGCACCCTTGCCCAGCACCCCCAAGAGCAGTAAGGAAGGAATTCAGCTTCAGCACAGAGGATCTGGCTGATACTGATGAGCAAAACTGAAAACGCCCTGGCCCCTTGGTCCCACACTGGCTGTGCTGTCAGATGCAATTCACCAGTGAAAGCCCACATCAACACCAGGAAAGCACCTGACATTCACGGGCCCTGATCAGCCAAGCCACAGGTCTGCCACCAGGCCATTGAAGGAAAATTCAATTCTCAGTGAGGCTATGAATAGTGTGCTATGTATCTGCACATCTTATATTTGAGCCATAACTTTAATAAGAAAAGGAAAAAAAGGAGCTGGTAAGGAGAATGCTGTGGCATGTAATAACAACACTGTCTGATGGAACAATTACGGGGACATGAGATGACGATGAGGAAGCGCTTGTTTGTCCTTATGAAAAGATCATCGTAAATAAGGAGTTCATAGCATTCTGGACTTGAATGTAACGCCTCTGTGGTGGTTTGAATGGAAAATGCACTCCACAGCAGCCTCAAGTGTTTGTGATGAAGCTTCTGACTTGGTCCCCAGCTGGTCTGGTGGAACCGTTGGGTAGGTGGAGCCTTGCTGGAGGAAGTGTGTCACTGTGGGCCAGGCTGGGGATGTTATAGCCTGATCCCCACATGCTGTTACCTCTGCATTTCCTCCATGATGACTTGACCGTGCGATGCCAGCTTCCTGTTCCTGCCATGCTTTCCCTGCCAAAGTGGACTCTACCCTTTGCAATGCAACCCAATATCAACTCCTTTTTCCCCTAGGTTGCTTCCAATAGCAGTGAGAAAGTAACTGATTGGTGTAGTTATTAAGTTTTTTCTCGTATTGCAGGTGAGCTATGAAAGAATAGGTAGCATAAGCTCTGAGTTCTATATTATTATCTCCATTTTCTGGAAAAAGGCACTGGTGGGTAAAGTTATAAGCACAGACAGACCCTGCAACAGGTCACAGGGAGCCATCGTGGATCTGGGTCCTCGTCTCCATGACAGTGACCTCTGAGGCCTGCTACTCGGGGTGGATCCTGGGTTGGCAGTTTTGATACCGCCAAACCTGTAGAAGAAATGTGGAGTCTCCAGCTTCGTCTTTGAATGAAGTCCCCCTGTATAGGCAGTGAAGCTTGAAGAGCGCCCTGTAGGTGGCGCATTTCCAGGCACCTAGGAGAGGATTGGAGCTTTATCCCATAAACTCAGCAAGTAAGAGGATGAAATGAGGCCACGTTCAGCAGTGCTGAAGCCATTTGGGGTTTGGATATCTTGTTTTGATTCTCTAATGTCTGATGATTAGAAAATTATATCACTCCTTAGTCTCCAGGATGTCATTTGTATAAGCTAAACTCCAGATGTGTACTCTAGAAAGCCTGGATTGTCTGCAACTGGTCCTTGAACTTGAGGGTCCTAAGGTGAGGTGTTTGGGGCCAGGCCCTGTCCATGTATCAAACTTCATAAAGGGGCTGAAAAGATAGATAGCTCGGTGTGTAAAAGGCTTGCCTTGCAAGCACAGGGACCTAAGTTTGAGCTTCAGAACCCACATGGAAATGCTGGGGATAGTGACATGTGCCTGTAGTCCCCGTGCAGGGGAAATAAAGGTAGAACCAGGGATTCACTGGCCAGCAAGTCTACTCTAGTTGGTGAGCACTAAGTGAATAAGAGACCCTGTGTCAAAGGAGGTGAACACTGTTCCTAGGATGACACCCAAGGCTGTTCTCTGGCTTCAACGTGCATGCATACACACGTGTATCTACAAGTGCATACACACCCGCCCACAGTGAAACAATACACGTGCAAAGAAAACTTCATAAAAGATGAAGTGTGAAAGGACCTGGACCAGGAGGTCCTCTTTCCCGGTTGAGTAAGGATGCTCGGTTGCAGCCAAGGTGCTGGTTGTTTTAGAGCTCAGTCTCCCCTGAGCTGTCAGCCAATGACGACATGACTTGCTGTGTGCGGCAGCTTCCTGTCTTGACCCCACTGAGCCTGTCATTCATCCCTAGTTGACTTGGATCTTCCAAACTTCCTGGGCAGTAGCATGGGCCAGTCTGTCCTACGCAGATCCACGAGATGCAGTTGTGGCAGAAACTCACTCCTATAGGAGTCAACTGCTCCAGACAGAAAAGGAGGTCAATCAGTTTCTGGAAATTTGGGAAGATCACTTGAAACACTGGCACCCAGAGAGCAGAAGCTCAGATGTTCAGACTATTACAGTCTGGCCACTGAGATAGGCCCAGATGCTTCAGCTCAAAGAAGCCATTTGGGCTGAGACAAAGTCTCATGTAGCACAGGCTGACTTCAAACTCAGTATATAGCTGAGGATGACCTTGAACTCCTGATTCTCCCCCTCCTGAGTTCTGAGATGACAGGTGTGCACCACCATGACTGGTTTATGAGGTGCTAGGGATCAAAAGTAGGGCTTCATGCATGCTAAACAAGCACTTTTCCAACTGAGCTACACCTCTAGCCTTTATTGTCTTTTGCTATATTTTTATTTTTACTTATTAATTTGAGATAGAAAGAGGAAAAAGAGGCAGGTATATATATATATATATATATATATATGGACAGAGAGAGAGAGAGAGATTGAGAGAGAGAGAGAGAGAAGAATGGGTGCACCACGGCCTCCAGGCACTCCAAACGAACTCAAGATGCATGCGCCACCTTGTGCATCTGGCTTATATGTGTCCTGGAGAATTGAACCTGGATCCTTTGGCTTTGCAAGCAAGAGCCTTAACCACTAAGCCATCTCTCCAGCCCAAATATTATTTATTTATTTATTTAAGAGAGAGAATGGGCATGCCAGGACCTCTAGCCACTCCAAGTAAACTTCAGACACATGTACCACTTTGTGCATCTGGCTTTACATGGGTACTGGGGAATCGAACCTGGGTCCTTAGTCTTTGCAGGCAAGTGCCTTAACCATTATGCAGTCTCTCCAGACCAACCCTTTATTCTTTATGTCTTCCTAATGCATTAGGTCAGACAAACACAACCAACCAGGTGACATCTCTCAGCTTCAAAGTGCCCAGAGTGGCAGACTCTGCTCTGTCCTGGTCACCATTCCACAGGCAATTTTACAGCCCATTAACTTCATCTGAAGTTGACTCGAGTAGATTTATACCTATAGCTTGGGGCCTCTAGCCTGGTAAGGGAGGCAGGCCTTATATAGGCAATGAAAGGATCTCATAGTTAACATTGTGTCTAATGTGAAGAGACAGGATATAGGACGCTGCATATATTGATTGTTTTTAAACCAACTGTTTTCAAAAGTCCCTTTCAGAGGAATCTTCCAAACCCCTTGATGTAAATATTTCCATGATGGCTGATTTCAAGCCATCAGCTATGGCTACCACACAAAATCTGGAATACTTAATCAGCTTGTTTCAGTCCAGGTATGCTAACTCCAGGACACCAACTGGTCCCATGGAGCATCACAAAGAGGGCTTAAACTGAGCCTTGACTGTCAGAGCTTTCCTGACATCATGATATTTGAACTGAGCCTGCTCTATGAGAGTGGTGGTTACAATGGGGAGAATGAGGAGAGAATACTTTCCAGTCAAATGAATAGCTAATGATTCTGAGGTAAGAAAGAACATGATGTGTGGTATGAAGGGAGAATAATCAAGTTGGGGCTTTTTACACCTCCAAGGTGGACAGACACGAACTCACTGGTAGCCTTCAGACTTTAGAGAGCTTAGCACCAGATACCTGGAGCAGACACTCAACTTGATGAAGGGCATATCACCACAGAGTGGAGGGCTGGGATGATGGTTCAGCAGTTAAAGATGCTGTTTTTTATAATTACAAAGTGGAAGGCTGGGGATCTGATCTCAGAAAACCTTCTCTCCAAAGTCAGCCATGTTGTCATGTCTTTCTGCTGCCTTTCAGAAAGGGCCAAGCCATGTGGGAGCAAGTGACATTTGGGATTGACCTCTAGGAGTAATCCCAAACTCACTTCTAAAGACATCTCTCTAGTTTGGCATCTCCTAGCCTATTTGGCTAAGAGAGCATTAGGAAATTTGATGAAAAGCATAGGCAACCTTTCTGTGATGTCTGTGCTCCAACATTTGTCTGGATTTGCATATGGCTGCTGAAGGTTTACAGCATCCCTGAGACTTGCAATTATCAAGATCTAAAGGCTCTGAGGGAAGGACGCCTGTGGCCGCAGCCTCCCCTCCTGCTCAACTCTTCCCTACTCCATCTGAGACTGTAGGTCTTGAGATCTGGCTCTTGTTCTCCATCTCCCATCTTACTAGAAGTCATCGAGCCTATCTTGCTGTTGGAGTAATGGAAGGTTTGGTCTTTTATTGGCATTCGGGGTCATGTCATTTAAGATACATCTCAGAAACTTGTTGGGCTAGAATTAGGAGATGCTAATTTTTCCTGAAGATTTGTACCCTGGCCTCTATCCATTACTTGAAAATCTGTTAGCCTCTATTTTCAGTGTTTTCCTTGAAGACCCATGCCTTTGTCAAAACTCTGCTGTTAAGATAGCCACGCGTGTTTCAAAAATTCAATTTCAACTAAGTCTGCTTTGCGTGCATTAAATTATACTTCAGAGTAAAATTCTAATGTATTTGCTTTTCCTGCCTCATAAACACTTTTGAACTTTAAGGAGACATTTATAAAAATGTTGTAAGACCTTTAAAGAAGAAAGTTCCACAGAGATGCAGAGCATTACAACAATTGTTTTATTGCTATTCTGGCATTGTTTCTGGTATTGCCCCTCCTGACACTTCCAGTCCTTCCTTCTAAAACAAGGAGAGAAAGCTTTAATTTAAAGACAAAAAAATAAAATAGTAACACAAGATCACTGGAACACTGTTCACCATGTGACCCTTGTGATAGGTTTTGTAGGCAATCAGCTGTGACTATATCAGCCCTTAAAGCGCATATAGTTCCTGAGAGCTGATGGCTAGGCTTTCCGAATGCTGGAGCTGACAACTGTTTTAGACGACAGACATTAATGGGATAGAGATGTTCTGCTTAGTCAGTAATGAAACAGTGAGCAATACTTCTAGCAGGCAGTAGCACTGCAGGTGGGAAGGCAGACCATGTCCCACAGAGACATGCAGTCTGAACACACTGCATCAGTCTACAGGTTCCCTTCCAAGGTAGAGTCTTGCCATGCATTGGACCACGGTGTGATATAAATGAAATAAATGGTTGTTGTATAAGTAAATAGATGGATAAGTGCTAAGGCATTTGGAAAATTATTTTCATAAGAATTCCAGCCACTCATGTCCAGATTAAGAGAAGCACAATGCATTTTAGATATTTTCTTAAAGCAGACACATATGAGGAGAAAACCCTCCTTGTGTTTTCTGTGACCTTCATGTCTCTTTCTTTGTAGACCATCAGCCATGTGAATTACTACTCAGTGGATAACCCCAATGACTCAGTAGAGTCTGTGAGATTCGATGCAATTATCTCACAAAAACTCACGTGGGAGAAGCAATATGTCTCAGATTCCTAGTTTTGTATTTGTCACATGCTGTGAACTTTACCCACACCAGTTCCTTAGATCATTTAATCCTTGAAACCATGTGATTTATGCAAATAAGACTTGGAGAAGTTAAATGACTTGTAAATGCTACATAACATTTATGACTCCTGGCTATGTGTTTTTGTTACTCAAGTGGAAACTATACAAAAAGAGTGTGATGTTTAATTTTCCAGGATAGAACAGTGGACATTTTCCCAGAGGCAAAATCCTGCCTATCACAGGATGAACATGATAATGAAAATATCATTGATCCTAGTATTCATACCCCACTTTGACTTCAGACTTATTCACTCATGAGTTAGAAGGAAATAAGTATAATTTTCTCATTTCTTAATGTACTCATGTATCTGATATGCATGTGCACGTGGAAAATGTAACAACCTTATGAAAAAAAGAAACTCAATCTTAATTTTGCCCCAAATGTAAGTGGTTTCTGAAACTCATCAAGTAGGCCTTGCCATTTAACCCTCTTTGTGAAACACCCTCCATCACTGCTGGATGAACAACATAAGCTTCTGTGTGCACACATGATGACTACATACATGGTAGAGGTGAGGGACAGGAGAGAAACTGTGGTGTCCATAGCCTTGGGTGTGAATGATCAAAGCCAATCATAAGATACGAGATATATTTTAGATATAGATTTTGATTTGGTGAGTTTGACAATCTCAGTAAAGCAAAAGAGAGAAAAATGAGAGAATGAAGGAAAAAATGATGCCAATGAGTTATTCAAGTAGAGCGCATGGGTTTCCTACAGCATCTAGGAAGATCTTCCATCATTCTCTGGTATATCTAGTTTCACTGAGAGAGAGAGAGAGAGAGAGAGAGAGAGAGAGAATAGCTGGTCAACAGGGCAAAGGACTCCAAGGAAAGCTGTGAGGCCTGCGGTACCCAGAGTCCACACTTTATTCTGTCACTCAGTGTTTCTGGGCTTGTTTTGTAAGTGCTGGAAACTGTGATCCTTTGCCTGGCGACTTTCTCTGCCACTTTGCCTGCCCTCTGAGGAGATGAGAAGTGCCACAGAGTTGACATTCCCTCACCTACCCAAGGGATCCTCAAGTAACGACTGTTGAACACATACACAGGGCTGTGAGCAGAATTCTAACCTCATGCTCCACAATGGCATTAAGATACTGTTTGTCTTAACCCGCGGTGGTCCCAGTAAGCTACATGGCTGGCCATCCAGGCAAAAGGTACCAGTGGGTGCAATGGTGGCCTGTCTATTATGGGGCAAACCACGTGCTCTCTGATTTAATCTGAGGCCTACTCCACAGGAGGGAAATCAACTTGGTTATGAAAGCCTAGGCAGAAGCCTATGGCTGTGGAGGTCATAAGGTCTCAGGGGAAGCTACTGCCGTTGTTTGGCTAAGTGTATATACTATGCCTACCAAATTTCCCTCTAAATATCTGTGCTTATGCCCATATATTAGTGCTACTTTCACTTTTGGTTAAAGAGGCATCTTTTTTTCACATGATAGTGACTATTGAGGGGACTCTAAACTCATCAAAGTGCTGAGAAGTGAGAGTGTTCAGTACTAAAGGACACATCTTGATCACACCCTCCAAGGCCCAAGGACCATTGCAGAAGAGGTGGTGGAAAGAATGTAAGAGCCAAAGGAAGGGGAGGAGTGCTTTGGAAGGCTGCCTTCCAGACACAAAGTGGCTATTCTAGACTCATTCATGACCTCAGAGTGGCTGACACTACTTACATAAGACCAGGGCAAAAGAAAATGATGACATCAAAATAGAACAGGGACTAGTTGGAAAGAAAAGATGGAGTGAAGTGAGGATATGAGGGGGAGATAAAGGAGGTTATGGGAAGAGATTATGATTGGGGTACATGGTGTGGATGTATGGAAGTTATCAATAAAAGTTTAAAGATTTTTTTAGGTATCCTGTTTTTCAACTTGATGACAACTTATTTTTTATCACTTCCTTTCCCTAAACTTATCTCAGTTCCCTTCTCCTTAAAGAGTTTTGTTTTTTTTTTTTTTTTTGTTTTGTTTTTGCTGTTTCTTTGAGAATCCTGCCGTAAGATCTGCTTCTGAGAGAACCAAAGGCAAATTGGAATCTGCTTCTAAGGCCCCAGTAAGAAATCTGGTGTCCCATAGAAGGAATATATATGCAAGTTACTACTATACAACTGAGTATAACATGTACCCTCCAGGTGGCAAGAGATCATTTCAAATGCCACTATTAGGTCGAAATTTTAGTCCCTTATTCTTTATACATCGTATGATAGCACATAGTGACAAGATAGATCTGCGGAGTATATTTTTCTTCTAGAACATTCAGGTTTCTCTTTGAAATGTCCCAAGTCAAAGGGAGGAAAGGTGGTTCAGAGAGTCGGTCATGAATTGGAGACCCTCTCAAATCAGTCACCTTAAACAGCAGGGAACAGCAGGGACTGGGCGGCTGGCTCAGCAGTTAAAGAAGACTGCTTGGAAAGTCTGCCAACTTGAGTTCAATTCCAGCTCCCACATAAAGCTGGGCACACCCTTCTGTAATCCCGACGTGCCTATAGCAATGGGACACAGAGCCAGGAGAAGCTCACTGGTCATCTAGATTGGCCTTCCCAGTGACAAAACAACAGAGCAACAGAGAGAGAGAGAGAGAGAGAGAGAGAGAGAGAGAGAGAGATTCCCTGTCTCAAATAAGGCAAAAGAAGAGGCCCACTACCCCTGCCTACATACACATATATACAGGCACATGTGTGCAAATTTTCAAAACCTAGTACATTGTCAAAATATGATCTAGGGCCTGGAGACATGGTTCTCCAGTTAAGGTGCTTGCCTGCAAAGCCTAATGACCTGAGTTTGATTTCCCAGTACCCATGTAAAGCCAGATGCACAAAGTGGGGCATGCATCTGGAGTCCGTTTGTGGTGGCTAGAGACCCTGGCATGCCCATTCCCTACCCACCTCTCTCCCAGGCATGGTGGTCATGCCTTTAATCCCAGCACTTGGGAGGCTGAGTTAGCAGAATCACTATAAGTTCAAGACCAGCTTGAGACTACATAGTGAATTCCAGATCAGCCTGGGCTAGAGCAAGACCCTACCTCAAAAAAAAAAAAAAAAAAAAAAAAAGTGCTCTGTAAGACTCAGGCTGATGTGTCTGTGGTCATGAGAGAATATCAGGACAGGAAGGCAGCAGTCGTTGGCAGGTAGATGCAACTCTTACCTCCTGACCTTCACCCCATTCCCAGGCTTAGTTTCTGGCCAGAGAGCAGCTCAACTTTACCTTTGCATTACAACACGGTTTGAAGCAATATTTCAAAGAAGCTGATGTCACTGATTCCTGCATTGTCATCCCAGCATTGCTGCCTCCTTCATACCACTTCCCTTGCACAGGTTTGGCTTCAAGTGAACTGTGGTGGACAACAATGTTTGCCAATTCCTTGCCACACTCTTCCTACTGAGGTAGAGGCAATTGACCTCCCTTTGAATTTGGACTTAAGTTTGAAACAATTTTTAGAAGCAAAGTAAAAGTCTTATTTGGGAAAGACATAAGCTGCCAGGCTGTCACGTGAGAGAAGAACACAGTCTGGTAATTTTAATAAACAAAATTTGGCAGAAATTATCTGAGACTTCAAAGGTTACATGATTTAGAAGCTTTATAACTCTCATCTATGCCTCTAGGAAACGAGCTACCATGTCTTGAAGAATCCCAAGGATCCTTAAGCAGAGGAGCCATGGTATGCAGTAGACAACTCTGGCTGAATTCCAAGTTAATTACATGACGCACTTGCCAGTCCTTGGAAATATGTTCTTCAGTCCCCATTAGGCTGTCTTAGGTGACACTTATTACCCCATTGACTGGCCTACCTCTACTGAACATGCTTGACACAGATTAATGAACAAAATTATCAATTTTTATTGTGTTAAGCCACTACATTTTGTAGTAGTTTGTTATACAGCAATAAGCCGCATGTAAAAATAGTAAACACAAGTGTAATAGGGAACTCTTAAAGGATAGTGAAGATTAGTGCCACCAATAGGGACCAAAAAAAAAAAAAAAAGTAATGGTGTAATTCTTCCTACACTCCTCTTCCATTTCATTCATTTGTTTCATGAAGATCAGAGATGAATAAAGGCCAGTGGGATTTTGAAAATCTTAATCAGTTGTTGGCTTAAATTATACATAGTGTTCCAGATGGGATTTGATCAATGGAACAAATCAACCTATCTCTTGCAACCTCGGTAAATAGCTTGGTGAGTAGCTATTAGTATGGCAAATGGTTATTTCTCTATACACATTATGAAAGAATAATATTTTAAGCTATAACTCATGGGCCCATCCAGATGATCAAACTGCTAAAATAATTTTTTATATTTATTTATTTGCAAGCATAGACAGATAGAGAGAATGTGTGTGCTAGGGCCTCTAGCTACTGAAAACAAACTCCAGATGTATGCACCACTTTGTGCATCTGGGTTTATGTGGGTACTGGGGAATTGAACCCAGGTCGCTAGGCTTTGCGGGCAAGTGCTTTAACTGCTGAGCCTTCTCTCCAGCCTCTAAAATAAATTTTTATTAGAACAAAGCTACATTCATCTTTTTACATATTAACTATGACTGTTATTGTGCTACAACTCTAGAGTTAAATAATTATGAGAGAGAATTTATGTTATTCATATCCTGAATTATCTATTGTCTGTCTCTTTACAGACCCATAATAAAGACAATCAGAAGCAATCTGTCATTACTCTCCCACTTCAGGGCTATTTTAATTTTACAGTCCTATGTCATAGTCTAGCTCATAGGGATATTTTTCATCCTTCCATATCATCAGACACTATGCAGGCACACATGTGAATGATATCACATCAACTATACATGGCAAGAAGGATGAAACAACCATGTAGATATGATGATAATATGCAGCAGATCTTGTCACAGACTCTGGGTTCTGGAGTCACTTGCTTATTCCATGTGCTTGAGCTGGCTCTCACTTCCACTTGATGATAGAAAAGTTGGGAAATAAATCTTAGGACATACAGGGACCTATACCCAGTGAAATCTACACAAGTCTAGTGGTTTTAAGGATGTCAACATATCCCTTTCATGGACAGAGTAACAAGTTGCTGCATCTTATTTCTCTTGCCACTAAGAGACATGCGAGACATTTCTGGATTTGGGAGGCGAATTATCTCCTTGGGCATTCTGTCCCAACCCACTTACCAACCAAGTAAGATAAAAGACTTTTAGTTCTGAGTGGGGGGTCCAAAGTAAGAGATGTCTCTATAGTGGTTCAAAGCTACAATGCTAGTTTTATATCGCGATCTTGTAAATCCCATGGTTTTAAAAAGTTTTCTTATTAGACAGAGATTTAATATGAACCCATTCACCATATGAATGCATCATATACTGAGTATTTAGAATAAAATTATAACAGCCTTTTGGATAAACTATTCTTCCCTTAGATAGAAGTTGAATACTAGAAACCTGATGATGAATCACAGTATTTCCCATGATGAGCTAAGTGCTGTAGATGCAATATACATTTGAACTGAGCATGAATGATAGCATTCCAGTATCATGTGGACATGGGATATGTCATGGGATATGTCATACCAAGTACAAATACATTGAATAAGCAACTGACTCTGAAACTCATGATTCATCCCAATACCTGAAGAAACTTACATCTGTGGAGTCATGAGAAGCTTTCCATGAGCAGTGGACTGAAAAAAAAAATGACCTATTGAAGAAAGTTCATACAATTTCTTGGTATCATCCAGAACTAAATGGCTGTATACAAATATATAGCCAATGAGTCCTGGCATGCCCATTCTCTCTGTCTTTATCTCTATGTAAAGGGATATGCTTCCCTAAGGGGGGAGGCAAAGAATGACCCAAGCTCACCAAAACTCATTTCAGACAGAAGGATCTTAATAAGGATCGGATGTATCCATTTGGTGAACCTCTAATAAGTTCCCCTCTCCCTCACTTCATCAATGAGCTCATAATTAAAGTAGCTATGGTGGTGGACATCAAAGTGTATGAGTCCAGCAACATGATTGCCTACTTGCCAAAGCTAGTCTAGCCAATTGTCCAACTCACGAAAACTGAAAGCAGCTCTGAGCCCCTGAACCAGCACACCATCTCTGGGAGAATGAGCTAGCTATGGCAGGGACTACTTCTATCACAGAAGAGCAGCAGTATGCTGTCGCTCCACAGGAACTTACTTTTCATATGGAGTCACCTTTCCTACCTGCAATGCTTTTACCAAGTTTAGCATCTGTGCACTTACAGAATTCTCCTGCCTTATTCAGCACCATGGTATTATATGTTGTGGAGCTTACTCTGCAGTAAATCAAGTGTGAGAGCAGGTTCATGCTCATAGAACTCATTAGCCTTAGCATGTTATTCATCACTCTGAAGAAGCAGAAAGCAGAATGGTTCCTGTGACAGGCCAGTTACTGTGCTAGATGGATGAAGACACTTTGCAGAGCAAGAGTAATATCCTATAAGACACAGTCAGTTCTCTAGGTCATCAACCAATGTCGATTGCTGTTTCTCCTTCATGTGGGATCCTTAGGTGTAGGGATCAAAGGATGGTAATGGGTGACAGCTCCACTTGCAAAACTTGTTCTTTGGGAATTCAAAGAAGTTTAGGCTCTTTGGTCTGGAAGATTTAGTCCCTATGGGAGAAATCCTTCCACTCGGAAATGCCACCATGGAAATTAAGCTTGAAGTTGATGCTACCTACTGGACACCTTGTGCTCCTTAAAGAGTCCAAATTAAGTCCAGAAAGGTTTCACTGTGCTGTAAGACATGGCTATGATTATCTCAAGTCAATTGGATAGTACTGGACTATAGGATTAAGACGCATATGTGGAATGCAAGGGCATCCTCTATACTGCCATATCCTGACATTACTTTTGTCGCTGTAACAAATAAAAAACAACCCAGTACAAATTCAATTACAAAGGTCTAGATCCTTCAAAAGTTAAAATTTAGGTCACCTAGTAGTCAAGAAACCATGGTAAGTTGATGTGTTTGCCGAGGTCAAAGGGTATATGGACTGGGAAGTGGCAGGAGGAAGTTATAGATAGTAGCCATGGCCCAAGATCAGTTATAGAGATCAGGATGATAAGTTAGGCCCTCATTTCTCATTCTGATATATTTGGCTATATATTCACAATTCTTTTCTCTCCCCTATCCACTACCTAATAGAAAATGTGATAAAAGTAATTGTCCTTGGTATTCAGTTCCTGGGGCATATGTCATAAAGAACCACAAAGCCGCGTTCCAAAAACTAAGTTGGTTTCCTTTTGAGGACTTTAGGGGGAAGTTGGTTCCATGTCTTTCCCCTGGATTCTGGTGTTCTTTATCCACTGTCTACTCCCATTGTCACATGATATTCTTCTCACTAGGTCTGGGTCCAAATTTCCCTTGTCTCATAAGTCTAGCAGTTACTAAGATAAATCCACCTTAATCTACTATGGCCTTTTGTTAACATGATTCCATCTAGAAAGACTCTTATTCTCGACCGAATATATTTAATGCACAGGGTGTGGGCCCAACATTCTTTTTGACCAACAAAACTCAACTACCATTTGTTTCTGTGTTTAAATTACCATAAGTCAAATGGATGGTGGATCTCATTTAGAAGTGGTTTTAATATCACCCCCAATAAAGTAACAACAGGGTCTACACATCTTCAAATGGGTAGGGGGAAATGACAGTTTCATCTCAGCTAGAAACATCATTTTGCTAAGGTCTTCATTTGGATGTTTGAATGGTAAAAGAAGTATAGATAGATCCCAATTTAACAAAGAACTACAATCCCCAGAATTCCCTTGTCTGTCCTACACTGGGTTAAGACATGTTAGGAGATAAGTATCTGTATGTGGTTGGGAAGGAGTGAAGTAATACTTTGAAAGGGCCCAAGGATGAATTATAATGAGCACACATGTGCACCAATTTTGTGACTCTTCTTGACTTAGCAGCAGCTATGGCTCATCTCCTACAGCTCGCTTCAGATGTCATCGTTCAGCATCTCCGAGTCCTACATTAATCACAGGTTCAGCTCCATGGCAAAGGGCACAGGTCCATCAGACAACTCATGGAGGTGGGTGAGAGGCTGCTGTGGTTCTCACTTGACTTCATACTCTCATCTTCTCTTTGCTCTACGTCCACTTCATGGGACAATGGACACAGACACTCAGGTCCTAGCAGACCAAGGACTTTGCCAGTGTCTTCAGTAGACTCCATCACTGCCTGGAACAAACCCTTCGTGTTGCATCATCCGGCATCTCTGCTTCTGTACCACCCCCCCCACCCCGGTCCCTGAATCTTACACCAAACAGAAGTGGACACACCAGGAACCATGGACAGCATGGCATTCATATCCTACCACCTCCACAATGCAGTCCTCTACAGACGGCTGGGATTGTGAACACCATTTATTAGGACTCATGCTTTGAGTGCCAGCACTTCATCATTTTATACTGTCCCCCGCTCATCCCATTATTCCCATGTAATGACTGTCCCAGATCATATCCTAAAACAAGACATCTGGAATTGGATGGTGCACATTTTGAGGGTGAGCAGGAAAGCTTACATATATAGGTATATGATTCGTTCCTAAAACTGGCTTACGAACAGTCTGAAGGTCAAGACTGCTCAGTCTTCATTCTGTGTGGTTGACCAGCCTCTCAGAAAGAGATGGTCTAGTGTGAGAAGCTTATTGGCATTTCCTTAGTCAACATGTACTATATGATTTTGTTTCTAGTTCTTTGCTGCCATGCTAATTCAGCATGGAGAAAGCCCTGTGCGGACTTTAAGAATGAGGCATGAATTGTACAGAGTCTGCTTTCTTGGGAAGACACACAGTTGCTTAGCTCAGCCCTCTAGCTCCTAGATGAATACAGAGGCCCTGAACCCAGGAGAGTCTGCCTTCTAGCATGATAGTGTGGTTGAAGTGTAGTGTTCTCATGAAAGGGTCAACATTCCTTTTAAAGAAATGGAGTCCAAGTGACTCCGTGCAGATTAGTAGACAAGACCTGAGATCTCAGAATTCTTGGTATGTTAGCTGGCAGTTTGTCTGCCCTAGGACAGACTTTGTTCTAAAGTCATGAACTTCCAAACATATAAATCACATCTATGTCACTATTGATTCATTCCCTTTCTTTGTAAGGAAAAAGGAAAGAAAAAAGGAGAAAAAGAGAGAAGAATTTTACATAATATCAGAAATTTAACATTCATACTTAAAAACAAAAAATGAAAAAAGTCTGCCAAAAAGTCTATCAAATTACTGCATATTTTAAATCATTAATAATGTATCAGAATCTGACTTAAATATGCTCTAATACCAGGGAAATTGATGTTATTCTGCTAGCAAGCCTTTAAATGGGAAAATACTATAATATTTGCTTTACACCTGGTTAACATTTAATATTAAACTAATTTGAAATAGCTCTGTTAATTCCTTTGAAAATTAAATCTTCACTTTTCAAATAAGAGAAAAACTCCAATGACTTGGCAGAAAAGCTACATTAAAAAAAAAAAACTTAACATCAAAATATTTTCATTATAATGCTTGTAAGCAAATGTTCACAAAAAATAAAATTGTCAAATGTTGTCACATAGAACCAGACATGCCAGAATTCCTCCTCTTACTCATGTCAGACAAGGTTCAGTGTGCTGCAAATCTTCCCTGTGGTAAGGCCTTCTGAACATGTATTTTAAGAAAACATTTGGTCTGTTTTCCTCCCACAGCCCACCTCCCACTGCCTATGCATACAAAACCAGCAATGAATGAATCCAGAGTTATAACAGCCACTCTGCTTCTTACAAAGCCGAGTCCCCTTGGCAGGGGAACGAGTGGGGAAATGGCACTTCTTACAAGGTACAACATGGTGAATATCTCCAAAGCTGCCCTGCTAGGCACGTGACCACGGAGACGGGACTATGAAAACCTGTGGGGAGCAGACCATCACGAACACCCACGAGTCACTGGGAGATCTCTGACTTCTGCCTCATCAATCCAGCAGTGATCTGGTTCCTGAGGCTGCTGGGAGCCCCTCCTATCTGTAATATCACCTCACAGTGACGTAAGAGGAATCCTGTCTCCAGACAGGGATGATCCTGGGGCACACCAGTGCTGGGGTTCTTTGGCTTCCTTGTACATTCTCTGATTCACACCCTCATCTCCCTGCTCCTATGTAAAGAGTGTTTCATTTCTAATTATGTTATATGTACACATTCCCAGAGGCAAGAGAGGCATGACCCTGACTTGAGGAAAAAGAGGGGCAAAAACGACACATCCCAGAACGAGTTTCATTTATATAATGAAAATAAATTTTTGCACAATCAACAAAAACACACCAAGGTATCTTTTTTTTGCGAAAAATATTTTTAAATAAATTTTTGTCATTTTTTTACATTCTGATATACATATATAACAAAGGTTTATGGCACTGTAACCAGAATCAAATCAAAAAGAAGGAGGAAAAGAAAAGGAGAAAGGGGAGAAGGAAAGTATCTGGTTTTATCAAATCCCTTTCTAGCTCAAAGCCGGCAACCTTGCACAATTTGTCATTCAACTGCCAGCTCTAACTCATTTGCACACTCAAAACACCATTTTATTGCACAAGAGCCAAGGAAGGAAGGCATATGGTATAATGGTCAGTTTCTTGCTATTTCAAAAAAAAATATCTCTTAAACCCAGAGAGGAGGGGGAAAAAAAAGTCCAGAGCAGGAAACACACACAATCACCAGTACCCTTCCCCTGCAGAGAGCGCGTGGGAAGGGTTCTGAGAGCAGACATGGGCGGCCCTGTTCTCCACACGCTGAGCATAAAGGCATGGCTGGGTGAGGTCTTGCTTTTCTACATGGTCAGCCCGAGTGGGTTCCAGGCTTCCAAGGGTAATCCGTGTCTTGTCTACTTACTTTTTGGTTCTTTTAATCAAAGTATGGTATCTTCGGTCTATGAACCTGCACAGACTATATAGTCATAAACTCTACAAATAGCTTAAAAGGAAATGGGGGAGAAACAAGTTTTATTAGACTTTTATTATTGGCTTTAGAAAGTGACCTCTTTAGCCTCCCTGAACGATGAGTCTGAGGGAAGCCAAGCTCAGTGGCATCGAGAGTTATAGTCTCCTCATACTTGTTAAAAATAAAATGTCTTTAGACAAGTTTGTTTCCATTTACAAGCGTTTACCCCCCAACTTAAAAAAAAAAATAAAGAGAACAGAAAAGAACAAAACAAAACAAAACAAAACAGAATCCATCTTCCTTCCTGTTCATCTCCTAACAGAGAAGTAACCCCTTCCATCCTGCTGACCGTCACAGGACTGTCACACGACGGTCTCCACACCCATTAGCTTTGGTGTAAGGATCCGAGGGGTCACACCATTGTTTAGGTCTTCCTCAAACTCCAGCAACTGCCCCATGAAGTTGAGGTTTGGGGAAATAATTGGTCGTTTGCCTTTGACAAATTTGTAAGCATCAGTCATGGTCATCCGGGTGTGTTTCATCAAGTAGGCGATGACAATGGTGGCAGAGCGGGACACGCCGGCCTGACAGTGGATGAGAAGCCCCTTGCCACACTGGTGAGCTTCCTCTGCAGAGAGAGAGAGAGAGAGGGAGATGGGAGATGAGGTAAAAGAAATAGCAGATGAGTGGACAGTGGTCGACTTGTACGTGAACTTGACAATACCTCGGTGTGTAGAAAAAGAACTTATTCAAATGGTTTTAATAGTAAGTATGATATGCTAGTTAATTCTTTTCGCTGAGGTCATAATTTCCAAAATTAGATACAATCAATACCAGCATGAGTAAGAAGTGGTAGGTCTACACTTAACAGGAAGAAGGACAAAAAAGAAGGAGTGAAGAAATCGTTCATGGTAGCAGCGTACTTCATAGGTGATGACTAAAGCCACATCCATGACATGATGGACATGGAGTGAGCTGCTGTGTGCAACATGAAAGTCACTGGGCCTCTCACTCAATTACCTGTCCCTTTTCTGTTTTTTCTAGAATCATACTACTGAAATAAAGAGAAGTCACAGAGGAAAGGAAGAGAAAGAAGAAAAATGGAAATGAACCAGGGGGGAATTAAATACATACACACACACACAGACATATATAATATAGGTCCGCTGCTAATTAAAGAAGTTAATTCTATTCACCAGATTGTATAGCTTATCAAAACTACTATTATTAGCCATTTCTCTCCATAAAACTATGTTTTTTCCTTGTACTACACAATTGTTCAATTGCTCTCTACAGGAACAGGCATTTAATAGGTAAGTTTCCTGTTACCAAATCCTCATAAAAGTGAAAAACCAAAACTCAACTAGAAGGTACTACATTAGGCTTCCCACCAGAAAAGCTAATTGTTGCAGAGTTACCTAAAGATCTGTAGTCTGTCACTCTCAAATAAATAAAATAAACAATTTTTTAAAAATATATATATATATTTAAAAGAAGGGCTGGAAAGATGGCTTAGTGGTTAAGCACTTGCCTGTGAAGCTTAAGGACCCTGGTTTGAGGCTCGATTCCCCAGGACCCTCGTAAGCCAGGTACACAAGGGGGCGCATGCATCTGGAGTTTGTTTGCAGTGGCTGGAGGCGCTGATGCCCCCATTCTCTCTCTCTCTCTCTCTATGTGCCTTTTTCTCTGTCTGTTGCTCTCAAATAAATAAAAATAACCAAAAAAATTTTTAAATATATTTTAAAAAATCTATAGATGAGGGGTTGGGAAGATGGCTCAGCAGTTAAAGGCACTTGGTGGCAAAGCTTGTCAGCCCAGATTCCACTCCCCAGGAAGCCAGAAGCAAAGTGGTGTGTGCATGGCACATATACACACACAATAAATAGAATTGCTTAAAACAATGAGCATCTATAGATGAGTGTGACAGTTATTTTCTATTGTCAAGTTGATGAAGTCAGGGATGTGCCCCTTCGGGAGGTCTGGGAGCGCATTTCCAGTAAGGGTGAGCTAGGGGAGGAAAGACCTTTCCCTACAGTGGACATCCAGTGGCAGCTTATATAGAAAGAGGCTCCAGGAAAACATGCTCCTGTTTTCCCTGCCTGCCTTCACCCTGCCATTCTTTGCTGGCACCAGAACCCTTGGTCTTCCCGTGTAGACTGAACACCAGCAGCCTTCCAGGCCTTCAGCACCAGAGCGGGACTGCTAAAGCATCCGGTCTCGTGGACTGAGCAGCTACGAGGTTTGCAGATTCTGCAGACAGCCATTGTTGGACTGTCCAGCCCCCACTGTGTAAGCCAATCTAATAAATTCCTTTGTGGTATACATTCATTCTATCACTTGGTTCCTCCAGACACTAACATGTGAGGCTTACTTCTCAGACATAACAGGACTTCAATAAAGTATTCCTTTCTCAATTTCTTCTTGTTATCATATACAATTTACTGACCTCCAAACCAAGATGAGAAAGCTTGATAGTAGGAGAGAGAGCTAAGTGCTAGGTTTGACAGCTGGTTCCACTTTCATACTAGCTGAGTAACCTCGTCATATATCTCCCCCAAGCTTCAGTCCTTCTGTCTGAACAATGGGAATGGCGCTAGATCACCAGCCACAGGGAAAGGGGATGACATCACTTGATTTAGGAATAAACAGCCTTAATTAACCCCTAAACATGGACACTGTATAGTTTATATTAAACTCCCAGTGAACATTATCATGTTGTGAACCCTGATTTGCTCTCCCTGGGGCAATACTATAAGATTTTAGTCTATCTAATAAGATGACAAGGAAAAAACACGAGGGCTGGAGAGATGGTTCCGCAGTTAAAGATGCGGGCTTGCAAAGTCTGACAGTATGGTTCGATTCCCCAGTAACCTATGTAGAGCCAGATGTACAAAATGGCTCATATGTCTGGAGTTCGTTCTGGCATGTCTCTATATCTGTCAAGTTCTACCCTTCCCCCCCCACAAACACAGGCTTGTAAAAATAAAATAGTGCCCATGCTGAATGAATTGTTCAGCAGGATAAGTGCTGCTTTTGACGGGGGGAGTTCAAGGTAGGGTCTCACTCTAGCCCAGGCAGACATGGAATTCACTCTGTAGTCTCAGGGTGGCCTGGATCTCATGGCAATCCTCCTACCTCTGCCTCCAGAGTGCTGAGATCCAAGGCATGTGCCACCACGCCCAGCTAAAATGCTGCTTTCTACTGGTTTTGTTTTCCTCCTAAAAGAGCAGGTAAGTATAAATAATCTGCAAAGAATGTGAGTCCTTTGGTTGAAATCCTCTTAGAACACGCAGGTCCATGCCACTGAAATGGAAGACAGTTTCCCAGCTTCCTCCACCTGGAGTTAAGTCAGGTGGGACTGCAGTCATAACGCCACATAAGGGCCTTCCTGCTCTACCTGGTGACGAGCACTTCTTCAGGACTCAAGACTTGGTTCAGATTTTATAAATAATGAACCCAAAGCATCTATGTACCGAGTATTGGGAACTAATTAATGATGCATTGTAAACGTGGTCCCAGAGTGTTAGAGAAAGGCTCCTGCCTAGAAACCAAGAACCCCAGGGCTGGTCCCTTCTCTAACACTAGAATTCTTATAACCTTGGAAATGCCACTTACTACTCAAAGCTTAGTGAAAATATTGAATTTCCTTCCAGACTGAATGCCACATGGTTCTACACAGAAGGCATAGACTTCCAGACTGAATACCGCATGGCTCCACACTGAATACCACTTGGTGAGATCACCAGACAGATATCCACAGCCTCCACCTCGCAAGCAAACCCACCAGACCTGATAGCTGTTAAACCCGAGACTTTTCCCTGGCCAAAGTGGCTGTAAACGTGGGTGTATTCTTCTTTGAACTTAGGCCAGTGACAATAATTAGGAAAAATACTGGGGCCCCTCTTTGTGGCAATAAAAGTTGAAGTTGGGGCTGGAGAGAAGCTCAGTGGTTACAGGTGCTTGCTTGCAAAGCCTGGGGGCCTGGGTTCTATTCCCCAATATCCACATAAAGCCAGATGCACAAAGAACATCTTTCAGTGGCAAGAGGGCCTGGCACGGCCAATCTTTCTTTCTCTCTTCTTCCATCCCTCCATTCTTTTTTTTAAGATTTGTTTTTAAAATTTATTTATGAGAGAGAGAGAGAGAATGGTCATGCCAGGGCCTCCAACCACTGCAAACAAACTCCAGATGCATGCGCCACCATGTGCATCTGGCTGGCATGGGACCTGGAGAATCGAACCTGGGTCCTCAGGCTCCACAGGCATGCGTCTTAACCGCTAAGCCATCTCTCCAGCCCAATCCCTCCATTCTTCCCTCCCTCCCTCCATCATCTCTATTTCTCTTTCCCTTCCTAACAGCTTTCAAATAAATAAATAAAATATATATTTTTTTAAGTTGGAGTTGCTTGTGAAAAAGACGTCAAGCATCTATTATCTGCGAGTGTTCTCCGTGTGATCATGTGATCCTTACAACGGCTCAAGGCTACAGAAGCAGCAAAACTCAAAGAGTAATTCTGAACTGATGTTTCCTTCTAGAGAACAGCCTGTTATTGCTAGACTTTACCTTGGGCACTACAAGAGCTACACTACCTGGTTGTTTCTTGTGCTGGAGTGTGGGACACGCTGCCTAAGGGAAATATGCACCAACACTCAGCACCAAGCTTACTCCTCAGTGTTGCTCAATGTTTAAGAAGTGAGATAAACCCAGAGGAAAGAGAAGACAACTTTCTTTACCCTCCTAGCCCTCCCCTGCGGTGATGCAATGGGGAAGAGACTCACTTCAGCATGACCTGTTTACTGAAAATGCCTCCTCAGAACCAACTCCTCAACAATGCTACCCATGCCTCAGGGTGTAGGTAGGGGGGAGATGCCACACCCACCATTGTGTGAAACTCCAGGAAAAGAAAGGGCAGGGTGCGGCTGGAGATATGGCTTAGTGGTTAAGGCATTTGCCTGCGGAGGGAAAGGATCCAGGTTCAATTCCCCAGGACCCATGTTAGCCAGATGAACAAGGGGGTACATGTTCATTTGTAGTGGCTGGAGGCCCTGCTGTGCCCATTCTCTCTGTCAAATAAATAAAATACATTTCTTTTGAAAAAGAGAAGGAGGTGGGGCTATATTCTCTGTATTATACATCCTTCAAGACGTGAAGGGTCCTATCAGATGAGGCGGCAGCAGTGACCAGCTCTGGCCTCCACTTCCTCATGCCCCTTCAGCTCTTCATATACACATAATACATATAAATGCCAACCTCTGCTAATCGGTAGTTTTGCATATGTATGTGTGTGGGAGGGTGTTCCTGTGTGCATGCCTATTCGTACGTGCGCTGGTGCATGGGCATGCCCAGGTGCTGGTGCATATGCAGGTGTGAACATGTGTGTGCAGGTCAGAGGCCCATGTGTGTCCTCCTCGGGTACTTTCCTCCTTGCTTTTCTGAGATGGGGTCTCTCACAGAACCTACAGCTCACTGAATTGGCTGCACTAGCCAGCCAGCCAGCCTCAGCGATCGGCCTGTCTCCACCTCCCCATCGCTGGGATGAGAGCCACGTGCAGTCACACTTCACGTTTTACGTGGGTTCTGGGGATATGAAGTTGGATTCTCATGCTTACATGGCGAGTCCTCTCCTCACCCACTGAGCCATCTCTCCAGCCCCAACCTCTGCTGTGTTTTCATTGAAAACTGGAAGGAAGAGAATTTATTTTCAACCAAAGCAAATGACGACGACTTTAGTTTGAACAAGAAATGGCTCTACAGACCCATGTGTTGGGTATTTGGTCTTCAGATGGTGACACTTGCTTGTGCAAGGTTTTAGAAATTTAGGAGGTGGGGCCTGGCTGTGGGAAGTACATCACTGCAGGTCCGTCCTGCAAACAACTGTTTCTTTTCAATGCATGTGTGTGTGTGTGCATGTCTGTGTGTGTGGAGAGGGACAAACACGCATGAGCATGTGTGCAGAGGACAACCTCGGGTGCTGTCCCCAAGCGCCATCTACCAAACTCACACATTACACTAGACTATCTAAACCAGCAAGCACCAGGGGTCCTCCTGCCTCCACTTCCCCAGCACCGGGACTGCAGGTGCTCACTGCCACGGTCTTTTTAAAAATTTTTTTTTGTTCACTTTTATTTATTTATTTGAGAGCAACACAGAGAGAAAGAGAGAGAGAGAGAGATAAAGAGAGAGAATGGGCGCGTCAGGGCCTCCAGCCACTGCAAACAAACTCCAGACGCGTGCGCCCCCTTGTGCATCTGGCTTATGTGGGTCTTGAGGAATCAAGCCTTGAACCAGGGTCCTTAGGCTTCATAGGCAAGCGCTTAACCACTAAGCCATCTCTCCAGCCCACCGCCATGGTCTTTTTATGTGAGTTTGGGAACAATCTTAGCTCCTCCCACTTGCGAGGCAAGTATTTAACCACCTAAGTTACCTCCTCAGCCCCACACAGCTTGTTTTGTTTTGATGCCCATCCTGATAGCACTTGTACAGTTGAGGAACTATGAATCAGGAGAACACTTTTTCTTTTTCTTTTTCTTTTTTGCAACATAGGAGTAAACTTTGGACTTGACATCAAAGCCTGGGCTGGAGGGAAGGGAAGGTAACGTCAACGGCCAGGGGTTCCCCGGTGGGAGATAGTTACCAATGAACTCAAAGGCCTCTTCAAAGTACTGCCTGAGGTTCTGCTTGTTGCTGTCGGTGGCGGGCAGCCGCTTGTAGTTGAGGAGGCCTTTCTCGTAGTGGTAGAGGGGAAGGTGAGTGGTGACGTTGATGACGTAGCCGATGTTCAGCCTCTGCATGGTGCCCAGGTCCTGAGCGTCCTGCTCGTTGCCCAGGAACAGAAAGGGCAGGATGGGCGTCAGCTCTGCGCTCTCGATGTCGGGGGTGGTGGGGACAGGCTGAGGTAGCGTGCTGGAGGCCGCGGACGCGCCGCCCCCCACCTCCCGGCACTCCTGGAGCTGGAGGGAATTGTCGCAGAGGTTTTCATGGCTCTGTTTAAAACTACTGAGTCCACCTGGAAGGCAAGCACAGAGAGCAGGCGCCAATGAGACCTCTGAGAGGGCAGAAAAGGACTGCACATCGTCGCTTACGTTCATTTGTAACATGTCAACGAGGCAGGGCTTAGTGGGCACGCCTTTAATGCCAGCACTTGGAAGACAGAGGTAGGAGGATCACTGTGAATTCTAGGTCAGCCTTGGTAGACTAGAGCAAGACCCTATGTAAAAAATCAAAATCAAAAACAAAAACAAAACACAGAGAGAGAGAGAGAACAGAACAAAGGAAAAGAAGAGAAGAGAAAAGAAAACTTGAAGTCCTTTGGAGACCCACAGCCAGCTTCAACGGGCCCAGCTCCATGGAGGGCTGCAAACTCATGCAAACTGGGCCAAGGTGCCTGGGAACAAGTTCCACGCGGCCACCCGGCAGTTTCATCAGCTGCAAATCTGATTTGCCTGAAAGAGCCATATGCTCGGTGGCCTACATAGAACCTGCACTTCGGGAGCCGATGAGGGCCAGAGAACATCCTTAGGCAGGCTGTCTGCCAGGATTGCGCATGCGTGTCATGCAAACTTCCTAACCTACCATACCCAGGGGGTCAAGTTAGCTCCCACTTCACCAAACTGGTTACTGGCTGGGACTATGGGAGAGTCACATATACACTGGCTGCCATCAGGGTATGACCGCATCCCTGCTCTGTGAGTTGGGCAATCTCATGTCTCTGTGGGTGTCTCAGTACCCCCAGGAGGGTATCCCCGAGTACATGCAAAGTGGTTTAGCACACTGCCAGGCTCACATGATTTCCTGGCAAGGATGAGCCTCTTTTATTATTGGTATGTCTATGGTTGTTCGAAGGTTGTTGAAGGTAAGTTAGGGCTGGGTGGGGCCAGAACTCCTTACGATTCCATGTTTTCCTTGATATCTGTTGACTGTGACTTCCAGTAGAAAAAGAATCTGAGAGCAGCTCATTCCCCTGAACTTGGCCTTGAGAAGGCTGTGGATACAGGAGCCCATGATGGTGAGCTCTAATGGCTCTGTGAATATACAATCTCAGCTTCAGGCCCTGCTCTGTCTCTACGAGTCATGAGTCTAACACATTTAAGAAGTCTGCTTCCTCCAAATAAGACAGTCTCATTTGTGGAAATGTATCTCAGGGAAATCATTTAGATAAGGAAGATGGCCACACTGTCTGTCTCATGGAAAAGGTCCAAGGATAAAACTTTTAAAAAAATTATTATATTCATTCCATGGAACAGTAGTTTATAGCCATTAAAACAAGAGTTGTGAAAAGTCTTCTTGTGAAACTCTTTCTGATTAATATTAAATTGTAAGAAAGCTAATTTAAAAACATTCTTTAAAAGCTCAAAGACTACACCAAAATAACAGTTGTTTAAATTAGGACATTTATGATTCAAAGTGTACTATTCAAATTTTCCTTTCTCATAAGACACATAATGCCACACATGGATAAGCCCAAAGGGTTAGCATGACACATAAACCCTACCATACAAACGTAAGAGCTACGAAACCAGACAAGTTCTGATTCCAGTCAAGCAGAATGAGATATCTGGCCTTCTCTCTGAAAAGAGGGAGACCTAGCAAAACCGTTAGCTAAAATCCACCAGAATATGAGATCTGCCCCCAAAGATAGAGGCCCTACAGCTGTGTCGACAGTCCTGGCCACAAGGCTCTCAAGAACAGGATGTTCCTCGTGTTGAAATAAGGACAGGAAGCCAGCTTTCCCCCAGCTTTGCATCTAGCACACGTTCTCTGTTCTTCCCCATTTCGAGTCTCATCTTCGGCTACCACAGCAGGAAACTCCACACTGCAACCCGAAAAGAGTCTTATGCCTGTCCCAACCCATGGACACTGAGCCGTTCATGCAAAACAAGAGGAATTATACATTCATGAAGATATATAATAAAGGAGGAGATGGCTCATCGGGTAGAGCACTTGCCGTGCAAGCGTGCGAACCAGAGTTGTTATCTCCAGCAGCGTATAGAAGCCAGCCATAGTGGCATGTGCCTGTGATCCCAATGCTGGGGAGGCAGAGGCAGGAGAATCCCTGGACCTCACTGGCCAATGAGTGTAGCCAAATTAAGAAGCTCCTAGGTTCAGTGACAGATGCTGCCTCCAACAGTCAGATAAAGAGTGACCAAGGAGGGCATCTGACGTCGACCTCTGACCTTCACATGCACATATGCGTGCAAGCACCTGTGAACACACATGACACATCCACTCACACAGAAATGGATATGCACAAGCACACCACACACACATATATATGCATGTCAAAAACAAATGGTAAGAGACGGTAAGGATCCACAGAAGATTCACAAGAACAATGTTCTGATCATTTTGTCAGAAATGAGTTAAGCCAAAATCTTTGAGCTGATCTTCGTAAGTAAATCCTGTCCTTATTATTGTTGTTTTATTGTGCAAGGAAATCATATTTGGGGGGCTGGAGAACTTTTCAAAAACAAGAAAAAGAAGAAAAGCCAGGGCTAGAGAGACAGTTTAGCAGTTAAGGCTCTTGTTTGCAAAGTCTGGGGACCCCGGATTCAATTCCCCAGTATCCACATAAACCAGATGCACAAGGTAGCGCCTCCATCTGGAGTTTGTTTGTAGTGGCTAGAGGCCCTGTCATGCCCATTCTCTCTCTTAAATAAACAAACATGTTTTAAAAAGAAGAAAAACTTCAGCAGTAAATACTGAAAAATATGAAATAAGTAGTACACATTGTCACCATCCCATACTCCACAAAGGGGCTGTGAAGAGTCATTTAAATCCAAATGAACGGTTGTGCTGTGATGGAAGCCTCATTCACTTTATTTAATGAAAAAATAAAAGGAACTTGTGACATTTTTACATAAAGTGAGGAGGAAAGGATGACAAAATAAACAGAAAAGGAGAGCTTGGGGTGGGGTGGTGCTGCCTTGTATTGTATGTAGTGTATTCAAGTTGTAATTTGTCTTAAAAGCAGCTAGCTTAAAAAAAATAAAAAGCATGCCAGAACCTCCCCACTCTAACACACAGAAGAAAAAAAATCCCAGCATACAGCTTTTTAGAATTCTGCCTCTACACCTCCTTTCCCAATGACATCAGCTGGAGGCTCCCCACCTGCCCAGTTGCCATGGCAGTTACACAAAGCCACACAATGACATCAGTTGGCATGATATCAGCTCTCTGAGTGCAAACAATACAAGAAGAACTACTTTGTTTAAGGCTTTGGGTGCAACTGTGTTCTGGGGAGCCAATGATGTAATGCTAACAGGTGGCATAGCCTCCTTCCATTTGCCTAATGGGGGGGTGTGGGGGAGGGGGACTAGAGGGAATCTGAGACAGACACACTCAGAAGGCTTCGATCACAGGGCGTGCAAAATGATGATATTGTATGCCGGAGCCATGTGAGAACTCTGCTCATGTAACATTGGAAGGGGGGGGATGGGCAAAGGGATATTATTCAGTCCTATAAGCTGGACAAAGGAAGTTGTCGCCTAGGGTCTGAAGAGGCTGTCTCTGGCTTGTTGGCTCAAGTCAGACCTTCTTCTCATGGGAGATGGATGTGCATTACACATCAGTTACAAGTCTTTCGACACAGGGATGGCATTTAAAGCAACACAAAGCAGTAGCAGTGGTGGCGTTTGGGGGAAGGTTATTCTCTTGGCAGGGCATAGGGGAGTTCCGTAGCTGGGGGAAGGGTAAGAGATCTGCTCATTGATGGGGGGTATCACTTTTAGCCCACTCCACCCCATCAAATGCCACTAGAGAGGCCAAACTGATTGATTGCTTAATGGGGAGCTTTGATGTTTGTTATTACAAGAATATTACAATATCATCCTTAGTGAATAGTGAGGAGGCAGTATGGAATGGTGGACAGACATACAGACCCAGCCTACAGTCATGATTCTGCTTCATAGGAGCTGATGGGGATTATCTTCCTATAAGAAGCCTCAGTTAGCTGATCTATAAAGTAGGCATAATATTGTCTACATATAGAGCTGTGCAGAGACTGCCCACGTGATAGCTTTTACATATACAACTTGGAGCTCAATAAATGCAATCTCCTTATCTTCATGTCGTTGTCACTGTTCTCACAGGCAACCCATCCCTTCACATGCAGTCCATAAGAGCTCCAAGGCAATGTTGGGATCCACAGCAGGGGGCAATGAGTCTAGATTGCTGGCGTCTGACTGCATGCTGCCAAACCCTCACTGGGAAATCCTAGGCAAGTTTCTCATGCATCTCTTCCTAGGATTCCCTGAATATAACACAGGAATAATAATAATAATAATAATTCTACGTCACAGTACTGCGTAAGGATTAAATCAGTTAACAATATAAAAGTTTCCTGAAACAACAAGGAACACTTTTCCATTATTAACAATATCTGCTTAATACAAAGACTGAATGATAAGTGAAAGTTTCAGAATTTTTATATTTAAATATGTATTTGTTTTGTTTCGGGAGACAGGATCTTGGTTTGTAACCCTGGCTGAGTTGGTACACAGTATGAAGCCCAGGCTGACTTCAAAGTCATGGCAAGTCTCCTGCCTTGAGACATGATTGATATAGGTACACAGGTTAGATTGATAGATGATGATGATAGATAGATAGATATAGATGGATGGATGGATAGATACATAGATAGATATAGATGGATGGATAGATATATAGATGATTGATAGGTAGATGATAGATAGATAGATAGATAGATAGGATGGATGATAGATGGATGGACACAGGAACCAACTTATTTGGACAGTTTTGAAGTTTGAATAATCTTTGGCTTTCTACATATCTGAATTTTTAAAGTAACTTTTTTGCCTTCTCCCACCGCCCCCCCCCCCCCGACCCCTTCTCATCTGAGAACAGTTTATAGTCACACAAAGATTAGGAAGGAGCAAATGTTATATGTTAGTTCTTCATATGTATTCAGAGTCAAGTGTTAGCTTCTTTCCAGAAGGCTAGATTTGTAACATATTGTAACACGGTGCTCAGGGTCCAGGAAAGTCCATGAACCCCGAACCTTAGGTTTGTTTATAATTTTAATCAAAGAATTGAATAAAAAGACTGAGAAGGATAAGTATTAAATTATATTTATTGAGTTAAGTACAGAGACCAAGGAAAGGCACCCATGTAGCTGGAGATCCCACGTGGAGGGAAAAACCATAGAGAGAAACGTGCACATACCCGAGACGTGAGCAGCAGTGCTAGGGACAAACATTTTCAAGCCTCATCTCAAAACTGGGTCCTTGGTTAAAGTAAGTGTGGTCTGTTGCTCCATTTTGATTGGAGTAAAATACTCGGCCCTACTGAAGAGAAGCTTGTCTGAGCATCCCATGCCTGACTCTTCCAACAGGCCAGGTCAGGAGCAGGGATGAGGAAGCAGTGGCTTCTCACTTTGGTGGACAGCCTCTCTTTTACAGACACGTTTCAGCTCCTGTGGCTGTTCTACCGCAGTCCGGGCGACAGAAGAGCGCTCTGTGGTGTGATGCACAGCAGTGCTCCCGCTGGGGCTAAAGAGCCCTTTCCACACGCAGAGTCCATATGCAAGAGAGTCCACATTCCGGACACGGACGGCCCTTCCACACCCGAGCTTTTGCTTTTATGCTAACCTCGGAATGAGCACTTGCCAGATATTAGAGGAAAGCATTCCCTGAGGTCAGAAAATAGAACTAATGTCCAAAAAAGAGGAAAAGGGGGAGGTATTAAATTGGACTCTTCAACATGCTTGCTACACAAATATTGATTACTCCTGTTTATTGCCTTGTTTTTCTTATTGGATTGCCAGTCTTTTAAAGTAAAATAGTACATTAAGAGTGCTGAAGAACCCAGAGTGGAGCCACAATGAACCCCAGTCCCGGCTCCGAGCACTCACTAGCTGTTACCTCCAGCAAGTTATTAACATGCAGGCAGCTCAGTGCCCATATCGGTAACTTGAATATGATTGTATCTACATCGCAATGTTCCTAATGCGACTGTAATACTACATAACTGATTTGATAAGTGGGAGAATTATTGGCATAAGATAAATATGGCGATGTAGATCCCCGGTGGAAAGAGGAATCTATCAGAGCAGTCTCTGGGGGCTCTATATGCACAAAGATCCCTGTGGAAGAACACAGCAGATGACTGTAGCAGACACCAAGTTCCCAAGGCTGAAACTTTCAAAGATGGAGGCATGGTGCCCTCTAATTTTCAGGGCAGGGCACCACCCACTACCATTCACATTAACAGATGAAATATCTAGAGTACCAGGTACCCATAAATTTTTAATTATAGTTCTTGTTTTCTATTAATTAATTATCTTTATAGCCCATAAATGTGACTGGGTATTTCATGGCACCAGTTATTTCAAGTGCAATGCCAGGAGGTGCCAAACAGTCTGATGACCCTCTTCCTGGGTCTTCCCCCAGGACAGTGAAGGCAGCTCTATGCTGAAGAGAAGGAATAGAATGAAAATGCTGTCTCACAGGGTGTGAGCTATGAAACAAAGGCACGAACATTTCTGCCATCCCGGGAAGAAGGGACAAGGGGCCTGAGTCCTGGGGTTGTACTGATGACAGTCAGTCAGGAACATTCCTTGATTGCTTCTCCAAACCAGCATGGCCTGCTTCCACTGTGAAATGCCCAGTGTGTAGAAAGATACGATAGCTTCTCTCTCTCTCTCTCTCTCTATATATATATATGTATATATAGACATACATATATATGTATGTATGTATGTATACACACACACACAAACACACATATGTGTGTGTACTGTAGTCAACAAAGGACAAAGGCCCAAAGAGATGCCACCTTGCCTGCCCTGGCAGGACTAGAACCTGTGTCTACTCAGTCTCATTCAAGACGGCTGCAAGCAATTCCTCAGCAACTGCTTTCTGCTCCTGCCTCAGCTTAGCACACCGGGGTGGGCTGGCCCCTCCTGAGACAGCCTCTTGCATCCACCAGTCACTCAGATCTCTCCTTCACACACCTGAGCCTCATGACAAGGTCCATCCTTATTAGATGTTAAATCCAAAACTGGGCCTGGCACGTGTGTGTAAGCTCTCTCTTCACTCTCCTGATCTTTGCTGCCTGGCCCTGTTGGTAAGCTCTCCCACACCCCACTGGGAAGGGAGAGGGTTTCTTTTTGTCCATGCGCTTCCAGGCCTTGTTTTGGGGTACTTTCCTGTTTTGCTACACATGTGGTCTTTCTTTCATCTGAGTCCTTTACTATCTCTTAACCTCCTCTGTCACCCTTACGGGAGGGGCATCTTTTGACTTGGACTCTCCTGCCTTGCCTTTCGTGAGCGTGCGTGCGTGCGTGCACACATGCACTGGTGTTCTCAGAGGCGTCTTCCCTACAGATTTCTCTGTGGGAAGATTTTTCTGTCTCCCCTCCCCATTCCCAACTAAGCTAGGAAGGGGGAAACCCCCCTTTTGGGCTTGTGTGTCCAGACTTTTTCCTATGTAACAGAGACCTTCTCCATCTCCCATCTGCCTTGCCAATCTGGCTGGGAAGGTAAGGAACCCCTTTTGTGGTTTAGGCTTCCTGCTAGGCCCCTCTCTGGATCTTAACTCTCACTGAAATAGACCTCATAATTCAGAATTTACCCTTCTTGGAGTACATGATTTCAATTCTTTGCTACTCGAACAAGGACCCAAAAGTTGGGCTCTAACTTTTGGAATTTAATCCTTCCCTGGACCCCAAATCCTGCATTAGTATCGATGCTTACAGGAAATAGATGTTGCTACATGGTCATTGTAACTCTACGGCCTCCCTCAGATTATTGCCGTCCTTCAGCCTCAGCCATGGGATACTGAGTGGGGGTACAGTTAGGGTGACCGGACCCCTGAAAGTAAGTAAGGCAGGAAAGACTGCAGTTACTAGAAATCAAAGGTGATCTGACTTCTTATCTCTTGCCTAGTTCCCTAGATGTGTTTTTCCACAGACAACCAGGACCCCTCCTGTGAGGGAGGTCTTTCATAAGATTTAAACATTGTGGTTGGTCCAGTTCAGCCCCCGGAACTTGCTGTCAGGGCTAGCCTGTTCTTGGGACAGCCCCTAGCCTTAACCAAGCAGATGTCCCTCTGGTTTGCCTGAGCTGGAAGATACCTTTGCAAGGGGAGGGCAGGCTCTCTGACCACTTGGGAACTTCCAGCTGTGGGCAGGTTTTCCCTCCACTGGGCCTGGGCTGCCTTGTCCCAGGCCCAGCAGGATTGAGCCAAGGGGAGGGCCCCTAGCCCTTACTCTCCTCATGGGTTCTTTATCCCATCCAGCTACCTACATAGCAGGAGTTCCCTGAACCTTCTTTTCTCTCTTTTCTTTCTATGTTTTATCCAGACCCTTCACGTGGAATCTCTAGCCACATGGGTGCCTTTCCTTGGTCTCTGTCCTTAACTCAATAAATATTATAATTTAATAGTTATCCTTCTCAGATTTTTTATTCAATTCCTTGATTAAAATTAGAAACAAACCTAAGGTTTGGGGTTCATAGACTTTCCTGGACCCTGAGCACCGTGTTACAATATGTTACAAATCTAGCCTTCTGGAAAGAAGCTAACACTTGACTCTGAATACATATGAAGAACTAACACATAACATTTGCTCCTTCCTAATCTTTGTGTGTTTTGCTACATGTGTTCTTCTAAATGTCTGGTACTATCTGCTTCTACAAATATTTTCCACCATGAGCTAAGGGATCTCAAAATTTTTCCTATACTTTCAATATACTGCTTCTTTCTTTGATAAAATCTTTACAACAACCCCAGTAGAAATAAACTCTTTAAAATCTTGCCTAAAAATATATACGTATATATGTATGTGTGTATATATATGTGTGTGTGTATACATATCTGCATAAAGGTGAGCTTAGTCAGAAAGGCCCAGTGATTTGGGAACCCTGTTTTGCAAAAATTGAAAATAAAGCTTTAGTTGGAAGTCTTCCAGGAAATGCTGACCTGTTATGTTCACAAGATTCCTCCCTCCCTGCCACCCCACCCTCCCAGCTCAGAAGTTGCCTCCTCAGCTCTTCAAAATCCACTCCCTACAAAGTGGGGAGGACACTGGGGAGGGCTAGGGATTAAACTTCAACCTGAGGGCCAATCCTCACCCAAAAAGGTGGCCTCCTGTCACTATCCACTGCAGGATGTGCCCTTCCGCTGCCCCTTCCTAACCCAGCCACTTTAAGGCTTTTAGGAGTCACTGGCCTTTGGGAAACCACAAGTGTAGTTTGTGTGTATTTGAATAGCATGGGCAGATTGTTTGAGAGACTACTTCACAAGTATGTAAATACAGCCTGCCCCTTTAAATCTGTTACCTCATTTATTTACATTAGAACAGAAAGCACTGCCCCGGAGCAACTGAGCAACAGCTGAGGACAGCCATGTAATTTTCCACAAAGACAGCAATTAACCAGCTCTCTGTTACTTTAATGTGCAGATGACTTTTATGGGAGCAGATCTCAAACTATAAGGTCTCAGAGTGCGTGCCCAGGAACACACTCAGGTTTTGCACAAGTCAGTGTGGTTCCTAGGAGGGCCACCCTTGGGCTCTTTCCCACTCACCAGAAGCTGGAGCTGGACTTGGCCTCTCCCTCCCTTCCCTCTCCCCACACACTTGTCTTCCTCTTCCCTCCTCTAAGCCCATGGGGAAGACTGGAAGAAAAGAAGAGGGAGAAGATTTTACCTGGAATACCTTTTTGTTGTTGTTGTTCATTTCTTGATGTTTTGGTGTGTTTTGTTTGTTTGAGGCAGGGTCTCACTCTAACCCAAGCTGACCTGGAACGCATGCTCATAGACTAGCCTAAAACTCATGGTGATCCTCCTGCCTCACTCAGTCTTCCTCGAGAGTGCTAGAACTCAAGGTGTAACCCACCACACCTGGCCTGTAATACATTTTTTAAAAAATATTTTATTTATTTATTTGAGAGAGCACCACAGCATCCAGCTACTGCAAAGGGACTCCAGATGCATATGCTACCTTATTCATCTGGCTTACTTGGGTTCTAGGGAATAGAATCTGGGTCCTTAGGCTTCAGAGGCAAGTGCCTTAATCGCTAAGCCATCTCTTCAGCCCCTGTAAGACATTTTAATGCATGGATTTCCTATGAATCCCTGAATACTTGTTAAACCTTTTTTTTTTTTTTCCTTTTTTTTGCGGAGAGTGATGGTATAGTATAGAACAGTATAGTACAGTGTGTGTATACGCACATGTACAGGTGTGCAAGTGATGATGTGTATGTGCAGATGCGTGTGCCCCCTACACATGCTTTTGCAGACCAGAGGACCTCCACTCTTCTGCCTGATCCCCTTGAGTTAGGGCCTCCCACTGGCGTTCCTACTGAGTTACTTGTGTTTTCCTTTCTGCTTAGGCTGGCTGAGCCCCAGGGAGCCTCCCTGTCTCTGCTCCCTTTAGAGCCGTGGCCTTTTCTCTCTCTTTTTTTTTTTTTTTCGAGGTAGGGTCTCTCACTCTAGCCCAGGCTGACCTGGAATTCACTCTGTCATCTCAGGGTGGCCTCGAACTCACAGCGCTCCTCCTACCTCTGCCTCCAGAGTGCTGGGATTAAAGGCATGCGCCACCACGCCCGGCTTGGCCTTTTCTCTTTTAACCTGGGTGCTGGGGATGGAACTCCAGTCCTCATGCTTGCACGGGCAGCACTCTTTATCTGTTTAGCCAGCTTCCCAGCCCCTCCCTTCCCATGAGACAGGAGCTTATGTAGCTGAGGCTGGCCTTGAACTCCTCCTGCCTCTAGCTCCCAGGTGCTAGGATTATGAGTGTGAATCTGACATGCCCAGTTTATGTGGTCCTGGGGATCAAAGCCAGGGCCATGTGCATGCTATGCGAGCACTCCACCAAATGAGCTACACTGCCCAGCCTAAACCCATATTTTAAGAGGAGGGTTAGGCCAGGTGTGGTGGTGCACGTCTTTAATCCCAGCAGTCTTGGGAGGCAGAGGTAGGTGGATCACCATGAGTTTGAGGCCACCCTGAGACTACACAGTGAATTCCAGGTCAGCCTGGGCCAGAGTGAGACCCTACCTCAAAAAAAAATAAATAAATAAATAAATAAATAAAAGGAGGAGGGTTATGGTAGAAATCATTGGAATGTCCTCTTCTGCCATAGATTGTGAGGATCTGCTGGTGCCCAGGGTCCCATCTTGACACCCCTCCCCCCACGCATACTGTGCCTGCAACAGGTTTCAGTAAGATCCACAGGGACAAGGGTCGCCCAGCTGATTTTCCCAGAAAGGAAGAAAGGGCCTTGGGCCTTGGCCTGGCTGGAGAGCAGAGGTTGCTGGTGGGTTCTCCTGCCCTGTGTCCTCTGCTCCAGCTTCCAGAGGCCCAGCCTGTGAACTCTCCTTTCTACCACTTCTAGATTCTACCCACTACCAAAGCCAATGACAGCAAAAGTGCCTTCCAGGACAGAGCTTTGGGACTCAGTAAACAAATGGCTGTCTACTGTCAAAGTCTAGGCTGGGTGAGAGAGAAGGTAGCTGATGTCAACAGAAGCTGAGGCAAAGTTTGGTTTCTCCAACTCTCTATGTCTGTCTTTCTTGTTGCTGTTGCCACAGTCTTGGATTTGCAGCCTTCGGAACTGTGAGGAAACAATTTCCTGTTGCTTAAGCTACCCAGTCCATGGCATTTTGTTATAGCAGCCTGCTGAGGTTTAGATGTGGAATTGGTGTGTCCACCAAAAGTTCAAATACTGGAAACTTGGTCCTTGCTGTTGTGTTACTGAGAGGTGGTGGAACTCTAACAGGTGGGACCTGGGAGAAGCTAACAAGGTCACTAGGTCACTTGCCCTTGAAAGGGATGAAGGCCACTCTCCGGAGATTCCAGTCAGTAGCCAGGAAAGCATGCTGAGGCCTTGCATCTGGTTCAGCTTCTGATCCTGCCACGTACTGATCTCTTCTGTACATTCTCCTACCACGGGATTCTTTCCACGGGGCCCTGACAATGGCTGGGACCATGCAATCTTGGACTTCTGGCTTCAAAAACTGAGCAATAAATAAACCTCTTTTCTTAATACACTATCCAGCACTGAGTGTTTTGTTATTGCAACAGAAACTGACTTACACAACACCTAAGCAGACTAATACAGTAGCACTTTACATGTATGCATGCATGTGCGCATATGTGTATGTGTGTATGGGGGGAGGTGTTTGTGAGTATAAAAGAAGTATGGCCCAGGTATTATCCTTGCTGGAGACATGAGTTTGGGAGGTGGCACTGTACCAAGTCGGAGCTCCAGCTTCTCTCTGTTCACTAGAATTTTCAACACAGGTCCATCCAGAAGGGGACGCAAAGCAAACACCTCCATGAGGTCACACGACAGGCCCAGAGAGGGAGGAATGCTAACAGAGCTTGGTGCTATAAAACACAAAGGCATACTTTTCCCAAGAGCTCAACCAGTTACTCCACATGGCAGTCAAATTCTCTGAAGAGGGGCAAACACTCTGCTTTTCAGCGCAGAAGAAGTTTAAACAATTAAGCACCACTAAGCAAACAGAGGAAAACCCAGTACAGCTATCCATTAAATCAGGCCCCAGCACACACAAAAAACAAAAACTTGCCTATCCATCCACCCCCTGAGGATCCACGTTCATCTTAGACCCCAAATTAAACGCATCACAACTTTACAGAAAAAAGAAAATGCTTCCCAGTGGGACTTAAGTAAAGTCCAATTAAATAAATCTCCAGAAATGCCATGGGCAAGCCTCAAGGGACAGCATTTTTCTACCGTGAAAACAGTCCCATTGGAGATTACACTCACAGAAGGCCATCGAGATGCATGTGTGATAAGTGGAGGGGAAGAAGGCAGGGAAGAAGGCATGGTTACCCAAGTGCGGCCCCTGCGGGGTCCTGCCTACAGTTGGGTATGGAAGGGCTCTCACCAGCACCATGCCCACATCCAAGCAAACGGGCCTTACTACTTTGTGTTTTGGTATGGTATGGAGGTCAAAGGGCTGTGGCTTAGGGAATTCAGGAAGTGGCCGGGGAAAGAATTAGATGCCAGTATCACAATTTGGAGTGGTTCCCTGAACCAGTGTTTTCAGTTCACAAACAGCATAGCAACGACTTCCTTAAGTCACCAAGCTAAGTTCTATATTTAGCAAGAGTACTGAGCAGGGATGTGAGCTCTGCCATCAACTGCCAGAAAAAAAAAATGGGCGCTGTCCTACAGACACCCATAATGGTCAGCCACCCCATGTAGGCTGAGCTCCAAAAGGACAGCCTGAAGCCAGGTGACATCTCCGCAGGTTCAGAGATGCGCAAGACCCCATCTTCTGCTCAAGAGCTGGCATATCTTCACCTGACGGCACCACAGTCTGCCACAACAGGGAAGCCTGCCTGTCTCTGAGGAGCTGAGCTTGGGTCACACATTATCAACATGAACTTGCAAGTAAGTGGAAGACCATTCAAGTAACGCTCAGTGTACCCTGGGACACATCAAGTGGAGAACTAACCTCAGATGCACCCCATATGTGATACCATCAGATTTCTAGGCACGGCCCCCTGGAA
Organism: Dipus sagitta; assembly: GCA_036346955.1. Classification (NCBI taxonomy): domain Eukaryota; kingdom Metazoa; phylum Chordata; class Mammalia; order Rodentia; family Dipodidae; genus Dipus; species Dipus sagitta. The sequence continues at coordinate 321,491,808 of CM070770.1, forward strand.
GCCACGCCCAATTCTGTACAGGGTGATAGTCTCCCTGGGAGCAGAGACTCACAGCCATTCTTTCCTCACTGGAGTGACCCTAGGCTCTCTGATACTGATTGCCTCCTCTATAAAATCAAGCCCTTGGGTGATCTAAGCTTCTCACCTCAGCATTGTGTCACTTCCTCAACACAGCCTCGCTGATATATACATGTGGTATGTATGAAACATATCTAGACTGAGATTTGCTGATGGAGGGGGTGCGAAGGCTGTGTGATCTGCCACCTGTTTCGAGGTGCTCTGCACTTGCTGGTTCCTCTTCCAGGTTATTCTCACTGTGCTACTATGATCATAAACGTGCTCTTGGTCTCTCCTCAGCTCCTGGCACACAGCTCTAAACCCTTGGAGTCTGCAGAGCGATGAGAGTGACTAATGATGGTTGATTGATGGTCAGAGAACTAGATAACTTCATGATGGAACTGGTAGCTAGGAAGACTAAGACTAGCGTAGAAAGTAAGGACTTTTAGCCCCACCCCAAAATCCTGAATGGACCATGAACCAGAGTCGCTTACCTGTGACTTGAACCAACCATGCCTACTTGATGAATGCTCTATAAAGTTTCCAAAGGACAGGGCTTGAGGTTCCGGAGGCTGCGCACACGCAGGTGGCTGGAAGGTGATGCGCTTAAACAGGGCACGGGAGCACACTCCCCCTCCCACACCCTGCTTTCCACGTCTCTGCCATCCTCCTGTGTGTGTGCACGCTTTGTGAGCCTCTTTAACATAAGCAAGAAGATGTGAGAGAAATGCTTCCCGGAGCCCTGCGAGCTGTCCCAGCAAATGAATCACTTTCTCCGAGCGGATCAGGAGAACTGCCTCACAGGTTGCCGGCCAGAGGCACAGGTTTGCAACTCGCACCTACAGCGGGGGCAACTGGAGAGGAAGTTTCCTACCCGTGAGTCCTTGAGGGACACACTCAAATCATATCCCAACCATAGCAGAGAGTCAGTACGAGGAAAACCAGTTCCCCTGAGACCTTCATAGGTGATCCAGGTCTCAGGGCAAACATCTTCTACTCAGATGGCTCTTCCTAGACATTTGTCTAGAACTCTCTTGCCTGACACTTGAATCACATGATGATATTTTCAAGTTTTACTGTTTTCACATGTCACTGTCTGAAATTATACACTTCTTCCTTGTTTACTATTATTATTACAATGCAGACCCCAAGAAGGCTCAGTTGTTTCTTGTCTTGGAGGAAACAAGGCATGATTGTTCAGTACACTGAAGTCACGCTGCCCATACCCCTTTGAAGTATGGAAAGTTAGGTGGTTTGACCTCTTTGTACCCTAGTTTATTTATGTGTAAAAAGGAGCTAATTGATAGGCAGCAGAGTTGCTGCAAGAATTAAATGACCTACTACTAAATGAGTTATTCATAGAAAATGTGAGTATTCACCATTTAGCATTTGATTTGTTTAGTAAGTGCTCCTTAAATATTTTTAGATTAAATGAACATTGGAACCAGATAGAAAGGGCCATTAATTATGTGTTATTCAGCATTATGCTAGAGATCTGGGAGATTAAAAATAGTCCCCAAAGATAAATCTAATGGAGAAAAAAGAAGGAATGAAGAAACAGAAGAAATCGTGGCAAAAAGTTCTGGCAGTAGGAACGCTTTCAAAGCATACCAGAGACGGACCTAAATGGGACCACCTGGCTGTGCCAGGTACATTCTGCAACAAGATGTAGAAATCCACCAGGTCCCCCAGGCTGGGAAGAAGTGCTGATAAGAAGTGAAGGTACAGCAGGACCAGGCCTTCCATGGGACAGAGGGGCACCCCAGGAGAACTGACACCTAGACTAGTCATACAGGGGCCCCAACCCTCTGCTTCCTGCCTGCTTCCCATTTTTGGACCCCCTTCATGAACAATGAATGACGAAGATGTATAGAAAGAGGGAAGAAGGCTTGTGAGGGCCACACAGGCTGCCCAGGAGGCCTGCGCTCAGTTCAACACACATATATGACATGCTTCTTTACGGCTGAGGACACAGAGCTTCATCCTGGGGCATGTGGAGAAAAGTCTGGTATGGCCCTCAGAGCTGGTGGCCCTGCCCACTTAGACAGGGTTAACAACTGTAGGCCCTTTTGACAGGGTCTTTACCACCCAAGACAGCTCTGCTCCTCCTGCCTCTTTTGAGGGGTACCAACTGGATCTGAAGTCAGGAATTCTGGGTTCCTCTTATTCCCCCTGATTGACTATGACCTGTGGGCAAGACACTTATCCTTGAGACCATTGAGGATCAGATGGGCATATCGAGGAACATTTGCTTCAAAGATGAGAATACCTTATCTCTGCAAAGAGCTCTTACAGCCCTTGTTGGCTTGCAGGCTGTAGCTCATCCCGGCACTCTGGAAAGAGAGACTAACCCTGAAGTCCTCTGTCCCCAGGTCCCCAGGAAGCCAAGGCACTCAGGGGGACCGTGGGGAAGGCAGTGGTCAACGCTCAGGCCCCCTTAGAGTTAGTTTCAACAGTTAAAGGTACCTGCTTACAAAGCCTGACAGCCTGGGTTTGATTCCCCAGTACCCACATAAAGCCAGATACACTAAGTGGCACATGCATCTAGAATTCATTTGCAAGAGCAGGAGATGCTTGCGTACCCATACTCACTCTCTCTGTCTGCCTTTTTGCCTGTCAAATGAATAAATAAAAAGTTTGTTTATAAAAAAATCTACACTCTCTTAGAATTGAGGACCAACACCCTCACAGGCGCTAAGAGAGAGACCTGCTGTTGACGACTGTCTGGTTGACCTCCCCACTCTTAAACCCGATCACCTCTGGTGAGCAAGCCTGGCAGGGTGGCCGAGTGCAATATGCCTCCGTCCAGCCCAACTTAGAAAGAAATAAAGTCACCGTGGGTGTCTCAGGAGATCTGACAACGCTTAGCCTGCTTTGTTTCATTCCTACGTTTGCTGGGGGAAGGAACATACACTCACAGTAATTATAGTTTGTCTTTTCTTAGAAACCTGCCTTCCAGGGTAGCCCCATGAAGCACTGGTAAGAGTCAACTTTCTAGGAGCCAATAACCTAGAGAACTTTGTAGGTCTGAGCATGAGTGGAAATCAATGGCTAACAAGACCACAAGGAAGAGAGAAAGTGACTATTTTAAGTAAGGTACTAAAACAAGAGCAAAACAAACATATGAGATCGTGGCTAAAAAGGCCAAAGAAAAGGTGACATTGGACTCGAACATGTAACTCATGAGATATAGAAAGACACACCACAAAAGTATGATTCCCAACAACACAAATAATTAAAGAAAAATGCAAAACAGTTCTTACTTATAGTATTATCTTCCATCAATCTTCTATAAGTAACTAAATGTCAGCACCAATGTTTAAAAATTTCTGATATCAAAAGGGGGATGGAGAGATGGCTCAGCAGTTAAAGATACTTACTTGCAAAGCCTAACAGCCCAGGTTCAATTCCTCAGGACCCATGTAAAGCCAGATGCACAAAGTTTCACACTCATCTGGAATTCATTTGCAGCAGAAGGAGGCCTTGGCGTGTTCATTCTCTCTCTCTCTCTCTCTCTCTCTCTTTCTTTCTTTCTCTCTCTCTCTCTGTGTATGTGTGTCTTAAATAAATAAAAATAGGTTAATTTTTTAAAAAGGGTTCAGCACACACACACATGCTACCACATTAAAGTGATGCTCTGATGGTTAATCTCTGGTTGTCAACTTGACAGGATTTAGAATCACCATGGAGACAAATCTGTGGGCATGCCTGTGAGGGATTTCCCAGATTAGGTTAGTTGAGGTGGGAAGACCCACTTTAACTGCAGGTGGCGTTAGTGGGTTAGATAGTTAGAGGAGGTGGGCTGGACATCAGCACTCTCTGCCTCCTCTTCCGTGTGCACTGAGTACGACATGCTGCCGCAAGCTCCTGCCGCCACGGCTCCCACACCATGGTGGACGGCAACCTCAGACTATAAACTGGAATAAAACCTGGCATAACTTGAGTTACTTCTGGTCAGGTTTTTGGTCAGAGCAACAAGAAAATAATTAACGTGGATGCCATCAAGGAGATGAAACAGAAGGGCTCTGGGCATGAACGTGCCATGGCTCTACTTGTGGTCTCTGAGGCTAAGCCTCAGAGTCTAAAGCAGTTCCTCTATGATAGAGCCATTTTATAATTAAACTGATCACTGTCACCATGGAAATGGAGTTAGAAGGACAAGCAAGTTAAGCTACCTTCCCGTGCGCTATGGAGTTCTCTCACTAAAAGGCCCTTGAGCCGGGCAGAGAAGGTGCTCTGTTCTCCAGCACTGCAGTGCTTGCCTCAGCAGGTTCTGTGCACACGAAGCTCCTAGTCCCCCAAAGATTGCTCGAACTTCCAGATGCTAGCCACTAGCCCAGGGCTTCCCAGGTCACTTACCACTTACGCTGCCAACTAACTGGTTACAGATTCGGAGGCTCCTCCCACCTCTCAGGCTCAATAATTCACTAGAATGATTCACAGAACCCCAGCCAGCATCAAATTCATGATGACAGTTTTATTATTAAGGATACAAATCAGACCCACAAAATGAAGGGACACAACCTGGTCTGGGAAGGTCTGAAGGGGGCATTCCTGCACCCTGTTTCACGTAATCAGAGCACATCACCCTATTGGCATACCCATGTACACATGAAGGGAAGAGACTCAACGGTATCCATGTTTTATTACATAGGTCTAATTGTGATTGATTCATCATTGGCCTTGTGACCAAACTTAATCCTCAGCCTGGCTCTCCACTTCTGCGGAGGTTGGACTGGCTCCAAGCCCAGCCATCCAATCACATGGCCAGGCCTTCTGATGAGCATCTCTTCTCCTGAGTCATCTCACTGGCACAAGCTCAGGTGTGATCCAATGGGCTCAGGGTGAGTAACAAAGACACTATCCCTCTGGAAATTCCGAAGAATGAGAGGTCATCTACCAGATAGCAGGGACAAAGGCCAAATTATTATATAATAGTTCTACAGTGAAGAAGAGACGGGGCCTGAGAGTTCAGCTGAGTCTCAGGGTGACTTACTCCTGTGTGACCTAACCTCTCCGGCATCTGTTTCCCCATTTAAACTATGGTGTTAACAGTGTCAACACTATATAAAGACCAGGCTCGTTTGCTAGAAATGTAATCAAGTTATCATTACAACCAAAAAAAAAAAAAAAATCTAATAGTAACACTGAAAAGAGAAACAGGTAAAAATTAACATCGGTAATATATTTTATTGAAAGTGTCCAAAATATTATCATTTTAACATGTAATCAATAGGAAAAAGTTGCCAGTGAAATATTGTATTCTACGTTGCTTCTTGTAAACCTTTGAAATCCAGTATTACTTTACACATACAGGGAATCTCAGCTTCATCTGGACAAGACCCCTTTCAAGCACTGTGCAGTCACATGCAGCACACAGCTACCATGAGTATATAGCGGGGCAGAGAGAACAGACCCACTACATGAGTTCATGCTGTCCTCCCACCAGTGTTAGCACAAATGAGAATGTGTTTCTAAGTGTCTGCATATGTATTCGCATGTTCACATGGCCCACTGGCCAATCGGTCTAAACAACTTGGTGAGCTCCGGACCAATGGGAGACATGGTCTCAAGAAAAAGGAGGGCAGTGTTCAAGAGGAGTAATGCCCAAGGCTGTCCTCTGGCCTCCACACACACATGTGCACCTGCACGCACACACGCACGCACGCACGCACGCACGCACACACACTTCACCATGCAGATATAAGTTGAAAGCTCTAGGCCTCACACTCTGCATCTCCTCATTGTCTCTGAGCGAGGCTGGCAGGCACCATCACCCCAATATTCATCTGTTTAAAGTGGGCTGGGGCTTCTGGCCACCCCTACCCAAAACCCTCCCCCCCCCACTCCCAGGTAAGATTAAAGAAATTCACCAAATAAAAACATGCACATGCACTTTTTTTCACAATATGCAAAATTAATTACAATAAATTCAATCCAACTTGCTTACTTTATCAAGGAAGACAAGCTAATTATCTGTCAGAGAACTACCTCCTATTTTTAAAGGGCATTTTACCTTAATTTGGCAAAAGGAACTAGTGGAAAAGTATCTTTCCATTCTGATTGTATCTTTTTTGTTGTTTTGTTTTATGAGGTGGGGGGTCTCATTCTAGCCCAGGCTGACCTGGAATTTACTCTGTAACTTCAGGCTGGCTTTGAACTCACAGCAATCCTCCTACCTCTGCCTCCCTGAGTGCCGGGATTAAATGTGTACGCTGCCACAGTCAGCCTGATTGTATTCTTGCCTGCTGCTTTCTGTTCAAGGACTTGGAGGACTTTAGCAGTACATGAAAAGGGAGGCAAGTGTGAGAGAAGCAAACATATACGCTCAGAATCTCATGAGGTCTCCTTGCATTGACAGTTTAATATGTTTTATCAACTGTGTCAAACTGGGAGTGACTCTATTTTATGAAACAAGAAGCCTGCTGGTGTATTGTTGGTGGCCGCTGACTTCTTCAATAGATTCTAAGTGCCACTGTGCTTGTGGAGACACTGAAGTCTGTCACTTTACAAAAGGACAAACTCTAGATCACAGCACAGGTCTCAGAAGGTCTGTATCATAGAGACCCAGAAGTGACACAAAGATCACAGTCAAGGATAAAGACTTCCTTTAAAATGATGGACTTTGGGCTGGGCGTGGTGGCACCCGCCTTTAATCCCAGGACTCCAAATAAGACTTTCAGAGATTAAAACCTACAATATCCAAGATTAAATAAATCATACTATCAGGAATTAACAACTATAGAAGAAAGAACTGATGAACTTGGAAAGTCTATCAGTAGAAATTTGACAAAGTGAATCAGGAATACAAACATATTCTTTTTAATGAAAAGAACATCCATGAACAAAGAGCTTCAATTGGACTAATGCATGGAGACCTACCTTGGAAGGAAGAAGAGAAAGAGAGAAAAGGTAGAAAAACACTTAAATAGCTGACTGGAAACTTCCCAGGCCTGAGGAGAAATGTATAATACCCTGCAATCCAAGGAATTTAAGGGGTTCTAGAAAGACATGTAGAAAACTACACCAAGGTACATCAATCAATCATAATGATAATGACCTCATTAAGTGATACAATATTCCAAAAGCCCCCAAGGGAAAAAAAAGGCATACCAAACAGAGAGCAACAAAGTTAAAAAATGGTATGAAAAAGCTGGGCATGGTGATACACACCTTTCATCCCACCACTCTGAGGCAGAGGTAGGAGGATCACTGTGAGTTCAAGGCCACCCTAAAAATACATAGTGAATTCCAGATCAGCCTGAGATAGAGCGAGACCCTACCTGGGGGTGGGGGGGGGGAAGAAGAAAGAACAGGAACAAAACAGTGAAGGTGAGTTAGGAGAAGACATACAACCCCAAACTGACCTGCAGACAAAATCTATTCCTCCAAGAATTGAGGTAGGGGTAGAGAAAATTCTAAGCAAAGGGTCCCTTAAAAAAGTTTCTTTTTTAAAAGCCTATACACAATCATAACTTCCATTAACAGGAACATTCGTTGAGTAGAATGTAGTGATAAACACAGTCTCGCATTTGAGAAGAAAATCTTTGAGGACAATACAGGAAGCAATGGGGGTGGCAATATAAAGCAAAAACGAACTTCTTCAGTTTCTATATGAGAAACTCCACAAAACATGCACATATATGGGTGAGGAATGAAGAGAATTTGTAAAAATGAAACTAGGTCAGTCAGGGCAGGATTAGTATTTCATTTTTTTTTTCTTTCCAAAATGTTCTTAACGCTACAACAATGAGTATGCATCAGGGCTTTTGCTAGCACTTAATTTTATATAATTTTCTTAAATATAAATAACATATAATTTTCCAGCATGGCACCAATTCATAAAAATAGTATCCATGCAGTCATCCATCCATCTCACTTGAAATACCAAATTTTTCCAAGCCTTGAGACAAACATCAACCAAGCATCAAAAAAAAATTTTTTTTTCAGGGCTGGAGAGATGGCTCAGCAGTTAAGGCACTTGCCTGCAAAGCCGAAGGACCCAGGTTTCATTTCCCGGGACTCACATGAGCCAGATGCACAAGGTGGCAGAGGTGTCTGGAATTCATTTGCAGTGGCTGGAAGCCCTACAGCAACCATTCACATTCTCTCTCTCTCTCTCTCTCTCTCTCTCTCTCATCTGCTTCTTTCCCTCTCAGTCAAATAAATAAATAAAAATTAAATATTTTTTAAAATCTATTTTCATATTACATGAGTGGTAATATCAGGTCATTTTATAGAACTATACCACTCATAACCCCATGGATAAAAGTAGATAAGTTATTATTATTGTCATATACATTTGATATAATTGTGGTGACTTTTTAATTAGCTGTCATCTACTATGCGTTAGTCATTGTTTATAGAACTTGGGAGTAAATACCAATTTACTCCTCCATCAACCCCATGAAAAGTACCATTACCCATCCTACTTCACAGACAGGGTAATGGAGGCATAGAAAAGTAAATCTGACCAAGGGTAATAAGTGGCACAATCAGAATTCAGACTCAGCAAACTACTCTCTAGTCTGTGCTCCTAACCACCACAGCTGACTTTTTCTGCACAAGAATAAATAAATTAGTACAAAGACAGTAGAATAAACATGTCATGGGAGGGCATTATGGGTTTATTCAACAAGAAACCCATTAATAAGAGTCAGACATCATGGTACGGAGCTGTGACCCCAGCCCTCAGGAGGCGGCAGCAGGAGGGTCAGGTCATCCTCAGCTGCACAGTGAGAGCAAGACGAGTGTGGGCTACATGAGATCCTGCCTCAAAACTCAAAACTGGGATGGAAAGATTGCTCAATGCTTAAAGGCACTTGCTTGCAAAGCCTGAGGGCCTGGGTTTGATTACCCAGTACCCACATAAAGCCAGATACACTCATAATTTTAGACTTCCTATTCTGTTCCATTAATCTTATCACCCAGGGTCCCCTGTCATTCCCTCGGACAGCCTGGGATGCCTGAGGGTGAGGTAACAAACTATACAGTTGGTATCTGAAAGTAAAGTCACCTGTCCCCTCCCTATATGTGCCCTGTGCAGAGACAGAAGCCGCCTAAAAGCTGCTTCCAACATGCGCCCCTGGGGGCACTCTGTCATCCTCCTCATGTCCAGTATGCTTTTCCCCAGGGCCTGACACCACCTCATCCCACACCCGCCCCCAGGCAGTATGGCAGAGCCTTGGTCTGCAGAAGAGCTCAAAGCAGCCAACAGGTGACAGTGTGATGCTGTATCTCTGTTCACCTATCTCAGGGAATTCCCCCTACCACAGGGAACTGACAGCCTACTAGGTGGCCTTTCTTCACATATATGAAGGAAAATCTATAGTTAATATCAGCATCCCCACCAAGGGGAGAAGGGACAAACAAAATGACAGAGCTGGGCATTTGGGGCTCTGGGAGGCAGTCATAGGGACCCATGCCAGGTTCCTGCTCACTGTACCCAGCTTCTCACACCTGCACTGCCCACGCTGGAAAGTGTGTGGTATACTAATATCCAGCATCCTGATATCCACAGCTACTTGAAGAATGTATTCTAAGGTACTAGATATGAAAAAATGCACCAAGTAGACACATGACCATGTTATTCCCAGACTCTACCTGTACCAGATGAGTCGCCTAGCAAAAGTCTCTTAATTTCCGACTTTCAGCCACTTATATGTGAAAGCCTTTCTTTCCAAAACAGGCCTTTAGCTGGATTCCTTATGAGGGAACTCTGTTGTGTTTACAACCCTATTCAGCTTGAAGAAGTTGAGTGGTTGTCACCCAATTTCCCTAACAGCAGTTAGACCTTCCTCTCAGAAGAAGGGGAATTGTAGAGGTTAGAAGCAAGGTAACTTTTTCCAGGTAGTCAAAGTCGCAGGCCCAAAACATAAAATATAGATGCTGCCCTGCCCAGGTGAGACTGTTACAGCTCTACTCTGATCTAGTCTGATTCAAGATGGCAGTTAAGAGCAGCTTTCTGATTCTTCCTTAAAAGTTCCTCCTGCTGGGGCTGGAGAGATGGTTTAGCGGTTAAGTGCTTGCCTCTGAAGCCTAAGGACCCTGGTTCTAGGCTCAATTCCCCAGGACCCACATTAGCCAGATGCACAAGGGGGCGCATGCGTCTGGAGTTCATTTGCAGTGGCTGGAAGCCTTGGCGTGCCTATTCTATCTCTCTATCTGCCTCTTTCTCTGTCACTTTCAAATAAATAAATAAAAATAAACAAAAAAATTTTTTTAATTATTATTTTTTATTTATTTATTTGAGAGTGACAGACAGAGAGAGAAAGAGACAGATAGAGAGAGGGAGAGAGAATGGGCGCACCAGGGCCTCCAGCCACTGCAAACGAACTCCAGACGCGTGCGCCCCCTCGTGCATCTGGCTAACATGGGTCCTGGGGAGTCGAGCCTCGAACCGGGGTCCTTAGGCTTCACAGGCAAGCGCTTCACAGCTAAGCCATCTCTCCAGCCCCCAAAAAAATTTTTAAAAAGTTCTTCCTGAACTTTCCCCTGGCTTGATGGGTCCTTTCTGAGTCTGTGTTCTCCTCTTTGGCCACTTACTAATCAGGTCCTTCATATACATCTGAATTTGGTAATAAGGCTCATGCCAATTGGATGGCTAATTTATAAAACCTGATCCAAGTTGCAGGTTTTCCCTCTCAGGACCCCTCCCAGCTGGGAGGGAAAAACCCTCTAAGCTTAGAAGCCATTTCTCTTATCTCTACTTTGTTTTAAAATACGTTTTTTTTTTCATGCTAAAAAAATATTCTGGGCTAAAAAGAAGGCTTAGTGGTTAAGGCACTTGCCTGCAAAGTCAAAGGACCCAGGTTCAATTCCCCAGGACCCACATAAGCCAGCTGAACTAGATGACACACGCTTCTGGAGTTAGTTTGCAGTGGCTGGAGGTCCTGGCACGCCCATTCTCTCCCTCTCTCTCCACCTGCCTCTCTCTCCCTCCCTCAAATAAATTAATAAATATCTTTTAAAAATCTGACAAGGTTAAAACTTCACATTCCCAGAGACTGAGATATAATTTGGTCAAGGTCACTCTGCTTAGTACTATCATTTTCACTTCAAAATATACAAGAAAATTGGGGGGGGGTGGCATTGCATTAGACCTATGGCATCTATGAGGTAAAAGCCCAGTTGAAGGAACTCTCAAGATGAGATTCACAGAACTTTTGTAATCAGGAGTGTGATCAGCCCAAACAGTACTTGGATTTGAAATCAAAAGGATTGCTGGGTGTGGTGGTGCATGCCTTTCATCCCAGCACTTGGGAGGCAGATATAGGAGGATTGCTGTGAGTTCAAGGACACCCTGAGACTACACCATGAATTCCAGATCAGCCTGGGCCAGAGTAAGACCCTACCTCGAAAAACCAAAACAAAACAAAAAAAAGATTACTTTGTGTTTCTTTGCTTGTCTTATGTTGCTGGAGATAAAGTCAAAACTTCCTGTATGCTTAGCAAATATTGTACCAGTGAGCTATATCCAAGCCCTACATTTTCTTTTTTTAAATTATTTATTTATGTATGTATTTATTTATTTATGAGTCAGAGAGAATGTGTGCTTCAGGCCCTCCTGCCACTGCATACAAACTATAGACATATATGCCACCTCATGCATCTGGCTTTACATCAGTACTGGGGAACTGAACCTGGGCCATCAGACTTTGCAAGGAAGTGAGCCATCTCTCCAGCCCCCTTCTGGCTTCTTTATTCTCCTCTGGTGGTGCTGGAGATGGAACTCACACCCAAGGGTAAGCTAAGCAACCTATTTTACCATGAGCTACGTCTTCAGCCTATGTACTGGGTTTTCATTCTTGTTCTCCCACTCATTAGTTAATGACACAAGACAAAAACTGAATCTGTTCTTCAAATGCCTTATCTGTAAACTAGGATAGACCACATGTCTCACAGAGCTACCTAGAGAATTGAATAAGGCCACTCATGACAGCCCAGTACACACGTAGCACTCAGTAGTTCTTATTCCTCCAAACTGCCTGGAAGATAATTTTCTTAGTGTCAGAGATGATGAGCTGATCAGACCACAGCAGTTACATTCGATGAGATGATGCTTAGCTGGCAAATTAAAATACCACTTCATGAGAACCATAAGATCCTTCCTTTTCAAACTCTTGTTATAAAAATGTAACTTTTTAAAATGCTTATTTATGGGCTGGAGAGATGGCTTAGTGGTTAAGTGCTTGCCTATGAAGCCTAAGGACTCCGGTTTGAGGCTTGATTCCCTAGGACCCACGTTAGCCAGATGCACAAGGAGGCGCATGCATCTGGAGTTCATTTTCAGTGGCTGGAGGCCCTGGTGCGCCCATTCTCTCTCTTTCTCTCTCTCTATCTGCCTCTTTCTCTCTCTGTCACTTTCAAATAAATAAATAAAAATAAACAAAAAAATTTAAATGCTTATTTATTTATTTATTTGCAAGCAGAGAGAGCTAGAGAAGACAGACAGTCAGAAAGAATGGGCAAATGAGGGCCTCTAGCTGCTGCAAACAAACTCCTGACTCATGTGCCTGGTTTTACATGGGTACTGGGGGATCAAACTCTGGGCATTAGGCTTTGCAGGCAAATACCTTAATCATTAAGCCATCTCTCCAGCCCATAAATGCAATATGTTCATGAGTTAAAATACAAAGGCTAAAGAAAATGTCCCTCATTCCTTCAGGAAAGGCCCTCTTAGAGATTTGTGTCTAGCCTCACTGTTTAAGAGGGAAGCAGAGAAGCTGGGAAAATGGCTTAGTGGTTAAGGCACTTGTCCACAAAGCCAAAGGACCTAGGTGAGATTCCCCAGGACCCACGTAAGCCAGATGCACAAGGCGGCACATGTGTCTGGAGTTCATTTACAGCGACTGGAGGCCCTGGCACACCCATTCTCTCTCTCTCAAATAAATTTTAAAAAATTTTTTTTAAAGAAAAGGGAAGCAGAGACACTGTAGTGACTAATGACAGCATCACAGCCCTGAACCCTGAAGCCCAGAACTGGAGTCTGTAGTGGCGGCTTATTGCCATCATCCTGAGAACACCCTGGGCCCTTCAGGGTTCTGCTTTGCTCCTCCACTCCACCTGCTCCCACACCCTCCCCACCAATTAATTTTTCTAATCTTTCCATTAGCAAAATCTGATAATATTTAGCTCAGTGGTAGTGGACCTCAGGGCCATGATTCAGAGGCTGTGAGGTTCTACCCACCATGAGGTAAACACCATATGATATTGAACTGGGTATCAACTTTCTGCCCTCCACACTGGTGACTGCCTCCATGCTCCAAACACAAAGGTCAGCTGAGCTCCGACCCTAACATGTGAGAACAATGAAAAATGAAAAAAACGGCTCCTTGAAGCACTACGAGCCAACACCGCCCCGGATCAGGAGTTTCTTCTACTAACTTGATATGAGAAATGGCTAACAGATGCCCAACACGGGTCCCACATGCTATGTAAGACAAGAGGCAAAACCTCGTGTGGAAACAAAAGAAGGTGGACTTTGTTTGGTTTTTCATGAAATTCAAGCCCAGGGCTGGGGCTGTGTGAATGGGCCTTTGCCACAAATAAAACATTAAGGAATTCAGATAACCTGATGAGTTCATACTCATTGCCTTTGTGCAAAAGCTTCTATTTTTCAAGACATAAAGCATGGTGTTCTGGGTTCATACTGATGTACCATGCTGGCAAGAAATGGACTTGCCGGGCATGGTGGCACACGCCTTTAATCCCAGCACTCAGGAGGCAGAGGTAGGAGGATTGCCGTGAGTTCAAGGCCACCCTGAGATTGCATAGTGAATTCCAGGTCAGCCTGGGCTAGAGTGAGACCCTGCCTCAAAAAAAAAAAAAAGAAAGAAAGAAAGAAATGGACTTGCCATGGTTAATCTTCATTATCAACCTGAGTGGATTAAACATTACCCACAAGACTTCCCTTGGGCTGTGTTTGTGAGGCCATTTTCAGAAAGGTTTCACCAAGAAGAGAAGACCTACCCTAAAGGTGGACGATACCGTCTCATGGACTGGGGGTCATACTGAACAAGAGCAGAGAAAAAGAAAGCTTCATGAGTGCCACTGTCCTGCACTCTCCCCTCGGCTTCCTGACCCACTCAGGGATGTGAGGGAGCAGTCGCACACTCCCACCACCATGCTGTCCCCAGCATGGTGACCTATGCCTTCTCAAACTGTGAGCCAAAACCAGTCTTTCCTTCATCTGAGTTGCTTTCCACCAAGTATTTTATCAAAGCAATGAGAAAAGTAACAAATTCACATAGGGTAATAGCCTTCATCACATGTGAAAGTAGCAGGCAGGCACAGCCCATTTCCTCTGCTAATACACAGGCTCCGCTTCCTTTGCTTCTAAGTCATATAAAATAGGGACCCTGGTGAGAGGCTCAGGGTTGGAGATACAGACTTCCAAACTTTTAAGTAATAATACATAAGCATTCCTGAAACCAAAAATGATGCTAAGAGCTTGTTTTGTAGTTATGGATGAAAGCATCTGAAGAGTCAAAGATATCATAATTATAAAATACCAACTTGCATACAGAAATGTATGCTTTACAATAAAATTTTAAATAAAATGCATACTCATTGTTTTCTACCCTCTTTGAATTAGTACCATTAGACTCTATATCTGTATGGTTAACAGAAACATAACCAGTGAAAAGTCACCATTTTAGAGAAAATAACACAGGCTTTAGAATCATAAAGAATAACATTTTAATCCCAGCCTCACCCTCAGAGTGGTAGGTACTTGTATTAAAAACAAAAAAACAAAACAAAACAAAAGCAGGCTAAAGTCTTGTCTCTGCAATAGTGTTTGTTTGGTTGGTCCTATTTTCATAAAGATCATGCAGGAGGAATAAACACAGGCCTTGTTCCTATCAGAAACGTGTCTAAAATTAGTGGGGCCCAAATTATAAAGTTCCACTCTGCTGCACAGTGGAGACCTGTCTGCCTGTAGCTACGGAGGCAGAGAAGCAGGGGTCTTTTCTATTAAACAACAGAAAATTCCTTCTTTTCAGATCAAGACACTAGAAAGGAATTCTGTTGCCCATGATACACTTAGAAAAGGCTTTCTGAAAGAAAGAAAGAAAGAAAGAAAGAAAGAAAGAAAGAAAGAAAGAAAGAAAGAAAGAAAGAAAGGAAGAAGGAAGAAAGGAAGGTGGGAGGAAGAGAGAGAGAGAGAGAGAGAGAGAGGGAGAGAAAGAGGTCAGGGGTAGTACAAATATACTTGCAAAAACAATATTTCCTGATGATGAGCTGTTCCCTAAATAAGACTGAAGGATTGAGAACACACACATGCACACGCACACGCACACGCACACACACACACACGGAGACTGGCCTTGTCCACATATTCTCATCGTAGCACTTCGCTTGCAAGCATTGTGATGGCAGATTCCCCAGCGACACCCAGAAAGAATTCAGTAACAGTTACGCTACATTCAAATGGATGCCTCTCCCTACCAGGTTGTATCATCATGAAGCTGCCTACCAAAAATTAGCTTGAGTCCTGACATATTTGAGCTCCTTTTTTTTTTTTTTTTTCCTGACAGTTCTGGGGATGACATCCTGGTACCTACAAGGCAAGCGGGCTGCCACTGTTACATTCCCCAGTCCTTACTTGGGTGGATTTTGACATGTTGTTTGGCTTTTCATTAAAAAATTAAGTTCTTTAGACAATGGGATTCAGTGTTTGGCCCATATTTTTAGGGCCCCAGGTAAAATCTAGACCAAAAATTGCTTATTTCCAAAATCCTTCAATTTAGATCTTTTCAGTTGTGGATGAAAATTTTTTTAAAAAAGTACTGGTAGTCAGAATTATTGATTAAATGTATCATTTTATTATACCTTATGCTATACATTAGATTGTTATGATTCATGCTGTACATTAGACTTTGTTAGTATTTGATACTAACACACACATACAAACACACACACACACACCAGTCTACAAACCTAGCAAGACCTACTTTAGTACTCAGAACCAAAGCTCTCAAATTAATCATGCATGTGACCTTGGACAAGTCATAAACCTCTCTAGGCCTCATTACCATAGGTGCATAATGTCAAGATTGAACTACATCAATGGTTCTCAAATTTCATTTCAGGTTAAAATCATCTGGGGAGCTTTTAAAAATGTTGATGTACATATAGGCTGCACCCCAGGCCAATCTGCCTAGAATCTCTGCAGGTGAGAACTGAGCATCATACGTCTTCAGTCACACACAGGAGACAGCAATGAGCTATGGAACGAAAGGCCTTCCCAAGTTCTTTCCCACAGGCGCATCTGGGATTCTCCGGTTCTGAAAAGATGTGCTGAACCACAGCATCAGAAGTCCTATCCTTATTGTACAGTGTATCTTTTTGTACCAACTCGTATGAAATTGTCTAAGCATTGCAGTGACATTTGTTTTTATGCCCAACTGCTCTCCAGTGACGCTGGAAGATGGCGATTACTGCTTACCACACAACAGAGGGTCGAAGGAAACAGCCTGCCACAAAGGCTCTCCCTGGCCCTCTGAAAGTCTAAGCCCAAGGTGCCTGTAGCAGGGACATTTTCGGCACCTGTAATCTTGTCACATATCCTGACGGATTGGCCGAAGGGACCAAGTAGGAAAGTACATGAACACATCTTCTCCTCTCCCTTTCCACCTATAAACACACATCCTTGCAAACAGAATTAGGCAAACCTCATTGTCTAATTTCCTTTCCCTGCCCTGCCTTTTTGTAATCTGTGATCCGTATCCACTACTGCCTGCTCTGCCAGGGAAGAATTTCTTGAGCTTGTCCCTGACATGCCAGCCGGAATAACTGATCTGAAATGAATCGGAATGGTCTTAGTGCATGTGCCCCCACTCTCCTGTGCTGAAACCAACTTGCCATCTCCCTTCATCTGCTGCGAGAGGCTCTTTTTAAAGGCCATGGGACATGACCTGCCAGGAGCTATCTACGAGCCAGTCTGCCTCTCTCTTCATCCTGTCCTGTTGGAACTAACCTGACCTGGGCCTCGGAGAGGTCACCTCTGAGAAGTCACTTGAGCACACACACACACAGTGGTCCCATGGAAAAGACTAGCTTTGAAGCCACGGTGAAAAAAGTCAGAACGGGGTTCGGGCCTCACGTCCATTCTCCATCAGGCAGAAGAGAGTAGACTGCAAAGTCTCACAGAGCTCTTGGGCAAATTTCAGGGGTTCAGGGGGCACTCAGGACTCCCTCAAATAAAAGGGCAGACATCAGTGCCTCCCTCCTCCATCCCCCGCTCCTGATCCTTGCCACCTCGGGCTGCAGCAGCCCGCAACCCCCTCCTTTCACCTACCCTTTTATAGTCACACTACAACCCTTCTTCCAAAAATAAATCAGCCTGAGGAGAGGTCGGAGAAAACAAAGTTGAAAACTTTCGGACTTTCTTTTTTTCTGACATGGAACATGAGTTAGACAGGTTTATCAACACAGTTTTTATCAGTTCTACTACAAATAAATAATTCAAGGATGTTCCTAAATTACTCAGCCTCTTAACCCAACATGTTTTTGCAATTACTTGGCACTGCAACTATATGTTATTTAAACTAGGTGA
The DNA here is from genome assembly GCA_036346955.1 of Dipus sagitta. Classification (NCBI taxonomy): domain Eukaryota; kingdom Metazoa; phylum Chordata; class Mammalia; order Rodentia; family Dipodidae; genus Dipus; species Dipus sagitta. The sequence goes on from CM070770.1 coordinate 321,509,425, forward strand.
TAGTCACCAAGTTATTTTTAGGATCTAGCAACACACACACATACGCATGCACACACACACACACACACACACACACGCACGCATGTTAGATATCACTTATTATTTGCACTTTTTTAGAAGACCCCAAATTGCCTTTTCACTGTCACTGACATTTCTGCTAAGTCAGTGACACTAACTGAGCTACACTTATGGGGCCCTCAGCATGTACAAGGACCATAATGGACATTTGATAAGCATTAACTTATGAAATTCCTAAACGAACACTGTGAGATAGCTACTGTTATAGCCTCTATTTGTAAATGAGGAAGCCAGGGAACTAAGGACTTAAGCAACTTACTGAGGACATCAAAAGAAAGAACCAAGTGGGAACCGAGGCCTGCTGCACGCAGAATTCTCCCTGAACTCTACTATCTGCGGCACAGCTGACGCTTGGCATATAAACTTCAAAATAAATCAGTGGCTCAGGATAATAACAGTACATTTATGAATATAGATATGTCATAAAAATTATCACATTCCTGAGATTTAAGAATGGGAGTGTTTTTCTTATCACTCACCCCCCAAAAAGCAGATAAAATGTTTTCATGGGATCTCTGATTTCTGACCATAGCCATTCACATTGTTATCTAACTCTATAGCGCCTACAAATATATATTTCCAAATGATTTGTGATTAAAGGAAAATGTACAAACTATGTTGTTCATCGCTCAGTAGTTCAAAGCAAGTTTTACAGTGTATATTTAACTCTCGCTGTTTCACTCCTCCCTCTGGGTCAGTCTCCTGCACTCTTTCCCATCTTTCCTTAGTCTCCCCTCCAAAAAGCCTCTAGCAACAAGAAGGGCTGTAAAATATGACAGCAGCTACACAGAGCAAGAACAGGCCCAGGCTTTAACATACCACTTGCATGAGGATAAGGAGGTGACACAGACCCCAAGGGGGCTCCAGGAGGGAAAGAAAGACTTCTCCTTAGACCCAACAGCCAGTCAGTGACAGTGACATTACATATTATAAGTAAGATACTCATGTATTGAGTAATTAAAATGTTTATACCATCCTATAAAATATATTAACTCTAAACATTAGAATATTACCTTGTATTATAAGCTACTTCAACAAAAGGAAGGAAAACCAAAATGAGAAAAGGCCTGCTTAATCACATTCCTCAGGATAGAGGTTTCCTTTATATGCTGTTCTACTTTTCCAAATGTTTGAAAATAATTTATAATAAAGTTTTAAAGGCACATCTTGCCTTTAAGGAAGCGACAGCAGGAGAACGTCTCATGCTAAGTAGGTAAAAGACAAGTGATTTTCCTGAACCCAACTTTGTTGGAAAGGTAGTTATGAAAAAAATATGGTAGCAAAAAACAATGGCTCTTACTGGGGAAGGTAAAGAACTATCTATCCTTTTTCTTCATGTAGGCTCGAATCCACATCATGGTTAATTAAGAAATCAACTTTAGGTACAAGAGATTCCAATTCTTTCAAAGACTTTGTGAGTGCCTAAGCATTTATTTGGATCACTTGGATGGGGGTGAACAGAAGGAAGAGCCTGATGCCACATGCTCTTCAGAGGATGGTAAGACATAGACTCAGTCCTGGGTCACAACAGGGCGGGGACTGTAAATTAGAACAGTAACTTAATCCCAGGGGCTTCTGTGCCTCTGATCAGTTTCTTCCCGACCTGACACGGCAGGACTAAAATGGCAACCCAGCCACCCTGGGCTTGACAGCCAGGACCAAAAATGGAGAAGGTGGCATTGAAACAGGGGGACATAAAACTTGGCTGGGGAGGGTAGCAACCAGTGTTTACAAACACTAACTAGAGTCTCAGATGGAGCCGGCATCTCTGAAAATCTCTGAAAATAAATCAAGGCCTTGGGAGTTTCTACCATAGATTCTAACCACCCACCCCGGCCACATGTTCCCTACAAAATTCACTCATTCCAAAATGGTACCACTACTGCTCTTGTTAAACTATAACCATAGATGGAGAGGAGGGAAGCCCTTTAATAAGCCTCTGAAGAGAGGCCATACTAGGATGACCTTGCTTGTCCCCACTCAAGAACGTGGGGGAAGCTATCCACCATGCCCATTGAGAAAGACCCACCCCATCCTGCACTTCAGTAATGCTATATCAGCCTCTGTTCTGCCCAGATGAGAGCGTAAGAAGGGACGTTCTAACAATGACCCATCTCTTTCCCTTCTTCCTTAGCTTGGTCCTGATCTTAGGCCATTACTGCAAAGATACCAAATTAACACTGCAAATAATAAAGTAGATGACATATCCTTTTGTTTTCAACCAAATTTCCCAGATATTTGATGAGAAAGCCCCCAAAACTACAAATAATCCAACCTCTACCACCAGAGCGTCTTCTAAAACAGCCACCGCGATGTCGCACCAACCCGAAATGACAAGCCCTCAGCCTGGCCGCCAGGGCGCTGGGTGGTGAGGTCAGCAGCGTATCCGGCCCCGCCCCACTGAGGCAATCTTCCTCTGACACCAAGGAACAAGCCCAGGCTGCTGGAAGCCTCAGCTGTATCCACAACAAAGGGGGAGAGGAACCTCACCTCCATTAGTAGCCCCAGGAGACTCCTTTCTTCAACTGACACGCCACCCTTCCACACAATAAGACCCACAGCAAAATAGAGGACAGGGCCCACAACTCCTCCTAATCAGCCCATGTTCAAGTTCAGGGTCATCTTAATTTGACTTGCTTGAAACCTCTCCTCGGGTCCTACAGACTCCAGTGGCCTGCACTTTACCAAAACATGGAGTCTATAGCAGAAAAAGAAACAAGCAAGATGATTTGCCTTGGTTCCCCAAGACAAATGATCACAAGTGGGAAATCGGAAATCTGTAGGTGGTGTTTTCTCATCTGGAAAAGACAAAAGCCAAATCAAGATGATGCGAGAGAACAGCAGCAGGGTAAACCTACTGGGAAATACTAGAAGTCAACCAAACAGAAAGGTAGAGATGAAACCCAGAGCCACGCAGGAGGAACAAGGACATGTCTGTAACTCCAAGGAAACCTACTGCCACTACCGAAAGGCATGTCTAAAGCTCCCAGAACACTCTGCTGTACGTTTCTATGTGTTCCTATCCTCCAAGCCCATAAGCCCTAAGGCACGATGTGCTTTTGAGGTATTTACATCCCCTGACAGCCCACTGGAGAAGGAATGGGACTGGAGAGTGGAAGTTACATGGTAAAGGAATTCAGAATTCTCAGACAAAAGCTAGAATGCATCATTGGGAAGACCAGGAGAAAGGGGAGGAGCAGCCCCACAAGGATAAGTAACTACCTTGATTCCTTAGATAGCTTGCTGCAACTTAAATGGGAAAAGTGTCCAAAGGAACCCAGAAATGCCTTTGATGCAGACACTCTCCGAGATTGTTTGGTGATCCAAAACCTGACTTAAAACACCAGAGAGGGTAAAGATGTTTAGCACTCACTACCACCAAAACAGTAGATGATGTTGGAAGAGGTGTCAGGTATGGTGGCTCATGCCTTTAATCCCAGCACTTGGAAGGTTGAGGTAGGGGGATCACTGTGAATACAAGATCAGCCTGGTCTACACAGTGAACCCCAGGTCAGACTGGGCTAGAGTGAGATCCTACCTCAAAAATAAAAAAATAAAATAAAAGAGGAGGAAGGAAGGAAGAGAGAGGGGGTGGGAGAGAGGGAAGGAGGAAAGAAAAGAAAAAGAAAACAAATGTTAGGAGAAGAGTGATGCTTAGTGCCCACAAAGGAGAGTGTTGGAGGGCCAAGAGGCACAAGGAGAGTGTATGTGAGGTCTAGGCAGCACTGTATGGAAGAAACTCAAAGAAAAGTTATTAATTCTTCATCTTGGGACTCAGTTCCAAATAACCTCGGAGTTATTCCATGTTGAGTGTACAGGGGAGGGGATCCCATGACTCTTCCTTGGGAAGAACCAGAGGCCAAGTGTTGTCAGGTGGAGCCAGGAAGACCAGTGAGTTGGAGAGTACTCATAAAGGTGTCTCTGACCCCTTGGAGCTTTGGCAGAGTAATAGATATATTTGGTGAACTTTCCATGTGGCATTAAAATAAATGCCTCTGCCATTCATGAAGGTCACTTTATAAATTATGCAAAAGTCAAGCTGGTCAGAGAGGAAAGAAAGTGGAAGAGTTTTCCCCTCAAAGAACTGGCAAATACAGATTCACATGCCATTCACATAGGTGGTGTTTCCTCTGGTCCGTCAACGTTGGTCAGGTCTGAGTGACCATAACTTTCCAACTATTTAAGGACTGAACTAGAGCTACCAGACCAGGCAAGACTTGAGATACCATCTGGTGGTGAAAACTCCCTTTTGAAATGATGAGAAAAGCCATTTCAAGTGACATGCCTTGGGGCAACACAAACTAGAAGCCCAATCAAGGTTGGGACCTCGATCTTCTGGCCAACTTAACATCACTAGGGTTTTCTCAGTATACCAGAAAGAAAAGGATGGAAGAAAAGATGAAAGGTTATTCAGATCTTTCTAAGAAATACCCAGTATAGAAACCAGCTACCAGGATGGCTCTTGGGAAAGAAGCAGGGAGTATTACCTTTCAACACCAGAGGCTCCTTGCCTTCTCTCTTCAGGGACTCCAGAACTATGTGAAGAGGCTGGGACGGCATCACTCGGCTCGGCTCATTGGTATTCTCATCATAAACTATAATTTCTTTGGAAAAGATCCTCTTGAGAGAGTCCTTGCCTTCCCTACAGGAAATCAAGTCTAGGACCGTGATTTTGCCCTGCTGCAGCCTCCGCCGGCTGATCTTATCGGCACAGTTAATGTGGACAGCTCCTTGGATGTGACTCTTGTTATACTCCATGAAGGGCCTGCAGTCAATGATAACAGGGCCCTGGCTGGACAGGTGACTCTTACTGCATTTGGTCATCTTCTTCGCCAAGTCATTGGGGTAGATGATTTTGATGCTGGCTAGTTGCTTGGGGGTCCCCGACACAGGACTGCCCACCCCACCTGATGGACTTAAAGAGCCTGTGTTCTCATTGTTGTTGACCATCTGGTTAGCAGGGCAGGCGGTGGAGGTTCCGATGGCGGTGCCGGCGGCAACGGCTTGGGTCTGGACCTGAGTGTCCTTGTCGTAGCTGGCCACAGTACAGCAGCTGGCACTGCTGCATCCACAATTGAGAGAGCGGGCAGAGCCGCTGGATGAGGGCATATACGTCAGATTCGCAGCCTTGAGGGTCACAACGGCCGTGGCAATGGCAGGGGGATGGCTGTGACTGTCTGGTGAGGCAGAGCCAAGGTAGCTAGAGTCTAAACAAAGGTTGAGATCCTGAGGTCGGACGGGCCGAGACAGTGCCACCACTACCCTGTCGTCTAAAGGAGATGGAGGCATGAGGAGGCTGAAAACTGGCAATTCAGGAAGAACTCAAGAGTCTGCAAAGAAGGGGAAGGGGAAAAGAAAGAACAAAGTCATGTGACACAAAAGGCAGGTTCATCCAGACTCTAGGACAGAGCTCTGTACATCTCTCAGCAAAGTCATCCTAGGTACCCTTTATCACGCTAACCATCAAAGCCTGAAACTCATTTTTGATGTATTCGGAGAGGATGCCAACTTGAGGGCCCCATCTATGTTGCTGCTAAGTCTAAGGTTAAAATTAGATGTGACATCAGAGATGTAAATGAGCCACCTTTCATGGACCTACATCAAAGTTCAGCCTCAGAGAAAAGTAAAGGCATGAGGAGTTAGAAAAGCTGAAGACAGGAAGGCTCTGCAGAGACCTTTGCTCTGAGCTGCCTCTCCTGGGTAAAAGTACATTGCACCTGAGAAAGACCCATGTGTCCACCCGTGCATTGCTTCCCGAGTCATTTCTTCACTCAGAGCAGGGGCAGAGATGAGTAAGCGGCAGGGGTCACTGAAATACACAGCAGCTAAACATACGTCAGGGGTGGATGTCAACTTCCTGCAAATCGGAATGACAGTGTTCTCCCTAAGCGAATCTCCGTGGCTAAGAGCTACTGTCGCCTTCTATTCTGGTGGGCCCTTTGGACAGCACATGTAGTCGTTTAAAATCTCACCTGTCTTCCATTAGGCTTCCAAACATATCTGCATGTCCCCTCTGCACTGCAAACTGCTGTCCTAAAACTAAGTCTCAGACTAAGGAGCTGCGTCCGGGTGCCCCACTCCTGGCAGATCCAGACCCATCACCTCCAACTATGCCTCTAATGAAAGAACCACAAGTCCCCTACCCCACCATCTCCCCGGAAGGCAGACACAGGCTCTGCGAAGGAGCTTTTCTCCCTTGCAGAGGCCACTAAGCATAAGATTTCAATGTGTAGAGATCCCTTTTGGAAAGAGGACCAAGACAACTCCTTTGGCCCCTGGCCCCTTCACCAGAGACAGGCTAACTGGGAAGTATTACCCACCGGGGACTACCACAGTCTCCTCTGAGGGTGCCTGCAAAGGGACAGTTCTGTCCCCGTAGACACGTCCCCTTTGCACTGCAAACTGGTGTCCTAAAACCAAGTCTCAATGGAGCTGGGTCCAGGAACCCACTTTACAACACGGTTTAGTTGGCTCCTCTCTTCCTATTACACAGGCACATAGCAAAGAAACAGAATCTCAAGCAAGAGCCGCTCAACTAAAGGAACTTTAAGAGCTGTCTGGGAAAATGGCATCTATCACCCGTCTACACACGACTGTCACCATTCTCTGACACAAAGCCAAAATGTCACAGGCGGAATCCACACACCCACACACGCACACACCGGGGGCTCGTACCCACACAGGCATAACCCCATGGACTCGCTTTGTCTACCCCATCTTTGGATGGGAGCAAAGGATCCAATCTCCTGTCTTTCTCCCTCCCTTCTTTCCCTCCCTGCCTCCCTTGCGTAGTATTTTTTTTCTTTTTCTTTTTTTTTTTTTGTGCAGAGCGAGTACTATTCCAGAACCCAGAAGTGTTTCCCAGCTGGAACAAGCAGTTAAAAAGTCTTTGCTATTGTGTTACCTGGTAGGGTCCACCCAGGCTCCACAGCCCGTTGCCTCTGCGAGCGTGTTCCCAGGGACACGCTGGGACCCCCGCCTCCACCCGAGTGCACCCAGATCTGCATCCTTGCAGCACAGGGTCAGGCGTGCAGAGCTGGTCAAGCCATCCAGTGTGGCCTGGGCAATAAAGCTGCCACCACCACCCATCCCTTCCTCCTTAGTTCCCCCACTTCCACCAGTAGGCAGGGGCTGGAGAGAAAATCAAGTGCTTAGAAAACGCCCCTTGTCCACTCCTGGGGTACTACTCAGCATCCCCCTTCCTCGCTATACAACGCACAAGCAAGCCCCGGGCTTTCAAAACTGCCGCAAACCATCCCAAACAACCTCAGATATTTTTGTTTGTTTTTGCTTCACCCCTCAATCCGAGTAGACTGCAGAGAGAGTGTAAACGCACAGGAGCCAAGGAACCTTAGGACCTTACCTGCTGTGGGGTCCTCCTCTCCTGGGTCTCTCTGGGTGTGCGTCTATCTCCCTAGGTCTGTCTGTCTCTCTCCCTCTCTTACACACACACACACACACACACACACACACCCCTCACCCCCATCCCCCGGGCTCCCAGGAGTGGCCGCGGTCACTTCCACTTACTTCATAAATGAGTGCAGCCCTCCACCACCACCGCCGGGTGCCGGGCTTCAGCTACGCGCTGGCGCTCGCGCTCGGCCCCCATTCACCGGGCTTCATTGATCTCCAGCAGCAACATAGTTACTTTCTCTTTTGCTACACTGTAAATGTAAGGCTCCGAGGGGGCGGGGCGGGGCGGGGCGGGGCGGCCGCCGAGCGACGGCGCGCCCGGCCAATCAGCGCGCGCGCGGAGCCGCCCGCTACCTCACAGAGGCCCGCAGCCAATGGGCGGCGCGGTGGGGGGCGGGGCCGGCGGCGGGGGGGCGGGGCCTGGCCTCGGGCTGGCCGGGCCGCGGCCGTGGGCTCCGAGTGTCAGAACGGCGGGCGGTGATGTCATTGGCAACCAATCAAAAACTTCAAAGCGCCTAGCCGGGCCCGCGCGGCGCGGAGCAGCTGCTCTCTATTTACATGTAAACCGAGGCGGCGGCGGCGGCGGGATGCTGTTAACCCTTTCCGGGGCTGAATTGTCAATGGACTGAGTGCGCCGGCCGCGCCGGCTGAAACTGGTTCTTGCGAACGTGTGAGACCCTGCCACGCGTACCCCCCCACTCAAATCCCCATCCCCCACCCCGGTGCCGGGGACTGAGCTCCGTGGACCTGCTCGGTCTTCTCAAGTGCAGGGTGAACTTTCCAAAGACTCCCCGCGATCCGGTGGACTCGAACCCCGAACGCGAGACATTCCCCTACCCCCACCCCGCGGACGTCATCAGGACCCGTGTGCGGGGTTTGGCCGTGACCGCGCAGCCCGGGGCCGGCGCTGCTCCTCCTCCTCCTCCTCCTTGTGCTCGCCCGGCCGATTGTACCCCAGGCAGCCGGGGCCCCGCTCGGCCCGCAGATGTCGCTGCCCCTCCGGCTGCCCTACAGCTCTCCCGCGCGGCGGCTGCGGGCCGTCCTGCTCTTCCCCTGCTTCTGCGCCCCGCTCACGCCCCCGCCGTCGCCCGCCTGCTCGCAGGACCCCGACTCGGACACCGACGGCGGCGCCTCGTCGGAGGGATGCCCGCTGGACGACGCTTGGCTCTACGTCCCGGGCGCCCGGGGCCATGCGTTCAGCGGCTGTGCCGGAGCCTCCACCCGCCAGGGCTGGGCGGTCCCGGGCCCGGTCCCGCTGAGCCTGCCCCACGTGCCTCCTGCCCAGTCCAAGCCCAAGCCCGGGCCTCCGCCCAGCGTCGCCCCGTGTCCCCCGTCCTCCTCCTCTCCAAGTCCGGGGTCTCGGGGCAGTGTCCGTCGCCCGCAGCCCACCCGCCCTCCGCTCCTCAACCGAAGGCCTTCTGCCTCCAAGGGTTCGTGGCCCGCCAAGGACCGCCAGCCTGGCATTCTGGGCGGAAAAGAGCCCGAGTCCAGCGTGAGCAGCCGGAAGGAATGTGACCGGCTCTGGAGAATTGGGCAGATGACCCCACCGCCCCTCCGGGCGCCCCGGGCTGCTGTCAGAGGAGGGGCCGCGAGCCGGGGCGAGGCTCATGGGGGAAAGAAAAGTGCAAAACTCTGCCAGCCTGCCAGCGCCTCGCAAGAAAAAAACCCGGCCACCTGCAGAAAAATCGTCCTGGAAGTCAAAAAAGGGGTGGGAAAACCCAGATGAACTATGCAAAAGCTACATCAAAGAATCCCAAAAGACAACCGTTTTGTACCTCCCCACCTCCTCCTAGCTCTAAAACGATAAGCAAAATGAGAAATAATTACAGTGGAATAAAAAGCATTGTGAGTGCTATGGAATGCTCTCGCCTTATGAGTTTTCTTCCAAACTGGGTTGGAAGTGTCTGAAGGCGTGCTTTACACCCCAAGCCAAAAAGTAAGCCAAGTGGCAGGGATCTGTCCACGTGATCGCCATTAAGTGTGCATCTATGATCTGAAGGTGTCAAAACATGGCCAACTCCTGTCACTTGAGCCATTAGAAGTCTCCTTGTGTGCACAGACAGGAACCTTCAATAGGAAAGGGTTCTGTGTAACACCCCCACACCAAAATACACAACATCCGTCTGCTCCGAATGAAAACTTACAAGTATTCAGGACACACCATCTGGTCCTTCTATACCTTTCAGGACCAGCCATGGGCAAGAAGGTTGGGCTTTATATGTAATGTTCATAGAGATCAGAAAAGAACCATCTGGAAGGTCTATGCTAAATCTGTATCCTTACAAGCCTTTCCTTCAAAGGTAGTTGAAAAACTGTTCACCTCCTCAGGGTCTGAGGGGGGGGGGTCTACGTCAAGGATCTGAATGCTGCCTCTGTCTAGCCAGAGGGACTCTGTTCATCTGTTATCTGTCTAATGCTAATAGCCTGGAAGGAAAGGGGAAGAAGTGCTTATGGAAGTGATGGAAGTATGCCCTGTTGGTAAAAGGTATTCACTCTTAAAAATAAAAATTGCACTTCCTTTAGGGAAAGAACAGCCTTTATCTAAAAGTACTTATAATCTGTAAATAATGAATTCACAAAGCCCAAGAAGGGAAATCATCTTCAAAAAGAACTATAACTCATTTAATAAGATGATTATTTTACTTTAGTTGCAAACTCATGAGTCATTATAATTCAGTTAACTAAGAATCTAAGCCATCCAAGCTGAAAAATCAGGAAAGATGGCAAAATTCCTCACAATGGAGCAAGCCCGAACTGTGAACTTTGCATTAACATATGCAAAGATGTGCTTGCTTTTTAAATGAGGCAGCTCTAAGTTTGTATCATAACCAAATTGTAGAGGAAAAAGTCAGATTTCAGATAATTCTTCCACTCATTACTGCTATCAGTTTCTTTTGCACAAAGGTGATTTTTTGTCACTGCATTTGCATCATAAGGTGAACATACCACTTAAAACAACTGTGTTAGGGCCATGAAGCCAATCTGCACACTCTGACTTTACAATTAGGTCCCAGAGAAATAGAGAAGGATCTTGTTGTATTTGAGTGCTTATAACATGCCTGTATTGGGTCGTAGCTTCGAAGGCTCCTACAAACTCCGTAAGACAAATTGTTTCTACCAGTGCACAGTGCTATGGGTTGAAGCCAAAAGATGAAAATAACCCCGACAAAGACACTATCAAGCATGGACCCTGTTAAACAGATGGGTGTACTTTTAAAAAGGTTAAATATTTAGGATCAGGGTGGACTCCCTGAGACCTGGAATTCAGACAGAAAGTCTTAGAGAAATTTTAACAATGATAAATACCATATTAATAAATCCTATAATATTAAATCAGCAACAAGCAAGGAATGTGCTGATGCATAGAAAGTTTAGGTCACTTGTATGAGCTTGGTGAAACATTCTTCAATTCTCTAGCCCAGAGAAAGGTTGTGGAGGGAGATCACCTGAAGGAAGTAAACACTGTAGTCTAAATTTGTCCCTCAAAATTCACATGTTGAGGGGCTGGGGATGTGTCTCAGTAGATAGAGTGCCTCCTCTGGAGTATGCAGGAAGCCCTGAGTTCAATCCCCAACATAAACAGGGCACAGTAGTACCTTCCTGTAATCCCAGCACCAGAGAAGTGGAAAAAGAAGATCTGTTCAAGATCAATCTCAGTCTCATAGGTAGTATGTCAGCCTGAGCTACATGAAACCCCATCTCAAAAATGAAAAAGACTGGAGCGATGGCTTAGTAGTTAAGACACTAGAATTTGTCATCCTTGCTTTGATCAGAAGCTACTAAAATGCCAAAAGCACCAACCCATAGAATGCCACACCTGGAAGGGACTTTGCAGCTGGCCTAGGGCAATGGTTCTTCAACTGTGTTCAGATGATCCAAGTGAGGCAGTGGAAGTGAGAGAGGGCATCTGCTGAAGAAGTTCCAGCCATGCCCCAGCCCCAGACTTGATATAGGTGTAAGGTTCTAAGATACAGACAGAATGCTGTGCTCATGGAGTAGGAAGTCATGCTTCTTTACACCAAGCCCTGCTTCCTATGAAGAAAGGATCCTGGTGGGTCTCTCTATCCATTTTTCATTTATTTATTTATTTATTTATTTATTTATTTATTTATTTGAGAGAGAGAATGGGTACACCAGGGCCTTCAGCTGCTGCCAACATACTCCAAACACATGTACCACTTTGTGCATCTGGCTTACCTAGGTCTTGGGAAATCGAACCTGGGTCCTTTTGCATTGCAGACAAGCACCTTAACTACTAGCCATCTCTCCAGCCCTCTCTATCAGTTTTTAATGTTTGCCAATTTTCATCTTCAGAGTAAATCAGTTTGAGGCCTAGAGAATGGAGATGGCATGGCTAAAGCCATCCTTCACTCAAGACTTCACCTTGACTCATCTGTTTAAAATCTAGCCTGGCCTCTACTGGCCATTAAGACATACCTGGCTGGGTGGGGGAAGTCTTGAGCTCCCTGTCTTCAACTGGGCAGACTCCTTCCCCAGGCACATGTGTTTTTTTTTTTTTTTTTTCTCTTGTCCGCACTGACCACTCACCTTTGTGACATCACAGACACTTGCTACTGTTTCTTAGAAGCAGGTTATGGCTAGACCCAAGGGTGTGGACCAGTGACAAGAATTTATTGTCTTCACTATGTAACTAATATACTGGCCTTGGGTCTCTAGTCCACCATCCTCCATAATGGGTGACTAATTATCATTTATTGTGTGTTGCTACATCAAAAAGGATCTGCCTTTTCCCCACCACCCAGATGAGTAATGTTTCCTCGTTAGTAACCTCCACTAAGGCCAGTGTCTGGGCATCACAGGACTGTTGCTGTGTGTGACTGTTACAGAGGTGTGTCCTGGGGTGCAAAGTCAACAGGGAAAATGCGCTCTGAACATTCCCAACCCCCAGTAGCCTTGGCTCTGATTCTAACACAGATTTGATATGCTTATTCTGAAAATCCAAATGCTCCCAAATCCAAAACTTTTTGAACACCAAAATGATATCACAAGTGGGAAGTTCCATACCTGAACTCATGTCATGGATCATAGTCAAAAATTTTGACTGTGTCCAACCTGAGGCCACACCTGGCCACAAGGGGCTAAGGATAGCTATGAACAAAGATCAACACAAAATCATAAACTTGCTTGAAACACCATGAGACTCTTTGTTTTCAATCTTTTTGTTTGTTTGTTTGTGTTTCGAGGTAGGGTCTCACTCTAGTCCAGGCTGACCTGGAACTCACTATGTAGTCTCAGGGTGGACTCGAACTCTCGGCAATCCACCTACCTCTGCCTCCCAAGTGCTGGGATTAAAGGCGTGCACTACCACACCCGGCCTTGTTTTCAATTTTTTAAACTTGATACCTCAGTTTCAAGGGTGAACTCTGTAGATAACAGTGTCATGTTCCAATGTCCGGGAGCTCAGAAAACTACTGACACTCTTTAAGGTGACATTTGTTTCCTTTCTTTCTCTCTCTCTCTCTCTCTTTTTTTTTTTTAATCCAAGGCAGGGTCTCACTCTAGCTCAGGCTAACCTGGAATTCACTATGTAGTCTCAGGGTGGCCTTGAACGCATGGCGATCCTCCTACCTCTACTTCCCAAGTGCTGGGATTAAAGGCGTGCACCACTATGCCAGGCCAGAGACCATCTTTGACCTAAAGACATGCTAAGTATGTACCAAGCCTGCTGCTTCTCTGTGTTCTAACTCAAAAAGCATAACTTCCCCCTTTCTGCCTTTCTATCTCTTTGGATCCTGGTCAAAACCCTAAGCATGCATGCCCTAGCACTCTGGCTTTTCTCACTGTTCTCTGAAGAAGACCACTCCCACCCCTCCCCACGACCCCCCAACCCTGCTGCTACGCAGCTGCTTGCAGGCCTGTACTGCTGAGCCTGCCACCTGCCTGCTTTCTGGACCAAGACTCAAAAGGCTCAACTTTTCCTCATTCCCCGTCTCCCTTCTCCCGGCAGCCTGCCTACCCTGCAGCTTTTCTCTAAAACATTAAGTTGTCCTGGAGCTTCCTTCTAAATTCTTCTATTAGTGAGACTAAGAACCCATCTAGAAAGAAAGACAAGGCCCCCTGGTGCCACAGCATGGACAGTGGTCTGGGCCTGTCTCTTGTGAAGATGCAAATCTCTTCTCCAGGTATGTGCAAGCCAGTGTGATCTTCCCCAGTATGGCTAAGCCAAGCATTAACATAGAAATGAGGTCTAACATGATTCTGCTTGGTTCAGAAAGGGTGCTTTAGAATAAGATTAACATTTGAATTGTTGGATTTTGAGTAGCTTTGAGTAAAGCAGATTGCTCTCCATAATGTATGTGGGCCTCATCCAAGCAGTTGAATGTCTGGCTAGAAGAAAAGATTGACCTTCCCTTAGGAACCTTGCCAGGTGGCCTTTGACTTCACCTGTGGCATGATACTTCCGTGGGTCTCCAGCCTGCTGGCAAACCTACCCCATAGATTTGTTTGTTTGTTTTGTTTTGTTTTGTTTTGTTTTTGAGTTTGCAATCTTCTCTATTGCATGAGATAATTCCATGCATAAAAGCATATCTATCATTTAACTACCTACCTATCTATACATCCCTGTATCTATCTCTGTCTATGTCTCTGAGAGAGAGAAAGAAAGAGAGGTATTGCTGGATACTAGGTTGATCTATCCAGCTATCTCTCATATCATCTGTCTAGTAGCTAGCAATCATCTGTCATCTATCTCTAGTTCTATTTCTATCTCTGTCTATGTCTCCCTGGGAGAGACAGCAATCTACAGGATATTGATCTATGTGGTGGCTAAAACATGCAGTGTTCCCTGTAGCTTCACAGGTTCTGAATACTTTGTCCCCAGCTGGCAATTTGAGAAAGTTATGGAGCTCTGGGGAACGGGAGCCTCCCTGGAAGAGGTCTTGCACTGAGGGGAACCTTGAGGTTTAATACCCCACCCACCAGGTGTTCAAAGCGAACTCACTCTGAAGGCTTCCTTCCTGTTGTTATGATAAGAGGTGATGTCCTGCCTGCCTGCTGTGCCACACTTTCCCCACCTCGATGAAGCTTCCCTTCAAAACTGTAAGCTAAAATAAACCCTTTCCGCCCACAGCTGCTTCTGCTTTGGTGCTTTGCCCCAGGAACAAAAACAGTAACTGTAATAATATATCTACCATATTATCTATTATGTCTGTCTATCTATCATCTGTTTCTCTGAAATCATCTATCTATCATCTATCCATCCATATATCCATCTATCTCCCTATGCAAGCATTCTATTGGCTCAGTTTTGTCTGGAGAATGCTGACCAACACATCCTTCCTCCCAGTGGATGGACAGAACAAAGCTTGAAGGATGGGCATTGCATTGAGTGTTCCAGGTTCCTGTCCCTGGCTCTTAAAGACATCCTTAATTGAGTTCATCACCATCTTTTTTTAATTTTTTTTTCATCACCATCTTTAATTACCAGGAGTTGAAAGCTACCCTGAATGGGTAAATGGGACTACGTTTAATAAACTGAAGATAAGATTGCTATTGTAAAAGAAAACAATTATTCTCTCTAATGTTATTAGGGGACAGTTGAAAATCGGGAGCTTTTCCTGGCTTTGGGATTCTAGGGCAATCTGAGATTAGAAAGATAAAAGTACAAATAGGCTTCTGAGCCTCTGATTCATGCACATTCACCTCGAAGGAAGAGAGATATGAATGTGTTGCTTTACCCCAAGTGCCTATCTAATCTTTACTTAAGTGTTCTGAATTTTGAGCCCGTCAGGAGTTTCCACAGTAAGTACAGATTGCTTTCCCCGTTTTCTAGCACGTATTAAAGAAAGCCTTTTTAAATCCCAGCATTATTGTGGATACTTCAGCGTAGTTATTTCTTGTTGTTTCTGCTTTCCCAGGTTGATTGGCATGTAGTGGAATTATTGTGCAACTTTAGCACAAGGCTCAGAGTAGATTTCTCAAGAAGAGGCCACAGCTCACAGAAAAGCAAAGGGGAAAGCGGAATCGCTCTGTTTCCGTAGCTGCCCAATGTACTTGGTTTCCTGGACTCTTATAGGGCTGAGTGAAGTACGTGGACCAAGGAATTATTAGCCTAAGGAGGGGCTCTTGGCTTCTGAGATGAAAAGGAATGGTGGAACAACGTTAGGCACACACAGAGCAGAGAAAAGGGCAGCCAAGGAAGGGAAGAATGTAAAATCAACTTGGGAGCAAGAGGAAGACGCTATATGCTGATGGTTTCTTATACTTCGTTCCCAGCTCAGAGGCATCCTCCCTGGTTCTGGCACACTGGAAGCTACTCACCTATTATCTGGGCCAGTGTTTTTCCAACTGTCAACTGCACACAGATCATTTGGGGACCGAGTTCAGTAGGTCAGAGGTAACAACAGAAAGTCTACATTTTGGAGCATATATTCTGGTGATTTTTTTTTTTTTTTCAGTATTTGGGATTGAACACAGGGCTTCACATATGCTTCATGTGAGGCAAGGGCTCTTCCACTGAGCTACAGCCCTAGCTGGTGACTTTGATGCAGATGGTCTGTGTGCCACCCTGGATTTACTTAACAATCCACACAGTTGGGCAGGGAAACTGATAGCCACGTGTAGCTAACTGAGCACTTACACTGTCGCTGTCCTGAATTACAATCTACTAAAGCATAAAATACATGCCTGTTGCCTGCTTGCTCAGAAAAAGCAACCCTAAGAATTTCCTCATGTACCTACCCCTACTGAGTATTTGCAGCAGCTAGTTAGGTCATTGTCTTGATTGTCTCCCGATGTCCTTCACATTTCCTGAAGGTATTTAGGCATTTTCCACACCAATTCTTAGCACAGACAACACATGCAGTACAGGTTTCACTAGCCAGGCTATACCTGGAGTAGACTTTGGAAGTGTTCTAGCACATATGTCCTTATTCTTCTCGTTTTGCTAAAGAAAACAAGGGACCAAGTTGCAATGATTTATCCAAAGATATCCTTTGAATAAGATTTCCAGAAAAAAAAAAATACACGGATCGTATCTGTCAGGAACTTGTAGAAGGGGCAGAATTACAGATGGTCAGAGTGGTGAGTGAACTGGGGGAAAGAAGATCTTAGAAAGGCGTCATTCTTAGGGAAAGGAAGACCGCAGTGTGTAACTAGTTAAATGACAAGCATTGTAGGGTGTTTGACTTGCTTTAGTACTGATGAGAGGCTTGGGCACAAAACATGGGCATTTCAACAAGAACTGGTTGCAGAGTGGCAGGGAAGTGGCAAAGAAATTGAGAGTGTCTTTAGTCCCAGCTCTTGGGGAGGCAGAGGTAGGAGGATTGCTGTGAGTTCAAGGCCAGCTAGTAAATTCCAGGTCAGCCTAGGCTAGAGCGAGACCCTACCATGAAAAATACAGAAAACAAAAAAAGGAAGAAAGAAAGAAAGAAAGAAAGAAAGAAAGAAAGAAAGAAAGAAAGAAAGAAAGAAAGGAAGGAAGAAAGGAAGGAAGGAAGGAAGGAAGAAGAAGAAATTGAGAGTATGAAGAGTGACAAGGCCACTGCTTTCACGAAATTCTGTGGTGAAGGAAAGGAGAATACTGAGGAGTGCCATGGAGATGGGGGAGTCTCCACAGAATCTTTTGCTTGTTCTTTCTTATTCAGAATGGAAGACTTGGGCACCCTGGAGGATGTGTGGAGTAGGCTCTTGATGTGTGATGCAGGAAGTACCAAGAGGAAGAGGTAATTGATCGTGCCATGTGCATTATGGGAGGAAGAGGATGAGTGGCTGGGTCAGCAGGACTAAGGAATTATTAGCCTAAGGAAGGGGTCTCTTTGCTTCTGAGATGAAAAGGAAAGGCAGAAAAAGTTTAGGTATACACTCAGGAGAGAACAGAGCAGCTAAGGAAGGGAAGAAGGTAAAATCAACTCTGGAGCAAGAGGAAGACACTGTATGCTGATGGCTTCCTACCTTTCATTCCAAGCTTTCCCAGATCCTAAGTCAGGCTATGGTTCCTTCACGTGCAGCCCTGGGACCCTTAGAAACTCTGCAGATTAATACAGTCCAAGTTCAGAGAAGGAGCTTGGTCTAAATGCAAATAGAAATCTTTACTGTTATGAAATGTGTTTTGAATGTCTGGTCCCCAGCTGGTGACACCATTTGGGGATGTTGTAGAACGTTTAGGAGCCTAGCTGGAGAAAGGGTTCACTGGGGATCAGGCCAAGAGGTTTAAGGCCCAACCTAGCTTCTGGCTCTCTCTGCCTGTTTCCTGATCAACAGAAATGTAGCAAACTGTGCTGCTGCAATCTCCCACAGTCACAGACACTCTCCCCACCCCCAGCTACCATGGCTTTTCCATTCTGAAATGGATCTAAAACAAATCCTTCTTCCCTAAGGAGGCTTCTTGGCAGGTATTTGGTCACCATGATGAGTGAAGTAATGATTGCTAAGCTTGGCTTTAGTTCAGTGGAATCTTTTCTCCTGCAGAGACTCACAGAGCGTGTGTTTACTCTTGGGCAGAGCACTGTGTCCCATGTGCAGAGTAGGTGCTTTTGAGGAACACTGACCCATCCAACTACCTACTGTCACGTGTATCTCAATGCCCGGGAGACATCTCATCACCAACATGAACTCAGCCTCTTCCCACCCACATGTACTTTTGCTTCTTCATGCCCTTGCTTGGTGAATCTCTGGCCGTGCCCGCTGGGACATCAAGCCTGACATAGAAAATTAGGATAGTTTCTCCAGACCTTCTTCATACATTTGGACCACTCACTCACCAACCAAGTTTATGCTCTCTTCCACCTGGCTCTTAAGTCCTCTCTCTTCTCTCCAACCTTGTTATCACTGGTTTAGTCAAGGTCACTGAGGATCTCACATATTTCCACAGGCCATAGATATACCTTTGCTCCACAATGCCACCCCAAAGAGCTGTCCAAAGCCCTAGGCATTGCACTCATCAGAAGACCCTCTCTGGTTCCTCGTGGTCCATGTTAACCTTGGGAGCTTTCACAGACCACTGACCAGAAGCCAGGTATTCTGAACCGCTTCTCGGATCCCCGGGTTTCCCATGGGTGCTGCAACCTCCACATGGGATCTCTGCTTTACTTTCCAGTCACTTACTTACCCCTAGCAGTAGAATTGTGGTAACCCCAATACCCACCACAACAGCTAGAAAATACTAGATACCCATCGCATGTTTGCAGGATGAAAAACTTATGTTGAGACAGGAAGAGGAAATCAGATTGACCTCATATTATCCAGAGCTGATGAAAGTACAGCCATTAAAGTCATGCCCGGGCTAAGGCCCCTCGCCTCCCAGAGTAGCAAAGGGCAGCTGAGAGTCTCTGGGGAAAGGGGTCATATTCTTCAGCAATGTAACCACTGGCATGTTGTCCACACTCTAGTTCACAACTTCTCACACATGTTCATACAGGCAACCCCAGTTTAACTCAGTGGGTAAAAAGTGTGTGTAGGGGGAGGGATCAAAGTAGGATGGGGCATAACTGGGAAGAAGGGTTTTAGTGGGAAGGTTTTAGAGGGTGATAATAGCAGACAATTGGTGGTAAGAGATCAAAATATATTATATACATATATAAAAGTGCCAAAAATAGAAACAGAATAAAATAAAATGTAAAATGCCTGAATCGAGCCAAGGTTGGTCTCCAATCCTGAAGTGAGGCTGTGCTGGTAGATGGTGCAATCTCCGTTATCAGTGTGATTGGATCAGGAGTCAACTAAAAGCTAAAGGACAGGACTACTGGGGGGGAGCATTTCCAGGAAAGACACCCCCCCCCCCAGAGCGAGCAGTCCTGGCAGTAACCCAGTGCAAAGAGGTCCGAGGGGAAAGTGATGTTTTTGCCTGATTTTGCTCCTTGCTGGTGCGTGCATCTACCCTGCTTCTGCTGTGGCTACTGACATCAGAACCTAGCTCTCCCTGCCTTGAACAAGGCCCGAGGACTAAGGGCACTGCAGGAATCCTCCAGGCTTTCAGCTCCAGGCTGGAACGTCTGAGGCATCCATATTCATGGACTGAGCAGCTACTGACTTCTCAGCCTCTCCAGCCTGCAAACAGCCATGGCTGGACTGCCCAGCCCCTATGTGTAAGCCATCTAATACATCCCTTTACAGTAAATATTCATTCTACCAGCTCTGTTCCTCCAGAGAACCCGACTAATACAGATTCAGCCACAGAACTCCAGCAACAGAGGCAGGAGTTTGCAGTGACTAGAAAATGGATTACTGAAGTAAAGCCATTATTTGTAGTTTCTTTCACTTAACCTGGTATGTTGTTGATCAAAACACTCCACATAAAACAGAGCTATGACTGAGAACATCTTTCAGAATAAGAGTCCTACTATCACCCATGCACTTGGTATCTAGCCTTCATGTCTAGGTTTCCCTGGTTTCTGTCTTAACCAACTCTAATAGTACCATCCTCCCAGGGCCCCAGAAAACACCAACACCATTTTGACCTCTGCCCTTAACTTAGACCTTATTCACTTACCATCTCATCGTCTCTGCACCCTCTTAAGATGAAACATGCAGACTGGCCACGTACACCAACAACAGGGAGTAAGACAGACCCAGGTGTAGCAGTCTACCTGACCTCGTGACTTCTCTTGCTGAGAACAGAGGAAAGGGGCGGAAGTGGAGAAAGCAGCACAGCCATTGTGAGCCAAGTCATAGATTATGACTGGAAACTCCCGTCTTGATTTGGTCCAGGGGCCACAGACATATTTGTCTGGCCCCTGACTGACATAATTATTATTGCCAGAAATTAATTTTAGAAAGGACTTAAAAGGAGGACATGGGTGATTAAACTTCTAATAATAACATTTCTACAAAGTCTGGGTTAATGAATCTGTAACTCAGGTAAAAGAAAAGAGGCTTCAAGTGTTCAGGGACTAGCACCTGGAGCTAAGGCTGGAAAAAACCAAATTCTGCTGGGGAGTCAAGTAGGGCAGGGCTAGATCACATGCCTCCAAGAAATCCTGAGGAAGAGAAATGCAGCTTGTCTTGCAATGGAAGTTCTCCTAAAACTGGCATGAAACAAGGCTCCCCAAAGCAGAGCATGTTTCGATTCCACTCGCTTTATATGCAAGGCCTGGTCTGGTCCTTTGAAATACTCCCATGGGCTTGTGCAGGCTGTGAGGAGTGCTAACTCAGGCGGGCTGGCTCTGTACAGCTAGCATCTGCTTTGACCCTGCCCTTGTGCAGGCTGATTGGTGGATGTGCGGAGACTAGTTAAATATTTTTGAGTATCATCCTTGGACCCAAGGCAGACTTCCTGTCCTAAGCTAGAAGGGAAAAACTCACAAATACTGCAGTGTGATGACGCTTACCACAGTCACCACAGTTTGTTTGCAGAACGCTTTCTACACTTTATCTCAGCGGAGCCTCACCATGACTGGTAGAGCACATTCCTAATCTCATTTTGCAGATAAGAAAGCAGGAAGTTCATTAGGAAAGCAATCATTCACATTTCAGGGAGCAGGAACTGCTCCTGACTCCTCAGCACGACTTTCCCCTCAGAACTAGCCCCATGGCCTCCCTGTTTATTTTTCTTAATTATTTCTGTGGTGTGTTCATGTGTGTGCGAGGGGGAGGGGGCTTGTATGTGTGTGCAAGTGGCTCAGGTGTTGTTTCTCAGGTACACCATCCACCTCTGTTTTGTTTTGTTTTGAGAAAGGGTCTCACTCTAGCTCAGGCTGACCTAGAATTCACTATGTAGTCTCAAGTTGGCCTTGAGATCACAGTGATCCTCCTAACTCTGCCTCCTGAGTGCTGGGATTAAAGGCATCCACCTCTTTTTGATGCTCAGAATTGCTTTGGCTCTTCAAGGGTTGTTTTGTTTGTTTGTTTGTTTGTTTGTGCTTCCAGAATGAATTTTAGTATTGTCTTCTTTTCTATTACGGTGAATGATGCCATTGGAATTTTGATGGGCATTGCATTAAATCTGTAGATTGCTTTTGGTAAGATAGCAATTCTTTTGAGACAGGCTTTCTCATTGGCCTAGAGCTCACCAATTAGGCTACACTGGTTGGCCAGCAAGCCCCACGGATCTTCTTGTTTCTACTTTCCCAGCACTGGGTTTACAGGTATGCACCACCATGCCCAGACTTTTACATAGGTACTGGGATTAAAGCCTCATGCCCTTTACCCTCTGGGGATCCTCTCAGCCCTGCTCTCCCTATTTGAAAGGGAAGATTCACTAAAGCCACCCATTGCTTATTTCATGAATTCTCATTTCTTTCTCTCTCTCCGCCCCCCCCCCCATTTTTGTTGGAATTACTCATTTCTAAACTGAGTATTACTTATTATATTTATTTATCTATTGTGTATTTGCATGCATGCATGCATACTTCTGCATACGTGCGTGTGGGTGTGTGGGTGTGTGTGTGTGTGAATTGATCCAGAGCCAGCGGGGCTTTGCAAGCAAATGCCTTTGACCACTTAGCCATCATCCTAGCCCCTAACCTCGGGCTTTAAACCTGGTAACCACATGAAGCTCACCCTTATCTCTGTCATTCTGAGGGAAAAAAAAGTTTCAAAAGCCTCATTTTGGGAAATAAGCTTCCATAAAGCTCAGGTAATACACGTTTAGGGAAGCACATCAATGTCTTTTAGCCCTCTCCTGAGGTGTAATGTGTAAAACACACACACACACACACAGAGAGAGAGAGAGAAAGAATGAGAGAGAGAGAGAGAAAGGAAAGTAAGAGTGGATCACAGAGCAGAGCACAAACAAGCCAACAACAAATAAAAGGGCCCAGTTATCTGGTGTCAGCTCTGCAGTTTAGAACAAGCCTCTGCCCACCACCCTAGCTCCATGCAGAAGCGGTGGCAGGGGCGTCTCTCCTGCTAAGTCTGGATAAAGCAGGTTAAAAGCTGCCAACATGAGTGCTGATGCTTGCAGAAGAAATGTGGATTTTCTGAGGACTCACTCATGCAGAGCACCATATACTCCAAGAGGCCACACATGCGTGTGGCTGTCTCAGTGCGACTCAGCTCTGTGTACAAGGGCCATGCATGATGTGTTAAGGACCACTGTGCCATGGGAGTTAAGCAAGCATCTCCCAGGTGAACGGCCCCAGAGGCTGTGTGCCAGGCTCTGAAAGCTGAGATGCCTCTGTTAATTCAGAAGCTTTGCCTCTGCATCTGATAGGCATTTAGCAACTCCTTCCATTCCAATATTCTAGAATAATTCCTTCATGAAATCTCACAGAAAGAATACTTCCCAATAGAAAGGGACCCTAGAAATTGTCTAATGCATTATTTTTCCCCCAAGAAAGTAGGAGGAACTTATAGGAGTGTAATGACTTGTTCAAGGTGACAAAAGAAGTTAGTTGAAAATCAATACCAGAGACATTAATTTCTAGCTGTTGTCATTAGACCTTTCTTATTTCATGTGATTTCTGTGTTTGGAATAACCTTACTATCAAAGACCTGTGGAACTCATAACTCCACTTGGTGTTGTGATGCCAGTCACAGAAATGAGACCACCTTATTATTACCTGCTCACTAGAACATTCTGCTTTCTATCTGGGATGAAGTTCCAAAAACCTGGACATGAGACACTTTTGATTACTTAAATTCCGGGATAAGTGTATGCCAGGATCCCTGCTGCATCTTCCAAAGGGCTACAGGACTTTCTTTCTTTTTTTTTTTTAAGTTTATTTTTATTTATTTATTTGAGAGCGACAGACAGAGAGAAAAAGAGGGAGAGAGAGACAGAAAGAATGGCCACACCAGGGCCTCCGGCCACTGCAAACGAACTCCAGATGCTGTGTACCCCCTTATGCATCTGGCTAACATGGGTCCTGGGGAATCAAGCCTCAAACCAGGGTCCATAGGCTTCACAGGCAAGTGCTTAACCTCTAAGGCATCTCTCCAGCCCTAGACTTTCTTTCTTTTAAAAAATATTTTTATTTAATAGAGAGAGAGAGAGAGAGAACACCAGGACCTCTTGCCCCTGAAAAAGAACTCTACACACATTCATCACTTTGTGCATTTGGCTTTATATGGGCACTAGGGAATCAAGCCCAGTCCAGAAAACTTTGTAAGCAAGTCCCTTTAGCCACTGAGCAATCTCTACAGCCCTATACTTCTTTTTTTGGGGGGGGGAGGGAGGGTTGAGGTAGGATTGCACTGTGGCCCAGAATGACCTGGAAATCACTATGTAGTCTCAAATGTCTTTTATTATTTTCTAGGAGGAGGGGGGGGAGACAGAGAATGGGTAGGCCAGGGCCTCTAGTCACTGCAAGTGAACTCAGACACATGTGCTACTTTGTGCATCTGCTTCTATGTGGGCACTGGGGAATTGAACCCAGGCCGTCCGGCTTTGCAAACAAGCACACAATTAAGTACTAAGTCATCTCTCCAGCCTCTAAACTTTCCTTTAAACTAGGAAGCAAAGAAGTTTATCCTAATGATTATTACCTCCTGATTAATTCTCGTTGATAGCTCTAACTGCTTATCTTTGGACAGACATATCCATATCATGTCACCTGGTTTGTTGTGGCTGCCTGTTAATTCACTTTGTTGTGAGCGGGACGCAGATTCAACCCCCACTCTATAGAGTTATCTGTCCGTTGTGTACTTAGAATAGAGCCTGGTACATAGTGCACATCTGATGACCAAGTACCTGGGTTTCAGAAAGAGAGTTCCTAGCTGTGGCTTATCTCCCCCACAGTGTCCAGCTCCAGAGACGCTGCCCCCGCGCTGACTGCTTCCTGCCAGTTGTGTATCAGCACAGCTACAAACCATCCCTTCCTGGGTGGCCTGGCACAGTGAGCCACTGCTATCTCCTCCCGGACTCCAAGCAGCCAGCACTCCCACCCAATGGGGCAGATGCCTCCTTGTCATGTGCCGTGTATTGTGATTCGGTCAACGATGGGTCACATATGAACAGTGGTCCCATAAGACTTGTGTCACCTAACTTCTTGTCACTGTGACAAAACAGCTGACACAAGTAACCTGAGGCAGGTGGGCTTTACTTTGGCTCATGGTCTGAGGGTTCAGTCCGTGGTGGTAGGGAAGGCAATGCGTGGGGGTGAGGCCTGGAGGCTGCTGATCACATGACATGAGCAGCCAGAAAGCAGGGAGTGATGAATGCCTGAGCTTAGCTCACTTTCTTATTCAATCTAGGACTCCCCCCTATGGAATGGCGGGCACCACCCACAGCAAGGGTGGGGCTCCCCACCTCAGTTAACCTGAAATAGAATCTTCCTCACAGAGATGTCTATAGATTTGGCCCTGAGGTGATTTTAGAACCTGTCGTGTTTACAATATTAACCACCACAGGATTGTGTCCTTTGTTGCTGTTATGTGTACCTTAGGCTGTCAGTCCACGCTGTCATGGTCACATGGATGTCCCAGAGTGCATGGGACCACTGAGCCACACAGGACTGGCGTCAACTCCCTTCCTACCTGTTACATGAACAACAGCAGGAAGAGACGAACACTTAATGCTTGTTCTTAACTTCAGTTCATTGGCAATTTAGACACCTGTTTGTGGTCTCACTGACGCTGCGGGCTCCTGGACTGTGGAAAACGTTTCAGTAACTCTTTCGCACTCACAGATGATATGGTCCTCATCAACATGCCCTGGGCAGAAAAAAAATGAGTAGCAGACAGGCCCAGTTCTTACTCTGCTTCTCCTCAGCTCTAAGCTGCTCACACACACGTTCTACTTTATGCATCTGACTTTATGTGGCTCCTGAGGAATCTAACCCAGGCCAGCAGGCTTTGCAAGCAAGCAAAGGCTTTTAACTGCTGACCCATCTCCTCAGCCCCCAGCACATCATTTAAAAGAATCTCACCATTAGGACTGACAATCTGATTGTTTTTGTAAGGCTGTCCAGCAAGATTGGGAAAAAAAAAAAAAACAATCTAGGAATTCCAGGAGGTTTTGTTGATGCAAAACAGACAGGCCTAATTCATACAGCATGCCCTCTGCCTTGTCCATACAGCTGGCCCTGCTGCCTTCCTGTAACCAGGTGTCAGCTCTAGCCTCTTACCTCTGTCCACGTGCTGCCAGCAACAGCAGGAATTGTAGTCTGCAGTGTGTGAGCAATGTGTGGTGTCTGTTTGCATAGCATCATTCAACCTCTATCACAATCTCGTGATGTATGCACTGCTATAGATTGATAGTGACTGAAAGACAAGAGATTGATAGCGGTTGATGTGACACTTGATTCACATAGCCTCCTTCAACTTTCACCATCATCCTGCCAAGTTTTGATATTAATATTGACTGCCCAAGCTAGGCGTGGTGGCATATGCTTGTAATCCCAGAACTTGAGAAACTGAGGTAGGAGGATCACAGATTTGAGACCAGGCTGAGCTACATTGTGAAACCCTGTTTCTTAAAACAAAGAAAACAAAAGAAAGAACCATTGATTTCCGTACAGGTTAGGACACTGTAGGCTGATAAGCAATTCACCCAAGGCCACAGAGCCTTGAAATGTCACAGCTAGCCTCAGCCCAGAAAATTTATCTTCCTGCTTCTTTTATTTGACTTCCCTCCAGAATTGGCTCTGAGTTGGCTAGTCCTTTGCTTCAATTTCCTACTGTCATCTCTCTGCCCTTTCTTGTATGCATATGCACGTGTAGATGTGTGCAGGTGTGTTCATGTGCGTGCCCATGAGTTCACAGAGCAGACCGACCTCTCTAGAATTCGCTCATTTGAGCCACCTTGTCCACTACCAGAAGGATTTCTTCCCCAGCTCTTTGCGGATCTGGCTTCTTCCCTCGGGTTTGAGCATAAATTCCAACTCCCTAAGCACATTTCCAAACTGGATCCTTTCCTTACTCTGTGTTCGAGTATCTCATTTATTTTTTTCATAGCAAACAACATTTTGAAATCACTTGAGTATGCATAGATGCCCTGTATTTTTCCTGTCAGAGCGGACAGAGAGGTTGTCTCATATTTCATTGACAACTGGCCCAGTTAATCACACACTTGCTCAAAAAAACACTTATCAAAAGAATGACCTGTCTGGCTTGTGGGTTATATACCAGTTACCTTTCTCGTTGCTGGGACAAAATAATTGAAAAAAATTCTGCTTAAGGGAAGAAAGGTTTATTTCAGCATACAATTCAAGGTTATAGCCTATCATGGTAGGAAAGACATGGTGGTAGGAATTCGAAGCAGCTGTTCACATCCAGACCATAGTTTCCACAGTAAGGAAATAGACAACAATGAATGCTAGTTCTCAGCCATCTCTCTCCTTTTTATCCATGCTAAAACCCCAGCCCATAGAATGGTTCCACTCAATGTTAAGGTGAGTCTTCCCAACTCAATTAACCTAATAAGGATAAATCCTCACAAATGTGCCCAGAGGCTAGCTTAATGGAGATAACCCCACACAGCCATGCCCAACCCTCATTTCTTAGGTAATTCTACATCCTGTCAAGCTGACAATTGATATTAACCATTGCAGAGAGTCCCACCAAGTCAGTAAATTAGGCGAATGTGGTAACTGCTAAGAAACCTGTTCAAGTTGGTAAATTAAACTTTGGGTTAAGTACTTGCTCATAGTCCTAACTTAGATATTTTCAAAATCCATGACTGGTTAAACGACTGGGGGTTTTCTATGTAAAGACAGGTTGAAAGCAGCCTGGCTTTCAGGAGGACTTCCATGATCTGTCCTATGGACTCATTTGCTGCTTTGACAAAAAGGAGCAGGACCTGAACGTGAGAAACGAGTGGGTTGTGGAGGAGATACGTGTTCAAAATGTTTGGCACCAGATACTACTCCGGCTCAAGTTATTTTACATCTTATAGTTCATGAAACCTCAACAGAGCTTTTCCCACTTTGGTAGCAATCCTGAGAACATATCTGGCATTGCTAAAAATGTGTAAGAAATTTGAGAGAAACTTTGTTGTTTTTTTTGTTGTTGTTGTTGTTGTTCTTGCTTTTGTTTTTGTTTTACAAGATAGGGTTTCACTGTAGCCCAGGCTGACCTGGAATTTACTATGTAGTCTCAGGGTGGCCTCGAACTCGTGGCGATCCTCCTACCTCTGCCTCCCAAGTGCTGGGATTAAAGGAGTGTGCCACCACACCCAACTTTGAAAAAAAAAAAAAACATGTTTAAACTGTCATTAATAAAAACTTATAGTTGCAGACCCATGGAATTCTGCATTCTGTAGCATAGAGTAAATTTTAATAAATGCAAATTAAAAGCCAAAAACTGTAGGAAGTTACAAGATGCTGGAATGGAATGCAGAATGTGACAGAACAATCTAAGTCTTACAAATACAGGAAACAACCTCCTCCCAAAGGATGAGGAAGAGAGGAGCTGGCCTGAGGAACTATGGAAATGGGAGGAGCTTGGATCCATCTAAGTCTCCAGGTGAAGGGAACTGCATGCAAGCAACACACTGGAGCTGGTCTGCACCCTGGCTTGTCTGCTGTACTGTACCCTAGCTTGTTTCTAAGCATTGTATCCTAGTTGTTCAAATTGTGTTCCACAGGGGCCAAGGCTAACAATTCTTAAACCACTATCTAATATAGTATAACAGAATAATTAAGTAAACAGATGGTGGATGGTGGGAGCCAGATTCTTCACTGCTAAAAGAAGAGGTTACAGATAAACAGGGAGGAAGGAAAAACACTCCATGAGATAATGGATTACAGTTAGTGATATAAGTATGAATTGATGCTCATCTCAATATGGAAGTAGAAAAAGATAACATTTATATTAGATATACATGTCCATATTTATATATTACAAACACACAGTTTATATACATTCCTATAATTTTCTTGTTGGTCATCTGAGTGTGCACATTTTATGCACACACACAAGTTTGTATACACCTCTAATTGTTTGTTTTGTCAACTAGAAAACGCAGACACAATGAGTCCCTAGCAGCAATGAGCATATGGAATACGCAGACATTGGTTTCTTAAACAGTTCTCCGTCTAGGCCTGGTGGTGCAGTCCTGTCATTCCAGGTACTCACAAGGCACAGGCATGGGAATACCAAGTTCAAAGCCTGCCTTGACTGCAGAGTGAATTCAAGGCCAGCCTGGGTAACTTGGCATGATCCTAATTTAATATGAAAAGAGGCAAACAAAAGGGCTGGGTACATAGCTGCTGTCAGTTGCCATCAACATCACCTGCATGATATTGGGCCCATCAACATGTCATCATGTGTGATAGAGGAGGGCAAAAAAGTTTACATCACAGTAGAGGAGGAACTAGTTGGAAAGAAGAAGTTATTCAGTGTAAGGGGATGGAGAGGGGAAGCAAATGTGAAGGGATTTTTATCAAAATACATATGCACATGTATAAAAACTGTCAATATTTTTTTTTACAGCTGCAGAAACAGTGCAGGCCAGATGTACAAGGTGGCGCACGCATCTGGAGTTCACTTGCAGTGGCTGGAGGCCCTGAAGCACCCATTCTCTCTTTCTCTCTCTCTCTATCTATGTATCTATCTGTATTTTTCTTTCTCTCGCCATCTCTCAAATAAATGAATTCATGAAATATTATTTTAAAAAGGTCTTTTTTTTTAAGTTAAAAAAGAATCAGTTGCAACAACTTCAAGTGATCAAAGCAGGAACAATTTAAGTAGCAAGGTAAATAAGGTAGTGTGGCATTATATCCTCCAGTGTAAAATAAATAACTGGGAGAATGAATTCAGGTCAAGAAATACTTGGAGAAATAATAAGTGGGGAAGAGGAAACAACCCTTACCCCATGCTGAACAATTTCAAATGAATTATGAGGCCACTCCACCCTCAGGAAGTGGATGATCAAGCTCTTCAGTGCCCTTCAGGCACACTGACTTCTTCCCAAGCCAGAGCATAGCATATGGAAAGAGCTGGGAGTGGCCTGAACATTTGATAAAGGAGAAAACTGGCAATTGTCACCTCAGCCATAACCAAACTCAGCCACGACAGCAATGAGTAGTTGAGAAAATGTGGTGATGTGATGTTTCACCTCTATGTTTTCCCACCTCAAACCTATGATCCCGGGCTACTTACCAGGAAAGCATCAGATGAGTCCTAAGTAGAGGACATTTTACAAAACACTTGACCAATATTTCTCAAAATTTGTCCTAAAAAAAAAAAAAAAAAGGAAAGACTGAGACAATGTCCCAGCAAGAGGATCCCACGGAGATAAACTGAAGGAGAGTGGTATATTTTATTCTGAATGGACCCTTGAATAGGACCAAAAAAAAAAAGAAAAAAAAAGACATTCAGTGAAAACTAAGGAAATTCCAATAAAATTTGAGCTTTAGTTATTGATGATGTAGCAATATGGTTTTACTAATTGTAATCAACATGATGTCAGATGCTAGGGAATCTGTCCTGTGGTGGTATGAATTAATTAGATGTCCCCCACGAACTCATGTATCCTGAATGTTTGATCTCCAGCTGATGGCAACTTGAGAATTGAATCTTTACTGAAAGAGGTGTGCTTTGTGGGGAAGGCTTATGGGTATTATAGCCACTTACTCCCTGCCAGTGTTTGGTTCACTCGCATGCTACTGTTTCTATCTGTTATGGCAATGGTGATGTCAAGCTTCTGCTCATACCATCCTTTCCCCTTCAAGATATTAAGTCAAGATAAACAACTTTTCTCTTATCAGCTGCTTTTGGTTGGGTACTTTGTGCCAGCAATAAGAAGGTAAGTACAATCAATTGGTACCAGGAGTGGGATCGTAGCTGCTAGAAAATCGACTGTGTGGTTTTTAATCTTTTGGGACTGATTTGCAGTAGAATGTGGAAGGATTTGAAATCTTAGTCTAAAAGACACCTTGCAGTGATTAAGGCAGGGTTTGATGGCCTGTTCTGGTCAGAGTTGAAATACCTGAGTACAGTAAGAACTGTGAACTGTGAGGATTGGCTTATGATGGGGAGAAAGAGTTTCGTTGGGACTGGGCTAGAAGCAGTTTGTGAGAGAGGCTTGCCGCTTTTTACCTGCCTATGTCCCAAGAACTTTTGCAGGGTTGTGTTGCACAGATATGGACTGATGTGGACAGATAGATAGGACACAGAAAGAAATGAAAACTTCAGGCTAAAGATAGCAGCTTGGTTCAGCGTCAATTGTTTGAGAGATTAAAATTATTGACATTGGGCCAGCTGTTCTGCATTGGGACAGTGGTCTTTTGAAAGTAAGGGGACTGAATGGTGAAGGAGTGCTCTGCTCTTCGAAGCTGTCTTTATTTCCCCCCTGTATTGACAAGATACCACCTGGTACTATGGAGTATAGTAAATGAAGGAAAGACAGAGTTAGTGGATTTGCAACATGGGTTTGTTTTTTGGAGATGGCTATGGGAAATTTGAAGCAAGGTTGTTGGAAATCTGAGTGGAACACAATATTGCCAAGAGGCTGAACCATAGGTTGCAATGGAGACCCAGTGGAAATTCCAGAACTACGAGATGGTTGCCAAGGAGAATTGCTGGCTCCCTATGGAGACAGTGAGCAGCCCAGCTGGAGAGGTGATGTTGGAACCCAAAGATTGCTAATGGATGGAAATAATGGACGTGAGCTATAGCATTGGATGTTTTCCCTATTTGTTTTAGATCTTGTATTGATTCAGTCTTTCCTTGCTATGCTGAATGCCATCTTTTGCAGCATGAATGTTTATTGTATGCCATTATGGTTTTTTTGTTTCTTTGTTGTTTGGTTTGACAGTGAACAGTTAAGAGACCTTGGACTATGGGGATGTTTGAACAGTGTTGGTATTGATAAAACCTATGGAGACATTTTTAAAAATATGTTTTCTTTATTTCTATATTTATTTATTTATTTGAGATAGAGAGAAAGAAGCAGAGAGATGGAAACTTTTAAAGTTGGACTGAGTGCGTTGAATTTATATTATGGATAGTTATAAGTTTATGGGGGGCCAGGGCTTTGATTCAGGTGTTCCTCATAAATTCTATATTCTGAATATTTGATCCCCAACTGATGACAATTTGGAAATTGCATCCTTACTGGAGGAAATGTGCTGTTAGGGGCAGGCTTATGGGTGTTATAGCCACTTCCCCTTTGCCAGTGTTTGGCACACTCTTCTGCTGCTGTTGTCCACCTGATGTTGGCTGGAGGTGATGTCCACCCTCTGCTAATGCCATAGTTTCCCCTGTGTCTCAAGACTGTAAGTCAAAATAAGCAACTTTCTTTCCAACAGCTGCTTTTGGTTGGGTGCTTTATGCCAGCACTGAGAATCTATTCACAATTTCTTTTGAAAACCTAAAGCTGTTTTAAGTTTATGTAAAAACTTTCAAGTACATTAAAGACTAAACTTATACTTCTATTCTCCATATAGAAAATGATTTCCTGCAACTGTTAATGTACAAGAGGGTGATTGATGGATGTTAGAAAGATCAACAGAGCTAAGAGAGGCACTTAGATAATTATCTCTTTAAAATTAAATCTCTATTAGGATAATTATTGGGGGTCCTGAAGCCAGAGAGAGGCTTCTGATGCTAGGAAGGAGGGCAGCTGGTACCCCATGAAGGAACATGATGGGGTCACCAAAGCCAGTGAGGAGCTTCAATTTTCCAAAGAACAAAGGAAACTTTCTGATTTTTATAAGTTTTGGGTAAGGGGGAAAGATCAACTCCACATGATTCAGCCCACAGGCTAGGAACTATAGAGGCACTATGTAGGAGCCAAAGCTATATATAACTCTAGAGAGTTTCCCTGATAACCTGAGGGTAGTCATCCCTTCAGCTTAGCCTTGAACCCAACATATGTTCTAATAGTGAACAAAGTACATGTGTCATCAATACACATAAAAAATTAACTGACAGTTAAGTCGGGAAGTTTGGTTGTTAGCATATCATTTTTCTGTGTCCTGAACAACATAGGAATTATCAGTGTGGTAGTTTGAATATATGTCCCCCATATACTTAGGTGTTTTATTAAAGGTTGTAACTTGGGTCTTCAGCCATGTGACTACAGGAGGTTTCACTGGGGGTGGATCCTGGGGTCCAGCCAAAAAGTGTATTTGGGGACAGATCTAAATTCCAGCACAAAGCAGAGAGGTCAGAGCTCTGGTGAGGGTGGGTCCTGCTTGATGCTGGTTCGTGCTTGCTGCTTTTGGATTTTGATGTTTGTTTGTTTCTCTCTGCTCAGATGTATAGCAGCAGTTTCTTCCACCATTAATGAAACTTCCCCCTTGGAGCTGAAAACTTGATATAAATCCCTTTCTCCCTACACAGTGCCTGTCTGGGATGTTCTTCCCAGAAACATGGAAACTGACTACAACAACCAATTTGGTCAAATAATTAGCTGTGATTTCTCATTCTATAGGAATTGTCCTCTTTGAATCTAATATTGCATATGGAATTTTGATTGCTTTTTTCTTAAATTGGAGTCCCTCCACACTGTATAAGCTTCAGTAAAGTCCTACAAAATTTGGAGGTGCCCCCTCTCTAATGCTAGAACTACTAATGTTGACCTTTATGCTATATCATTGACTCTACTTATTGAGTTCCAGCCCAGGGACTTCCTGAAAGATCTTCCTTGCCAACTACTTCCCCTTTTGCCTTCTAGAACCTCCTCATCTGAGTCTACTGTTATCCCAATTTGCTTGCTTTAACTATGCTTACCATTTGCTTAACTCCAACTCCAACCAAAATCTCTGTGTGTTTCTCATTCTCTCTCTTCTCTTTCTTCCTTCTTTTCTTCCTTCTCTTTACACTAGATTTCATACAGCCCATGCTGACCTTTAACTCCCTACAGAGCCAATGATAGCTTTGAACTCTTGATGATCCCCCTGCTCTACTTCCCAAGGGCTAGGATCACAAGTGTGTGCCATCACTCCTGGATAGATATTACTCTTAAAAATCCGGCACTTTGGTCAGCTGTCCTGGCTCCAGTGTTACCTGGGCTTCATCTCCAGACAGACCCATCTCCATCCTCTCCATCCCACTGTCCCTTGCAGCTAACTGCTCATGTCCCATCACACTCTCACAGTTTTTGTGGCTTCTCTAAATATATCCTTCCTGTTCTTTGTCATCAGGATCTTACTGTAAGATTAGAAGTCAAGACTCTTACCCTGATGATTTCCCTGGTAATGAGACCACAGTTGTCTTTCTTTGAAATACTTAAAACCTGATTTCCAAAAATCAAGAGTTGGTACATGACTAGCTTTTCTGAGAAATTTTCCATGTGCCTTTGCAAAGTTACAATGGCAGGGTTACTTTTACCCACTGTTCTTTTTTTTCTTTTTTATTCCCTATAGTTGTTTAGTTGTTTCATTGTTGAGACAGGGTCTTTCTATGTTACCCAGGTTAGTTTTGAACTTCCAAACTCAAGAGGCCCTACACTTTTCAGCCTTCCGAATAGCTGGGATTATAGCTACAGCCACCATACCTGGCTCATAATGTTTTCTAAGCCTTTCTCTTATGGTTGTAAACAATTTAAGTAGATAGCTAGATAGTTAAATAATGACAGAAGCTCATCTTCTAGTTAAGATATGATCCTAGCCACTTTCTGAATTTCTAACTAATGACCCAAGTGTAGCCACGTTTGCAGGGATTACGTTTTTTTTAATTTATTTATATATATATTTTACACAAGTGTGTGTATATATGGATGTGCCAGGGTATGGAGGCCGGATGTTTGTGCCACTATTTGCATGTGGCTTTATGTGGGTGCTGGAGAATAGAACCTGGGCTGGCAGGCTTTGTAAGCAGGTGCCTTCAACTGTTGAGCCACCTCCCATTCCCCATCTGTATGTTTCAATGAGATCTGATCTCATCCACAGTTTCACTGGGACCCTGCACGTGTGCTCTATTACCAGAAACAGTACTTTACTTCTAATTCTTACCTATATGAACTCTCCACACCTCACATTTCACATTTGCATATGCTTTATATTTTAATTAATCTGTTATTCCCTAGTTTTATCTTGTGTATTTGCACAGTATTCACAATATCCTCCTAAAAGGGGCAAGGTATGGCCATTGTTTATTTATTTTTTTTCTGTGATGCCCACGAGTATAAAAATGAACATTACACTGTGGTGGTATTGTTTTGATTTCTGTCTTGGGAAGAAACATTTGTTGCAGACCCTGAAGTGAAAGCAGGTGAGGAAAAGATGTTTACACTTGAATGCCAGAATGTGTGTACAAATATTTATCAAATATTCTCAGATATTCTATAGTTGTTCTTGTTTATGCATGTTTGTATTTGCATATATTATGATTTGAGTGTGAAGTATCTCCCATTGGCTCCTGTGTTTGAGCACTTGGTCCCTAGCTGGTGGTATTGGGATATAGGGTTTAGCTGAGCCCTTGGTCCCTAGCTGGTGGTACTGGGATGCAGGGTTCAGCTGGCAGACAAAGCCCACTAAGGTTAGTACTTAAGGTCTATAGTTCAGCTTTGCTTTCAGTCCCACTCTTACTTCCTAATCTGCTAAAATACGAAGATGTAGTGCAAGCTCCTGCCACCATAGATAGGAGCAGATCTTGCTGTCAAGTCCTGCTTCCATCTCTCTCTGGCTCTAGCTACACTGTTCTCTCAAGATGTCAAAGGAGTCATTGTACATTTCATCCTCTTTTTTCCCAATCTATGTTCTTATAGAATCATTATGTTCCTTTCCACCACTCATTGCAAAGAAAATGCTTCATTCATGTTTCTTCTATTAGATTATAAACTTCTTGACAGCAGGGTTAGAAGTAGTTTCTTGGACTGTAAATATGGCTTAGCAGTTAAGGCGCTTGCCGGTGAAGCCTAAGGACCCATGTTCATCTCTCTCCAGACTCCACATAAGCCAGACGCACAAAGGTGAGGCAAATGCAAGGTCTCACATGCCCACTAGGTGGCACATGCATTTGGAGTTTGATTTTAGTGGCTAAAGCCCCGGCGAGCAAATTCTCTCTCTCTTAAAAAAAAAAAAGATTTTAAAAATTAATAAAAAAAGAAATTGTTCTCACCACCATAATTATTCTACACAGGGCTGACAGCTAGGCCTATGCTAAGGCTCCAACAGCATTTGCTGAAGGAAAGGATGGTTACTACCATGATCAAGAACGCTTTCACTGATTCCATGTCTAACATGGGCCCTTTCTTCCTTTCCTCCTTCTCTGACTCCTTCTGCCTCTCCTTCTTCCCTGCTTTCCCACTCCTTCCCCTCCTTCACCACCGTCACCCTCATTCTCATGATGGTACTTTATTTATGGAACATTGACCAGGGCCTTTGCAAGGGGCCTCTCACTGATGGCCCAGTGACGCCTCACTAGCCTTCATCAAAGCGTGATGACAATCACAGGGCTTATTTCCACTTCCAGCTTGCGCATGAGAAACGACTGAATTATAAGAGGCTACTAACTCTCACTCAGGATAATACTGTCAGCAGCAAGTAAGCCAAGATTTAGTCTTCTGAAATTTGTCGACATTTATTTTACTGTCCAGCAAAGGCTTTGTCTTGGTTTCTTAAATCGTGGCTCAGAACTCTACGTGGGGTAATATACTGAATGAGGGGAGGGTCACAAGAATTTGGCAACAGTAGCATTGTGTGTATGAACCCACGGTGACCAAAAATTAATTCAAAATCAAGTGCATAGTGAATCCAAGGTGTTTCCGGCATCACTCGTCTATCTGTGCTGCATCACGTGACGTCCCCACAGTCTTGGTTCTGACAGTAAGCACACCTCCCCTGCATGTACTGTCACGTGACACCACTGCATGCCGCCAGAGACACCTCGGCTCAGAGTCAAGGCCATTGTGTGTCATGGATTGCAGCATCTTCACTGCACACGCAAGGTTCTCTTCTCCTATAATAGTTTAATTACAGAAAATAAGGACTGGAGAGATGGCTCAGTGGCTAAAAGCACTTAGTTATAATTACAGAAAATGAATACATTTCATGTTTTCCTATCATCATTCTTCAGCAGATATCAAATTAGTTTATCTTTAGATGGTATTGTGTTTGACAGCCTGGTACATTCAACTCATGAGTATGCAATTTTTTTTTAGTTTCTAATAAATGGTAAACATTATATGTATATCAGAGAATTGTTTTAAAATAAATTTCTTTGTGATTTACTATCTGTAAATGTTTGATCTGTATGCTTAGCTCATATGCCTACAGATCTAGGGCTGCATAAAAATTTCTTAGGCATAACTGGGAACAATTTAATAAGCCCTGCTCTATCTTGGAAAGTGCTCTCTGTGGACATAAAAAGAACTTGCATTTGAAAATGTTTGCTGTAGCATGCCATGTATGCCCGTTAGGTCAACGTGGTCGGTTGACTGATCCTTCCAATCTTCTATTGCTTTATTGAGTTTGAATGAACAAGTTCTTTATCAATTACCGAGAAGGGCAGATTTGCACTGTGCACTTGGCTAGGCTGGAGAAGCTAGCTACTGAAAGCAGCACTCATGTGGGTGTTGCTGGGAAGGAGTCTTACAGATGTGGTTGGTGCTCACAGTCCTCTTAATGAGGTAGGCCTCATCCAATCACATGAAACATGTTAAGAGCAAAATTCCACCATGAATTTGTAGAAGCCCCCGGCCTGTTGGTTCTTCAGATTTCAGACTTGTGAATCTCCGACTTGCATGAGCCATATTGAACTATCATCTGCCTGTCTGTCTTTCTGTCTATCTATCTATCTATGTATCTCTCTCTCTCTCTCTCTCTGTCATCTATCTAAATTGTATCTAGTATAGTTATGGGTGACATTTGGCTTGTGTATAATATGTAATATGCAAGTAATGACATAAGTTGTATATAATACTGATTTACTAGGAATAGTATCTATTCTGCTTTCCTGTAGACCTCTGACTAACCCAGGACATTACAATCTCCATTATGATGCATGTACGCATTGAGAAGTATGTCTACCTCTTGCCTTAGTTCTTGCTTAAGATCTATTGTTCAAGGAATTCACATTTAGATTGTTACATCTACTTGGATATTTTCTTTTACTACTAGGCAATATCTGCTTTGTTGCTAATACTTTCCCCTAATCTCCTTTTTCTAATAATTATATTAATACACAAGCTTTAAATGAGTGCTGTTTATACTGTTTCCTTCTTTACATGTTTTTGCTTTCTATTTATCTTGTTCTTTTAGGCAGCATGTAATTGTATGCTTTTTAAAAAATTTGATCTATTATTCCCTTTTAATTGTATTGCTGAGTCTATTCATAGTTAATGAAATTATTAATATATTTGAGCTTAAGAGTGCTATTTGTTTTACATTTATCCCTAATATTTCTTTTCCTCTGTTGCTCTATGCTATAAAATTTTATTCTGGACTAAGTGATTATTTTAAACATTCTATTTTATCTCCTGTGTAGTCTTACTAAATATAGGTCTTAGTATTTAAGAAGGAAAGTATTTATTTTGTGTTCATTGTTGAAGGATATTTTCCTTGGAACATTCAAATATTATTTATATACTTTTTCCTTTGATAACTTTAAAGACGTTTGTCTTCTGACCTCCATTATGTGTACTAAGTAGTCAAAATTTCTTATTATTTTTCTCCAATATATAATGCCTTTTTGAACTGATAAATGTTATTTTAGAGTACTTCCAGTCTTATGGGCAGTTGAGTGTATAGTATATGAGTCCACATATTCTCTCACACTGCCTCCTCAGATTTCCCTTTTCCTTGGCTTCTTCTATTTATGTGATGCATTTCATTATAATTAATAACCAATAGCAGTATGTGAGTTTTGATTAGAGGCCATAGTTCACATCAGAACTCTGTGTTGTACATTTCTAAATAGATGACATCATACATTCCCCAGTAGCTTTCACACTCACTGCTCAGAGCCTCTGCCTGGTCACCCACTACTGATGTCCTTTACTCTCCATCACTTTGTCTTTTCCAAAATGTCATATAGTCAGTCTTTCCTTCTAATACAGGAATCTTCAGCCATCATTTCTTAATATTTTTTTGCTTGATTCTCACTGCCCTTCCCTCATCAAACTCCAATGGCATGTATTTTTCATAGCTAACACTTTCCTGCCTTCCCAAGGCTCTGCATGCTCTCCGTGTGGAAGCCCTTTTGTCTACTGATTGGATAACGCCTATCTATATCCCTGAAATCCATTGTCCCTATAATCTGCTATCTCTTCTGTGAAAGTATCTGGCTAAACTTCTCATTTCAATTATTTTTCTATTATTCCTAAAAAGTCCATTTATACTAGCTAATCAGGTTTCTGTGGTACTGACTCACGCAATCATTAATCTTAATAAGAGAGCTGGGGGGCTACTTTGGGTAGAACTCCCGTGTAGGAGGAAGGAGAAAGCTTTATCCTAAAACCATAGGCTCTTGCTTGGAAAATTCCAGTGCCACAACTGGGTTACACCCCACAGCGAGCTGTTGGTCAGGGAGGCCCATGAGCCCCCTAAAACAATTCAGACCATTGCGAAGTTAGCTGGTCACCCACCAGATCTAAATTATAAGTCCCTATTGCTGAAAACACCTTAGGTTGTGATCACAGGACATCAAGATATCATACTAAAACTGAGATGGAAGTCAGCTCCCTTCTAGCTAGGCCTTACAGTGCTGGAGAGTGCTATGCAAGCTACTGGAGGTTAATAGCCACCAACAGGGTGAACAAGCACATTTTCCTGGGTTCAGGAGACATTACAGAGGAAGTGGAGGATTAAATACGAGTGCCGCTCTCACTGTTAGTCTGAGACCCTCTTCCAAGGAGATAGCAGTAGATGCTGAGGAGATTCAGAACTCATCAAGGCAGAAAATCAGAGGACGCCAAGAATTCAACAATAAAGGAGACTTACAATATGCCCTCCGAGGATGGGGAACATTGCAGAAGAGGGGCGGAAAGATGGTAAGGGTCACAGGGTGGGAAGGAGTGTCCTGAGACCTTGGCCCCCAACATAGATTCATGCGATACTGCATTCATGACCCCACAGTAACTAGAAGTAACCCCATTGAGGCTATCCATCAAGGGAATGTGAGTAAGGGAGGAAACATAGGAGCATAACTCAATGGGAATATGACCAATATGTAATATGTTAAAAATAAATAATAAAGAAATAAAATTTAAAGTCTATACTATTCTATTTTTCCCCATCCCTCTGGTAAATTTTAGCACAGTTAGTAAGGGAGTTGAGCCAGAGCAGAGGTTGGCCGTTACCTGCCTCTCATCGAAGTAAGGACACCCTCAAGGCAAGGTGGGGGTGGGGGTGGCCTAATGGCAAGAAAGAAGACACTGGTCAGACAATGCAGTGAACTCTTGCCTCTCCTAACTCTCCCGAAGACACACGGTCCTTTCCTTCTCCCATGCATGGCCTTGACACCAAGGAGGAAGCAGCTTGACATGGTGGCCTACTCCTGAAGAGAGAAGGGTTGGGCTCCCCTGAGCAGACACCATACGATGGCAAAGACGTCTTTCTAGACTTTTCTCACAGCCCATTCCTTATTCCTTGCACTTCCTTGTTTCAGGAGAATACTGTTCAATATAAAATCATGACCTAATAAAAAAAACCACACATTACTTTACAAATACCAAATACTACAGAGGCAGCTATTAATATCATAATATCCCGATATTACATTTATGGTCCATATCCCCATCAGATGAGCCTTGGAAATAATTCACCTGAAACCTACATGTGCTTGCATATTGTAGAACATCATGTGTCTCACCTCCTAAAGGGAAAAAAAAATACACAGAATTTGAATAGAATTAATTATGGCTGAAGCTTTTAAAGCTAATGACACAAATGGACACCGGCTTTGCAGTGCAGGTTTTGCCAGCTCAGCTGTTGCTTTATTAGCTATATTCTAAAGTCATGTTTTCTTTCAAGAATTTGGCTCTGTCTGCTTTCTTGTTAAGACAGACATCAGGAAGCCAGTAGCTGGTTGGTTTGAAAAGCTCCAAAGCTGGGATTGTGTCATGCTGCCCTGGGACGATGAGGAGGCCCTGCCTCAGGGTTCGACTCCCCTGCCCATGTGGAATGAGCCTAGGAGGAGATGGCATCAAGATTCTATTCGGCAGTCAGAAAAATAAGAGCTGAGACTCAAAAACTCAAGGAAAAAAGAAACAAACAAACCCTGAACTGCAGGCTTTCTTTTTTCCCTGTTATGGAAGATAGTTCCTTAAATGTCAAGCATCTCTGCTTTGGTGGGAGTTTCAAGATGGGCTTCATGACTGCATTTTGGAACTGAAGACAGAGAGTCTCAGAGGATTCTGATCACAGTCACGGTGCCTTGTCCATTCGGAGGTCCTGTATCCCCGGGCTTCATCCAGCGGGGCTCAGAAGCTGCACTGGGCAGTGACTAGGTGACATATGGCCTTTTCGAGACCAGCCTAGGCCTGCACTGTGCAGAGCAAGGACGGCAGCCACTTCTTGCACCTGCAGCGCGTCTGACAGTTCTCTATGCTTTAGCTCATTTCCTGCTCATTTCATCCCTTTGATAAGGTTGGTGTGATCATCTTCATATTACAGTCAAAGAAAATGAGGCCCAGCAGGTTTCAAAAGCGAAGAGTCTCACTCTCCTGGAGACCAAGGAAGAAGAGCAATGTGAAGCCCAGTGCTCTGTGCTGCGCCCTGAGCCCTTCTGAGACTCCCAGCTCAGTCCTGCTTATTGGAGGCCTGCCTCTCTACAGAGGGGACAAACACGAGAACACTGAGGAGCGCTGCAGGAATGGCTGCACGGGCTCAGCGCTACCTCTGCCCTTTCCCTCGTGTTTCTTTAGCAAGTCCTGTGTAAATGGAGGAGGCTCAAGTGAAGGGATCTGGAGTTTCGTCACAACGTTAGCAACATTTGTAGGGAAGACTGAATGTAGACCCACCAAACAGAGCAGCCTCAAAGCCATTTCTTCCTGCCTGCTCTGTCGCTCTCCTCCCTTTATTTCTTGCTTTACTCTGGGGGAGCATGTGACCACACGCAGTGCTCTGTTCATGTCGTCTTTCTCTTTCTGAGGCATAAGTCATGTCCTAAAGCTAATGAAACAAAACTTGGATCATGTATGGAGTTCTATCAAAACACCTTGATACATTCACAGTCTTTTGGCTGTTTCTGAATAGGTAGGCCTTCTGAAAATTTTCTCTATATCTCAAAGATGTATGATTGTTTAAAAACAGAAGCGAATCTGTTTCTCTCAAATGCATTGTCTTGATTGAGGAAGCATAGACATAACAGAACTTAGGGATTTCCCCAAAACAAATGGCCAATTCAGTTAATTCAACAAGATATTCGAGCATGCCTTTAGATGCTATCCACATAGACTGCTGTGCTGGATGAAGGCTGGGAAAGACGCTTGACTGCCCACGTCTAAAAGCACCTAGATGTTTGATTGGATTAGGCAGGCCAGCACTGAAGAGTCAAAGGCTACAACTTTTCTTCTGCATGTGTATGTATGTGACATGCATGTATGTGTGTGTGCATGTTCATGCGTATGTGGAAACACGTGTGTGCATGCGCATGTAGAGGCAAGAGGTGGGTATTGGCTGTCTTCCCCAGTCACTCTCCCCCTTGTTTATTGAGCCAGGGTCCCCTACTGGAGCCCAGAGCTT
The DNA here is from genome assembly GCA_036346955.1 of Dipus sagitta. Classification (NCBI taxonomy): domain Eukaryota; kingdom Metazoa; phylum Chordata; class Mammalia; order Rodentia; family Dipodidae; genus Dipus; species Dipus sagitta. Next base: position 321,551,328 of record CM070770.1, read on the forward strand.
GCCAATTCTGTTAGACAAGCTGGCCTGCTCCTGGGGTGTCCCGCTTCTACCTCCCTAGCAATAGAATCACAGGTGGGGCGGTCACACCCACCTGGTTTTTATACATGGATTCTGGGCATCTGCAGAATGCCGGGAACCCCAGTTCTAGGTTTGCATGGCAAGTGCTTTACTTTTCACATTTTTACTCTTTTTACTTTTTTTTTTTTTTTTTTTTTATCTTCCCAGCCTCCAAGGGCGTATCTACATCAGCTGGCTCCGAGGTCAAATACCCTGACCTTTAAGTTGTTCACAGTAGCAACAATGACATCCCCCGGAGTTCGATAGAAATGCAGGGCCTTGGGCTGTGTCCCAGACCTCATGACTCAGAACCCGAGGCTTGGCAAGGTGTCAGAGGGATCCGAGTATGCACCAATATCTAGGCAGCACAGAACTTGAGCTCTGATTGCATTTGAAAATATTGGGGTGCCTGGCTTTGCCCCAGAACTTTGGACAGGCAAAGTTGGAGGATATCCCACCCTAAGACAAGGTCAGAACAGCCAATGTTGAGCACAACCCAGATTTTGGATGCTGGGGGAGAGCCATGGCCAGCGATGAGTCAGTCGTTGGCTGTTGTTGTGTATGTATGGGGGGGAGTATGTGAGATGTGTATGGGGGGCCTGCATATGTATGTGTGCAGGTACACATGCCACATGCTCACATATGCAGAGGCCATAGGAAAGTGTCAGGTGCCCTCTACCCTGCTTTCCCTTGTTTCCTTGAGACAGAGTCTCTTGCTGAACCCAGAGCTGTTATTTTTCCTCAAGCTCCAGAGATTCTCCAGCCTCTGCTCCCCACAACACCGGGGTTGCAGGCGTGTATGGCCATGCCATGTCCAGGTGTTTACGTGGGTGCTGGGGATTGAACTCGGGGTGAATCAGGCCTTCTCAGGCCCCTGTGGCACATTGCAAGCCCTCTACGCACTGAGCCGCATCCCTGACTCACAGTCTTGTCTGAATAACAGCTTTATTGAGACATGGTGTAACATTATATGCTCTATCCTTTTAAAGTGCACAGCTTGGCATGTCCTATATACTCATCAAATTGTAGGACCATCATTGCAATCAATTTTAATATGTTGTCATTATCCCAACAAGAAACATCTAACCATTAATCATCAGTTTCCATGCCAACCATCCACGCATCTGCATTATCTACGTAGATCTTCCGATGCTAGACTCTCATGTAAATGGACTTCTACATGACGTAGCCTTGTTCTACTGCCTCCTTTCACTTAGCAGAGTTTCCCAATACCAATGCCATGGCATGCATCCACATTTCATTCCTGATATTGGGCTGCGGGCTGATAATACTCCACTGCACAGATACACCACATTTTGCTGATCCGTTTGCACATTCATGAACATTTGTCTTGTTTCCCAGCTCACAGCTATTATGAATCAAGCTGACAGGGATATGCATCTGTACATTTTTTCGTGAACATAAAGTTTCAATAGAGCCAGTTTTGACCCTTTGACAACATAGTTGGTGGTTTCCAAGAGAAAGGCAGGTGGGGTATGAGAGATGGCTCATCAGTTAAAGGCACTTGCTTACAAAGCCTGCCAACCTGGGTTCGATTCCACAGTACTCATGTAAATCCAGATGTACAAAGTGGCACATGCATCTGGAGTTTGTTTGCAGTGGCAAGAGGCCCCAGCACACCCATTCACTCTGTCTCTCTCTCTCTGTCCCTCTCTGTCACTTGCTCTGTCTCTCTCTCTGCTTGTAAATAACTAAATAAATTGTTTTCTTTTTTGTAAAGAAAGAGAAAAAGGCAGGTGGGAAGGACCTGGGAAGAAGGCTGATCTGAGGAAAAATTCTTGCAGTGAAGCCCAGCTCTTTAGCCACAACCCCGGCAAGTGCTGTCCAATCAGCGCACATTACACACGAGTACACAATCTGCAAAGTGGACACACACTTACTATATAGATCAATGCCATGGTGCCAAATGAGATAATGAGTGTGGGCTCTTTGTCAGGCCACATGTTTCAGAATGCTATGCCATCTTAACAGGATGGCTGCCCTTGACACACCACTTGTTGTTCTGTTAGTCCTTGAAATTGTCAGTAGCTACTGAGCTAATGACCTCGCACACCGAGCCCGGGAAGGAGGTGTGTGTGGAAGGCCTCTCTGCAGAGGTCTCAGTGGTGCTGGGAGCTCAGCCTTTTCTAAGCAGCATTCAACCTTGTGGGTAAAGTGCCACCGTGCTCATCATCTGCTGAATAAAAAGGGTAAGGAAAGAATACAAGGGATCATTTACTGTGGTGGTTTGATTCAGGTGTCTCCCATAAACTTAGGTGTTCTGAATGCTAGTCTCCCCAGCTGATAGCAATAGGAAATTAACACCTCCTGGAGGTGGTATATTGTTGGGGGTGGGCTTATGGGTGTCATAGCCAGTGTCCCCTTGGCAGTGTTTGGCACACTCTCCTGTTGCTATTGTCCACCTGATGTTGCCCAAGGGGTGATGTACACCCTCTGCTCATGTTGTCATTTTCCCTCCATCATGGAGCTTCCCCCTCGAGCTTGTAAGCCAAAATAAATGCGAACCTGACTGCAACATTTACTAAGCTGACTTATTTCTTGTTTCGTACCGTTTATGATGTGCTCAGCAGGCGTGTAAGCCTTGTGTCTGTACAGTGTGGGGGGACATAGAGTGTGGGGTGGACAGGGATGTAAGAGAAGTCCCTGACATTTGATGCTGTGTTCAGTGGAAATCGACGTGACCACCTTTGTTCACTTCATATCTACTCTAGACTAGAATGTAGCATATCCCAGTAAGGAATGTATCTTGGAATAGGGCTATTGAAATCCATTGAGAAACAGAGGCCCAGAGGACTAAATATTTGAGGGGAGGGAAAACAATGGAGAGGGAAGATGGGAAGAGAGAAAGCAGAACCAGTCATGCTTCCTTCCACTCTGAGGAGGTGATGGAACCCTCCTGAGGCTGAATATGAGGCCCAGGAAGTCCACCTAATGCCTCATTTGGCCCCCTGTGGCAGGACAGAAATGCAATGGCCCTAAAATCAAAGATTTAGCTTCTGACAGGGAGGTGAGGATAGGACGGGGTGAGTGGGAGGAGGGGAACCTAGCTCTACTTCCTGTCTCTTTAGTGAACATGTATATGGTGGTTTGATAGCTGTGCTTATTAATATGGTTCCCTGCCTTACTGGATATGTGTGTGGTAAGGCGCCATTGGTGAATGAAAAAGTTACTCCCAGGGACAACAGACTGAGTGGAGCAGGATTTTCATAAAGTCCTTAATCTGGGCAGTCTGGGTTACCAAGAGCAGACCCAGAGGTTATATAAGTAAATTGTTAAGTCATACTGAAACCAGACACAAACACTTCTATACATGTCTTAAAAGTCCACCCACACCATGAGAAAATAATTCCCAGACCACTCTCAGAAATGCCAAACCACCATGAGGTGTTGTTACCTTAAGCAAACATTGGACTTTTTGTGCTATGTGGTTACCATTGCTAGGACACCCACCCTTCTCCTATGCTGAGCATCTGGGGAATCCTAACTGAAGAATGTTTTCTTCAAGAATATTCAGTTGCTTCATTTGTACAAAGAACAACTTTAACGCCCCTCCCACAGAGCAAGAGCATGATTAGGAAGCACTGTGAGCTGTAGGGCCCCAAAACTTGCCGTCAAACCCCAGTTCCAGCAGCTGGCAACAGTGAGAGCCTGGGTCAGTGACTTTGCCTCTCCATGTCATGTCTCTTCATCTGTCACCCCGAGATGAAAGCCCACCCCCTCACAAGAATTTTTGAAAGGAGCACCTGTTTTCATGCCTGGTATATACTACTGCAGGAATTTTAGGAAGGCTAGTTATTCCTTGATCCCCTCCCCCCCTCCTGCCACAAGGTGGTTTTCCTAGACAGCCAAGCCAATAGGAAGCCACATGCCCAAGATCTTTGCATGGACAGGAGCCGTCAGAGTCCCTGTCCACCCTCAGTGGTGAAGGAGCCGTTCTAACTGACAGCACTCGCCTCCCCTGCTCACTCCCAAATCACAGGGATGTCAAAGAGTGCACGGGGTTTTGTGCAGGTTCTTACATTCCTGTTAACCTATCTGCCTATGAAGAGCTCTAACCAGGGTTCCCGGATAGGGTCATGGCCTTTCTTACTCAGGAACTTGCGCTAGAAAGAACCTTATTGAATCAGCCAGTAAGGACATAATCAATCTCTCATCTTGAATTTGCGGCTTCAGAGAAAGTCAAATGTGGATGATAGGTAAGCCGTTTGATAGTAAGAATGGCCCATTAAGGAGAAAAAAAGACAAAAACAAAACAAACAAACAAACAAAAAAACAAGCCTATTGATGAGGCATGCTGCCCTCAATGTCAGGAGCAAAGTAAACTTGCATAGGAAATGGGCTGTGGTTGTGGATGAGTATAGGATGTTGAGTTGCTTTTAATTGTTTTTATTTTTAAATATTTTTATTTATTTACAAGAGAGAGAGAAAGGGGCAAACATTGTCTCCCTTTCTCACCCTCATAAGCCAAACCTCACAGTCCATAGTTCTTACTGCATCCAGGTCTTGGAGCTCAGACCAGAATACTCCATCAAGCTGTACTTACAGCACTGCAAGGCATCTCTTAGGCCAAGGTTTCAAATCCTCCCACATTCCTCTTGAAAATCAGCTCCAAGAGGCCAAAGCCACACAGTCAGGTGTCCAGCAGCAATCCCACTCCTCAGTACTACTTTACTGTTGCAGTCAGGTTCACATTGTTGGTAGAAATCACCCAATCAAGAGCAGATTGTAGGAAAAAAAGAGGTTTATTTTGGCTTATAGGCTTGAGGGGGAAGCTCCATGATGTTAGGGGAAACAATGGCATGAGCAGAGGGTGGACATCACCTCCTGTCCAACATAAGGTGAACCATAGCAACATGAGAGTGTGCCAAACACTGGCATGGGAAAACTGGCTATAACACCCATAAGCCCGCCCTCCCAACAATACACTGCCTCCAGGAAGCGTTTATTCCCAAAGCTCCATCAGCTGAGAGCCTAGCATTCAGAACACCTAAATTTATGGGGGACACATGAATCAAACCACCACAGAGGTTCCACCAGGACCTCCTACTGCTGCAAATGAACTCCAGATGTAGGTACCATTTTGTGCATCTGGCATTACATGGGTAGTGAGGAATAAAATCCAGACAATTAGGCTTTGCAATAAAGTGTTTTTAACCACTGAGCCATCTCTCCATTTATTAAAAAACTCATAAAAATGTACGAGTCTAGAGCTGAAAGTTGAATATTAGAAGTATTGGGGGTTTTATACATTGTTAAAAATCTGTGGTATTTCTGACCCATGTGACTCAGAGAGGCCTGAGGGCCTCATTTACTGAGTTCAAAGTCATGGATGCATGGACCACAGAGAATGCTGGGCTCAGCCATGTCATTCTGTTTATACCTTCTTTCTGCTTATTACCTCAGTTTACTCATTTGTCCAATGATGTTAATTCTGTAACCTCTTCTCTCACCTTGGCTGAGGGTGAGAGGAGTTAATGTTGTTGATAGGACTGTGAGATCTGGATGGAAAAGCAAGGGTCCAAATTTGAGATGTGCTCTTCTGTAGCGATTGATTCAACTGCTGGCTGCCCACTTACTGGCAAACCCTTGATTTTCCTTGAGAATTGAGAATTGTCTTTCTCTCCTTGAACGCTGAATAGAAAAGTTAGTCCCAGACATCCATGTGCCTACCAAGGACACAAGGCTGTAGAACAGACTCAGCCAGGGCCCATGCTGACATGCTAGCTTCTGTATTCTCCCTGCAAAGATGCTGCGCTACTTCAAGATCAGTCCCAAGCCAAGGATTTATTTCCCAAGTAGCCTCAGCTTTGCCTGGTGGTCTGAGCATCAAGCCACGACCTCTGCAAGTCTGTCCAGAGAAGCCAGGTCCAGAGATGAGCACCAGGATGCTGCCTGGCCCAGAAGCACACCATAGCCAACCTACAGAGGTGTCCCCGCCTCCCAGCCCATCACACCACCTCCCTGGCAGGACCTCTTGTGATGATTGCCCTGTGCATGGGTTCGTTTCTATGCTCCAGTTACATGAACAAGGGCTATGGGTGGGGCTCTGGTACCTAAGTTCATGTCTGACATCAGTCTGCCATTTTCTGACCTACTCTGTGCCACTCTGAGTCGTCACAGCCAGTTATCCTGGATTTCCAAATAGCACTTTCCATTCTGTGGTATTTAGCTTCCAAGAAGATGCAACTCATCCTCACTTCCCAACATACCCTTGAGCAGTTTGCTTGCTCCCATACCAGAGTGACCTATGTGACCACAGTGGTGTGTGCCTCATGTGAAGGCATGCAATTTCTGAGGCAGAATCATTAAAGGCACTGCAGCTCCTGCCTGGCACTCTTGGATCAGTCACTGTGGGGAAAGACAGTCATCTTGTCTCAAGCAGACTCAGAGGACCCAGGTTGAAAACAGCAGCTTTCCATCAAGCATAGCACTAGGGACGGAGCCCTGGGGAGAAGTCCCCCAAGCCCAGTCAAGCCTCTTGTGTGGCTGTGGCATAGTGGATGTCTTGTTGTGAGCCCCCGAGAGCTCTCCAGCCAGGGCTACCAGCCAAGATGCCCTTGAATTCTTCCATCTGGAACCATGAAACCATGGGCAGGTAGATCATTATCTTATATTTCTAAATTTTGGCACACGTTACACAGTAATAGAGAACCAATACATCAATTTCCTGGAGGAAATGCTCCATCAAACAGCCTGGTAGACCAAGAAATAAAAAATGTACAATCCCTTTCTCTGTCCATCCTTGCTATGTGCTGGTTGATGCTGAATCTATTCCTTCCCTATTAGTCAGCTTTGCTGTAGGAAAGCCAGCCTTCTGGATGAGTTATGAAATAAAGTCTTAATTGTGAAGGATCTCAACTGCTAAACCTCAATAGTCAATATGAAGATACTCACAGGGTAAAGGCTCCAGGACACAGGCAACCCTTTAGACAAGCTTGCTTTCATCTTAATCCCTTTATAAATAGGTTCCATACTTAAAAATACTCATGCCCTTTCCAAAAATGCCTGTATCCACTTTTCAGATGAAGGAGCTGGCGATGTCTACAAGACACCTTCTGGGTTTCGTGTATGTGAGGGTCTTGTTGAGTAACCAGACCACTCTCGGGTCTCTGTCCTGACTGTGAGAGGTACTTCTTGTTTCAAGGATCACAGCCCAGCATTAAGCCACACATGGCCTTTGTGCTTCAATACACTTGACCCAGTTCCCTATGGAGAAACAGTCAAATGGAACTGTGTGATGTCACCTGGCTACTGTCCAGCTGCAGCCTGCACCGTCCATCATGGTTGCATGGTTGCAATCCAGAGCCCCCGGGGACAAGAGGAGGAGCCGGGGACAGAGGTGAGAAAGATGGACTCATCCAGGCCAACACCATGGCAAGCAGCTCAAACTCAGACCCTGTGATGAGCTGCCAAACTGGAATAAATGGACATGATAAACGAGCTCCCTGGCCGGCTGGTGAAAGGGCTTCTGGATGCAATGTTATCGTCATCAGTTCCAGTGCTGGTGATCACACAGAGTCACTGGAAATGTCAACCTGATAGGGAAGCTTGAAAGCCTCAAACATTGCAGAAAAGTGGATTTTGTACCAAGAAGTTCTCTCATCTGGGCACCTTCTATCTCCTTGCTGCCAAAACACTCTCTTGAGCTGGTTCTAATTTGGGTGATGAGGAGGGAAGGGTCAGAATGCCACCTGCCATTGCAAAAGGATGACAAGTTAAGGAAGAGAAGGAGGATGACCATTTGCAGTGAGCTCGAGGCAGAAAAAAGCGTGTGTGTGTGTGTGTGTGTGTGTCAGAGGCTATCCCCTGGGGGAGGGACAGAAATGTTGCGGGCCACAGAGAATGCTTATCTGCCTCTCATACGTCTGCCACTCACCTTTCCTGTAGAACCAGCTTTCCTGTCTCCCTGGACTTAAATTAGAAACTGGACTTCTCACTGTGTCCAAAGAACTTGAAGGAGAATCTTTGAGCATCACTTTGGATGTCCAAGTTGTAAGCTATTTCAAGACCTCTTATAAGGGCCCAGGCCTGAAAACCATCCCACTCTTCAAGAACAAGATCTTTAAGGACACTTTTGCCAAATATGACCAGGGCCCTGCTTGTGCCTTGGCCACATGGGTCACAGCTGATCCACTGGGATTTTTTTTTTTTAAAGTCCCAATCCAGCCCACAGGAGAGGGCTCTCTAGTGACCTGAGGGTATAATTCATTAACAATGCAAGCAGAACAGTTAACACAGGTTCAGTGTTGTACGCATTTTCCAAACATGTCTTCATTTACTCCTCAACAGAGTTAGGGTGTGAGAATTACAGACGTCTTCCCATGAAGAAAAAGAATGAAATTTCTCGAGTTCATTCCCAGACATGGCAGCTCTGTTACACTGGGTTTCTGGAAGCCCAGATTCATTTATTCACGCTATGACATGCCACACAGCCCGCCCCTATCTCCCCCCCCACCACTGCTCCCCTCAGGCCATAGAGAACGTGTAGTTGTCCCCGACAAATGAGGATGCAAAGCCACCCCACAGCCTCGTCTCGCTGCTGGTTGCCTAGTTTATTTTGCTTCATCTTCGCTAGCATCGATCTTTCCTGTTCTTGTTATTTTGGCCATGGCTCCATGAACGTGAAGCATCTCACTTTCCGGACACGCCACGGGCCAGGACCCCAGGCATGCGGGATGAAGACCTGAACGTTCAAACGCCAGCCTTGTGAGAGTCACGGAGCAGAAACCCTGAGCTCGGGAAACTGAGGACTCAGGCTGGCTCCCGGCCCTGCTCCTCCGTAGTAAAATGTTCTTGGTTCAGCTGCAGGAATGCATCTGGGCTTTGACCTTCAGCTGTCGGATGGGGGTTCGCAGAAGCTTCCCTGGAAAATGGGCGGATGGAAGGAACGCAGAAGTTCCACCCGGGAGAAGCACCTTGCTTGTGCCAATGCTTCCTCCTTCTGTGAGCTACCCCCGAGTGGCTACGAGTCACACTGAAGAGTAGGATGAGGGAGCTTTTAATTATTTTTCCTGTCTTCCTCACTTTCAAATATAAGAACGTCTATAGTCTTTTGATCACGTGCCACAACTACCCCATTTTATCTTAGACCTGGTATGGTTACACTTACTCACATGGGAGAACTTGGTAATGGCCTTGATAATGGAGTTATTTGGCATCAGACAGAATATGAGATGCTACTCTCTAAGAACCCTATACCATGGTGTATTTTTATCAATCCCCTAAGCACAGGAATTGACCCCTTATAGTCAAGTGCTTGGGAGCCCTGGTGAGAAGAGCTTTGCTTAATATCTTTTAACCACAGTTCCTCCAAGCCTCACATCTGTATCCATGCAGCTAGAATGAGAAACGTTAAAATTAGACCCTGAGTATTAGTGTGTATTTTTGTTTAGCCCACATCCTGCTTCTCCTTAAATGGGTCTGTAGAAATGTTTTCTGCAGACAGAGGGGCTCTCCAAAACATGCTGTGCTGGATAAATGAGTGAATAATGAATGAATGACCCAATCTTTGATGAAAGTTGGGCTCATGATGGATAACTGCCAGGCATTTCTGTTTCACCTATCTTAACTGGTTACATGGTTCCACCATCTGACTGCACCATGCATCTTCTGAACATAGCTCTGCAGAAGGGAGAGAGGTTAGTGGCAGAGTGAGAATCAGTCCTGGAATCAAGTGTTCCAGGATACCTGCATCTGGATATAGCCTGCCACTGCAAACAGATGTCATCTGGCAGGTCCAGTCAAGGAGGCAGAAAACATTTTAAATATCTTAAACAGAATGAATTTAATTTTAATTTTAATGTAAGGAATTGGTGGTTGGGGGAGATAGATTAGTCTGTGAAGTGCTTGCCTCACCAGTACAAGGCCCCAAGTTCTAGCTCAAGTGACCATGTAAAGATGCCAGGCATCATGGTGCATGCTTGGAACCCCAGCACTGGGGAGCTGGAGACAGGAGGAGCCCTGGGTCTCTCTGGCGCATTAGTTTAGCATACTTGGCGAGCTCCAGGTCAGTGAGAGAGCTTGGTTTGAAAAAGGTAGGTGGTGTTCCTGAGGATGCCCCCCCATGGCCGTCTTCTTACCTCTACATACATGCACATACACATGCATGTGCACCCACGCACAGGCGAACACCACACACATATAAGTACATAGGTTTGGGAGAGAAGTGGAGGGCAGTGTCTGAAAGGGAAATGATCTCATTTCATCTTGAAAACTCAACCACTTGGGGAGTTCTGTGCAAGGGCCTCGGGCCTAGGAGTTGATGGTCTCAATTTTCCCTTGGATTCAGGTGACCTAAGTTGAACAGTGGCCTCCTGGGAGTGGAGTGGCGTGGCAGCGTTCACTGACAGGGCTTAGGAGCAGAGGGGCATGCTGGCATGCTCCACTAGGCAGGAGCCTGGATCAGTCATGGAACTGTGGCCCTAAACAAATCCTCGTGGTCTCCCGCAGGTGGGGATGACTGTTCTGAAAGCCCGGGTACAGACGTCACTCAGGCCAGCCCACTTGTGTGCTCTGCCAACCTCCCTCACAACAGAAAGGGCTGAGCTTGAAAGACCCATTCAAACCCTGCAACTGGCATCCTACAAGCCAGATCATGAAGCAGAAATGAGTAGAGCTGTTTTGATGAAATTGGCCAGGAAAAAAGTGAAAACCAAGCTCTCATTTGCAAGGGAGCTTTGGCAATCCAATGAGCCGGATGTTCAGAATGTTCCTATTTTTTTTTCTTAAGCATTCTCATTCAGCCTTGATAGTCATGCTCAGAACTATTGCTTGAAATGCAAGATGCCTCCAAGAAAAGTCTTGGGAAGAAAAGCACTGTGCAGAGTGGCCTGGTTCTCCTTCCGGCTTTACCTCCACATAGGAGCCTCTCCTCCCGAGCCAGGTCAAATCACTATGGATGCTATCTAGACCCAAAGGAGAAAGAAATTTCAGGGCAGATACACATGGTTGCCTTTGTATTTCTCAGATCAGTGAATGTGAGAGGATGAAAACGCATTACACCTGTGAGCAGGAGCAGTTCTGGAGAGCGAAAATGACTTAAGAAAGTCATCAAATATCTCCCGTCATGAACTCCTTCTAGGCCATCAACTAACTTAGTAGCTATTTCTTCATTTATCCTTAAAGTTCTGTTACATAAGTCACATGGTGCTTGGTTATTTGTCCCAAATTTTAACTGCTGGAATGATTTTCCTGGTGTCTACTCAGACCCTCCCTTCAATAACCAGGGCAGATTTCTCTCTAGTCAGTACATAAGACAGCAGAGTGGATCATGGCTAAGCTTTTATCTCTTTCTTTCTTTTTGACATATATGTGTGTGTAGTGTGCATGTGTATTCATATGTGTGGGCACAGGGGAGTGTTGATGCACTTGCACAAGTGCCCATATATGTGGGGAGGTCAACATTAGGTGTCTTCCTCAGTTGTTGTCCACTCTACTTACTGAGGCAAAGCCTCTCACTTGATCCTAGAGCATGGTGGTTCAGCCCTGGGGACCCCCTGTCTTTATCTTAAGTATATAGGATTATAGGTGGGACAACACAACTACCCAGTACAGGTCTCATATTTGCATGGCAAGTGCTTTATCCACTCAGCCATCTCCCCAGCTTGGTCATGACTTGTGATTTCTGAATACTTAGTCATGGCTCTGGCTTGTTGTGTTAATTGATTATTAATCATTTGAATCAAAAGGAAAGGGGTAAGGCCAAAGGTAGAATTTATACCTTCACCAACTTTGCCACTCAATCCCTCAGCTCTAAGGGTAAAGGAATAGGAGAGTAGAACCTTGTGTTTGTAAGGGAAGCCTGTTTCAACCACTAGTTTTTGTTTGCTTGTTTTTGAGGAAGCATCTCACTCTTGCCCAGGCTAACAGGGATTCACTCTGAAGCCCATGCTGGCCTCACACTCATGGCAGTCCTCTTATGTCAGCCTCCCAAGTGCTGGGACTAGAGGCATGTACCACCATGCCCTACTTTTTTTTCTTTTTGAGGTAGGGTCTTGCTTTAGCCCAGCTGACCTGGAATTCACTATGTAGTCTCAGGGTGGCCTCAAACTCATGATGATCCTCCTACCACTGCCTCCTGATTACTGGGATTAAAGACCTGTGCCACCATGTCCTGCTTCACCGTGCCCTACTTTGTTTCAACACTTCTAATCATGATTAATTTTTGTTTTCTTCATGATCCAGGAAATATGAAGGAGCTACCTGAGTCTGTCCACAGGATGTAAAGAAAGTAAGCTGAGGGAATGGAGACTTGATGTAGTCCAAAATTCTGGGGAATGATTGAGGAATTCTGTCAAACAGTGATGTCCTAACATTGTGATTTTGGGTCCAACCCATTGCTACGTTCACCTTTTGCAGAACAAAGCTTTGGGACAGAACACTATGTGGACTGATCCCTATCATCAGACAGCTAACATAATTTTTAAGAGCAGAAAATTCAAACAACATCAGTCTCATTCAGGAATGCTCATAGGCCTGGGCTCTCAACAAGGTTTTGATCTGGAGTCTTTTCTCTTCATTTAGCAAAGTTGGAGCTGTAGAAAAATGTATTTAATGATGGTCACATGGCAAACTCTACCATGAGCCTTTCCTCTTTAGCCATGGTGCTAAATCTGTTTCCACCCCCCTTTGAGTCTTACGATTCGTTGAATAATAAAATGTGACAGAAACAATTCAAATTTTGTGCTTTTGGAATCAATGCTTCATGCTCAACACTTCAAGCAAGTGTTGTAGTCAGCTTCTCATTGCTGGTAGAAATTACCCAATCAAGAGCAGCTTGTGGGCAAAAAAGAGGTTTATTTTGGCTTACATGCTCGGGGAAGCTCTATGATGGCAGGGAAAACTATGGCATGAGCAGAGGGTGGACATCACTCCCTGGATAACATCAGATGGACAACAGGAACAGAAGAGGGTGCCAAATACTAACAAGGGGCAGCTGGCTTTCAAACCCATAAGCCCGCCCCCAACAATGTATCCCCTCAAGGAGGTGTTGCTGGGAACCCAGCATTCAGAACAACTAAGTTTATGGGGGACACCAGAATCAAACCACCACATTCTGCCACTGGCCCTCATAAACTGATAACCACACATGATGTAAAATGCAATGCATTCATCCAACTTTTTTTTTAAAGTCCCCATAGGTTTTTATTTATCAATATCAATGATGTTCATGCATCCTCATAATCCAAGGTCTTTTAACTGAGCCATAATACCAAGAAATAACCTCAAAAACAAAACCCATAATGGCATAGAATAAACATTCACACTGCAAAAGATGGCATTGGGCATAGCAAAGAAATATTCAACCAATAAAAGATTTAAACAGGGCAAACATCAAACTCGGTTAGCTCCAAGTCCAACAACTCTTGTCAATGATAAATCTCCAAACCTGATAATTCTAACTAGAAACAAGTCTCTGGAGTTCCAATTCCACCCCTCCACCTAGGCTACTCCCAGTTCTGGAAAACTTCACTGGGCCGGCAGCTTTCCTTAGCAGCCATCCCATGGTCCCCGCATATCCATTGGGTCTCCACTGCAATCCACAGTTTATCCTCATGGCTCCATCAGGTCTCCATTCAGGTATCCAGCAAACCTGCTTCACACTGCCAATGGCCATTTCCAAAACACAAGACAGTGTTGCAAATTCAATGATCCTCTCTTTCCTGCATATCTTAAACTCCACAATACGAGGTTGGGTGCCAATTTGTTAATCCAGGGGGGAAATAAAGCAAACTTTGAAGAACAGGACACTCCTTGAGCACTCAGGCCCCTTCAAAGGAGTCTACATTCTTTCTGTTGCCTCAGTGCAGACCAGCTAGCCCTGTCTCAAAGGTTGTAATCTCTCAATTGCAGCTGAATGGGCAACAGTTCACCCAAAGATTTTTCTTTCTGTGCCATATCCCTCTGCTCACTCCAGTTCATTTCAACACAAAGCAATGCTGCACAGCTTCTCAGGACATGGACATAAGAGCAAGCTTCTCACACAAACTGCTAGCCTAGTCCAAGCAAAGCTCTTTCTCATCCTCATAAGCCAAACCTCACAGTCCATAGTTTCATAGTTCTTAGTGCATTCAGGTCTTTCAACTCAGACCAAAATAGTCCATCAAGCTGTACTTACAGCACTGCAAGGCACCTCTTAGGCCAAGGTTTCAAATCCTTCCACATTCCTCTTGAAAATTAGCTCCAAAAGGCCAAAGCCACATAGTCAGATGTCTAGCAGAAAACCCACTTCTGGTACCATTTCACTGTTACATTCAGGTTCACATTGCTCTTAGAAATCACCCATCCAAGAGCAGCTTGTTGGAAAAAGAGATTTGTTTTGGCTTACAGGTTCGAGGGGGATGCTCCATGATGGCAGGGAAAATGACGGCATGAGCAGAGGATGAACATCACCCCCTGGGTAACATCAGGTGGACAACAGGAGCAGGAGCATGTGCCTAACACTGGAAGGGGGGAGCTGGCTTTAACACCCATAAGAGCTTCCCCCAACAATACACCCCCTCCAAGAGGCATTAATTCCCAAATCTCCATCAGGTGAGTACCCAACATTCAGAACACCTAAACTTATAGGGGACACCTGAATCAAACCACCATAGCAAGTTAATCTAGACACCTAGAAGAAAGGTTCTCTGAGGAAGGCATCAACCTTCTCAGTTCCTTGGCCAGCATCTGCTGTAGGCCTTTCAATGAGCTCATCTTGGATGGTGCAGCACTGGTCTAGTGGTCAGTTAAATCCAGCCAAATGGTGGCATAGGCAGGACCACACCAACCAGAGCTGCTCAATGGAGCCCAGAATAATCATGAGAAATAATCAACTATTGCCATGGGAGGTACTAAGGTTTGTCATGGTCTGTCATGAGTACTTTGATAGTCAGAGGTGCTTGTAATGCCAGGTAGCCTTGTCACAGATGAAGAAGAGAGCAATCACACCATCTGCAAAGAATAATGCTCTGAAGCAAATGATGTTTCCAAAGACTGTCAACCAGGATCTACCTGGGCATAGCATGGCATCATGCCATAAGGGAAACTATCATTCTTTTCTTTTTAAAAAATTTGTTTGAAATGCAAGTGTAACTAACATGAAGTAGTAAGCAAAAGACAGGGCAAGAGGTTGGCATTCTTTTTTTTTATTATTTCCTTTTTTATGTATTTGAGAGTGAGAGAGAAAAAAAACAGAGAAAGTGAGGAAGAGAATGGGCATGCCAGGTCCTCCAGCCACTGCAAACAAACTCCAGATGCATACGCCACCTTGTGCATCTGGCTTACATGGGTCCAGGGGGATTGAACAGAGATCATTTGGCTTTGCTTTTGCAGGCAAACACTTTAACCACTAAGCAATCTTAATTTTTTAAATTTCTTTTTTATTTTATTTTTTCATTTATTTGAGAGAGTGAGAGGGAAAGAAGCAGAGAGAGAGAGACAGAGGGACGAACAGAATAGAGGTTTGCTCTCTCTCTCTCTTTTTTTTGGGGGGGGGGTTCAAGGTAGGGTCTCACTGCAGCCCAGGCTAACCTGGAATTCACTATGTAGTCTCAGGTTGGCCTCAAACCCACGATGATCCTCCTATCTCTGCCTCCCAAGTGCTAGGATTACAGTCGTGCACCACCATACCCAGCTGAAGTTGGCATTCTTATAGGCACTATTTTTCCTGGAGTTGGAGTACTTTAAACACAGACCAATCTGGAGAGTTAGCTCAGTGATAGAGCTCTTGTGTAGCATGCAAGAGGCCTTGGGCTGGATGCTGAATCCCAGTGAATGAATGAGTGAAATGCAATCTAAGGTTAGCATATTAAACATACCTACTTGTGCTGATATAAAGATAGAAGAAATATGAAAGAAAAATTGGGAAAGAACCAGAAGAATTGTACCAAGACACAGTTTTCCCCCAGGTGTCTTATCTTCTTAATTTAAACCACATCAACAGGCTAAAGAGCATCTCCTGACACTGTGAGAAGGGCAGTGACTCAAATACTGAAACCATGGTGCCTAGCAGTGATGCCAATGCATACTCTGGGAAAAGAGAGAGTTGTCATGTGATGGTCTGTGTGAATGGTAAGATGAGATCAGTCATTGATTCTTAGCCAGCAACCATGTCTAAACTGTTAAAGATCTGAAAAGTAATTAGCCAGTATGTCTGAACAATATTAACATGTTTCCTCCTTTCTTTCTCTCTCTTTCTCTTTTTCTTCCTTTCTTTTCTTTCTTTCTTTCTTTCTTTTTTTTTAAGCAAGGTCTCACTCCAGTCCAGGCTGATCAGGAATTCACTCTGTAGCCTAGGCTGACTTTGAATTCACAGGACTCCTCCTACCTTAGCCTTCTAAATTCTGGGACTAAAGGCATAAGCCACCATGACTAGCTCTAGCACAAACTTTTTAATATACATTTTCTTCTGTGTGTTTAAAATGTTCAACATAATGTTGTGTTTATATGATAAAATGTTTATTAGAGAGGAACAGATCCATCATCTCACATAGTTACCATTTCTCTCCCACTTGTTGTGAGAGCAGTTATAGTTCATTTATTTAGCACAAATCCTGAAAATCACACATTCTCTGACTGATCAGTTTTTCATGTTGTACATTATTAGATGTTTTGACTTGCTCATTCTATATCTTTTTACTCTCTTTCAGTCTCCTGTGTGTGTGTATGAGATGTGTGTGTGTGTCTGTGTGTGTCTATGTGTGATATGGCAGTAGTTAGGGCCGTGTGTGTGTGAGAGAGAGATGTGTGTGTGTGTGAGATGTGTGTCTGTGTGTGTGTGTCTGTGTGTGTGAGAGAGAGATGTGTGTGTCTGTGTGTGTGTGTGTCTGTCTGTCTCTGTGTGTGTGAAAGATGCATGTGTATGTGTCTGTGTGAGATATGTGTGTGTTTGTGTGTGTGTGATGTGTGTGTGTGCGTGTGTGCGTGTGTGTGGAGATGGCGGTAGTTAGTGCCTGACCACAGGGCCTGCCTTCTACATGCTACACCAGTGCTCATATAACCTCAGCCCAGTTGGTGTTTTTGAAGAAATGTAACTAAGGTAAAAAGAGTTAAACATGCATGAAAAAGAAATTAAAAATAGCATTTCCTAAGCCTGTCACATGGAACAGTGGTCCTATAGTCCTTAGAATATTACCTGAGTGGTCAAGCTTCAGAGCCTAGGCCTTGGCAACCCTAACAAGACAGGCTCCAGCACCTACTCTCAAAGGGCCAATTAATTAATGAGACAAAGAAGCAAAAGAAATTCAGTGTAGCCATATTAGGAAGTGGAACAAAGAGGTCTCCCAAATCCATCTCAGAGATCCTGACACGAGGTTTAGGTTTACATAGAGGGCAAGAGGCAGGCACATTTGAGCAGTCCTGGACAACCTACGATCCCCTCCATGATCACTGGCTCTCCTGCAAGGTGGTCTGAACATTTTCAGAGCTGAAGTCTCTTTCTGGGAGACAAGTTCCTCCTCTGGCTGGTGTCAGAATCCCATCCTTCTTCTTCTCTCAGCATGAGACTCCTAGGGAAATTCCAGTATCTTGGGGTCCATTGCTTTAACAGTCTGATAGTGAAAGCGAGGGGCCCAGCTGTCTCTGGTGTATCTTTCTGCCTGTCAGGACCATTAAAGGACTGTCTTTGCATAGCTACAGCACACACCAGCCAACTGGCTCTGACAATGACAATGACTCCACATACCTAGCATTGTGTCTCAGGTGGAAAGGAAAAGGAGCCTCTTTCATTTTTAGGGTGAAATGTCACATTAAATGTACAAATCCTGAAAAGAATGAGACCTTGGTAATTTTCTGGACACCTCCCTTTCTGTAAGACTTCCAGTGACTGCTAACCTCATCCACCTACCTACAGAGGTGGTCTGGGCATGACAGGAAGATAATAAAGAACTGTAAACTCAATGTCTTGGTCTGTGTCATTCCTTCTCACTCTTCCCCACCCCAACCCATCTCTATTAAGGACCCACATCTAGATAAACAAAAGGACAAACTGGTATCATTTCGGCTGTTCTGCTGAATAGCCCTAAAGATAAGGGCACATTCTTCCTGACATAATAAGCCTTGGCAATACATCTATAACAAATCCCAGGTACACCAGTTATCTGTGCTGCTGACAATGGGCTTTCTTCCCTCCTGTCTCTTTCATTATATTCCACTAAAGGAACTCAAACATTACTCTTGGCCAGGCAAAAAAGATTGTATTTTGGCCCTTGGAGCTCTGACAATTGCACTCAGCCCATTTAATTACTTCTGACACGAACATGGGCTTTATTAACAGAGCCAGGGTCAGCAAGGCCCTCCTTCAGGTCGTAGAAGTGATGGCTAATAGAGGCTTATTTATAAGAAGCTTTGTGCACACCAAAGGGGACAACAGCAGTGGTCACCTCTTTCTTCTTTTTTAAATGAACGTGCTCTAAAAACCCAGACTTCATCTAGGTAAGAGGCCCCAAAGAGTTGACAAGTCAAAAAAACAAACAAAATAGAAATGATAAGGCAAGCTTTCTATCTATGCGTGACTTACATGTTGAGAAGGTGAAACCCCCCCCCCCCCGATCTAGAAGTTCATGTGGTGACCTGCCCAGTTTCTGCCTTCCAACAGAACACACCCTCAGCACCATCCCCAATACACTCCCCTAAAATCTCAAATAAATACAGGCCTCTGACTTCCCATGCTGAAATGATAAGTGCCGAGACAGCCATGCCGGCTGTTGTTTGGGCAATAGGTATTTCACGCTTCCTAGTTGATTCTTGACTCTTTTTCTCCTCAGAACCCACCCCAGGAACTCAGATATTCACATACCTATGTGATCATGGGCACTTTTGGTGCTGCTTTTTGGCTGACCCACTTATATAGACACACGCCTGTACAGGGGAACCCCCAAGAACGCTGTAACTCCAGGAAGTCCTCATTGTAAACTAGGGACTTGCAGCATTACCTCAGTGTTTCAGAAGGTACCCTTGTTAACTGGCACTTAAGTTCCTAAATTCAACGCTTTACATTTAACTTTTAATTTTTCTCCTTACTGTGCACATGTATGTGTGTATGGCGTGTGGGTATATGTATCTGTGTTCATATGCAGGTGAACACATGTGTGCACGTTGGTATACACGCACATGTCGATGTCAGGTGTTGCCCTCAATCCCTCCCCACCTTGCTTTTGAGGCAGGGGTTTCTCACTGACCCTGTAACTCATCAGTTCAGCTAGACTGACCAGTCAGTGGACCTCATGAATAGTCTTGTCTCCACGTCCCTAGCACTGGGATTACAGGCATATACTCCCATTCCCAGCTCATACATGGGTGCTGGATATCTCAGTTCAGCTCTTCATGTTCTTATGACAAGTGCTTTACTGGCTGAATCATCTCCTCAGCCCCCTTTCCCCTTTCTCAAAAGAAATTTGGAAACAGGTTGGAAAAGGAAAATGGATTTATTCGTACTTTGACCAAACGAGGAAGAGAAAGATTCCTACTATCTTCTCTCAGCCCCTCCTATAACAATGTTGTAACTTTACAGAAGAGATTAAGCAAGAGTCAGGAAATACACATGTATTAATTTAGCCATGTGATAAGTGCCAGAGCTACGTGAAACCTCTTCCTGCCAGGCAAGTTCCTCCTCTAGCTGGCCCTCAGGTTTATTTGTTTTCTCCCCAAGCATGGGATTCCTGGAGAAAGTTTAATTCTTTATGGTTCATTATTTAGAGGCCCTGTTTTACTCTGGGTATCTCTTGGTCCTTGCCACTGCAATCAAATGCCTGCCTAGCTTGAAGTGGGTGCCTGGGGAATTGAACCCAGGCCAACAGCTTTGCAAGTAAGTATCTTTAACTGCTGACCCATCTTCCCAGGCCCTGTGTATCTCTTTTGATGTGAAAGGGCTGGGTCCACAGCTCCAGATAAAGCTCAAGACGGGAAAGATGGCTCTTTGAGCTCTGTCCAGGTTACTTGGGTGCAAGTTAAGCAAATATGACTGAAGAAAGGGCTGGAAAGAAGTAGGGTATTGGAGTTCGGCAGTGTTCCCTTGTTGTTCAACCAAAACCATTGCTTAAAAATAGAAAGAAGGGGCTGGAGAGATGGCTCAGTGGCTAAAGGTTGCTTGCAAAGCCTAACAGCCTGGGTTCAATTCCCCAGTACCCCATAAAGGCAGATGTACAACGTGGCACATGTGTCTGGAGCTTGTTTGGAGTGGCAGGAGGCCTTAGAACACCTATTCTCTGTCTCTCACAAATAAATAAATATTTAATATTTAAATTAAATATTTGAAAAAATAGAAAGAAGAGGTTGGAAAAGTAACATGCATTTAATTCAAATTTACTTTTTAAGTTAAAATATCTTCACACATTTTTTTTTGTAGTAAGTTGCAACTACAGAAGATTTAAGAGTTCAGCAGTTCAGATAAACATACCAAAAAATTGCTCTTCCAAAATGTTATCTGATGATGTAATAGAGACAGCTGACTGAGGAGTAGTTGGGGTCTCAGGAGAACAGAGCATCAGGCATTCATTGCCACAAACACTGCGAGTTCCCCTCAGTGGTAGCCATTCACCTCCTACATGTCAGGCCAAAACACTTGAGCAAAGGGAATTCTGGTAATTCCAGAAAGCCTTTCTCCCACTAAGGAGAGCCACAAGAGACCACATTGTGCTTGGCTCTTGGACTTGGACGTTGTTCCCCAGCCTAGGGAAACAAACAAACAAGAAAACAAAAAACAAACAAGCAAACAAACAAACAAACAACAAAAAAACCCATCATGGAGACCCACCACATAGCCCTCAGCAGCCTTCCTCAAGAAGCCAGTGAGGTGGCAGCAGCTAGGACTCAGTATCCCATGAGGCCTTAGGAATCCAGTGGTTGGAGGGAGACCATGTGCAGAAGAAGGAAGAAACCAAGAGAGAATAGGTGGGCTGCAGCGCCTACCCTCCATGGGCCAAGCAGGCACTGTCTACTTTGCTTGTGTTCGAGTCCCACCTCTCTTCCTTCTCCACTTCCTTCCTCCCCTAGTTTCTCTGTTTACTCTTCTTCCTGCTTCTCCTAGCCTCTCTCCTCTTCCTTTTCCTCTCCTCAGGCTGTGTACACAGAGCCAAACACACCCCTGATCTGACTGCCAGGAAAAGTGGCCAGTCTTTCTTTGGGGAAGATCATGTACACACACACACACACACACACACACACACACACACACACACACACCCCTTATCACTGTGGAAAGTTGCCATTCTTTCTTTGGGGAAGTTCATTTATATATACACACCTTACTCCTGGGAAAATGGTCAGTTTTTCTTTGGGAAAAATTATTTATACACACATGTGCATGTGTACACACACACACACACACACAAGTCTGCAGCATCAGAAAGGACACCCAGCAAGACCATCTTCTGAAATCTTTACACAGCACACATTGCGCTCTAGGCTCCTGGCCCCAGGAACAATGTAAGGTCCCAGGGTATTTAATGTAATCTCTTCTCTGGTAAGTACCAAGCTATCATAAACACATTCAGAGAAGTCTGATGTCATGCTAGTGGCAGGGGAATAACCCATATGCTGTGGGCTAACCCTGTGACATCAGCCTTTTATTGCATGTAATTATGCCGAGAAGGGGATGACTGGACTGGAGGCCCCGTCAGTAATAACAGGCCGGGCAAGGAGGGACTTTTGCTCGAGAACTTAATGGATGCCCTTGCATGGATGATACAAACGTACACTCTGCAAAGTGAATCAGTTTGGCAAATCCTGTTGGTTCATCCTTAGTGATGTCTGAAATTATCCATCTGTTTCCTTTTCATTTCACCACCAGTGCCCCACTTCAGCTTCCGTGACCTCAATCTTGGATTATTACCACAGTCTTTCAGAGAGTTTCCATCCCTCGTGGACCTGCCCTTTCCAACCCCAATTGCTAAGCGTAAATTGATTGTTCTACGGAAACACTCATCACATACCCTTTCTACGTACCTACAGAAAGTAGCTTCTTTTCTTGCTGCTGGTGTTCATGGCTCCCGGCAGCATGGCCAAACCCCTTCGCTATCTGCCTTCCCACTGCACTTGTCTGCAGATCTTTCATTCTCTCCATGCGGGACCCTCAGCTAGTCACTGTCCACAATCATTCCTAATTGTCACTGTGCTTATAAAAATATCCAACAGCACTGCCCGACACCCTGGCCTACTTCCTTTCCTAGTCCCGCTTGTCTGTGACCTCACTTCTCAGCCTCTGTTTGATCAATGTTTGAGAAAGGACACTCCTCTCTTCTGAATTGCAACAGAACTTGGACAGACCAGGTCCCCATGGGAAAGATCCCGGGTAGGTTTCTCTGTCTGTGCTTCTCAACTAAGAGCTCAGCAAAGAAAGGGTTCATTTCTATTTCTTTCAGCTTTATCTCCCACCATGCCTTCCACAGAGTCAAAACTGAATACATAAACAATTTTTTAGGCTGAACCCGTGAGTACTGTAGCTTCTGGAGTTCGTATATTAAACTAGATGACAAGGAGATAAAATACAACACACATATGTACCCCACCAAATCGAATAGTCCGTCCAAGGAAGGAATAGTGCTAGGAAGTCGGTAGAAGCTGATGGATGAAAGCAAAGAGGCAAAGAGACAGTGAGTGAGACTACTACGATCAAAGGGAGAGGTAGTGCAGTTGGTAGAGTGCTTGCTGAGCATGCGTGAAGCTCTAGGTTCAATTCCCAGCACCACATAAACTGGATGTGCCAGTGCATGCTGGTGGGGCCTGTAAGATTCTAAGTTCAAAGTCGTCTCTGGCTCTACACAGCAAGTTCAAGGCCAGCCTAGGCTATGTGAGACTCCACCTCAAACAAACAATCCAAAACAAAGGCGGTTCTTTTCTGGAGACATGTTTGTTGTCCATGCAGTCCTCAGGACCACACTGTGTGACACAGGTACTTTCCAAGGTCATGCGGCCCTCTGAGAGGCCGGGTCAGCACTCACAGCCAGGCCGACGTGCTGTCCACGGCACTCTACTCCTCCAGGCAGGGTTGTATTCAAGATGCCTACTGCAAGGCACTACTCTCTCCTGGTTCTGAGAAACCAGGGTGCAATTTGCCCTTAAAACCAAGAGGTCCACATTATGCCTTACATCTGTGTACTTCTTAACACACACACACACACACACACACACAAGCTTGCTTCATCAAGTCATATTTTGCCTTCTCAAAATCTTATGAGGGCTCCCTAAACCCTCTCCTCACTGTTTTCTTCCTTGCCAGAGACTTACATACAACCTTTAGCTCTCTGCTTAGAAGCTTGCCAGCTACCCACTCTTCCCCCATGAATTTGTGTCCTTATCCTGATGTTTATAGCTTTAGTGCCTATGTGTCAGGAGACCAGGGTAGGACAGCCTTATTTATCTATTATTCACTAGTGTACGTGACATTCAAGAGTTCTCCCAGCCACTGGCTGAACCAAATGCCAGTTTACCAGTCTCCTGTTTCAATGTTCTCCCCCCCCCGCCTCAAAAAATCCTGAAGTAGCTTATAAAGCTACAATCGGAGAGCTCTATGGTATGGTTTGGATCTTGCATGTCCAGAGGCCTTATACTAAAGGCTTGGTTGCTGGCTTATTTGTTATAGGAAGATGGTGGAATCTTTAGGAGGCAGGAAGGAAGTTAAGTCATCAGGGGCTTGTATTGAAACACCACTTCATCTTCTCCCTTCTTCTCCACTTCTCTGGCTGTATGTCTGTCTGCATCTCTCTCTTTCTTTGTCTCTCTCTCTCTCTCTCTCTCACTTCTCCTTCCTGGTCACTATTAAGAAAGCAGAACTCATCCATCACACACTCTCATCATGATGTCCTGTGCTGCTACAGGCCCAAAGCAATGTGACCAAGCAACCATGGACTGGAACCTCTAGAACCATGGGCCAAAAGTATACCCCTCTTTAAAAGATGATTGCCATGGGTATATGGGCACAGTAATAGAAAATGAATACAGTATCCCATCAAAATAGTAACCTATGAAGAAGACATGAGCTAGAAACCTTTCCTTAAATTCAGTTATTTAAACAACAAAGAAAAACAAAGTTCAAGAGGTACTTGACCAAACTTGCTTTTAAAAAAAATATATTTTATTTATTTATTTAACAGAGATAGATGGAGAGAGTGATGGAGAGAGAGAGAGAGAGGAGAGAGAGAGAATGGATGCCCTATGGCCTCTAGCCACTTCAACTGAACTCCAGACACATGCACCACTTTGTGCATCTGACTTACATGGGTACTGGGGAATGGAACCTGGTTCCTTAGGCTTTGCAGGCAAGTTCCTTAACCATTAAGCCATTTCTCCATTCCTGAGTTGCCTTTTTAAAATAAGTGTGAGATATGTCAAGAACATTCATCCACAGTCTTTGCTAAGTACCTTTGGCTTGCCATGGGCAGTTGGGGAAAGATGTTACTCAACATGAGATATAGTTCTGAAAGACAGAAGCATGGCAAGGCAAAGAAAGACTCACATCTTAGGTCATGTCCTTATTGCATGACATATTCTGTGACGGGCCAGAGGGGTAAGCATTAGAGGAGCTGGAATAGAAACCAGGGAAGAAGCCGACTTGAAGAGCTGAGAGGCACACAGTCTAATTGCAGATCTTTAAACTACAGTGCCAGTGACTGAAGGTGAAATGGTCCGTGGGCTTGCACACTTTGTCTCCTGTTATGTCAGTGTGGGGAGATGGTGGAGCCACTGGGGCAGGAAGGCTTTCAGATGTGGATTGCTAGACACGGGCCTTTGAGGATCAGTTGCTTCTAGTCCAGGCTCTGTGTTTCCTGTCTGTCCTGCAACTGTAACTGGCTGCCTCACACTCCTGCCACCGTGTACAAGAACTGGCCCTGCCTCCATGCCTTCCTGCCATGGGGCACTGTACTGTCTGAACCATGAGCAAATGAATCCTTCCTTTCCTGCGGTATTTTGTGATAGCAATGAGAAAAGTAGCTAATACATATGGGTAGGTCATTTCAATGGAGTTCAGGCAACCCGTAAAGATATAGTACTGGTTATATCACCATTAAAAGACTGAGACTTGGGCTGGAGAGATGGCTTAGCAGTTAAGGCACTTGCCTGCAAAGCCTAAGGACCCATGTTTGACTCTCCAGATCCCACAAAAGCTAGATGCACAAAGGTGAGGCAAACGCAAGGTCGAACATATCCACTAGGGGCCACAAGCATCTGGAGTTCACTTGCAGTGGCTGAGGCCCTGGTGTGCCAATACTTTCTCTTTCTATCTGTCTCTCTATCTAAAAATAAACGAATAAGTAAAAAAGACAGACTTCAGCTATGTCTTAGCTTCGTAATATCTTTGTGAATTTAGGCCAGCCATGTAAACTTACCAAAACTAATCTTCTAATCTATAGACTATTGCCTTAGAATTGATCATCTTTTTTTTTTTTTTTTTTTTTTTTTTTTTTTTTTTTTTGAGGCAGAGTCTCATGTATCCCAGATTGGCTTATAACCCATTATGTGAACCTACGAACTTTGAACTTCTTATTCTCCTGTCTCCACCTTTTGTGTGCTAAGATTACCGGTATGCACTACCATACCTGGTTCATATTGTGTTTGGGATTGAACCTAGTACTTCACACATGCTACTCAAAACACTCTACCAATTTGGCTATACCCCCACCCCAAACTTGTCTTGTTGATGTTTTCTTTGAAGCAACACTGATGTTCTAAGGTACTTGTTGGCCTTTATTTAAAATATTTTTACATAACTTAAGAATAACTTGTTCTTCATGTCAAATTGGAATCTATCTCACACACTTTACAAAATGGGCACTTATTTTATTGTATTATGTATTACCATATAATTAAAATAAAAGGTAACTTTCTCTTTCACAAAGTAATGTATATCATGAAAATTTAGAAAAATAATAAAATAATAACTTCTTTTAATTTGAGCTAATAAATGATCAGATAGCCTTTTCTTGCAGTGTGGTACCATATGCAAAATGTATTTCATTTCTTGACTTGTAAAAATAAATAAAACTATCATTACTGTAGGAGAATTTTTCTTATCATTAAAGTGACATAATTTTAATGGTAGTGTAAGATAATCTCACATACAAACATTTCAAGTATAGTTGTTTTTAAACTAACTTGAACTTTACCAAACAATTTAACCCCCCCCCTTTTTTTTATTATGGACATACTTAGTATGGATACATCATGTGTTGATACCATCCTTTCCCTTGTTCCTACCTCCATTCTGCTGGGGGCTCTCCTCAGTGGGATTGCTGGTATCCCCCACGGGGTTGTGGGTTATGTGTCGTGAAAGCAACATTCAGATATTGGTGGAGGGGGGCAATACCTTTGGGTATGATGTCTTAATCTAATACACGTTTTAAAAGTTAAAGAAACTCAAAAATATGGGCAGAAGACAGCAGATCCTGACCCCTCTTTCTTTACCCCAAAGCTCAACTTCTTAGAACAGTTTTGCAATCATTTTGGCTGTCTCTTTATATAATTACTTCCATATTTCAAAGTTATGTGTTTATACACTGATTTTCAATTTATCAGTTTTATGACCAAGGCTGGTGACTTCATATGATGGAGGAGGAGGATTTAGTACCCTTATTCCAATCACTTCCACCCTTAGCCCCTCTTATGATTCTCCAATTAGAATGAAATCACAATTTGTTGGTTAAGTCAAAATCCATTATCAACATTATGACTACAAAGATGTTCTTTGCTGCTCAGACAAGTAATATGCTATGATTTAAAAATTTGTATGTAAGTATTTTCCTTGTATATGACTAATCATCACATATCAGGATTAGGGGGATAGCTTAGTTGATAAAGTGCTTGCCTTGCAAGAATAAGGACCTGATTTTATCCCCAGAGCCCATGCCAATGTCAGACGTGGTGGCGTGTACCTATCATCTCGTCACTGGAGAGGCAGAGATAGTCAGATACCTGAGCTCACCAGCCTACCAGTATTACCTAAATGCTGACTTCTAGGCCAATCAGAGATGTACCAAGGAAACTGTACCTGAAGGTAACACCTGATCTTGTCCTCTGACCTCCACATGTGCAAGTGTGCACCCACATGCATACATCACACACACAGACACATACATGTGACAGAAAAGTAATAAGTCCATACCCTTATTTTGTTGTTTGCCCAACTTTCTATGTATATGTTATACTTTTTTTTTTCTCATACTGGATTACAACAACACCCTGTTAAACATGTCAAATAATCTATGAGATCTTCTATTATCTATTCTAATCTCACTAGTGGGTCTCTAGGCCAGGTCATGTCTGTTGTTGCCCAATACTTATCATTGCAGATGTTTTGAGAATTCTTTGTCTCTCTGCTGTTCTGTTTTTATGCCTCTATGTCTTTTGATCAACTCTTTCATTCAAGGAAACAATCTTCCAAAAGTTTTGTGAGGAATATGATATGCAAGGTGAAATTTGAGATTTAGCATAGCTGAAAACATCTTTATTTCTGTATCCCCATAGTAGTGGATGGATAGTTTGCCATATATATCATTATAGGTCTAAAATCCTTGAGAACATTAAAAATATTGATTTACTATGTATTAGTCAGGGTTCTCTAGAGAAACAGAACCAATAAAATGAATTATATTAAAAGGGAATTTACTGGGTTAGTTTATGGCAGTGCAAAAGCAGTTGCAGGCCCCAGAATCAAGGAACCTGATAGGTGCTCAGTCCATGAGGCTGGATGCCTCAGCAGTCCCAACCCAGCACTAAAGGCCTGGGGGCTTCCTGAGGAGTGGCTGGTCTTCAATCCATGCTGGTCTTCAGGAAGACAGCAAGCAGCTCCAAGAGCCAACTGGAAGGAAGGGCTCTTTTCACCCAGAGCTTCCTTATATAAAATCCCCTTCTGAGAGGGGCCACCCACTCAGGGGGAAGGGCTCACCCTGTGGGAAGGACTTCCTCCTTCAGTTAATCTTTCCTGGAAGCAACCTCAGAGACCCACCCAAAAGGGTTGTCTGTGGATTACTTAACAGATCAAGTTAACAACAATTGAACCATCACATACTACTATCTTCTCATTTCTATTGTGGCTATTTTAACATCTTATGTATCATCTTTTATCATCTCTCTGGAAGCCTTTAGTGTCTTCTCTTGACTGCTCATATTGGTAACAACTTATGATCTGCTTTGGAACACGTTTTGGTTTGGATCTTAAGTGTTCCTAAACACTCAGGTGATGAAAACTCGATCTCCAGCTGATGGCACTATTTGGAGATGGCAGAGACTTTAGGAGGTGGAACCCATTTGTAAATGGTTACTTGATCATTAAGATACCCTTAAAGGGTACATTAGGACACCATATCTTTCTATTTATTCTTTGCTCCCTAGCCACCATGAGGTGCTATGCTGCCCTGCCATGATGTTCTGGATTACTTCTGGTCTAAAAGTGTGGGTAGATGACCATGCACTGAAGCCTCTGAAACCATAAGCCACAGTGGACTTTTCCTTCTCTTAAGTTGACTCTGTAAATATTTTACTTTATTTATTTATTTATTAGAGAAAGAAGCAGGTAGACATAAAATGAACATGCCAAGACTTCTAGCCACTGCAAATGAACTCCAGACACATGGGCTACCTTGTACATCTGGTTTTCATAGATACTAGAGAGTTGAACCTGGGTCCTTGGACTTCACTAAGACATCTCTTTAGCTCTTAAGTTGATTTTTCACATAGTGCCACAAACCTAACACAGTGCATATGCTTTTTTTCTCCTTAATCAATGAGTTACTTGACTGGACCTTTCATTATAGAAGTTCATATTCTTCAGTGATAAATTGCAGAAAATATTATTTTATAATAATTTATCCATTCTGTTTGAAGACATTTTCTTAGTTTCAACAATAAAACACCATGTGTTTTTGGTAAAATCAATGGTAACTAGAAAATTATAATATTAAAATTTATTCCTGATTTTGTTTATCTTGCAATTGAGTGGCTTTTATGTTTCTTTAAAAGTTCATAGTCAATTTCTATATAACTTCATACTGTTTCAAAATAATTTACATTTGGTAGGTAAAACTCTACTCTAAAGAGTTCATAGCTGGAAAACTACTTCAATATATGCACAAGAACAACTTGTCTGCCAAAGGAGTCAACCACAGCAAACACAGAGACAGACATAGTCAATCATTTTAGAACACAAATAACCCACACATTTATGCACCTTAGACAAGACACAAACTCTATAGAATATTATGTGCAAGTCATAAAAGTCTTTCATTCTTCTCCCTGTATTTCCACACCTTCAACCAATAACTGTAGATAAAAGTATTGTATATTTTCCAGTCATTTATAAGTAAGTATACATGTATAAAACATACTGATAGAGTTATACTAGATTTATCATTTTTCTCCCTTAAAACGTTTTTTAATTTACTTTTTAGTTCTCACTTTTTCCATCCAAATGGAAAACTATGTGTATTGATCTTTGAAGCCATCAAAGTGTATCTTGCATAAGGCATAAGTGAAAAGGTGGATGTTGGGTCAAACTCATCTGGAATTGAAATCAGTTTGAGTTGTTTATAATTATTAAATAAACTACATAAAAATTTACATCAACCCCTCCTATTGGTAATTGTTTAATGGTATTTTTCACATATTAATTAACTTCAGGTAATTTTCCGCATCTGTATATGTAGCATTATACATATTTACTTAACCATATATCTATTCCTAATGACATATAAGAAGCAGTTGCATATTAAAATGTTCAACTTTTAAAGCACGACTTTGTTGTAAAGTGCCCTCGACTTCCACAGCACATAGCTCTATAGCCGATTTGCCACTGTGGACTATGAACCAAAACAAACCCCCTACAGCAAAGCAAGAGACAAAGGGGAAGAAGCGAAGATAAGAAAGGTGCACCGTGTGGGTGGCACAAAGGCCAGAGCTAATGCCACGAGTCCATGCTGTGCGCTGGGTGCTTCCGGCTTTGTGGAGGTGGCCCGCCCACAACCCCAACCACGCTTCCCTGCAGACTGGCCATTGTTAAGGACTTGTCCATTTTGTGAGCTATGCAGTCTCACCCCCAACAAAGATGTGATCAACAGAACCGTAATTGTGGCAATAACGTTCACAGTACTTTGTATTCATCCATTCAAGTACATGACTGCATTTTCCATGCATCGTGTAGGACAATGCATGCCATTTGTCCCCATGATGAATACCAGCCATATATCAGAGTTTGGTACTTTGTGGGCCTAAGGTAGACTTAGATTAACAAACTCCTTTTTGGTTACTGTGCTATTCAGCTTGCCCTCTGTATAATAAATGCCTGAGGTAATATAAATTTATTCAGAGAAAAAGTTTATATTAACTTGTCCTTTTGAGCGTACACACTGACCACTACAAAACCTTCCCATAGGCCCCAGTTCTCCGAAGTTCATACCACTTCCCAGTAGCACCAGTCCCTGGGAACCAACCCTTGGACACGTGAACATGCTGGAAGGTATCTGAATCCAATCTCCAGCACTTGTGGACTAGCTATGTAACTCTGAGCCACAACTTGGTCTCAGAACTCTGAGTTAGCTATCATGCTGTGTGGTATTCCACTTTGATTAAATATATTATAATAGTAAAGCGACTAGCACAAAGGTCACATTTATTAAAGTTTGCAATACTTTAGGGCTCTGTGTCCTTTCTCAATCCAAACACCTTAAAAGAATAGACATCTCCCCCTTTCCCTCATTGTTACAGGGATTTGCTTCTTTCAAGAAATGCTTACAAGGTCCAGTGAGATCCTCTTCTTTTTGCCTGTGTGTATGTGTGCGATGTACACACATATTCATATATGAATGGGTGCTTGTTTGTTGTGTGTGTGGAGGTGTGTGTGTGCATATGTGTGCATCTATGTAGAGGTCAGAGGTGAATGCTGGGTGTCTTCCTCAGTAGCTCTCCATGTTATTCTGTGAGACAGAATCTCTCCCTGAACCTGCAGCTGACCAGTTTGGGTACAATAGCTAGCTAGCAACCCCCAGGCAATCCTCGCGTCTCTACTTCCCCAGCACCAGGATGACAGTGAAACATCACTCCAACTTTTTCTTCGGAACTGAGGATCCAACTCAGGCCCTCGTACTTGCACAGAGCCATCTCGCCAGCACTCACCTTGTTCCATCAAGTCCTACGGGGGGCAGGAGCTGAAAACAGAAGTCATCAGGAGGTTTGACGAGGGTGGGTAAGGAAACCATTGGCATGGGGAAAGCAATTGAGCCTATTTCTGTTCAGTACTGAGCTCCGGTAGTAAGACTGTCTAGTGTCAAAATGGACTCAGCAATTATTAGTGAGCACAGGCTCATAATCCCCCATATCCCGAGTTCCAAGTGTGAACCACCTGTCACTAGGGGCTTGGGTGACACGGAGCCCAACCCAGCCCCATCCAGTAGCTTCCTGGCTGTATGTAGTCCTCAGAAGTGGGGGCCAGATACTCACAGGCTCTCTTCCAGAGGAAGATGACTCACTAGGGTAATTTGTACTAACAGCCACAAGCTGCTTGGATATTTTCTCCTTACTCTCTGTCTCCCCTTTCATTTTCCCTTTTCTGAGTTCTCTGCCCTTCTTTCAAAGCAACACCAGGGAGAAAAACTAGCATGGTAGAGATAACACCTCCGTGCGAACCAGCCCTCAGCTGTGGGATGGCAACTGGCAGGGTCTCCTGTCCTGAGAGCCACCTTGTTGGGATGAGCTACTTTCTAACAGTATTTGGGAATGCTGACTTGCCATTATTTCCACCTGAAGAGTCAGGAGAAAAGCCCAAATCATGGCCTCTATAAAGAGGGCAAAGCAGAAATGAAAGCAGGGGAGAGAGGAGGGGGGAGGCGAGAAGAGGGGAAGGGGGCAAAGAAGGGAAACAGGAAGAGAGGGAAAAGAGGAAAAAGGATAGGTAAGGGAAGAGAAGGGAAGAAGGAAGCCATTTTGTCTGGCTTAATTGGTCATTAACAATAAAGAAAAGTGTGTGCACCAGTAGTTTTTAATGATTTATTGATAGACTCAAAAAAAAAAAAATAGAATGACTCCATACAGTCCTCTAGGTTCAAGGAAATAGGTCAGCAAGATTAGTTAAGTTTTATGTCTGGTATGTAGGAGGTCATTAAGTGATTGATTTATTATTTATTTCTTGTGCTAGAAAACTTTCCATAATGATAATATGATAATGATAATAATGATAATGACTTTTTTCACATGTAGTTTGTCTAGCATTAGGTGATACACAATGGTTAGATGAGTCAATGCACTTCAGTCATAATGGGCTTGGGTGTTGGTAAGGGAAATAGCACAATTGGTAAGACATCGTTACAGTCATAATTAATTATCAGTTTCCCATTCCATAAATACAAAATAAAAACAATAAAAGACAAGCAAAAATTATATATAGTATTCATATTGAAATCCCAACTCCACAATGTGATGGAGGCACTCGGAGACAGGGCCTTTGACAAGTGACTGGGTCACAAGCAGAGTCCTTTCAAGTAGATTAGCACTCTTATTTTATACAGACCCCAGAGATCTCTCTGTCCCTCTTTCTGCTGGGTGAGGACACAGTCAGCAATCTTATAAAAATTATGAAGTAATGCCCAACTCTTGTTTGTTCTTTTTTGCATCCAACTGATCGCTTAATCATAAATTATGTTACAAAAACCAGAAGTAGTTTCTAGCTAGTCCATAGCATCACAGCCTTCCTTTTCTCCTGACAGACTCACACCCCTTAGCTCACTCTTCTATGTAACTAGGGTAAAATCACACAGCATTGTTTTCTTGTAATGTTGAGATATGATCACTTTTGATGGGATCCGACATGGATAAAAACCAAACGAGGATGAAGAGATGGGAGGGTCATACATCTGCATGACTGTCTTCCTGAGGGCACTTGGGACACCGTGCTTGTCAGGACTGGTAGGAAGCATGTTCTTCACATGTCATCACAGTCATTAGCATGCATGTAGGGCTCAAGATGGGAGGAGGAGTGAGAGGCTAGGGACTGGGTGACATAGATGCATGGGAAAGAATGTCCTCAACCCCCAACCTTCAGCCCCACTGAACCCCAACATAGAATTTGTGCACTACCTGACAAAGACCAAGTGATGGTTTTGTCCACTGCAAGCTCACCATTTAGAGATGCGGGTGTGAGATTAACCAAATGCATGTGTGCTTTTTGTGTCTAGGGTCTTGGCGAGGCCTTTCAATCTCATGCAATGTAGGTTTTTTTTTGTTTTCTTCGTGAATTTACTCCTGACTGTCATCTGCTCTCACTTTAAAATTTCTGTTTTTTATTTTTTCTCCTATATTTCTTTCTCCTCTACTTTCTGACCTAGTCTTATGATAATTATCTGTTAACTGCTATAACAAATCTATATGGTCTTTTGTACTCTAACCTTCTCTTTATCATATTCTCTGTCCTTTTTAAAATAGCATCTTTTTTCATAACACATGACATTAACTCTCTGAAATTCATAATTACTTGACATAATATTTCTCTCCATTATTTTCTTAGTGTTTTAGCTTGGGAAGCTGTAGCCAAATACTATAGATAAGATAACCATCAGAAATTTAAATCTCACAGTGGTGGAGACGAGAAGTCTAAAATCATGTAGTCAGCGTGGCTAGCATCTGGCTAGGGTGGCAGATTGCTGACTGTGTCCTCACCCAGCAGAAAGAGGGACAGAGAGATCTCTGGGGTCTGTATAAAATAGGAGTGCTAATCCACTTGAAAGGACTCTGCTTGTGACCCAGTCACTTGTCAAAGGCCCTGTCTCCGAGTGCCTCCATCACATTGTGGAGTTGGGATTTCAATATGAGTCATGACTACAAATAGTCAGCCCATTGAACTTCCTACTTTGTTTTTGTTTCTTCTTTTTTTTTTTCTGTTTTAATATCTCTTTCAATGTTGAATCATTTCTCATTGTTTCTGATGATTCCCTGGTTCTCTCTTCATATTCAAAAAATGGAACACTAAAAATCAAATTGTCACCAGAACTCAAG
Organism: Dipus sagitta; assembly: GCA_036346955.1. NCBI lineage: Eukaryota > Metazoa > Chordata > Mammalia > Rodentia > Dipodidae > Dipus > Dipus sagitta. The sequence continues at coordinate 321,585,354 of CM070770.1, forward strand.
TTAAAGAGAAAATTTCAAAGCAGAAGAAATATTTGTTACATATGACAGAATAATGGACAATGTTTATACAAAAACATGCAAGCCAATAAAGTATTTCAATAAAAAAGTCATAGATAGTTAATTTGCAAAATACAAATAGCTAATATTTCTGCAAGGCTGAACTTGTAACCGAGTACAACTTGAAAGGAAATAAGGCACCGTGTTCAGCACTGACCTCAAGTATTTTTCCCATTGTTTTTAGTGATAATTCTGAACATTACCAATGCCAAGAAAGGGCACTTTTTTTTCTTTTTAAAATAAGAACATACTTTGTATGGGTACATCACATGTTGGTGCCTGCCATCTTTTCCCTCATCTCTGCCCCCATTCCGCAGGGAGTCCTCCTCAGTGGGGTTGTTGGTATTTCCCATGGGCTTGTGGGTGATGCATTGAGGGAATAGCAGTCAGTTATTGCCTGGGGAGGGGCAGGGAAGGCAGTGCCTCTAGGCATGGCATTCCAACCTGTGGCTCTTACAATCTACCCACCCCTCTTTCGCAAAGTTCCCTGAGCCGTGGTGGGTGTGTTTTAAGTCTACTTCAGTGACGCGTTCTCAGGAGCCTCTGGATCTCTGCTTTGGTCAGTATTGAGTGTCCTCAGCGTCTGTCTCCTTCACCCTGGTGCTGCTAGTCAGGCTCACCGTGGAAGCAGCGCTCTTGCTCATCTCCCCACTTTCTCTGCGGTTTCACCTGGGCGTTGACTGAGATATGAGGGGTGGTTTATCTCCATTGGTCTTGCTACATTCTGAAAAAGAAAAATAGATTCTCCAATGGAGAGTGAAGTCAGCATAGGTTAAGTTGGATAAATGTAATCAATTTGAGGAGAGTTTAATGGACGTAGCCCCTCTTTTAGTCAAAGACTAGTGGGAGCTCGACATTGGAGAGCATAATGTTTGTCTCCAAAGGATTCAGACCTGGTTCCCAGTTCCAGACATGGGTTCCTTTCCACTGAGCAGATCCTGTAGCCAATCAGAAAGCTGCTGGTTACCCACCATGGCTATGTGCCACCACTGCACTGGTGTGTACTTCTTGTCAGGCTGGTTGCTTCTGAGCAGCTTAGACCCCTGCTTGCTCACACCGTTCTTGGCCACTTTCCCCCAGTAGCTCTAGTAGTACTTTCCAGCACTAGGTGGACTAACTGTCGAGGGATTGACTCTCTTCTGGATTCCAGTCAGGTCTCTCCATGTTCTGTGTCGGGAGCATATGGTGTCTTCAGCAGTAGGGTCTTTTATTTTACTTCAGGTGGGTAATCAAGTGCTTTGACAGAAGCTTGTCTTGTTTTGGGGACCTCATAGGTCTCTCCCATCAACAGCTCAATGTGGGCAGCACCTATTTTTGGTACTGAAGGTTACACGTCAGAGCCAAACTTTTTAAGGTTAGGCTTCATCCTGCCCTCTGCAAGGCCCTTTGTTTTGGGTGTTGCCCCTATACTCCTGTTGAGGGTTATATCTTTTAGTCTACCTTCAAGGATAAAAGTTTCTGTGGTACCAGTTCATTTTGGGTTCAGTTTCATATCAAATCCTTTCATCCCTATTGTCTGAGCCTCTAGTTGTCTATCCAGTATGCCAGCAACTCAAGTTGACCAAGTGAGGAACTGTTCATGAGTAAGAACATGTGGCATTTGTCTTTTTGTAATTGTCTGCTTGCTATGTATGACCTGTCAAAGTCCACCCCTTTTCCTACAAATTTTGTTGTCATATTTTTTTCCTTATTGCTAAGTAGAATTCCATTGTGTATATATGCAACAACTTCACTATGCATTCATCCAATGATGGGCATCTGGGTTGATTCTAGTTCTTGGCTATTATGAATTGAGCAGCTGTAACATGGTTGAACAAATGTCTCTGTAGTGAAGCATGAACATTTATGGTAAACGCCCAGTAAGGGAATAACTGGGTCTGTTGGTAGTGCTATACTCATCTTTTGCAGGAATCTCCATATTGATTTCCATACAAGTTGGCATTCCCACCAACAGTGAATCAGGATTCCTCTTTCCCTACATCCTTGCCAACATTTGTGGTCATTTGATTTTTTAATTTGCCATCCTTACTAGAGTATAGTGGAATCTCATAACTGTTTTAATTTGCATTTCCTTGGTCATTAGGGATGTTGAACATTTTCTTAAGTGTGTGTTAGTATTTCTTCCTTTGAGAACTCCCTATTTAGTTCTCTACCCCATTTTTTCAGTGGGTTGTTTGATTTTTTTATTGTTTAATTTTGTGAGTTCTTTATAGATTCTAGATATTAGGCCTTTGTCAGTGACATAGCTGGCAAATATTTTCTCCCATTCTGTGGGTAATCTATTTGCTCTGCTTATGCTATGTTTGTCTGTGAAAAAGCTTCTTAGCTTCATGAGATCCCATAGGTGGAGAGATTGTTTAATTTACTGAGATACTGGGGTATTGTTCAGGAAGTCTTTCCCCATTCCTGCATTGTGGAGAGTGTCCTCTATTTTTTCTTCCAGTACTTGAAAGTTTATGGTTTTATATTGAGGTCTTTAATCCGTTTGGATTTGACTTTTGTGTATGGTGAAATGAGTGGGTCTAGTTTCATTTTTATACATGTGTTTCATCAATTTGCCCAGCACCATTTGCTGAAGATGCTGTCTTTCCTCCAGTCTATGCAATTGGCATCTTTGTCAAGTAGTTATAGCTACTTGACCTATGGTTTGGGTCTTCAATTCTGTTCCATTGATCTATATTTCTATTTTTAGATCAGTATCATGCTGTTTTTGTTATGATGACTTTGTAGTATAGCTTTAGATTGGGCATGGTGTTACCTCTAGATATGTTTCTTTTTCTGAGGATATGTTTGGATATCCAAGGCCTGCTGCCATTCCATATGAATTTTGAGATCATTTTTTTTTCTGTCTCTGTAAAGAATGATGCTGGAATTTTATTGATATTCCATTAAATCTGTATATTACTTTTGGTAGAATTGCCATTTTCATGATATTAATTCTACCTATCAAGGAGTACAGGAGGTCTTTCTATCTTTTCAAGTCCTCTTCAATTTCTTTCTTGAGTATTTTATGTTTTCATTATATAGGTCTTTCACATCCTTGGTTAGTGTCATTCCAAGATATTTGATTTTTTTTTGTGGCTATTGAAAATGGAACAGTCTCACTGATTTCTTTCTCTGTGTATTTCTCCTTTGCATATAGAAAGGCTACTGATTTTTGTGTGTTTATTTTGTATCCTACCACTGTGCTGAAGGAATTAATCACCATTAGAGTTTTGAAATGGAAGGTTTTGGGTCACTTATGTAGAGGATCATGTCATCTGCAAATAGGGCTGATTTGACTTCTTCCTTCCCAATTTGAGTCCTTTTAATTTCTTTCTCCTGTTTTATTGCCTGAGATAGTACTTCTAGTGCTATGTTGAAGAGCAATGGTGAGAGTGGGCACCCCTGTCTTGTTCCTGATCTCAGTGGGAACTCCTTGTGTCATTTCCCATTAAGTATTATTTGGGCTTTAGGTGCTTTATATATAATTTTTATTGTGTTGAGATATAAAGCATCCATGCCCATTCAATCCAGTGTTTTGATCATGAAGTGATGTTGTATTTTACCTAAGGCCTTCTCTGCATCTACTGAAATGATCATGTGGTTTTTGTATTTAAGCTTATTTATGTGGTGTATTATGTTGACCAAATTTTGAATGTTGAACCATCCCTGCATCTGGAATAAATCTGCTTGATCAACGTGGATAATGCTTTTGATGTGTCGTTGAATTTTGTTTGTGAGGATTTTGTTCAGGATCTTTGCACCTAAGTTCATCAAGAATATAGGACTATAGTTTTCTTTTCTTGCTGAGTCTGTTTGGTGTTTTGTTTAGGGTATGCTACCATCAAAAAAGAGTTGGGGAAGGTTCCGTGTTCTCCAATTATGTGAAACAGTTTGAGAAAAATTGGTTTCCCTTCTTCCATGAAGGTTTGACAGAATTAGGCTAAGAATCTACCTGGTCCTGGACTTTCCTTTTTGGGAGGCTTAGGATTACCTTTTCTATCTAGATATATGTGATAGTTTAGGTTAGGAGGTTGATCTGCTCTGAATTTAGTTTTGGTAGGCGGTATGTGTCCTGAATTCATCTATTTCTTGCAGATCACCCAATTCTGTGGAGTAGAGGTTCTGGAAGTATGTCCTGATGATTCTTCTAATTTAATTGATGTCTGTTGTGACCTCTCCATTTTCCTTTCTGATTTTGTAATTCGAGACTTCTCTTTTTCTGTTTGATCAAATTGTCTAAGAGTTTATAAACCTTGTTTATTTTTTCAAAGATCCAGCTGTTTGTGTCATCAATTCTCTTAATTGTTTTCTTAGTTTCTAATTCATTAATTTTTGCTCTGATCTTGATTATTTCTTTCCATCTGGAGCTTTCAGGGTTGGATTCTTATTGTTTTTTCCAGTGCTTTATGTTGATAGTTATTAATTTTGGATCTCTCTGTCTTTGTTATGAAGGCATTTAGTGCTACGAATTTTCCCCTTAGGACTGCCTTCATTGTGTCTTATAAGTTTTGGTACTTTTTTATTTCTTCTACTACCCATTCATTGTTTAAAAGTGTGTTGTTCATGAACAGGGAGTTCTTAGAGGAAGAAATACAAATGGCAAACACAAAATTAAGAAAATGTTCAACATCAGGGAAATACAAATTAAACCAATTAACCATCAGGGATTAACTAATTAATTAACAAATTAATCATCAGGGAAATACAAATTAAAACAACTATGAGATTCCACCTTACCCCAGGTCAAATGAAAACAAATGTTGGTGAGGATGTGGAGAAATGGGAACCCTTATTCACTGTTTGTGGGAATGTAAGATGTATAACCATATGGAAAGCAATATGGAGGCTCCTAAAAAGGTTGACTATACAGTTACCAACAGACTCAGTTATTTCCTTACTGGGCATTTACCCTAAAAGCTCCATGCCTCAGTTCAGAGATATTTGCTCAACCATGTTTATAGCTGCTCAATTCATAGTAGCTAAGAATCAACCCAGATGTCCATCATTAGATGAATGGGTAACCAAGATGTGGTATATCTACGTAATAGATCTACTCAACAGTAAGAAAAAATGACACAATGAAATTTATAGAAAAATGGACAAACTTGGAACACATCATTCTCAGTGAACTCACCCAATCACAGAAAGACAATCGTCACACTCACTCATCTGTGGCTCCTAACCTAGATTAGCCCGAGATGCTGACATACCTAATAGGCATCTCAAGGACTGGACAATAGAGAAGGGTGGGGCTGGAGGGAGAGTAAGGGTGCGGGGGGGGGGCACGAAACTGGACCCATAAAATCCTATACCCTGAGAGACAGACTGAAAGGTTTAACCTTCGTCAGGTCCTTAGAGGGAACACCAGAATCAAAGGGCCCTGGAGAGAGTATGATGAAGACTAACTTAAATTTTCTCCTGCTTCTCTCTCTCTCTCTCTTTCTCTTTTATATTACCTTTTTCTTCCTTCTTCCCCTTGGTGCTGGCAAACTACCAGTACCAGGATATGGTTAACATGCACAATGAGCTGTTGAACAGAGAGACTTACAAGTTTTCCCAAAAGAAGACAGAATTCTGTCAGAGCACTTGACTACCGACTAAAGGTTAATGGCACGACCCTACTTCCAAAGACACCATATGCTGTCTGTTTGGAACATGGAGAGACCTGGCGGGAATCTGGAAGAGAGCCAGTCCCCAGACAGTTAGCTCATCTTGTGTGAGAAGGTGCTACATAAGCCACTGGGGGAAAATGGCCTACATCTGTCAAGCAACTCGAGGTCTAAGCCACTCAGTAGAAAACAAGGAAAGATGTTAATGACCCATTTTTAAATCGAAAGGGTAAAAGAGAAGATTGCGTAAAAATAGAGACTCCAGCCTGGGTGGTAGCCCAGCAGGTATGAGAACCTGTGGCACAAGGTTGAGGGCCTGAGTCCATCTGAGTTAGATCTCCAGCATCCAAATAAAAAGCTCGACATGGCCATGTCCACCTATGACCCCAGTCCTGTGGGAGGTAGAGGCAGGGGGAATAAGCCAGCCTGACCAAAATCGGTAGCTTCAGGTTTAGTAAAGGACTCTAATTCAAGGAAATAAAGGGAAATATCAATAGAGAACACTTGACATTCTCCTCTGCCCTCTATATGTATGTACATAGGGGCATATACATCTACACACACACACACATGTTCATACACCTCCACACACACAAAGAGATCCATTTAGAGTACTACTTATATGGGGGGAATAGAACAATCCCAAATTATATATATATATATATATATCTTACTCAAAGAAAATAGAAGTTGATGCTTTTTAATATTTATATATATTTTCTAGATTCTCCACAATAATATGGTATATGATTTTAAGAATCTTAACAAGTAGAGAGAGTAAGAGTGATTAAGACCCTCTGAGAATGTGCAGGTGGTGGTTGGACATGCTTGCCCTTAAAGTAAGTTTTATTATGGAGTGATAAGATGTGGACAAGTGATTTTATGTGAAGCTATATGTCAGAGTCTGTTACTTTTTGGCAAATCTTCCACTCTGGTGGCTGTTCATGACTAGCCTCACACTTAGTTGGCCCTGTTTCCAGCCTCAATACCTTCTGTTGTAACTAGGTTCTGAGAGGGAGGCAGCCTTCTACAGTCCAATTCTTCAGAGAAAAGCTTCCAGTCTCCTGACCAGTTGAGAATATATTGACTGGAGATAAGGAATAGAGAAAAAACTGGAAGTCTCACTGTTCCTAGCACAATTGATATTTATCTTTTGGCATTGTGTGTGTGTGTGTGCATGCATGCTATGGGTGATGTTTTTTTGTGTGTGTGTGTGTGTGTGTGTGTGTGTGTGTGCAGATGCATTTGGAGAAAGGAGGGTGTCCTTCAGTATCTCTCTCTGGCATTGTTTCTTTGAAATGGAGTCTCGTTCTAAATCCAGGGCTACTGTTTCAGCCAGACTGGCTGGCCAGGGAGCCCAAGCAATTCTCTAGTCTCCCACAGGACTGTGGCTACAGGTATTACAGGTGTCCCATGTGGATACTGAGGGTCAAACTCAGATGGTTCCAGGCCCTCACAAAGCACTCTTAAGCACTGAGCCATCATCTCCCTAGATGGCTTAATACAGATTTTTAAGTAATCTTTCTGGTTCAGCTGCCACTTCCTTTAGCCTCAGCTTACCTACTGTCTGAAAGATTCCTTGATCTTTCCAGAGTTCTTCAATCCTGATAGACTTCTTTCATGCATATCTCTCCACAACAGTCCTGGACTCTCTGTAAGTTAATTCCCACTTATCCTTACAGCTCCAGATTCCATCATGTTGACAGCATTTCTTGCCAGTGACTTCATCTTTCCTGTACTTCTCCTCCTTAATGTCTGCTATCTTTCTTACACACTCATCTTAACAGCACTCAGAAGGAACAGAGGTAAATATTTACATCCAGTCCAGTACGCTTAACAGGAAGCCTTGTAGCAATCTATATATCTCGTTTTATTCAGAAATAACACTGGGCACAGATGTGTTTTTATCAGAAGTGCCAAGCGTTTAGCAAAGCTAACTTGGTGACAATGTCACTTGTGTTCACCTGACCTAGTCAGGAGCTGGGGATATGAAGTTGTTTCTCCTTCCCTGATTATCCCAGCTACAGAGGGGGACACACAGAAAACGAGTGACAATCACACTATGCCAATTTCTTGGTAATAAAATGTCGTGCTTGCCTAGGAAGGAAACTGCAGCTGTACAGTACAGATGGCAAATAGCTGACTGCCGTTTAGCAGGATTCAATGAAATATCTCAAGTGACTTGGCACGTGAAGATAGCGGACTGTGAACCATGTTCCTGAATCCCATCTGAAAAAAAAATATATATCCCTGGGTAATTAACATGTATTCATATGGGTTTTCAAATGAAAATTTCTCTCAAATTACTCCCCCTTACAAAGAACTCCCAAAAGTCAGTTCATTAAATATTGTCCCCAAATGCACTTGGATTTGCCTCTAATAAATTAGATTTTTTTGGAGGGGGGAATCATCTTTGTTCTACTTATTCCAAAGTCTTTATTCCAACATAATGCAGTAAGGTCAGAGGTCTGTGTGTAGCTGTGTGGCTACGGACACACACATGTCTACATGCTATTTAGTACTTAATGCGTGCTAGCTTTGTCTCCATATCTGCAACACTAGAAGTTTAAGGGCACAAACAAAGATGTGTGTTTCATCAATTGCTATTTTTCTTGAGGCACTTATCCCTCATCTGAATACATGATAGGCATTCATTAAATACTTCCTGATGGATACCAGCAAGAAATGTTCATTTGGATTCCTGATAACAGCCAGAATACCTCTAGACCTATGTGACATAAACCGAGTACAATTTTGGTTAGGAATCACCAGTTGCTCTGGAGAGATGGTTCAGTAGTTAAGGCACTTGTCTGCAATGCCTACTAACTAGGTTTGATTCCTCACATGCACACAGTGGTGCATGCCTCTGGAGTTTGTTTGTAGTGTCTAGAGGCCCTGACATGCCCCCTCTCTCTCCTTACAAATAAATAAATAAAACATTAGCAAAAAAGGATCACCAGTGGTCTTAGCAGGTGCAAAACAATAAAATCTGTCATTCAAATTATATGAGGTACAGGGAACAGTCACACTCTCAGAGGCTGAAAGCAGTGTTGGTGACCAGAAGCTGAGGACTGAAATGGCAAGGAAAGTTGTATTTAAAGGAGGCAAAGTTTCAGTTTGGGAAGATGAAAAAAATCTAGAAATAGATGTTGGTGATGGTGGCATGGCATGGTGAATATACTTAATGTTATAAAACTATACTATGCTTATCAAACTGCCCAGTAAGCACTTCTCTTAATGTTCATACCCTTATATTAATGCCACTCTCACTTTTTGTAGAGAATCTTCTCTTTTCAGATGGCAGTGATCTTGGGACGACTCAGAAGGTATCATGGTGCTGGAAAGAAGTGACTGGAGTGCTCAGTACTATAATATCTCTATCATACCTTCCAAGGCTCAGGGTCTAATGCGGAAGAGGTGGCAGAAAGAATGTAAGAGCCAAAGGAGGGGTAGGACTCCTTACAATGTGCTCCCCCTAGACACAAAGTGGCATGGCTATCCATGACCTCACAGTGCCTGACACTACCTATACAAGACCATCATAACAGGGGGAAAAGATGATGACATCAAAATAAAAGAGTGACTGATTGAGAGGGGGAGGGGATGTGATGGAGAATGGAGTTTCAAAGGGAAAAGTAGGGGGAGGGAGGGTATTACCATGAGATATTTTTTTATAATCATGGAAGTTGTTAATAAAAATTAGAAAAAATCTATTCACTTGAAATATATTAAACATTTGAATATAAAATCTCTTATTATTTTATCCATCTTTTTTTAAAGAAAAGGAATTACTAGTTAACTTATTAATAGGTCAATGACTTAGGAAGTTTCTTAGTACCAGGTTGCCTGGAACACTAAGATGATTGTCTTGTTTAACCAGGGCGCTTTCAATCTTATATTCATCCTAACATCACTGTAGCAGATACATTGGAGGGTTGATGAAAGGAATTGTTGTATCTGAATAGAATAATATGCTTCATGTACACTTACATGAAGTAAAAGTTAAAGAAGAAAAGTAAGAGTGAAAGTATATATCATGTACATTTCCTACAGATCCTGTCACCATCATTCTCAGTTTCAGCTTTGGAGATCCTGGTGGTGGAGCATCTCATGTTCTTATCACATTGTGTTCTCCAAGTCTCCAGAATGTTCTTACTTTCTCGACATTTTCATCCTATGGAATATCTTAGAGCAATGTGATCCACTTAGACTCACAACCTGAGGAGGCTGTGTCTTGACCCATGTTGACTATCTGGAGTTCCTGAAGTGTGCTGTGTGGCTTTTGGTTTTAGATTTGTGTTTCTCTGTGAAGCTCTTGTGCTTGGACCTGTGAAGGCAGGCCAGCTTTTTATGCCATTATGGTACTTCCCCTGGATTTGTAAGCTTCAATAAATATCCCTTCCTCCAAAACAAAGGTTCCAAAAGACCAACATCCACATGGTCAGGTTCATATCAGCCCACTCCTCCATACCAACTTCTGTAGCAGACAGATTCAGGTTCGCTGAGATGAACTTCCAGACTAGGCACAGTTATGGAGGAAGGGACTTATTGAAGCTTACAGATCCAGAGGAAGTTCCATAATGGCAGAAGAAGCTGGCCTGCCTTCACAGGTCCAAGCAGAGAGAGAGAAGCACAAGCCAAAAGCCACACAGCACAGCACTCTTCAGGAACTCCAGCTAAGCACACTTTGCATATCTTTACATTGAAATCTCAAACCCACCACCACACTTTAAGATCCACCCAGTGGCACCGCCTCTAGCCAGGTGGCTGCAGATGCAGACTACAAACTCATAAAACACTGAATATATTGGGGGCCATCTATTCAATCTACCACAACCCATATGTTCAGTTTGGAAAAGTCACCATCAACCCAACGTCCTGAGGGAAGCTGCTGTTCTCGTTGGCTAAATGAACATGATGTACCTATCAATGCAAACACTTTCCAAATAACTGTGTTTATACCCATAGCTTATTGCTGTCAGCTTATTACAGGAGTGTCATCATGTCGTGGGCAGTGGAGCCTGCAGAGACTCATCACTGGCCAAAAATCACGTGAACAGCGGAACGCTCAGGACATCTCTTACCTCCTGCAATGCTTAGGGCACATCACAGCAGAAGGGGTGGAAACAACGTAAGAGTTTAAGGAAGTTGAAGGGAGGTGTATGCAGGTAGTGTTTGCTGTGTGCAAGGAGAAGCCTTTTCATCAGCAGCAAGCCACTGGCAAGACCATGCTGCTGTATGAAACCCCTCAACCACGCTCCATAGGCAACTCTAATGCGACTAGTTGGATCATCTTAAAAACGGCATGAAAGCACTAAGGGGACTAGTTGGGAAGAGAAAGGGATGAGTGCCCCCCTTAATGAGAGGGCAGAAATAGAGGATGTGGGAGGTGAGTGTGACCAAATGACACTATGGACGTGTGTGAAAATGTTGTAATGAAATTCATTATGTATAATTCACATATATTAATTAAAAAAAGAGAAAGACAGACAAAAGCACTAGAATTTTTCTTTTCAGGACGACTTGAGTCTCATTTCTTCTGCCTACTCAACTTCAGGCTCCATGAACCAAACATCATTTCCTGGTTTCACATGGCCAAAGCTCTTTCTGAACTTCCTGCCAGTCCAGCTCATCTGTACCCCTTGCCTAACTGAACTTCCTGGGCTCCTTTGCCCTTAGGAGATTCCCCCAAAGCTTTATTGGCCCTCCTTTGACTTTTTGAGAAACCCAGCCTTCACTCTTCTTTCCACACAGGAAGGTCAGTGCAGAAATCAATCCTGAGAATTAATGAAAGAGTAGGGAGTCATTTCTAGAATATTTTCTCAAAGTCCAAAACTTGGCTAGTTCACAGCTGAAGTTGAAAGGGTTCAAAGATCCTGTCCTTTATACCCTTTTGTTTGAAATCATTTTGGAGTTAGAATAAAAAAGGAAAAAAAATGAAGAATATCTAATTTTGTGAATCTCATTTTCAAATTCAAATCTCCAATGTTCCCTGAGGCAGTGGATTGCACAGACAGCACAGTGATGAAAACTTAATAAAAGGCCCAGAAAGATCATAGATCACACGAGCCCATCAGCTGTCACAGGTAAGGGAACAGTAATGACATTTATTCTAATACTTGGGATGTTCTTGGCTCTGATTCATTCTCTGCAGTGATAGCTACCTCGGCTTCAAGCTTTATCACTGTCTCCATGAAATCTGCAGTCTCTGGTCATTTCTGGCCTGGCCTTTCTTCTGACTCTGCTTAAAACTATGGTTAACCACAACGTCTATGTATGGTGAAGTCTTTAAGCCATGATTGTAGTCACTTCCTCTTCCAGGCTCTCCTCTTTCCAGCTCATTTTACTCTGTTACCAATTATCTTTGTATAACAGAAGTGGGCCCATATAAAGTCCTTCTATTAAGACAATCCCTTGTTTCCCTAGGCTAAAGATTTTTGAATGGAAAACAAATACTTTGTAGTATAAACTCTGACTCATGTTACAGCCTCACTTCCTGTCACAATGACCACGTCCTTCTCAGTGACTAGTAGTACCCTCTAGCCCTCAGAGTCTCTGCCACCGCCGTCCCAGAGACGTGGGGCTCACTGGTTTCACATGCTTTCCTACAACCTCCCTTTGTCTCTGCTTAGACAAGGATAAATTGTAATCCATGTGAAATGGAGAGAAAGTGGCAGAGACAATCCCCAAAGAGGAGTGGGTAGGCTGGGTACTTTTCTACTGAGCTAATCCTGCCTTGACCCCACTAGTGTACCCATGGGTGAGGGTACACACTCCTTCTGACCTCTTCCAAAACCTCCTAGTACAGCTCATTTGAACAAAATTAGTCCATTATTGGCTTTTGTCCTGGTTAATTTCCTACTTGAAGTCCAGCTTCTCATTGGCTCATAGGAGGAAAGGAGGGCTGTCACTGTGAACATCTAATTTGATCTTTCTCTCTTCCACTGGGGACAGCAACTCTCCCTAAAGTAAGCTAGTTATCCCTCCTCCCACCTCATCCCATAAACTCCCACCCCCAAAGATCTTGGATTAGAATTATTACCTGCACCTAACTCAACATACTGAGAGAGGCCAAGAATGAAGGCCGAGTCTCTTCCTGCCAGCCACTGCAAGTGTTCCCACCATTCTCTAGAAAGAACTTTAAGAAAAAATGTATCTAAAGTCTTCATACCTTTCCCTCCTTTGATCCTGCAGTCTTACTTTACTGATAAATTATATATATATATATGAATGCACACATAAGATATTCATCTCAGAATTATTTATGTTAGAAAAACATTTAAAGGGCAATGGGCCAACTCAGTTATGAAACATATAGTCAATATAAATCAGGTCTCAGAAAAATATTTACTGACACTCCCAAAATGGCCAAGATAACTTGGTGAAGAAAACCAAATACCATCATCGATGGATTGTTTTCATACTCATAGCTGCCAGCATAAAAGAAATGGGGACATTTTCTTCTTGCCTCTAGGAGTAGTCTCAGTTAGAAGCAGTCTAGAGAAGCTCCAGCCAGGGCAGCTGACTGGAGCCTAAAGCTCACAGAGTTGTTTTAACCTTCTCAAGCCTGTTGACCTCCTGCCTCAACAAGGCACCCCACAACTCCCTGGGGTGTTTCCTGGAAAATCCACTCCTATCTTCACAGCATTTTGTCATCTGCTGCCGCATGGTCAGGCCCCTGAAAGATCGACCCTGGGCTTGCTCCCAGCCTGAATCAAATCACAACTCTGCTTTCAGATAAGTTCCAGACTATGGGTTCTCCAGACCTTAAAACTAAGCCTGCTATGCTGTGGTATGTCTTAGCCTTCCTGGGATCTGAGAGCCCTCATTGTCCTCCCTTAGGAACACAGGTTGCCCCAGACCTCCAAGACCACCTCCAAATCCGGCCAAGCAATTGCTTCCAAGGAGGGACAGGAGCAGCAGAGAACATGAGAGTAGAACAGAGCGGGCCCCACTCCTGCCCAGTGCATCTCCCCCCTGCATCCCAGGTGTGTGGGTCCCCGATGGGTCTCTTCAGTGTCTTTGGTGTTTTCAATCCTACCCGGTCCCTTCCCAGTGGAGCTGGGCGAGATGGGAAGGGTGAGTACAGGACCACCAGACTCAGAAGATGCTCACTTCTTCGCTGCTCATGATCCTCCCCCAAGAAAGCATTCAAGGTCAGTGACAAGTTGCCAGCTACTTAGAGAAGAAGGCATGCACAATCAAATAGCTAGGCCCCAAGCCAACCGTTCTCTGAGAGAAAAAGCCAGGGTTGGTGGCACGTGCCTGTTGTAGTTACCTTCACATTGCTGAAAGAAGACCTCTGACCAAAAGCAGCTGATGGGAGGAGAGGTTTGATTTTTAGCTTATAGTCTCAAGGAGAAGCTTCAGAATGTCAGTGAAAGCATGGCATGAGCAGAAGCTGGACATCTTCTCTGCCACGACAGATAGACAACAGCAGCAGGAAAGTGAGCTGAGCTCTGGCAAGGGGGAAGAGGGGCTATAACACCCCTGGGCCCACTCCCAAGAGCACACCTCTCCCAGTAAGGCTCCACCTCCCAAACTGCCACTAGCTAGAGACCTTGCATTTAGAACATATGGGCTTATGGGGGCCATATGATTCAAGCCACCAGAATATCTATAATCACAGTACTAGGGAAAGGCAGGAGGATTGTAAGCTCAAGATCAGCCTGGGCTTTATAGTGAGATCTTGTCTAAAAGAGAAAGAAAGAAAGAAAGAAAGAAAGAAAGAAAGAAAGAAAGAAAGAAAGAACAAGAAAAGATAAAAGTAGGGATTCAGTTTTGAATTCTTAAAAGAAGTCAGTGCCACATGATAAACCATAGCCCTTTTATGCTCTGTTTTTCAAAGCAAACATGGTTTGTAAATCACAGGGCTTTACAGTCCAGTGCCAGAAACAGTAGCTCTGCTCTTCTCTTGCTCTCAACAGTCCAGCATTAGGTAGTCATTTGAGGTCCCTGTATATCACAATTCCTTTGCTCTACAGCGATGGCACTTCCCAGGACTGGCTCTGTACGGGGTGAAGTTGCTTCCTGTGCTCTTCTCTGTGTGCTGCTGTTCCTCTGCACCCACTTTCTCCAGTGTGACAGGCACCTTGCCTCTGGTTTTCTTTATCAGTTTCACACCTAACTGCTACTCCGATGGCCCTATGTTCCATAGGCAGCATATTTATGTGTTCAGGTAAAATCAAAATAATGACATAACTGCTTACAAGGCAGCAGCTTCTGGGATTCCACAGAGCCTCCCTGGCCCCCCGGCCCTTGCAGGTGAGCAATGATTGTAACTGTCTGATCATGGGACAGTTTTCGAGAAGTCAATTGGAGCTGTTCAGCCAAGACATATCATTTTTTAAATTTTCTTTAAACTTATTTGTGAGCAAAGAGAGGGAGAGAATGGGCATGCCAAGGCCTCCTGCCACTGCAAACAAAACTCCAGATGCATGGGCCACTTTGTGCCTTTCGCTTTACATGGGTAGTGAGGAATTAAAGCCAGACTGGCAGGCTTTGCAAGCAAGTGCCTTTAACCACTGAAACATCTCTCCCTCCCAAGAATGCATCTTAGAAAAGCCAATCTCTCTCACCAATACCAGCTCTAGGGTAGAGCCAGAGACAAAGGACAGAGAAAACCTGTGCTAAGAATGTCCTGGACATGTTTGGAGGGGATAAAAGTGAGCAGAGATCGAGGCTTAGGGTGGTCAAATTCTGATGCCCTCTGTGTACCTACTGGGAAGGGTGCTCACGTGATGGTGCACCTAAAGGTGGCGCCAGGGAGCAGATCACTACGTGTGTGTCTTATCTTTCCAGCAGCGACCCCCAAAATCTGAATCCGAATGCTTTCACAGTACAGCTATGTTTTGGGGTTGAGATTATTCTCTGGGCAGAGCTATTCTGATTCACTGCTTGGGTCACTTCTCCTTCATCAGAAGAGTTTCAAGGACTAACAAGGCTGTCATGACATCTGTCAAAACTTACAGCAACCTTTTCTAACCACACAGCCCCACGAGGAAGCAGAGGTCTCTTTCCCCAGAGTGTGTAACTGCAGCTGGGACATGACAGCTTGAATTTCACTATCCTTTCATCACCTTTTCTACCCTTCCCAATGCCCAGCTCTGGAATCAAGGGACTGTACATGCCGTACCTGCTGGCGGAGCTGCTCTCCTGCCTAAGGGAAGTGACGGAGTCGCTGTGACTCTCCTGGTCGGATTGAATCTACTCTGAGCCCGAGGCTCCTCAGAACTTCATCGCCTTCAGTTATTTCATTTCTAAGCATTTATCAAGCTCTCACTATAGGACAAGTCATTCATTACGAAATTGCTATGAAAAATATAACATTGAATTACAAGCTTCTCAGACTCAAGTAGCTTTGAAAAAAATTGTGTTTAAAACAATGAGAAACCTTGTCCCAATTTATCTCACAGCTGTATTCACAGAAAAGTTTAAGAGAGGGCTGGACAGATGCCTCAGCAGTTAAGGCACTTGCCTACAGTGCAAACAACCCCGCTTTGATTCCCCAGTACCCATGTGAAGCGAGATGCACAAAGTAGTATATGCGTCTGGAGTTCATCTGCTGTAGCTAGAGGCTCTGGTCTACCCATTCTCTCTCTCTCCTTGCAAATAAATAAGTCAAATATTTTTAAAAGGTTGAAGAGAACTTCAAAGATATCTTACAGGTAGAAATTTCCTGTGGAGACCTTGATAATATTCTAAATGCTACTAAAACAAATATCTTACTGTTTGTATTAAGTACTTTTCTCATCGCTGTGATAAGACATCGGAGAGAAGCAATGAAGGAAGGAAGGGAGGGAGGGAGGGAGGGAGGGAGGAAGGGAGGGGGGATTTATTTTAGGTTCCAGTGTCATGTCAGGGACGACCTGGCGGCATTCATGGTGGTGGGTGGTGGCAGGAGTAGGAGGCAGCTTGTTCACATCTTAGTAGACCAGGGATCAGAGAAAACTCAGGCCAGAACCTGAATCAAACTATCACTGAAAACCCTGGTCCAACAACCCAACATCTGCCAGGTAGGCCCCATGTCTGAGGGGCTCTTCAACCTTTCTAAACAGCACCAGCAGCTTGGAACCAACTGTTCAGACAGATTAGCCTATGGGGAAAGATCTCCCAGTAAAGGAATAATGCCCTTGCATAGCATTTATTGAATTTTACAATACTTTCTCTCATGTATTTTAGGGACCTCAGCCCTATATGCCTCTTCTAAAATATAGAACTTTTGGGTTGGAAAGATGACTCAGCAGTTAAAGGCAAACTTGTTGGCAAAGTCTACCAACCTGGGCTCAATTCCCTAATACCTTGTAAAGCCGGATGCCCACAGTGGTGATTGCATCTTGAGTTCATTTGCAGTCATAAGAAGCCCTAGCACACCCATTTTCTCTTCCCCCCTTTTTCTTTCTTTTCTCTCTCTGTCTCATAAATTAATTAATTAATAATAATAATAATAATAATAATAATAAATAATAAAATGCTTAATTTAAAAAATGGTACTCTTGGGGCTGAAGAGGTGGTTCATCATGAGGGCCTGAGACCTCCTGGGTTTGATTTCCACACAAATGAATGTGGTCATGCATATCTGTAACCTCAGTCCCGTGGGGAGCAAAGATGTTGAATCTCTGAGTCTTGCTAAAATTGCAACCTCCAAACCAGTGAGAGACTCTGCCTCAAGGAAGCATGCAGATAAGGGATGGAGGAGCAATGGAGGAGAGATAGAATGGGGTAGAGCCAATGTTCTCTGACACACTGGGCATTTCATCTGTGAATATATGTGCATACACACACTACTCAACCACACACACCAAACCATATATAACACACACACACACACACACACACACACACACACAGAGGTATTATGTTCGCTCTTGGCTTTTCTGAGGCTGTCTTGGAGTTCATTTTACATATTCAACTTCATTCATTTATTTATGACTCAAAATCGTGTGATTTGTTAAAAAGCATGTTTTCTATTAGTGAATTATCATTACTAATATAAAATGAGTGTACTATGCAAAATAAAGCACAATGTTTTTATTTGCATATTGAAAAATGCCCATGGGCATAATATAAAATATAAGTGTCTTTTGGCCCAAAGACAATTGATGGCTTGAAAAGAATGGAAGATAACCATAATGGAAAAAGGTGCAGAGCATTTGATTCTACTCTTACCAAGAGAAGAAAAATATCCCTCTGATTACAGTATATTTTATTTAACTTATCAAGAACAAGGCAAGGTAACCATATATCATGAGAGAAAAATAATAGATAGCTATAACTAGTCATATGAAAAACGAGAGGAAATATTTTTATACTTAAAGGACATAATTCTACTTAGAAACCCCACATGACTGCAAGGCAAGATTGTGTTGAAATTAAAAACCAGGCTAAAAAATGGGTGAGATATTGGTGACACATAAAATGGAGAAAGATTCATACCCAGAATTTATGAAGATCTCCAAAAATCAATAAGAGAAGATAAATGACTCAATAGAGAAATGGATAAAATGTGTATTGAGAAAAAAAAGGAAGTTGAATGAGCCACGAACCTCTGAAAAGTTGTTCAACACCCCTATTTCTCATGTGCAAGTCTGGCTTATGTGCCATATCCAACCTAGAGGTTGTTTTGGCCAGAGATTAAAGACTGTTGTCATGCTTTTTATTTTATGTCCACACACACCACCACCAACAAAGCCCCAAAAAGCTAACATATAGATAACAAAGCTCAAAATATTTACTCTCTGGCTCTTTTTATTCTCCTTATCTCTTCCTTCTTCTTCTTTTTGTGAGTGTGTGTGTGTGAGAGAGAGAGAGAGAGGGTAATGCATGTGTACGTGTAGAGGCCTGAGGAGAAGGTCAGGTGTCCTTCTCTCTTGCTCAACCCACATTGATTCTTTGACATAGAGTCTCTCACTAAACTTGGAGCTCCAGGTTTCAGTCGGACTGTTGATCAGTGAGCTCCAGTGATTCTCTGGTTTCTGTTCCCCACAGGACTGGGGTGACAGGTTCATGCCCACACTCAGTTTTTAACATAAATGTTGGGGATCAAACTCAGAGCAAAGCAGGAACTTTTAGGCCCTCATGATTGTGTGGCAAACACTCTTCCCTGATGAGCCATTTCCCTGGCCTTATTATCTGCCTCTTAACCAAACTAGCCCCATGTAATGATCTACCAAAACAAAATAAGATGCTGCTTCACACCCTTTAAACTGGCACCTACTAGTCTCACCCTACCACAGGCAGGGTAGGGTCCAGAAGAAAAGAACTTGCTGGTGTAGTGACCTGGAAGAGCTCGTGTTGGTATAAGTGCTACAGAAAGTAAGTGGACAGGATTGAACAGTGTAAAAAGTGATCATAATCACATATATCTTGTTAAATGTTGCTTCATTTTATTTTTATTGTTTATTTGTTTTATGTATTTTTGTTTATTTGTGAAAGGAGAGAGAGGAAAGGATTATGGGTGCACCAGGGCCTGCTGTCCTTTCAAGTGAACTCTGGACACATGTGCCACTTGGTGCATCTGGCCTTTACATGGGTACCGATGAATTGAACCTGGACCAGCAAGCTTTGTAAGCAAGTGCCTTTAAATTCTGAAGCATCTCTCGGTCCAATAACTACATATATCTTCAAGTAATTCTTGCATGCATGTATAACTAGATGTGCATGGAATAGAAATATCTGAAATAAGGGCTGGAGAGATGGCTTAGCAGTTAAGCACTTGCTTGTGAAGCCTGAGGACCCCAGTTCAAGGTTTGATTCCCCAGGAACCCCGTTAGCCATATGCACAAGGGGGCGCACGCATCTAGAGTTGGTTTGCAGTGGCTGGAGGCCCTGGCACATCATTCTCTTCTATATATCTGCTTCTTTCTCTCTCTGTCTGTTGCTCTCAAATAAATAAATAAAAATAAACAAAAATTAAAAAAAATATATCTGAAATAAGAAAGGCTCACTTGGGCTGGAGAGGAGGCCTAGCAGTTAAGGTTCAATTCCCCAGGACCCACCTAAGCCAGATGCATAAGGTGATGCATACATGTGGAGTTCATTTACAGTGGGTGGAGGCCCTGACATGCCCATTCTCTGTCTTCCCCTTTCTCTGTCTCAAATAACTAAATAAATAATTTTTAAAAACATTATAGCCAAGAAAGGCCCATTTGAAGAAAAATGGATTAATACATTGTTGTATACTCACATAATCAACTACAATACAGCTATGAACATCAAATACAATGATTGCTGTGTGAATAAATTATAATATTGAGAGAAATGTAGATAAATTATGGAGGTTTAGATTGCTTGTAAACTTGGCAAGACCTAGACTCACCTGTGAAGGATTATGTAGATTAGTTTAGCTTCTGGGCAAGCCTATATGGGATTACCTTGCTTAGGTTAATTGAGGTGAGGAGACTCCGTGTAACTGTAGGGCAGCATTGTTCCATGGGCTGGGGCCCTGGACTGTACGAGAGAGAGCTGGCTGAGCACCAGGCATTTCCCTCTCCGCTTCCTCGCTGTGTGCACTGGGCTGACGTGTTGGCCCTGGACTGTTATGTAAAACCCTCACCACCAGACAGAAAACTGAATAAAATCGAGTGTATTTAATACTTCACAACCCAACCACCAGCAGAAGTGAAGCTCAAATATATTTGTCTTCAGGAATATGAAAATTTGCTTTTCTGAGTGTAGGAGTGAATTGAAAATCAGGAAATCTGTGGAAATAGCTGACCCTCATAAGAGGTCAAACCTAAGGCTGCCTTAATTTCCATATTTCAGGTAGCGACTCAAAAAGGAGTTGGTGTTTTCCAGGTAGCGAAGATTCCTGGTAATGAGCTTGTAGTTAAGAGCTACTTTGAAATGGAATTTTTTATAGAGCCAATTTTTTGGTTGCTTAAAGTTAATTGCTTTGTACCTAATTTAAGTCCCACAGGGAGCAATTTTGCTCTCCCCCAGCAAACTTTATCTTAAATGAGGTTGATCTATAATCGTATTACATGTGTCTGGGTGTCTGTCAGTAAATACCATGGGATACACTACATTTCTAAAGGACACTATGTAGTTTTAACACCCTCCAAGGACTTTACTTTGAGCAAAGGAGTAAATTGTTTTCCTGAAGCCAGGTCAGTCACTGTACCAAATAAAAGTTATGAAAAGATGGTGAAGTTTGTATTACCTTTGCTTGCCCAAGCAATAGATCACAGTTGCCTGGCAACTTGCAAGAGAAAGAAATATAGTGCTATAAAGGATCTGAATGAAACACTGCATCGAGACTAGAGAAGAGCCAGGGAGGCAATAATCAGAAAGGAGCTAGATGCCAACATTAGCTAGTCTACAAGAGTCTTAACCATAAAAGATTCAAAAAACCCCAAACACCAAGAAACTCAGATAATCTAATCTGTAGAGGGGCAAATGAACAAAGAAGTACAAATATCAATAATCACATATAGATAAATACACAAATAAATAAACAGTATATATGCAGAATAACTGTTCGATATCTTTAGCTATCAGGAAATTGCATATCAAAAGTACATTGAAATTCTACCTCACCCCACCCAGTCAAGGAAACAAAAAACAAACAAACAAACAAACAAACAAAAAAAACAAATGCTGGTGAGAATGAAGGGGAAAAGGAACCCTTAAAAACTGTTAGTGGAAAAGTAATTTAATTCATTCATTATGGAAATCACTATAGAGGTTCATCAAAAAACTAAAAATATAATTGCCATATGATTCAGCTACACCATTTCTGCATATGTCACCAGAAATAATTCAAGCCAGCATACAATAGAGATGCCTTCATACTGATGTTTATTACAGCACTGTTCACAATAGCCAAGTTATGGAATCAGCCCAGGTGCTTGTCAACTGATGAATGGATAGACTATATACCCACAATGCAGTTTTATTCATCCATAAAGAAGAATGAAGTTGTCATTTGCAAGAAAATGGATGTGCCTGAAGTCATAGTAAATGAAATAAGCCAGACCGAATAAAAAGTGTCACATGTTTTCTTTCATTCCTGCAATCTAGGGAGGAAAAAGACTTAGAAATAGAAGGGGGACGTTTATGGAAGAAGAAGGAACTAAGTAGAGAGGGCAAGATGCATAGTGAAGCCACTAGGGGTGATCATATTCAAAGTATATTTCAGTGCATATATGAGAAATGTCACAATGAAGCCCATTATTTTGTATGGTTAATATATACAAATAATAAATTATTTAAGACAAAGTGATAAGTGATGAAGTGTCAATTACTCTGGTTTGATCAACACATGTGTTGAACTATTCAATTATATCCCCACCACATATACAATTGTTATGATTTAATTTTTTTAAAGCGAGGTCTCACTGTACCCCAAGCTGATCTGCAACTTACTCTGTGACTCCAGGCTGGCCTTAAACTCACAGTGATCCTCCTACTTCTGTCTCCTAAGTGCTGGAATTAAAGGTGTGTGCCACCAAACCTGGCCACACATACAATTATTACATGACAGACAAGTTTTGAGAAAGATACTTACCCCAAACCCAAATGACTACATATTAATGACCTGTTAAAATGCTAAGTAAAGCAACAGATATGTTTATTGCTTTATTTAACTACTGTACATTTTCTAGCTATCAAAACATCACATTGCACTACATAAATGTGATAACAACTGTGATTTGTTAATTAAAATAACATAAATTTATAAAACTAAGAAAATTCTTGAGCCCCACCCCCCGATCTATCAAATTAGAAATTGTGTGGCTGGAGCCCTGCAGTCTATACACTCTCTAGGTGACTGACTGAAATGAAAAGTTAGAGGAATGCTAAACTAGCCTAATGGGATTTTCATGGAAGAGAACTGTGAGGTTCACCTCACAGGAGCACTCATAACTGTGTGGCTTTGTCTGAGATGTAGAGATAGGCATGGTTTGATAGAAGAATTTTATGCAAGTGGCCCTACTAGCTCATTCTCACTGGGAGAAGGAGTAGAATTCTAAGTCAGGACAAGTTAGAAAGCAGAAGGTAAAAGGAGGAAAATTGGACCAACTGTTTTCCATGCCTGCCTGGGTTTTACAGACGTCTCTTCCTGGAGACATGTTAAAGTAGTATGGAAGACGGCTCCCTGTAGACGGAACCACCCTTTCATTCATCTAATTTCACTTGTATGACAACGCACCCGATGCTAACAGAGCTGAGCTCACGGGGTATAAATAGGTGAGCTCTTAGGAGGGGGCATAAGGGGAACAAAGAGACCTTTCAGAAAAACGATGACTGTCTTTGACACCATTCCAAGTCCAGTGGACAATGGGGGTTTCATTAGTGTGACCAGAATAGATTGTTAGCAAAGCATTTGATGCCTCTCTCAGTGGATCTTATTATAGAAATAACAGCAGAGAGCTGTTTGACAACAGAAAACCATGCTAAGGATACCAAATTACTTTATAGAACCCAGACTACATGTAGCTGTGCAGACTTGTGACAAGTGAATTTCCAGAGAACTTGGTTTTAGCCATGGATTCCAATGACCAGAGAGGAATCCAAAAATGACCTACATATTGTGTAATGATGAAATATTTAATCAAGTTGGATCACGATTTGGTCTCTGGCCCAGCTTATCAGTAATAGGAGTTACTGGAGAGAATCAATTGTTTTAGGAAAATGGCTTTCAGATTTATCCAGCATCAGAACCTTCCTGGAGGGCTTGTTAGCATAGATTGCTGAAGTTCCTGGGCCAGATAGACTTGGAAGGTCCTAAGAACTTGCATTTCTGGCAAGCTCACGGGTGGTACTGATGCTGGCAGTCTGGAGACCATGATTTGAAAACTTCTGGAAGACAGCAAGCACTGGAGGCTATTGATATAGGAAGGAGACAGAACTTAGAAGCCTTCTGTTGCATAAACCCTGAGCTGATATCCCTGGCCATTGGGTTCTGATATCCAGGAATGAGAAATTTCATATGAGCTCTGGATAACTGTGTGAGATTGCTACTGAAAAGGTAAAAGAATGTAGTCAAAACAATGACCACAAATCACATTTTCTCTGAGGCTTTGCAGCCGACTTGTTGTGGCCCTGCCCGAGGACCTCCAATACACAGGCTGCTTCTTTCCAGAAGTACAGATGGGTAGGAAATAGTCCTCTGTGGATGCCAATTCTTTCTTATTGTTTATGGTGTGTGGCTACAGGGAACGAGTGACCAGCACCCTTGACTTCTCAGAGCTCACCATTCATGCACAGAAGCTATCCATGACTCCAAATCAGAGCAGGGTCCTCTTCTCTTTCAAAGCTTTTGGCAGATCTCGGCAGCTCCGTGGCCAGTGATAGAGCTTAAGGCTCAAGAGAAATGCTATAGAAAGCATGCTCCTGAGCAGACCTGGGAGCAGAGGGGAGCTCCGGGTCTGTGTGGTGTTGGATTTCCTGTGCCTGCTCGCCACTGTCACTGAGCTCCACCACTGAGTCACCATCAGGAGTCTGCCTGACCTGCCATGTGGCCAGGGGCTTGTGTGGCAGAAATGATTTGTGGAAGGGATGTGGCAACAATGGCAACCAGTTTGTTCTGGCCTCCACCAAGGGGAATTTCGTGACCACACCGCTAATGGTGACTCATGAGGAAAAGAGAAGGCTAAGTGTCCATAGCATAGGAGGTGAGATGGTTTCTAAGGAGGGCATGGCACTGGGCCAAGCTGAATCCTCTCTTCTACAGCCTTCAGTGGAAGATGATTCTTCTAGCACCTCCAGCCATGCAGGAAGGGCTCGGGTGTGTGGGGGGGGCTTTGAATGTGGAATGGCCCCCATAGCCTCCATGTGTTTGTGACTAAGCCACATACTCAATCCCCAGCTGGTATAGCCTTTAGGAGTTAGTCTTGCTGGAGGAAGTATGTTACTGTGGGCGGACCTTAAGGTATGTTAGCCCAGCTCCAAGCCCAGCACTTAGACCATTTCTACCCAGACATGTGACAAGATGTGCTGCAGCTTCCTGCCCAAAGTTTCCCCCCAAAACTGTGAGCTGAAATAAGCCATTTCCTCCCATTAGCTGCTTCCAGTCAAATGTTTTGTCTCAGCAACAAGAAGCAAACTGCTGTGGTGTGGATTCCTTGGCCATATTTTATTCCATCCCTTTCCCAGTCTGTGGAAAGAGGAATGATTTACAGGACTGGGCACACTAACCAAAGCTTCACTACCATGGTTGTACCTCTGTTGGGCAGGATTAAGAAGTTCAAGGCCATTTCCCACCCATGCTTTTTTCCATCTCTTGATTTCTCTGAGACCAGAAAAGTGGATTCTATATTCTTGTCTGTGTGGGTCAGGCATCTGGTAGCCACAAGGTTCTCCAAGCAGAACAGTAAATTATGCCAAAAGGAAGCAGGGCCCATTGGAATCAGGGTAGCTAATTCTGGGAATCAGGTAGGTTTGCCCATAGGAATCCAGACCCTAGCTAGAAGCCAACATTCAGAAGTGGATACTATCCCGACCTCACCTTCAAGAAGGTGACAGGTACCCACAAGAGACTGGGGGTCTGCAAAGATCAGAAAGGTCAACAAGCCATCTCTCTGGGAGAATCTTAAGAACAGGGGTTCTATTTTACAGTGGGATATAATTAGACCAGAGAGCTGTTGTCAGTGGAGGAGGGAGGCCATGGGGTGCATTGGGGCTAATAAAGTGTAGTGTTGACAATGTAAATAGGGAGAAAGCCAGTGATTAGTGGCCCAACACCATTCTGAGAGTATCAATCCTGAGCTGCTCCTGTTAAAAGGATGATGTTGGGGAAATACCAGACCTATTTCTGAATTTCCAGGCTCAAGCTCACACTCACATAGGGACTGAGGCATGAAGTCAGCCTGGGTGGGCAGCAGCATCAGTGAATGCTCTTATAGATATCTGGGGTCTTCACAGACAGAGAGTATGGGAGAAGCTGAAACCTCTGCAGAATGTACTTATCATGATGGCCTGGGAAGTGGTAGGTCTGACTTGGGGACCCCGACAATCATTTTAATTTAAATTGCTGCTTGGCCCAAGCAAACACGTGAGTGCACGCCATCGAAGTCTGCACAGTCACCCTGGCAAGGCCCCCAAGGCAGCAGCTGTCATCATCACAAAGGAGATGGGCCAGGATGCGTGGAGACTGTTCTGGTCTCATTCTTGGAAGAGCTCTGTCAGGTGGGTTGAACTGGAATCACTTCGCTTTCCTGGGAATCTGGTGCTTCTTCTGTCTGCCTTGCCTTCGGACAAAATCTGCAGCCCCAGGTGCTATTTTCCACCACTCTAATTATAGCTCATTGTTAGGAAGCCAGACACAAATATGCTTTGCCATCTTTGGGACCTTTCTTATTTAAGTTCTCTTTTTATTTAATTTGGTTTTGTTAGCTTGTCCTCTTTGCCTTCGATCAGATAGTAGAACGGACAAGTTGTGGATGGAGAAAATCAGTGTGATTTCAGTATTTTCCCTTGAGTTGCTTGGGTGTTATTTTTTGTTTTTTTTTTTTAAATCTTCTTCTGATCTCTCCCCACACCTGCTATTAGATATAGTCCATGTAATGACGCTGGCAATGGCATGCATCGTAAGTGAGCTTACATAATTTGGCAAGTGCCCTTCTCTCACCTGACTATTTGGGGCAGCACCAACAGTTATCTCTTTCATGATCTCGTTTACTTTAATAGGTGGGATTCAGTCACACTCACCCCCCCCCCCACGACCTTCCACTGGAACATTGTTTTTTCAATTTAAGATATTTTAGCTCATATTTTAGTAATTCCTGTACCTCTTATAACCACTGGTTCCTATCTCCACCCTCCTTTATAAATCCCTTGAAAGGAAACTGGAAGGCAAAAAAGATTTGTCACCGACGAAGGGGATAGCTGACAACTATATAATTAAAGAAAACCAAGGAAACACCCTCTAATGCTTAAGGTGAAGATTCCAGTAGTGACAGTCCCATGAACACAAGGTCCCAAACCCAAGCATTTTTCCCCCAAGCACCTTTTTGGACACAGTCATGACAACAGAATTTTTTTTTATTTTTTGTTTATTTGCTATTTTGTTTATTACCTTTGTACTCAGTGAATCCAGTCAAGTTGGTACCATTGTTAGCCTCCTCCCTGACCAGCCCCTTCCGCAGGGACCCTCCTTGTTGTGGAATATGGGTCGTGCTTTGTGGGGTTAACCATCGGTTATGGGTATGAGGCAATGTCTCTGTGTATCAAGACCCAACGTGTGGCTCTGACATTCTTTCCGCCCCCTGTTCCGCAAATTTAGAGACACAGAGGCTCCCAAGACCTCATCACTGAAGCAGACCTAAATTGACAATAGAATTTGGGGTTGAAAATGTTTGTGTTCTTTTCTTCCTTTCAACTTTCTTTGAGGGAAATGTTCAGCGCTGCCCACAGCTGTTTTGTGAGCACGACTTCCCGGGCACATGGACAGTGGATACTCTCCTTCTGTGCTCTTGCTTGGTAACTTGGTTGCTCCTTCTGCCATCGGAAAGCCAGGGGAGGACCACTCAGGGTTGAGCTGACATTCATCTCTGCCTGCAAATCTCTTCCCCTTTCCTCTATATGTGGTTCTCACTCACTTAATAATGTGTCCATTTGATTTCCAACTTTGTTCAAACTTTAATTTACATGTGTATATGTGTGTATGTAATGTGTGTGTGTGTGTGTGTGTGTGTAGAGGCCAAAGGTCCAGATTGGGTGTCTTGGGTTAGAAGGATGGCTTAGTGGTTAAGGTATTTGCCTGCAAAACCAAAGGTCCCAGATTCGATTCCCCAGGACCCATATAAGCCAGACGCACAAGCTTGTGTCCATGTATGGAGTTTGTTTGCAGTGGCTGAAGGCCCTGGCACACCCATTCTTTCTTTATCTGCCTCTCTCTCTCTCTCTCAAATAAATAAGATAAAGATTAAAAATAAAAGCCGGGTGTGGTGGCACACGCCTTTAATCCCAGCACTCGGGAGGCAGAGGTAGGAGGATTGCCATGAGTTCAAGGCCACCCTGAGACTCCATAGTGAATTCCAGGTCAGCCTGGGCCACAGTGAGACCCTACCTCACAAAACCAAAATCAAAAAAAGAAAAAAAGATTAAAATAAAAGATTGGGTGTCTTACAGGCAGCAGGTTTGCCAGAAAACACCTTTAACTGCTGAGCCATCTCCCCAGTCCCTCCACCTTGTTTTTATTTTTATGAGAAATGGTCTTTCACAAAAGCTAAAACTCAGTGGTTTGGGCAGATAAGCTAGCTGGCAGGCCCCAAGGATGCTCCTCTCTTCTGCCCCAACACTGGCATCACAGGCATATGCCATCATGACCAGCAGTTACATGGGTAAGCAGGGGCTTGCCATAGGTGCTGGGTAATTCAGGTCCTTAGGTTTGTATGACAAATACTACCCACTAAGCCATCTGCCCGGCCCTAAACTTTTGAAGTTTTAATGAATATTAATACACTAAAATAAAAATAACAATAATGTGATATTTGGGGCTGGAGAGATGGCTTAGTGGTTAAACGCTTGCCTGTGAAGCCTAAGAACCACGTTAGCCAGATGCACAAGGGGGAGCATGCGTCTGGAGTTTGTTTGCAGTGGCTGGAGGCCCTGGTGCATCCATTCTCTCTCTGTCTATCTGCCTCTTTCTCTGTCTGTCGCTCTCAAATAAATAAATAAAAATAAACAAAAACTTTAAAAATATATAATGTGATATTTTGAAATGTATTTATACATCGTGGAATGGCTAAATCAACTTAACTAACCTACATAACTTTACATAACTATTTTTTTATGGTGAAAAGACTTAAAATATACACTTTAAGTAAGTTGTAATTTACAAAGACACAATGCATTTTTTAAACTATAGTCATTATTTTGTACAAACGAAACTCTTGAAAATATTTATCCTACATGAACTTTCGTATCCTTTGATACTACCTCCCTAGGTTCCACTTAATTTCCAACTGCTCTCATTCACAATGTCCCTGCTCCCCCTTTGTGCCCACACTGCTCTTGTCCCTCTACTGCTGTCTGTCCCAATTCTCCCTCTGATTGCAGTTGTGCCATAAGATTTCTATCCTCCTCTAGTTCCCTGGGATCTTTTAATTACATCCTCTAGTACTTGCTATAGTGATTCATAGCCTGAGTGCTGTGGGACTCGCCTGGGGACTGTTTAGAAAATATCGATCCCCACCCGACAGACACAACTGGAATCTCCAAGGGTGAGCTACAGGCATCTGGAGGTTTACCAAGTTTCAGAGGCCATTTTAATGCACGGTTAGGAATGAGAAAGTAGATGATACATAGACATAATATTTAACTACACATGCCTACTGCTGCTTATCTGTATGAGAAACTTAGATAATATATAGATAAGTCACCTTAGTACTTAACCAGACTTGCTTGTTGTCACTTATTGTCTCATTAATGTAAATACCTACAGGGCAAAAACTACATCTCCATGCCTTTCCTGCCGTGTTAGACTGTACCCTCAAACTGTGAGCCCAAACAAATCCCTACCCCTTAAGTTGCTTCTTATGAGCTATTTCATCATATAAATGAGAAAAGTAACTAATATGGTTTTACTATACTTAAAATGACTAAGGGTGCTGAAGAGATGGCTTAGCAGTTAAGCACTTGCCTGTGAAGCCTATGGACCACAGTTCGAGGCTCCATTCCCCAGTACCCACGTAAGCCAGATGCACATGGTGGCACATGCATGTGGAGTTCGTTTGCAGTGACTGGAGGCCCTGAAGTGCCCATTCTCTCTCTCTCTCTCTCTCTCTCTCTGCCTCTTTCTCTCTCTGCTGTTGCCCTCAAATAAATAAGTAAAAATAAAAAAATTAAAGTGACTAAGCACTGCCAGGGGGGCTTTAGTCCCAGCACTTGGGAGGCCGAGGTAGTAGGAGGGTCTCTGTGAATTTGAGGCCAGCCTGGGACTATGTAGTGAGTTCTGTGTTAACTTGGGCTATAGCACGACCCTGCCTCAAAAATAAACAAACAAAAAATATTGACTACGCACTGAAAAAGACTAACGTGGATGGATGTGGATTCTGATTTTACAAAGGGAGAGAGTTTTCAAGGGTGAGGAGAGCCCAATCTCTGTGCTGCAAGACTCTTCACATCCTCCCATGCTGCCCAAGAAGGACAATGCACCCACATCTCCCCTGCATTGTTTCTCGCCGGAAGAACCACCTCTTGCTCTCCTGAAGTACGACCAAGAGCAAGTGAACTAGGCATGCAATCACAGCATGTCTGTTTGCACTGGAATAAACATGGGCACACCCAGATGCCCATGGAGTAGGTGGGTATCCATCTATTCTGTATCTCTCTGAAGACTACTGGCATCTCCTTGCCACCTTCATTTTCTCCCAGAAATGCCCAGGCATATTGAGAAAAATCATTTGTCTTCTCTTAGGTTCCGACCCTGCCCTTCCCACATCCTTCATCTTTTCTAGGGTACTTGTCCTTTCTTGCCCCAAGTGTTTGAAAACTCTGGGATCTCTTCTCCCATTTAGCCAAGCCAGTTCATAAGAATGAAGCTTATAAATTCATAGGATGATGATAAAACATTTGTATTTTGCCAAATAAATAAGTAAATTAACATATGCTGTGTTCTTAATGTGTTCCAGTCCCTGCAATGAGGAGTTATTGCCAGATTGGGTAGGGAAGACGACTTATGGTCTGGGACCTCCATCATCAGGCAGCTGTGACAGATCAGTGGTCACTTCCTCTTTTGCTCAGAAGGCGAGCCCTATCTGCTGCTTCCTAGCAGGCCATATCCTTGGTCTTTGTTTTCTTCTCATTGCTGGCACAAAACACCTGACCAGGAGCAGGTTGAGGAAAGAAAAGGTTTATTTCAGCATATGGTTTTAAAGGGAAGTTTTATTACAGTGAAGAAAGCATGGCTGGAGCAAATAGCTGGGTGTCACATCTCCACAATACTTGGGAGAAAGCAAAGAGAGTGTGCTGAATAGCACTGGCAGAGAAGGCTGGCTTATAAAATCCCAAGGCCCACCCCCAATGGCACACCTCCTCCAGCAAGGCTCCACCTTCCTAAGCCTCTACCAGATGGGGACTAAGTGGCTTATTCACAAACACGTGCGGCTTGAAAAACATTCTACGTTCAAACTGACAGTCTCCGTTTCTAACTGCATTCAGAGCAGATCCCGGAGCCCATCTGTGGTTTTGTTCCGTATGTATCCAGCTTGTTTTTGTTCCCAATTTCTCTTCCGAGAGGGCAGAGATTACTCTCTGGGCAAAGCTGCTCACTTAAACAGTGAGCCTTGGAAAGATCAGCTGGTATTGAGGATTGTCATCTTCATCAGTGGCCCTGGTTGATACCAGAAGGCCCCTTCTGTAAGCATGATATCAATCCACCCGTAGCATCAACCTATATGCAATGTCACTTTCTGCAGGAAACATCATCACCTGTCTTTATGGAATACACTTGCTCCCAAGAGATCACAACAGCTCCTGCCTTGTAGGACTGTGGCAAGGATTCAACAAGACAAACACTGAAGGTAAAGAACCCAGAACAGTGCTCAGCACCTAGCAAGCACTCCCCAAGGGTCCTGCTTGCTCTCGTCCTCTCCCCTCAGACCAGAGTCCCACAGTCTTTGTTCCTTAGGCTGCCTCCAGTAGTTCCAGCCCATTCAATTTCCACCATTCCTCCCTGTATCTCCACTTGCCCCTTCTTTCTCCTCCTACAGAGTTTCCATCAATGGTGGCAGTGGTGGCATTAAGGGTAGACATAGCACGAAGAATTAATAGTAAGTTATTTCCAGTTTCTTCTTAGCCATCCCCAACTGTAACTGTCTCCTCGGCCTCTGAAGCATGGAAGAGTTCTGATGGGAATGGAATTGCAGGCACTGTGCCTGTTGGAGCCTCCAGCCTTCTCCTTCCTTGCTTCCTGCCACTCATGAGTCTGTGAGATGCCATTATCCACCATGGCATCTTGTTAGATGTGCTTTGTCTGAACGTTGCTGTCAATGGATGTAATCACATTTCCGGGGCAGAGACCACTGCCTTATTAGCTCTCCACTGTTGTGATGTGAGATCCCAAAAGAAATTAATTAATCACAATAGAATTTGAGTTAAAGGGAACTTGACATTATAACACTAAACAGCAGTAACACATGAACCTTCAGGAGTCAAAAGACAGTGATCTCAGAATGAATGGTTTGGCGGCACCTGTGGAATGAACTTAAACAAATAGGGATCTGGGGGAAGGCTCAGAAGTTAAAGACACTTGCTTACAAGCCTGCTGACCTGAGTTTAATCCCTCCCCCTCCCCCCAGCATCCACGTAAAGCTGGACGTAGAATGGCACATGCATCTGTAATCACACGGCACTGACAGCAATAGGAGGCAGAGCCAGGAAAGAGAATCCAGAAGGAAGCTCACAGGAGAATCCAGAAGGAAGCCCATAGGAGAATATCCAGAAGGAAGCTCACAGGCAGGCTAGACTGGCCCTGTGTAGCCGCAAACAAGGCAGACCCTGTCTCAAGAAGAAGAGGGAGGAGAAGGCAAAAGCCTTGAATTTGTCTTCTGACCTCCACACATGCACTGGGGTCTGCACCCACCCACATACACACATGCAGATTACACACACACATACACACACACACTACATGAATAATGACAGAAGTCAGAGACTCTCAGGCATTTCCATCTCCGTATGTCTCCTTCCATGGGATGCTGCTTACCGATTGAAGGATACAACACAATAGACTCATAGGATGACAAGCCAGGTCACCAGTGGTGTTCTCGGCCCACCTGCCCTCTCACCTTGTGCTCTTAGGCGGGGAAGGTAGGTAGCACAGTATAGATTTAGGATTTTTGTTGTTTTGTTAAGTTTATTGCAATGAGCCTCAAAGGTCACTGTGATCCTACATTTTGTCTTAACAACAACAACAACAAAATCAATGTGTATGAGAGGGAAGACCACTTAACTTTCACAGGACCATTTGCAATATATCTTGTATCTTACTGGGGAGTCTGGAGCAATCTGATTGAGAGAAAGACTGAAGAGTGAGGCTCCTGCCCAAGCTGTTACCACCCTGGTGTCACAGTCAGGGACTGCTATAGGACAGGTCCAGCTTGGATGATTTGAGAGAACAGGCTGTGTCAAGGTTCAGGGAGAATTGGTACTACAAATAGGAACACAGGTATGTTTCCAGTGGCTTGGCTTGGGATTCAGATGAGGGTACAGTGTATGGAGTTACTGAGGGACAGATACAGGCCAAGATAGTATGCTGAATCCCTGCTCTGATGATTTAGTATTTCTTTCAGTCATCCAGGTCTCCCATACTCATCCAAGGAGCACCCACATGAAATGAGAATTTAGTGATCTGTGTATTATGATAAACAGGTGGACAGGTGCTAATGTCAGTAATAGAATCCAGGAACATTGCTTGTGTGGTTACAGAGGGAGGGGTGGCATCCCGGAATCATGAGTGGTGATTGGGACTGGAAAGTGCCTGAGGGCAGATCGGTGATAAAGGGACTAACTGGAAGGATTCAGGATATCTGGATATGTATTTAGAAAACACGTGACTGGAAGTCACAAGGAGTGAGTGATACCAAGAGTTACATGTGGTACCCCAAGTGAACAGATTGAATTCACAACTTAAACTTCCTGTCAAAGAAGTGCCCACCCTTTGGCCCTACAGAGACCGACTGGTGCATTCATGACATCACAGTGACTACGGAGAACCCCACTGAGCAGGGCCCTCAGTAGAATAGGTGCAGGGGAGAGGGAACATGAGTATAACCCGATGGGGAATATGACCAATATGCAATATAGTTATACAATAGTGTTTTCAATTAAAAGAAAAAAAGGGAGAACTGGAGAGATGGCTCAGCAGTAAAGACACTTGCCTGCAAAGCCTAACAACCTGGTCCAATTCCCCAGTACCCACATAAAGCCAGATGACAAGATACACAAAGTGACACATGCATCTGGAGTATTTTACAGTGACTAGAGATCTGTGCCTCTCTCCCCTTCTCTCTTTCTGCTTTGCAAATTAATTTTTTAAAAGAAAAGAAAAAGGAAAAAGCTCATAGAAAGGAGTTCCGTCTTGTCATAGGCTGCCTGGCTTTATCTATGGGGACATGCTGAGCAGGGGCCACCGGGTTGTAAGGGAGATAGTCTGCAGGTTCTGAGCTGATGTCCCACCAAGAAGCAGAAGTCTGTGGTTCCCAGGAAGGTGGAGGTAAGGTAGTCACTGGTGAGACTTGCCAGTACACGGATGCAGCATCTTCCAGAATGGATGGCCAAGGTCTCTGAACATCAAACCAGGCAGTGAGCTTCGCTTTCTGGCTCTGAATTTCCCTGACAGCAGAACTGTCCCTGCAGGGCCTCTGACCTGGGACTCTGCCAAATGGAGGAAAGAGGAAATACGGGATTCCATTAGCACTTCTGGCTGGGGATGTAGCTCAGTGTTAGACTACTTGCCTCATATATGCAAGGCCCTGGGTTCTAGCCCTCCCTAGCACTGCTGAGGAAAAAAATGTTGGGAAACCCTGTTCAAAACCAAAGCATTTTTGGAAGAGTGGCAAGAGTGGCTGGTCTGTTTTACCAAGAGCCTACTCATACAGAATGGTTTCTATGCTGTTATATAGCTTAACATATAGTAATATGATAATAATTACACCCACTTATGAAGTCCCTGGTCTTCAGAATCTGAACTATTAAAACCTTTTCCTGCTCTGTTGGTGGAATGTTTGCCAGGAAGCCTGGATTCAACCCCAGGATGCATAAATGGGTTGTGGTGGTATATACTTATAATCTCTGTACTTGGGAGATAAAAGAGAAGGGTCTGAAATCCAAGGTCATCCTTGGTTACTTAATGAATTTGAGGCCAGCCTGTGATACATAATACCCTGTCACAAATAAACAGCAAAACACTTTCCTAATATAGGTAGAAGAAACAAGATTATAGCCCAGTGTATTGATCTATCCTCTTTCTAGAATTTTCCACTTTTCTAGCAATACCATGGAATTAATGACACATCCACACTAGATGTCTGTGCTGGGTGACAGGGCCAGGAGATTGTGCACTTCAGTCTTAGCTTATCTGGGAATCCTCATTGCACCTTGCTCTGCAAGACCAGATTTTAATTAGATAATTTTGATAAAAGGAGACATTCACAACCAGACTTTTGCTCTATTTGTGAGTGTATGATGTGTGTAGGTGTGTGATGGGGTATGTGAGTAAGTGCACATGGACATTTACGGGCAGGTACACGAGAACACATACACATGTGGAGTCCAGGGGTCAATTTCAGATGTCTTTCTCTATTATGTCTTCACCTGACTTTTTTGAGACAGGGTCTCTCACTGAACCCAGAACTCACTGATTTGGTAGGAAAGACAAGAGAGCCAGTAAGCCCAGGGGACTTCCTGTCTCGGCCTGTGCAGTGCTGGGATTAAAAGTGTGTGCCACTCTCTCGGTATTTTTCTTGAGTGTGGAGGGTCTGAATTCAGCTCCGTGGCAAGCACTTCAACCACCGAGCCATGTCTTCCAGCCCTCATAGCCAGATTCTTGCTTGAAGGCAACTGCTGGGCTACAGCAGGGGGCTGGAGAAAGTGAGCTGGCCCCTCATACCTCCTGAGATTTTATTCTAAAACACGCACTGGACAGGCCACAGAAGCTCGTAGTTCCCAGGAGAGGCATCACCCTCCTTCGTCTGCCTAAACAAACATTTTACACGGTCACCATCCAGGAATGCAACTCACGTGTCCAAACCAGGGAAGGTTTCTGAAATGGCAAGTTCACAGGGCTCTGAGAGGCAAGTGGGGTTTGGATTCACTCTGCTGGCCTGGGGAGCCCAGCAGCTCTTCGTGGTGGTTTCCTGATACTAGTTCATGGGTTCCCTGGGTTTTCTATTCGGCTGAGTCCCTGGATTAGCAACTGTTGGGTGGACTAGAGGCATTCAGAGCTGTCTTTCATGGATGGCATTCTTTAATTTCAGGTTTGGACATGTGCCATCTATTTCATCTCCCTTTCTTGTCAGGGCTGTTGTAATCAATACAAGTAATGTTCCAGGGCCTTCGGCTATAGGCATACGGTGCCAGCATAAATCAATGAGGTATTCAGCTCCGTGCCACATAGTCTGATACTGTGGAGTTCTCTTTTTCTGGTTCCCAGGGACCTCCTACAAACTCCAGCACTTGGTTTAGAAATCTCCCTTTCTTTCCTAACTTAGCTCATAATGATCTCATCCAAAATTTTGAACTTCTCCAAAGAGGCAGTTGAACAGTGGGAACTATGGGGGCTGCCTAAGTCTCACTATGTGACAAAATATGGACTATATCTGGTAGAACAGAATGTGTCCAAACCTTTCCTAAAGTCATCCCTGTAGCCCACCGGTGCCATTAAGCACATGTTCCAAATGTAGGTGATCCTTTAAACTGGGCCAGGTATTCACTCAGAATTTCATTTTTCATTTAAACCTCTCTCTCTCTCTCTCTCATCGTGTGTGTGTGTGTGTGTGTGTGTGTGTGTGTGCATTTACATATGTACTTGTGTATGTTCATGGGCATACATGCCATGGCATGTGTGTGAAGGTCAGTGGATATGTGACTAGGGCCAGAGACATAAGGTCAGAGGGCAACCTTAGATGTTGGTCCTCCCTTTCCCCCTTGTTTGAAATAGGGCCGGTTATTCATCACTGCATACAGCTGGTTAACTGGCACAGGAGATCCTCCTGTCTCTGCCTCCCATCTTACTCTAGGAGCACTGGGATTACAAATGTCTACCACAGCATCAAGCTTTACGTGGATTCTGTGGACCTGAACTCAGGACCTCATGCTTTCATGGCAAGTGCTCTGTGCATTGTGCCATCACCTCACTCAGAATTTCAGGGCTGTTGTAACCTAGCCACTGACCAGGAACCTGAATTTAAAAAACAGCTCCCCATGATTTATAAGGTCAGTATCCCTGCTGGGAAACTCACATAGGGACAATTGAAGGGGCTTAGTAAAGGGACCATTTTCAAAGATGGTCAGAGTGAGTAGAAGCTGCAAGTCCAGTCCCCTGCCCTGCAAGGTCCTAAGATCACATGTGACAGGGCACAGGGTGCCCTTACCCCAGTACCTAAGGAAGGAGCAGTGTGGAACGGGCAGGAAGATAGGGCATGCTTTATGCTTCAGAGTCTGCTGATGGTGCTTGGTGGCTCTAAGGGAGTAAACACCTCAAATCACTTTGAACCTGGCCACTCATCTGCTGAACAAAAGCCAGGGGCAAGAGAGCCAGTTGCTCAGTGATCACCAGTCAGGTGCCTGAGCACACAGCAAGGGACTAGTGACCAGATGGGCAGGGACAAAGGGAGACCACCCCATACCTGTCCCAACACAGCTATCTGAGAACCTCAGCATCAAATGTTGGGTCTGCCATTGGCAACTCCAGACAACCCACAACTAATAAGAAAGTGAAAGTGGTAGAAACTGGAAAATCCCATTATGGGAAATCGTTTCCACTTGCCTTTTATAACTGGGTAAAGTCCCCAAACTGGTGGGGAACTCTTTCCCTCCATGTACAGGTAATTTTGATGGGCCTCTGTGTCCCAACTACCCCGCTCATCCCCACGCTTGGCTGATACACGTGGTCCCGTGTTCACTGGCACTCTTCCAGAGTATCATTTAATTGCTCCCAAAAGAGCACAGTGACTGCTTACTATCAAAGTTGTGACCCTGAGTGGGAGGGTCTCTCTCACTACTTGTCAGAGAGGTACCTGAAGGCCCACAAACAATATAGGCTATTGCCCACTGCTCTTGTGTTGTCCACCAGAACTGAGGTGACAAGACCAAACTGCTAAAGATACAACCAGTTACAAGGCACTGAGAAATCAAGCTGTAACTGAGCTGGAAGCTCCTCCTTTCTGGCTAGCTGTCATAGTGTTAGAAGGTCCTGTCAGGTGGCTGAGGGAGAAAAAGCATCAGTCTTACCCTGGGGACCCTGTGAACCCTGTGAGCTACACAGCTGACAAGCCAAGCAAGATGTGCCCATTGGTGCAATAGTGGCATGACTACTATGGGAAACAAACTGCTCTCTGATTGGATCTGAGGCCTGCACCATGGGAGGGAGTCCATGCCTGGTTCTGAAAATCTAGTCAAAAGCCTATGCTTCGGGAGGTCCCAAGAGGGAAGCTATTGTTATTATTGGCAAAGTAGATATGTTGTGCCTATCAAACTGTCCTCTAAACATTTATATTTATGCCCCTAGATTAGTGCCATTCTCACCTTTGGTTAGAGAAGCTTCTTTTTAAAGATGGCGACGACTACCACGATACTCAAAACTCATAAAAAATACTCAGAATAAGTGACTATGAAGTGCTCGACACTAACTAATACATCTCCTTCACCACCTCCAAGGCTCAGGGAACAATGAGGAAGAGGGGGCAGAAGAGTCAGAAGATGGGAAGGAGGGCCATGGGATAACATCTTCCAGGCATTCAATGCCTGGTGTATCCATGACCTCACAGTGACTGTTGTAACCTGAATAAGACCCACATAATACTGAGCCTGTCATTCACCACGGCTGATGAAGGAGGGTAGGAGACCCCCATCCCTTCCTGAAGAGTTACTGGCAGTTAATGGTGGCTGGGGAGTGGTTTGTTCCCTGTAGTGGTATAGCCACTGATAAGATCCACATGCTCTGGTAAATAATCTCCCACTTGTACCCATGCAGGTAATCCTAATTAAACTCAGTAGGACACACACACACACACACACACACACACACACACACACGGGAAAATACAACAAAGTACAAGAGGGGCTAGTGAGAGGAATAAAATTATAAATATATATATATATATATATATATATATATGCATGTCAATAAAATACTTATAAAATATTTTATTTATTTATTTATTTGAAAGAGAGAAGGCAGAGAGAGAGAGAGAGAGAGAGAGAGAGAGAGAGAGTGCCAGGGCCTTCAGCTGCTGCAGACTGTGTATTTATCTTACATGGAGAATTGAACCTGGGTCCTTAGGCTTTGCAAGCAAGAGCTTTTAACCGCTAAGCCATCTCTCCAGCCCTAAAATACTTTTTTTTTTAAAGTTGTGACTCTGGGGCCTTGAAAGATGGCTGAGTGGGCAGAGTTCTTAGGGCAGAGTTCTTAAAGTGCTTGCCACTCAAGCATGAAGACCTGAGCTCAGATCCCCAAGTAAAGGCCAGGCATGCAGCATGTGCTTGTAATTCCAGCACTGGGGAGGTGGAGACAGGGAATCCTGTCTAAACTAAGCTTACTGCCCAGCTAGTCTATCTGAACCAATGTGTTCTAGGTGTACTGAGACCTTGTCTCAAAAAATAAAGTAGGGGCTGGGGAGATGGGTCAGTGGTTAATGGTGTTCACTTGCAAAGCCTGCCAGCCTCAGTTCAATTCCCCAGTACACAAGTAAAGTCAGATGAATAAAATGACGCCTGCATCTGGAGTTCATTTGCTGTGGCATGAAGCCCTGGTGCCCCCATACTCTCTCTCTGCTCACCAATAAATAAATCCAAACATTTTAAAAAATAAGGTGGAAAGTGACTGAGAGATATCTGATACCCAGTATCAAACTCCGTCCTCCACATACATGCATACACATAGACATGTGTCTACGTACATATGAGCTTATATGTAACACACACACACACACACACACACATACACACTGCAAAGTTATGTCCATGATCAGAGAAGCAATGCCAGTGAGAGCTGTAAGACCAGAAGCAGGTGTCAGAGGGATCCTGTTATAGTTGCTTTCGCATTGCTGGGACAATACCTGACCAGAAACAGCTTATGTGAGGACAAGGTTAATTTCAGGCTTACAGAATCCAGGGAAAGCCTTACTATGATGGAAGAAGCTCACCATAGTAGATCCGCAGCAGAGAGACGCCACCTATAGCCAGCATACATGAGCAGCCAGAGCTCAGATGGGCTCTTTACACACCTAAGGCTGCACTACAAGATCTGCCCCAGTGACACCTCTTTTATCAGGCTGCTGAGACTTAAGTAGTAAGCTTAACCTTAATCAAAAATCTCTGAGGCAATGGGAGACATACATTCACATGCCAACCACCACAGATTTTTAGAATAAAAGCTCTTTCAGTAGTTTTCAAGGTTTTATTGAGGAGCTTGGTAACATTTAAAATTGCCTAGATGGTCTCAAAATCAAGTCGTAACTGCTGTCAGTTCCTTAAAAGAGGCAATTTATCTCTTGCTACCTTAGCCGTTAATAGAGTGGAATCTGAGTCAAATCTGTCTTCCTTTTTCCTTCCTTCTGTTCCTCCCTTTTTTTTCTCTTTCTTTCTTCCTTTCTCTCTGCTAATTCAACAAGAAAAACTGCAAGTTGTTTGATATTTGATGACATATTGCTTTTCAACTACATTTTTTTCCTATAATATATAGCTTCATCAAGCTATATTTCAGCAGCCTACAGATATCATATGATGCCAAGGGAATGGGGTAACTTCTGTTTATATGAAGAAGAATAAAGACAAAGTATAAAGTTCCTTGTTTTTTTCTTTCTTATTTTTATTGAAAGTAGAATCTATCTTTCTCTGTCTTCCCTACTATCCCTAGCCACTATCCATCAAGAGCACAGGTGTGGTGGCTTGAATCAGATATCCCCCAATAACTCATGTGTCATGAGTATTAGGTTCCCAGCCAGTGGTAATTTGGGGATTGGACTCTTTCTGGAGGAGGTGTGTTCTTGAGGGCAGGCTTATGGGTATTATAACCAGCTTCCCTTTGCCAGAATTCAGCATACTTTTCTGCTGCTGTTGTCCACCTGATGTTGGCCAGGAAGTGATGTCCAATTCTGTTCATGCCATGTTTTCCCTTCCATCATGGGTCTTCCCCTTGAGTGTATAAGCCAACAAGGACAGATTTCCTCCCATCGCCTTCTTTTGGTCAGGTTTTGGACCCAGGAATGAGAAGGTGACTGCAGCAGAAAATTGGCACTAAGAAGTGAGGTTGTAGTTGCTGGAAACTTGACTGTGGCTTTTGGCCTTTGGAACTGCTTAATGAGAGGAATGTGGAAGGATTTGAAGCCTTGGCCTGCGCAACACCTTGCAGTGCCCCAAGCAGAGCTTAGCAGACCATTCTGGTTGGCGTCAAGGGACATAAATACATTAAGAGCTGTGGACTGTGCAGATTTGGCTCACAAGGGGAAGAAAGAACTTTGTCTGGGTTAAGCTAGAGGCAGTTTGTGTGAGAGGCCAGATGTACCACTATTCCTGTGTTCTCAGAGCAAGTGCAGGGTTGCATTGAGTAGAAATGGACTGGTGTGAGCAGATGGATATGGCGCAGAAAGAAATGAAAGTTTCAGGCTGCAAGCAGCGCTTGTTCAGCTGCAGTTGTTTGGGAAATTACACTCATTGAAATGGGGCCAGTTGTTCTGCGTTGGGACAGCAGGAAGAATGTACACTATTTTGAAAGAAGGGGGCCTGAATGCTGAAGGAATGAATGTCTTGCTCCTCAAATATGGCTTAATTTTCCTGTATTAACAAAGTTGTTATCCAATCTGGTAATATGGGAGGATAAAAAATGCAGTAAAGAAAGGGGCATTGGATTTGCAACATAGTTTTGTGATTTGGAAATGGACATGGGTAATGTGAGGCAGAGTTGTTGGAAGTCCCTTCCTGGAGACCCAATGGAGCCATGAGGATGAACAGTGGCTCACAGTGGAGAACCAGTGGAGATGCCAGGACAATGGATGGCTACCCAAGAGGGTTGCAGACTTGGGATGGAATTTTCCCCAGGTTGTGAGCAGCCCAGATGGTGGGGCAGAATTTGAACTCTTGGGACTTTGTCACAGGTTAGAAAAATTGAACTTAGAGCCACAGGATTTGATGTTTTCTCTGTTTGTTATATATTTTGTATTGGTTCAGCCTTTCCTTGCCATGCCCAATGTCTATGCCCAATGTCTTCTTTTGCAGTGTGAATGTTTATTCTGTGTCATTACTTTTCTTTTAATTTTACAGACTAATAGTTAAGAAACCTTGGACTATGGTGATATTTGAACAATGTTAGATTGGCAAAAACTATG
Source organism: Dipus sagitta (assembly GCA_036346955.1). Taxonomy (NCBI): domain Eukaryota; kingdom Metazoa; phylum Chordata; class Mammalia; order Rodentia; family Dipodidae; genus Dipus; species Dipus sagitta. The sequence goes on from CM070770.1 coordinate 321,626,998, forward strand.
GAAACTTAAAGTTTGACCAAATACATTGCATTTTACATCATGGATGTTTATCAGTTAATAGAGGCCAGGGGTGGAGTGTGGTTGTTTAAATTAGGTGTCCCCCACAAGCTCAACTGTTCTGAATGGTAGGTCCCCAATTGGTGACAGATTTGAGAATTAGAGCTTACTGGACGAATGTATTATTGGGGGCAGGATTATGGGTGTTATAACCAGCTTCCCATTGCCAGTGTTTTGCACACTCTCTTGCTGCTGTTGTTCACCTGATGTTGGACAGGGGGTGAAGTCCAGCCTCTGCTCGTGCCACGTTTTCCCCTGCTATCATGGAGTTTTCCACTGAGTCTGCAAGCCAAAATAAACAACTTTCCTCCCACAAGCTGCTTTTGTTTGGGTGCTTTGTGCTAGTAATGGGAAAGTGAGTGAAACAACAGTTATTTCAGCAAAAAAGAGTCACATGCACAGGGGAACATAAGGCAAAAACATGTATGTTTGTGATGTATTTACTAGAGGCCTGGCTTTGCTCTTGGTTATTATTTAATAATCACAGGGTCACTGTGGGGTAGCTCTCACTATTTCCAGCACTTTTAAAGTGTGAAAAGAGAGGTGTCAAACAGGTATATACATTGCCTAGTATCTGACTACTAGTCAATCTTGGAACTAGAGTGAGAATCGAGGTGACCTGACTTCCATGCCTGGGCCTTTACCCACAAACACAGGCAGTCTCTCTGCACTCTGAGAGCGTCTATGTTTGCGTTTATGCCCCTGTCTCCATTCCATATTTCAACAGCTGACATCCATATGGAACCAGACACTGGAAATAAAATTTGAACTAGTTCTTCCTTACAATGGAAGTATCAGGGGAGGCCAGGATGTAAAAGGCATGTGGTGTGCCATTGTACATGCCAGAATTAAGAAGAAAATGGCAGGTAGTACCCTGGAATGACAGAGTAGGAGGAACTCCTTAGAAAGTTACGTAAAATGGCACAGAGATGACATTAAAGTCCGCTGAATAGCAGGCACTATGGAAGTGTAATTGCTTGTTCAATGAATGAATGAGTGAATGAATGAATGACTTTTGACATGCATTAGGAAGAGAAGAGGATGAGCAATGAAGGAAACCAGAACATGAGGGTAATGCTTAACCTTACTGTCCATATTGGGACTCAGTACATGTGATAGAGGGTGGGCCACAGAAGGGGAGTTTCTGAGATTTAACATTCCTGAGGTGGCCTGATCCAGTGTGTTAGAGAGAGGGACTGTATGTGACTAAAGATACTTATAGGGAAGAAGGGAATATCTCTCCCCTACTTTCTTTCTTTCCTGCCACTCACCATTAGGCTCATGGGTGAGGGCCCTTGGAACACAAGTCAGATTAAAGAGAGAAAAGCTGTGTATTCGTTATTCTTCTCATTGCTATCACCAAATATGAGGCAGAAGCTACTTAAACAAGGAAGGCTTTATTTCATCCAGTCCATCATGGGTGGGTGGCATAGCAGCAGGTGTCGGAACCCAGCTAGTCACATTGCATCCATTGTCAGAAAGAGAGAGAGGACAGGAAGTGAAGCTGGACTATTAAACCGCAAGGCCCACTCCAGCAAAGCTCCGCCTCCCAAATGTTCCTCAACCCATGCAAACAGCACCACCAGCTGAAGACCAAGAGTTTGGCCACATGAGCTTATGGGGGGAAAATTCATATTCAAACCACAGTAGCATGTACATGTACTTAGTATGATTTTTATGTGTATAATTTCAAGCCTTTGGGATTGAAGACCCAAAGAAACAAGCTGGGCGGTGCATTTTCACGTCTCAGCTTGGTGAAGAGGGGCCAGTCATGGGGCGAGGCAGTGGGAGGACAGTAGAGCAAGGTCTCATTGGAACTGACCTGGGGGAGCTGAGCGAGGCCTGCGTGTTCAGCTTCTCTTCTGACTGTGGCTTCTGGAATAAACGTGTCCGTTTCCTGTAGCTGTGAAGAAGATGACCCTTTTTATTGGCATGTGTTCATTCTACAAAATCCTGGGCTTCATTTTGACGTTGTCATACATGTAAATCCCATATTTTTATCATACTCACTCTCCATTCCTCTCACTCCTTCCTCATACACACTGGTTCCCTTCCTCCTCCTATGCAGTTCCCTGTCTACTTCATGTCTCTCTCTCTCTCTCTCTCTCTCTCTCTCTCTCTCTCTCTCTCTCACACACACACACACACACACACACACACAGACACACAAACACACACTTAATTTTAAAATTTGGAGAGAGTACTTCTTGACCTACCTCAGAAGACTAGAGGATTCTATCTAGGTTTCATAGCCTGCTTCAGGGGAAAAAGTCAAAGAACGTACCTCCATTTCTGCTGGATTTTTCAATACTAGGGTGCTAAATCTGGGGGAAGTGTGCCCTTAACCCCACCTCCAAGAATGATGGAACAGGGCAGAGTGGGAAGGCAGGATGGGGCTTGAATGAGTGGGAGTCACAGCCTCTCTGGGTGGTCTCTGGGGAGAGAAGGAGCTCAGAGGATGATCTGAGGGGATTCCACGTGGTGACAAGGAAGCACCTCTCTCTCTCTCTCTGTCGGTCGCTTTTGCAGTCTTGCAGAGCAGGACCCATGAGGATCTCCATGAGTCACCGGCAGCCACAGGCCAGGGACCAAAGCAGCTCAGTGCACAGACCTGTCCTGTGTGAGTTCTCACCTGAAGCATTGAGTGACAGTGAGGCTTAGCCTGCCACACCTCGAGTACCAGCTGGGATGAGGACTGCTTTGGGCTTCTCCAGCCCAGGCCCCTGACTGTGAGCTCACAGGCCCAGTGACGGGCAATGCCACATGTCACTTGTTTCTTTTTCTCCGGGACCCTTATTCAAAGTTCCAGCTAAACTAGGGGCTCTCGCTGAGGCTTGTTGGTGGCGGGAGTAAACCCTAGCTTCCTCGCAGATAGGGCTTCTGTCCCGAAGCGCCCCCAGAGAAGTTTGGGAGCTGGAATCCATCCATCCAGGTGTGCAGAGAGAGCACAGGTTCTTCTTCCTTGTCTGTTCCCCTCTGTTACTTGGGCTGATTATGTTCGTGGGCTTTGCATGACAAGACCACCAGAACCTTTCTCAATGCACAGCTTTGGAAGGTCAAAGTTCAAGATCAGGCTCTGGCCTCCAGAGAAGGCAGCAGACAGAAAGAAGAGTTGTACAGAAGCAAATGCTCACATCTTGAATCAGAAAGGGGGTGGAGAGCAAAAAGGAGGACAGAGAAAAGAGAATACAGAAGGAAAGGGGAAAGAGGAAGCAAGAAAGACCAGGGTCTCCTGGTTCTCTTTGATGGCATGACTCCAATGAGGAAGGCCCTTCCATAGGCCCCCACCTCTCACCTACTAACGCTGTCACTCTGAAGGTCAAGGTTGTACACGTGGACCTCTGGGAGATTCTGAACTTCCAACCTGCAGTGCTGTTTGCAAGGCTCAGGGAAAGAAGCTGGAGAGAAGAATTCGAGAATGGAACAAAGATTCCCCCCTGTCGGGCAGGCAGTGGGGAGCTTGCTATATGGATCATGCCTGCCAGGATCCAGGCAAGACCACGATTCTGTCACTATAAAACCCGAAGGCTTCATGATAGAATGGGGATTCCCATAGATCAACTGCCCTCTTGGTATCCTGATGGCTTCAGACTCCTCCCCAGGGGCTGACATTAAATTATTAGAAATTCTAGTCAAGGCTTCCAGGCCGCAGTATACGTGGCATTACCTCACCACTCACATGGGATGGTCCAGGGTCTGAGGCTGCCCAAAATACCACTATGACACAAAGGTTACCCCATAAAATGTGACAGGGCATAACTCACACTTTAAATGTGCCTCTGCTGCTGAGCCTTTGAGGGGATTAAAGTAGGGAAGAACCAAGGTGACCTAATGTGCTGGTGCCGGGTGGTGACCTCAGTGCTGTGAGCTGGTGACCCAGCACATCGTGCTTTCCTCCAGGCTGGGGACATCTGAGTCAAAGGGGCTGGAGCACATATGTACACATATGGGCACTCGTGAGTGTGTGACTGAACACAGTGGAGCGGTGGAGACGGGTAGATATGTGGCTAGGGAGAGAGAGAGGCTGGGACTAGGTGGCCAAACAGTAAGACCACATGGATAGTCATGTGAGCTAAGGGTTTGAGTCTCGCCTCTGCCATTCACCACTCATGGGGCTTTGGAAACTCTTGATCCTTCTCTCTTTCATCTGTAAAGAGGGACAACAATGTTAAAATTGTTAAGGGACGAGATAACAAATATAATTACCAAATAGTCTTTATCACAGCAGACTACCAATGAAGGCCTGCTGTGATTTCCAGTGAGGACAAGACTAACAATGAAGGAGTGGGGGACATCAGGAAATCTCATGTACAGTGAAAATTGAAGCTCAGAGTCCTTTTAAAATTTATTTATTTATTCTTTTATTTATGAGCAAGTCTCATATAGCCCAGGATAGCTTCAAACTTGTGGGCATCCTGACTCAGCCTGCTCAGTGCTGGGGTTATAAACCTAGTTTATAGCCACCAATGCCTGCCTCCACGGGCTTTTAAGTGGGAAAATCCAATTTCATGGAGCATGAACACTTCCGATGATTTCACCCCATTCTCTACAGTAACTCTGTAAGAGTTATAGTCACGAGGGAACCAAGGCCCAGAGTCACTTTCACGAGGCTGGACCTGGACTCTGAGCCCTGCGCACGCTTACGCTGTGCCATCAGTGAGCCGTTGCAAGCTGTGAACACACCAAGCGGGAAGCATTGTTTGACTGAGGCAAGAACTGAGACGGGAAGTGAAGCATTAGTGACGGAGTCAGCAGTAGAAGCCATTTATTGAGTCCTTCACTTAGGGATATCTACTGAGCTCCTAGTATGTGCCAGGCATCAAAGATGTTGAGGATGTGTAAGTGGCCAAACCAAAGACCTTTGTAAGCAATAAGCAAACATACCCCCTCAGCTCTGGGATTAAAGTGTATGCCACCATGCCCAGCACATGCCCAGGGTGCTAGGGATCCAAGTTCAAGCCCTCATGCTTGCATAGCAAGCACTTTACCAATGAGGCCATCCCCCCAACTCCCTCCCTTCCTACCTCGTATACATCCCTCACTACACTCCCAGATAGAAGCCTGTATTTCCTAATTTCTTCCGCTGCCAATTTAGAAAAAGAACATTGTTATAGCTACATAAATTTTTGTATATAGTGATGAACCTGGAAACAAAATCTAAATTTGCAATTGGTTTCTCAATAGCTTTAGACTAATATGAGAAGGGGGAAATAAAAGAATCTCTGGCAAATTAATTGCATACTGGCTCCATCTAGACAGCATGCCTTTCTTGTTCATTTCCATTACCACCACCAGTGTCAGTCCAAGATGACTCTAGGCTGCTCCAGACCTTGAAATGTTGAGGGACCAATGAAAGGTAACTGGAGTATCTTATCCAAGTCTGAGGGAAGAAGCAGGTCCCAGCCTTGGCGGGAACTGCAGACCATGGAAGGGCTACCATTCCCTCAGACCCAAGTGTGACCAGCTGAGGGAGGAAAGCCGAGTCCCAGTGGGTGTGGCATGCCTGGTCCCTTCTGCTGGCTGTCCTGGCCACATCGCCTATGCCCCTCCTCCAGCCAGCCGCCACATCGGCCTCTGTGAAGAGAAGAAAGGGTGATTTGTAGTGGTAGTAGTGAGGGGAATTGGAGGGGGACAAAAAGAGACATAAGACAGGGAGTCGTTCCTTTTAAAAAAAAAATCTCCCTGTTCAACTTTCTCATCAGCCTGAGAGGAGCCAGGCAGTTTAAACAATCCCTGAGATACAGAGTCCTATAAAAATAAATAAAAAATCAGTCCCCAGTGCAGTAGACCACGAGAGAGGCGATTTGGATGCTTCATTTTGTTTACTAATTATTTAATTAATATCATTTATTTAATTGCCTCAACAATCCTGAGAAACAAAGACTATTACAGCCATCTCAGCTGGGGAGATGGCTCAGCAGTTAAAGGCTCTTGCTTGCAAAGCCTGACAGCCCAGGTTCAATTCCCTAACAGCCACATACAGCCAGATGTAAAATGACACATGTATCTGTGATTCCAATACACCAAAGCATAAACACTTCGAACTTGTCCTCTGACCTCCACACACATGCTGTGGCACAAGTGCCCATGTGCACTCACACAAACACGTAAATAAATAAATAAATAAATATAAATAATTTTAGATGAGAGACATAGCAAGAGGAGCACCAGAATCCATCTCTCTTCCTAACTGCAGGTGCATTGTGACCGGCCACCTCATGCTATGCCACCCTGCCTTCCTCTCAGGAATGGATCTTCAAACTATGAGTCCAAAAAGTTGTACCTTTCTTAACTTGCTTTGGATAAGTATTTTGTCACAGCAATGAGAAAAGTAATTAATACCAAGGGGTGGGATCTGGAAGAGTTTGGAAATGCAGGCTTCAGCTATAGAAGTAATAGAATGCTGTAAGCAGAACTTAGTGGGCCACTCGGGTTTGGAAGACTAGAATGCCAAAATAAATGCAGACAGTTGAAGCCCAGTCTCAGTTCATGAGATTTCAGAGGGAACAGGGACTGTATTGAGAACTGGGATAGAGGCAGTTCTTGATATATTCTGGTGAAGAAATTGGCTATGTTCTGAGTACTTGAATGGGGCTGAATTCAAAAGTAATTGGTTAACTTTTCGGGGGGAAAGGAAATTTCAAGATGGGGTAGCATTCAGGCTATGTCATGATTAATGCTCACTGATATTATCCAGATCTATAGAGGAGAAAGACAGAAAGAGATAACAAGTGGAATAGAAAGATATGAAATATGTATAGTTTGGAAAGAAAAAGAGCAGAGGAGACAAGTACAGAGGGAGCAATTGTAATGGTTGAGGACATTTACACTGTTAAAGAGAACCCTAGTATCCAGCACCAGGACAATAGGAAAGGTACCCAAAGGATAAGACCCCCCCATCTATCAAAGGCTTGGGCTTGTGAAAATGAAAATTTCATTTGAAAGGAGAGAGCCTAAGCCAGGAATGCCACCACCTGAGCCCTAACAGTGCCTACTAGGGATGTGGTTCCCCAGGGTCAGACTTAAAGGCACACTGAGGTCAGTATAACTTTGGGTCGGGCTGGGGAGGGGGCTCTTCAGCTGATTTGAGATGAGAGAGGAAAGGAAATAGGGATTGATATATGCATAACTCCTGGTCTTATTCATCTATCCCAGAGTACTTCACCCCATGCATGAGGAAATCCTTTGGGAAGAGGCACGAAACAGGAAGAGAAAGGGGCCAGTGAAGTGGAGAGTTGGTGTCCCGAAGGAGCTGGTTGGGTGATGTCCCTGGTATTGTCAATACTTCACATATGACCCAAGTTTGACCAGAAATACTGAGGTGCTCAGGATCTCTAAGCCTGGGAAATATGACCTAACGACACAGTTTTCTGCCTAAAAATATTCAGTTTGTATCTTTACACCCTACTTGGCTATCTTGTACAAAGATGGTCAATTTCCATTCTGCTTTCCTTGGGGATACTCTTTGTGAATTCTCCAGGGAGTTACAGAAGACAAGCTACTCTTGTAAAGTTCTATGGTCATAAAACGTCATTTTATTGAGGTGCAATTTATACCTGAAAAAATTATTTGTGCTGTACAGTCCCATGAGTGTTGGCAAAGGTCTAGATATATAACCGCTGCTAAAATAAATTTATAAAACCATTCCTTTATCCTGCCCTCAGATTTTCTTCTTCCTCATTTTCAGTGAATCAACTCTCCACTATGGCCTGTGAGAACCACAACTTTTTGTTGTTTGCGTTTCAGTGATAGCCATGGGTCTCTCAGAACTTTTTCATACAATGTCATCAAACAGAAAGTAGCCTTTTAGTCTGCATTTCTTTCATTTAGTAAAATGCTTTTGAGATTCATGTACATTGCTGTATCAACCATTGATACATTTCTTGATATTGCTGGATAATATTCTATTCTATGAGTGCACTACAATTTGTTTGCCCATAAAACAAGTTAATGAAGAATTGAGTCATCTGCAATTTCTGGCTATTATGACTAAAGATGATAAAAGAATATAATATTTTATGTGAACACATGTTTTTACTGAGATAGAGCTATATCTCTAAATATTTTATTGGATAATTTTTTGCATCATAAGATGCTTTTATTCATTAGCTATTCTAGATATAATTTATGTAAGTAAATGCTATATTTTATGATAACTTAGCATCTTGATGTCTTGATGATCCTTTTATTATTAGAATTAATTTTGTCATTAATCCTCTAGGGTTTTCTAGGTTTACTGTTATGTTTTCTATAGTGACAGATTACTTCTTAAAATTTATTCTTTTATTTATTCAATTGAGGGAGTGAGAATGAAAAAGAGTCAGAAATGCAAGGAGGGAAAGAGAGAGGAGAAAGGAGGAGGGAGAGAATGGGCATGCCAGGGCCTCTAGCCACTGCAAATGAATGCCAGACACGTGCGCCACTTTGTGCATCTGGCTTTACATGGGTACTGGGGAATCAAACTTGAGTCTTTAGGCTTTACAGGCAAGCACCTTAACTGCTGAGCCATCTCTCCAGCCCATTAGAGGTTATTTTTTCATTTTTTTTCATATACACTGTCCTTTGTTTTTAGTCTAGTGACAGTCAGTGGTATCCTCAGAAGGGTGTTAACTGGGAATAGAGACAGTGGCCTTTGCTCTTACTCCTGTTCTGTGTAGGAGTGCTTAGGATTTCTTCTGCATTAGCCTACTATCTTTATATCAAAGTTTTTGTCACAATTTATTTTATTTTTCATTGCTAGAGGTGGTCAAACCCAGGGCTTTTCACATGCTTGCATTGTTGCACATTCCAAGCCCTTCTTGTCATAATTACAAGGAAATATCTGCCTATTTACATTTTCTTAAGAGTTTAAATTAAGAATGCCTATTTTTTTATTGAATTTGGGTTTTTTTTTTTTGTTTTGTTTTGTTTTGTTTTTGTTTTGTTTTGGTTTTTTGAGGTAGAGTCTCACTCTAGCCCAGGCTGACCTGGAATTCACTATGGAGTCTCAGGGTGGCCTCGAACTCATGGCGATCCTCCTACCTCTGCCTCCTGAGTACTGGGATTAAAGGCGTGCGCCACCACGCCCACCCGGCTATGGGTTGTTTATTTTTATGATATCTCTAGATATAATATATCTTTTCTTAGTCTTACCAAAATGGTGAATTACATTTATATATTTTTAATCTTGGAGTTCCTACCACAAGCCATATTTGTTTGTATTGTATTTTCATGTAAATTTAGATTATTTTATTAAAATGCAATTTATGATTTTACGTAATACTAATGTCATGCTGGTCCATAAATGCTTATTCTCTCACACTGTTTCTCCAGCTCCGTCAGTTTCAAGTTCAGGTAAGCCATGCTTTCATCATACAGAGCACATGGTGTTTCTTTCATTTTGTGTTCTTTGAAACAATGTATATTAACATATATATAAAATATATAATGTATATATAAAATATATTGTCCTGCCTCATTCAGGTAATTCTAACTCTGATGATGTAATTTCCTGGCACGTTTTCATGGGATTCTCCCTTAGCCCCCACTCTGCTCCAGAGGATTTTCTTTGACATGTGTCAAAGCAATGTCTTTGTTCCACTGCCCTCAGCTTGCATTTTCCGGATGAGATTTGAATTCTAGAGATGCAATGTAATTCAGAAGAATAAAAGGAAGCTTGCCTCTTTCTTCCCACTGAGCCAGATGGCTAAATCTTATTTGCCTAAATGCAGTTGCTTGACAAGAGATGCTGGATGTCTTACCTAGTCTACTCAGGGAGTTATTCAATCTTGGATACTTCCTTAGCCCTGGGTCCTTCCCCAAGGATTTGATAAAGTACCATGGTGGAGGAAGACTTTGTGAACTAGAAGTTATATGTAATCATTTTATATCATAATATGAATTATATCATACTAATTTTATACTGGTTCATATACTATTTATATATATATAATATATATATAGTTATTATAGTGAGTTGAAGAAAGAGAGTTACTCTGTATCACTGTGAGTAGGTCACTTAACCTCCCTCATGTCAATCTGACTGCCTACTAATAGAAATAGCAGTTAGGCTATAGGTGTGGTGGCACATGGCTTTAATTCCAGCACTTGGGAGGCAGAGGTAGGAGGATCACTGTGTTCAGGGCCAGCTTGGGACTACAGAGCGAGTTCCAGGTGAGCCTGAGTTAGAATGAGTCTCTGCCTTGAAACCTCTCCCCCTCCAGAGAGAGAGAGACAGAGAGAGAGAGAGAGAGAAAGAGAAAGAAAGAAAGAAAGAAAGAGAGAGAGAGAGAGAGAGAGAGAGAGAGAGAGAGAGAAAGAAAGAAAGAAAGAAAGAAAGAAAGAAAGAAAGAAAGAAAGAAAGAAAGAGCAGAGTAGTCTTATGGTGACCTGGGTAAGGCACCAACCCAGGGGTGACATGGCAGTCAGTAAAAGTAATTGGTTACTGTGGCTGTGGCCAGTTCCCTATCTCCCAGAAACTACACAGGAGATGCTGTCACAACGTGGGCAGATTTTCCACTGTTCAGGTGGGAAGTTATGACAGAGACCTGTGTCTATAAGGACACAGGAAGACTGGCCAGTGTCCTCTACTCAGGTCTATCACTGCTGCTTCATTTCACCTCCCAAATCCAGCTTCTGGACTGGCGGAGACCTAAACCCAGGAATAGATATCAAGGAAGGAAGCACCCAGCTATGCTCCCATACCTCATTCTGGGCTCAAGCCATGGACAGACTTCTTTAGAACTTTGAAATAAAGTCCGAGCTCACTAACTACACCTTCTCTTGAGTTCAGACTATCTTGATACCTCAGCCTATCCTTATTTGAAAACACACACACACATACACACACACACTCACTCACAAGGCAATGAGCTCTATTCTATTTATCCACAGAGTACAGAGATTGCATAGATCCTGGGCTGCAGGGTATAATAGGAGCCCTGGCCTATGCAGTCAGAGAAATCAAACACATAGGACAAAAAGTTGTTCATGAGGAAAGGAAGGTGACAAATTGTTGTTAAATTGCTTACTAACATTAGAAGGGAACGGGAGAGAAAACCTCCTGAGAATTGGGAGGAAGGAGAGAGTCCATCCAAGGAGCCTGTAGATATGCTGCTGTCCCCTTTTGTTTGTTTTCTTGGTTGTAGTCTCAAAAGAGCCCGGGATCTGTTATTCAGATGCATGACAGGACCCAAATATGGAAACCTTCCCTTCCTCATGAGCCAGAAAGGGGCTGGTGTGTACCTCAGTAGAAGAGGGACTGCTGAGGGTATATGAAGTCCCAGGTTCAATTCCCAACTTCCCCAAGCCCCCCAAAGAAAAACAAGCCCACAAATAATAAAAACAACCTAATACCTGATCACAGAGGAAATTTGTTATTTCAGATGTCAAACTTTGCTTGAGGGAGCAATGATTTTTTTTTGAGAGTTTTGATTAAGCTTTGTTTTTATGACATTTGGTTTATGATAGTATACTGCATCTCAGCCAGTCTGATTAGAGCTAGCATCCCCAGGGGTCATAAATAACTATTTCTCCAAGAAAGGTTTCTACAGACGGGTGTGCACATATGCATACACTTAAGTACACACTTATACATACATATATATGTTTGCATTGCACACACATACACATGCAGTCATGTACACCAGCAAACACATACATGTGCACCTATATACTCCTACACAGACACAAACATATGCATGTACTCTCAAACATATATGGATATATACATACATGCACATGCAGACATACACGTGGCCATTCTTTGTCATCCAGCTGTATTGTCTAACAGTTTCCTGGAAGACTTTGTAGTGTGGTCAGCATATATGATGTGAATCTCTCCATGTAATTTCATTGCTTATGAGTTAGTCACTTCTCTGTAACAAGACTCTGAGCTCCCTACACGCAAAATTCCCTTTGGACCTGCCTCTCACCTCACCTGTCGCCCACTATCTACCCTCCTCTGAGGCACAGGCTGACCACAGTGCATCATGCAACTGCCCTGCAATTTCACATATTGCAGTGGACATTTCACCACTGAGCTCTGTCTTCCTCTGACAGTAAGCTATTGCACATTTTCCTTTTCTCTTTCTTGGGCTGTTTACAGCACAGATTGGTAACCTTTTTTAGTTCTTTTAGGGGAAGTTCTTTAGGATACTTCATATAACCAAAGGAAATCCCCAGAGCACTTTAGAATAGCTTTTCCCCAACAGCTTCACCTGCTCAGCACCATCATGTCATAAATGCAGCTTTTCCCCCATGATTAACACATGGAGAAGATGGGGTAGGATGCAACTCTCCCTTCTAGCCATCCAACCTGAAGTGAACACCCAGTCCCTTGTGGATACCATTTGTGGCCACTGTTCTGGTCTGAGCCTTTGGGGTACCTTTGAAGACAGCAACTCATGACTCACAAGACCATTCTTAACCTTATTTATTTGTTTACCTTTTTTTTTTTTTTGTGGTTTTTCAAGGTAGGGTTTCGCTCTAGCATAGACGAATCTGGAATTCACTCTGTATTCCCAGGGAAGCCTTGAACTCACAGCGATCCTCCTACCTCTGCCTCCGAAGTACTGGGATTACAGGTGTGTACCACCACACTCAGCTGTTTACTTATTTTTATAGGGGTCTTGCTAAGGTACCCAGGCTGGCCTTGAACTTGAGATCATAAGTGACCCTCCTTGTCTTGAGTAGCTAGGACTATAGGTGTCTGCACAGTCCAGCTTGAGATCATTCTTTAAGAGCCCCCCCCACCCATCCTTGATCTCTCACTGTCCTGCAGGCCGGCAGCTTTTGGCAGGGACTTTCTGTGAGGTCATCTTTCCACCGCTCTCTGTTCCCTTCAGCATGTAAACTCTCGGGTGGTGACTCAATGTTTACAACCACATTAACCTGGGAGGATCACGGTGTTGAAGAATGAAGCCCTTGAAAGTGCCAAACTAAGTGTGGACATGTTCTTGGGAGGGGGACAGGAAGCAGGAAGCCAGCAGCAGGACACTAGGGATACCTGTGTGTGAAGCAGGAGCTCTCCCCAGCTCAGCTCTTGGCAGGACATCCAGTCCACCCAGGAGAGTGGCCTGTGTGTTCAGTCCAGCCCATGTCCATGCTAGGCAGAGAAAAGGAAGTTTTCTTGCTCATGGGCCAGGGTGAGCACATTTCCCACACAACCAGTCCATGTGTGTGCTATGCACAGGAGCTTCCCTACAAAAGGACCATCCGACTCCTCCGGGCCCCAAATCAAACATATGCACTGAAAATTCGTCTTTCTCCTAGAGTGAGAAAACACAAAATGAAGTCTCTTGTTTTGTTTGCACACGCATATGTATGTGGTATGTGTGTGCTAGCACATGTGTGCACAGATGCATGTGTTCTGTGTCCACATGTGTGGGGGCCAGAGGAGAAGATTGGTGTTTCTCTTATTCACTCATCTCTATGTTTCCTTGAGATGGAGTCTCTCAATGCACCAGGAGCTATCAGAGCTGTTTGTTTGTTTGTTTGTTTGTTTGTGTCAGACTAGCTGACTAGCAAGCCCCAGCAATTCTCCAGTCTATGCTCCCCATAGGACTGGGGTTAGAGGAACGTGTGGGTATGCCAGGGCCAGAGAATGAAAGAACGAGAATGGGCATGCCAGGGCCTTCAGATGCATGTTCCACTTGGTGCATCTGGCTTTATATGAATACTGGGAAATCAAACTTGGGTCTTCAGGCTTTACAAGCAAGTGCCTTTAACCATTGATCTATCTCTCCAGTCCAATGCCAAGCTTTTCAGCATGGGTGCTGAGGAATCAATGTCAGGTGCATCAGGGCCTCTCAGGCCCTTCTAATGTGGCAAGCATTCTGTGCTTTTGGAAATGGTGGGGAAGGCACCTGGGCACAGACATGAGCAGCTGAATGAAGGCCCTCAAACCCCAGAGGATGGTTTTCAGTGGGAGACAGCAGTTTCTAAGTATACTGAGATCACAAACACAGTTTGCATTGAAGCTCAAGTGTACTCAAGCATGGGGCAGAACTCCTGGTTTTGATGTTGTCTAAAATAATTGCACTTTCCTTCCTGAGGGTCCTGACTGGCTGAGGGGAGAAATAGCTTAGAGACATACCAATTTCAAACCGAGTTCAGTCTAATCATTTGTGTAGCCTCTCTAGGGACTGTCTTGCCAACAAACTCTTGGCTCTTGGATGTCACTGCCTCCCTTCCTGGGAGGTGGTAATCTTCTGGGATGGTACCTTAATGACTGATGCCATCTTAGGACAGAGGGCACACCTGACTCCAGTTTCTTTGGTTCCTAGAGTAGCTAGGCCTGCTCCCCACTCTGGGCCATCTGTGCACAATATTGGCTTGGGTCACTGGGCCCTCTCCCATGAGGTGGGGGGGGGGGGAGGGAAGCACTGATTTTAATGTCTGACAATGTCACTTAGGAACCAATGGTAACACCAGAAAATGAGCTCTAAGCCTTCAGGCTCCTGCCACTGAGCCATGCAGCAGGGCCAAGAAGACTTTCGGGGATTTCCCCAAGCTAAGGGGAATCAGCCTTCCTTCAGGGTACTTGGGTGGGGAGGGGACCCACAGACTTCAATATTCTGAAGTGTGAGTTTAGTTCTAAAGAGAGTAAAGGCAAAAGTCAGTGGGAGCACCTGGCCCAGTTGTATTCCAGCAGAATGTGGCAGGGATTTTATTAAAGAATAACTTCTGATCTGGGAGGCACAGCGAGTCTGCCATCAGAGGAAGCAGAGTATGGCTATGGAGGTATGCAGGCAGAGGCCAGAGCTGTGCCCAGGAAGTGCCCCAGGGATGCACAGGTGGTGGTCTGTGCAAACCATCTGTTTTTCCAAACCTACCACCTCCTGAATGGAGCCACAAATACCTACCTAACTGGAGGAAATTATGCTGCAAGTGGAAAGCAGCAAAACATACACTCAATGCATCCCTCCAAATTTTTCACCACATTTGTGGTTAGCCTCCTGAAAACCTGAACTTCACCACAAGGACCACATACTGCCAATGTCCAATTACAAACCCAGTCTGATGCCTCCAGAGCGAGTGGTTTCCAGTGACGAAACCCAATTCATTATTGAAAGACATCATTCATCTAACAGTAATACCTGACTGAATAAAGAGCGACAAATCCTAGTGTTTCAATCTGACTAGCCTTTACTTAATGACTTCCGTATGTGTAGACCTAACAATGCATCCTAGTAAAGTCTCCATCAAACATTCCATCACGCTAACCTCAGAGACACAAATGCCTTCTCAGCACTGCCTCCGCTTTTCTCCGTTTCATTTGGGTCTGTTCTGGTTAGTGCTTCACTGAGACATGAGAGAATATACTTTAGGATGTTATCGGACTACTTTATGTACTTGCCTAAATAAAGCTTGCTTGGGTTTAAAGAACAGTAGAACCAATGAGTGATTTTCTGCTATAATTGTAATGTCCTTCCAAAATATCACCCAAAGAAAGGAATTTCAAGGAGACACAGAAGATAAGCATGTCAGGTACTTTCAGGCCCCTAATCAAGTCAGGTGGCCCTTGAGTCTTGGAGACCCTAGCCAATGCTGTCTCAGAGGAATGTGAATTGGACAGGGTAGGCATTTGTTACACAGTCAATAAATTTGTACACATAACTGCTTGTCACTACATGTGTCCAGACAATTACTGAGCAATCATACCTGAGACTATCTAGTAGTTAAAAGATGGAGTCTCATATAGGCCGCCCTGGGAAGTAGTGGCTGTTTTCTCACTTTGTAGGTGTGATCGTATCCTTGCAAGAAGAACCAAACGCCTTTGAAAGTCAGTAGGTAAGTGGTCCACTTATAAAGCGACTGAATCACAGAGAGGAAATGGCTCTAATTCTCACAGTCTTACAGTTCTTCCCAGGGAAAGGAAAAGGGAATGGTGAACAAGAAACCATCTCTGAGATGAACAAGTTCCACCCCTGAGACTGTTGGATTGAGAGGTGGAAATAATCTTTTTCTTACTCTTGAAAATATGATATGTTGTAAATTGCTGGTGGGTGTGATCAAGCTCTGACTGACAGCCAGCTGTTTTGAGCCTAATTTTGAGGTGTTTGGGATCCTCAAGCCCAGTATGTTTTCTAGTTCTTACTGTAGTCAAGGGTAGTGTAAAGCTGGGAAACTGTTGTAATGGACATTAAGTTCTGTGTAAATCTTGACAGTGTGGAGACAGTAGACTAGACTATTGTCAGACACAACTGGCAGATGTTTGGAGCAGATTTAACAACTGAAATGTGAAGAACTCATTTCTGCCCCTAGAAAGGAAACATCGCTAAGAATATATATGCAGTTTCTACTAGCACGAGGAATCCTCAGGCCAGCTGAATGGGGATATTTCTTGTCACCATCAGATAGGATCAATTATTGATAGAGAAGAGAGAGAGAGAGATCAGGAATGAAACTTGGCTAGACTTCTTAATAACAGTCAGGTTTTCTCTCCTTACATTGTTTTTTGTAACACAGTGGAACTAATACAATGCATTTATTTATAGAATGGAGCCAAAATACTTGTCACTTAAAATATTATATAGGCATAAGTTGCTATTAATTGGGTTCTAGAGTCCAGGCTAGTGAAATTCAGCTATGCTTGTAGAAGTTCAAAGATGTTATCTCTTTTTATTGTTCCTATTTATAATTGTTGTCTTAATTTATACATATTGTTACAATAGAACAATAGAAATGTATTTATCTCATCTCTGGCAGCTGCAAGTCCAAGATCAAGGTGCCAACAGATACAGTGTCTGGTAAGGGCTCACTTCCTCACAGACATGTGCCTTCTCGTGTGTTCTTACATGGAGGAAGGGATGCCAGCCTTTATGAGTCTCTTTTATACATTTTTGTATTTATTTGTAAGGTGAGAAAGAGAGAGGCCTTGCAGGCCTCTGCAAACAAACTCCAGATGCATGTTTCTCTTTGCTTATCTGGCTTTATGTGGATACTGAAGAATCAAACCCAGAACAGCAGACTTTGCAAGCAAGTGCCTATAGCCACTGATCTTTCTCTACAGCCCAGAGTGTCTCTTTATAAAAGCCCTAATACCATTTATGAGTGCTGTTTCCTATGAATTAATCACCTCCAAAAGGCCTACCTCCTGATACAATCACCATGGGAATTGGGATTTTTAACATGAATTTTTTTGGGGGGATGGGTACTATTCAGACCTCAGCAATTACTAGTATCTATAATCTAGGAATTTATATATCATTTAACTTATCAAGTCAGTATTTAGGGACTGGAGAGATGGCCTAGTGATTAAGGGTGCATGTTTACCAGGCCTGATTGCCCAGGTTCATTCCCTAGTACCCAGGTAAATGCAAATGCACAGAATGGTCGTGCACCTGAAGTTTACTTTCAGTGGAAAGAGACCTTAGCGTGGTGGTCATTTCTCTCTCCCTCCCTCTCTCTCTCTCTCTCTTTTTGCTTGCAAATAAGTAATAAAATATTTTTTTAAGTCAGGATTAAGGACTGGAGAGATGGCTTCGCAGTCAAGGCACTTGCCTTGCAGACACATGTTCAACTCTCCAGGTCCCACACAGGCCAGACACACAAGGTGACACACACACGCAAGGTCACACATGCACACAAGGTGACACACGCAGCTGGAGCTCGATTACAGTGGCTGGAGGTCCTGGCACACCAACTCTCTCTCTCTCTCTTGTTCTCTCACATAAAAAGACCACTCTGTTGGATTTGCCTAAAAAAGTCAGCATTTATAACAAATTATTTTAAAATCCCTATAAAAGGTAAGTAGTTATCTTTGCTCTAGAAAATAAGATTCAGAACTTAGAGACTCAACTGCAGGATATTGAAAGCACAGTTCTCAAAGAATATACAACGTGGAGTCGAAGAGTCCTACACTTTCCCTTATATCTGTCTTTCAGGTGAACTGAAGTGGTATCATTGACTTGGCTGGGAGATGTTGGTGAGGATATTGGCTGTTCAGCACCAGTAGCAACATACTTGGAAAAAATCTACTTCTTATATTGATAATTTTCATACATATACATAATGTATTTTGGGCATAATCACCTCCCATTTCTTGCTTTTGTTCCCCCCTTCCACTGATCACCCTCTTTCCAACTAGTCCCTCTTCTATTTTGATGTCCTTTGGTCTTTTTGTTTTGTTTTGGTTTTTACCCTCCTCCATCATCCCTGGAGGAGGGTTGATGGGCCCAATACTGTGCTGGTCTTGAGCAGATACCATCAGCCACTCTGAGGTCATAAGTGGAAAACCGAATTTATGTACAGGAGATAGCATTCCACATCACTCCTCCTGTACTCTGTCATTCTTTCTTCCCTCTCTGCAATGTTCCCTGAACAGACTATTCTGTCTCTTTCAGAACATAATGAGAAAAAATGAGATCATATCTGTTGTCATTAACTCTAGGGTGTTCAGGACAAAAGAATCAGAGAATCCCAGAGTCCTGGTGCCTTCAAGGGCTCTGGTGGTACTCAGAAATACACCTGTTAATCTTTACTTTCTTTCAGAGCTTTGTTGAATTTTCAGTTGAGAAGCCAGCATATGGAATGACAGCGTGAGGCTGAAAGCTAAGTATCTGCAGAACTGTTTTCTCATGAGTGATTTTGTTGGGAAGCATCAGTGGGGTTGACATATCAGTGTTAACTGACCTCCCTCCCTGATCCTGGCCCTCATGCCTACTGTTCTATAAATCACATCCAATGCTAACTAACCAGAACATGAAAACTACTGCTTCAGAAGGCAGACACTGAAGACAATAACTTGGCCTTGAACATGAGATCTAGTCTCTAGGGCAAGGCTCCAGGGTGAAGACTGAATTCCAGATTTCTTACTTGCAATAACCAGGTTGGCGAGTCACAAAAAGGCTAGGCAGAGGCAAGAGCCAGAAAACCTGTGAGTTGGCCCAAACACTCGGTCAGACTTTTATGCTTAGCAAAGAGAAACAAAGGCTGATGGGAGGGAAAGGTGAATAGCTGATGGAAGGTAATAAATGGCCCAAGAAGAGACTCATGGTTGTAACATAGCAAAAGCTGTGAGGGTGACTAATGTTTTCTTTAAATTGAACTTTTTTAGCAGCATAATTGAGCAATTTGCTATTGTAAGTTTGTAAAGCCTGACATTTTTTAATTATATCATTACCAGCTTATATTTATATCATAAGTCATGTAAAAATATCCATCTTAAGAACAGAGATGGAAGTCCAGTGGTAGAGTACTGGAATAGGAGGAGCTGGGAAAACCAAGTTCTATAGACCTCCATCTAGGGATTCACAGTGTCTAAGACCCACATCCTAAGGTAGGAGTTTCTATGCCTGAGGAGTGATATGTCCTCAGGAAAAGTTCAAGTGTAACAAACTGATAACCTGGTCTTATAAACAGCTTTGGCTCATGGGTGGAAAGTGTTCCATTCTCTTAGATAAGTGCTACTGTACTTGCATTTCACCTCATTTCCTCGCCAGTTACAGAGAAAGTTGCTTCTTTCTCTCCTACTCTATCCATTTTGCTATCTTGAAAAATACCTCATTTCTCCTTCCTGTAAACCCCTACTTGCCTATGTCACCCCTTTCTACAGGAGGAGAAGCAGTTATGAAGGTGAAAGCCATGACTGGTAGCAGAAATCATTCAGAACACTCAAGGGTTCTGTGTTTGATCTCTGCTTGCACTGCTTGGTTACAGGTATCTTACAATATCTTGCTAAAAATTTGTTCCAAGTTTCTCCCCAGCTCCTTGCAGGAGATACTGAGACAAAGATCAGAGCACATATGGACCACAGCTGAGCATGGTCGTGCATGCCTCGAATCCTATCACTACGGAGGCTAAGAGAGGAAGATCCTAAGTTCAAGGCCATCCTAGCCACATAGTAAGTTGAGACCAACCTAATGACACAGCTATACCTGTCTTAAATAAATTTAAAAATGTTTAATTGATAAAAATAAAATGATAGGAAACACTGATGGAGGATAAGAGATAGGAAGAGGGAGAGAATGTGATCTAGGAAGGTGAAGAGACCCAATAAACAGCTAATACCAAGTAAACTCCCATTATGGGAAACCAACATTTAATCCTGCTAAAGCACATGTGTCAGAGGGCTCCACCAGACGGGTGGGCAAGAGAGGTACTAACATGCTTCCTCCATCAATATGGGTTGAGAGCTCTTGTGCAGGGCATGAATTCCCTGGGCTTTCCAGCTCCCTGTGCAGATGGGCAAGTTAGCCTCTGGTGATTGGAGAAAGTTCTCAGAGTTATAGGTACTGATGAATGGAAGGTGGCCTTTGTAAGAGGTACAGCTCAGGGCCGTGAAGTCCAGACACTCCCTGCAGCCACTTATGCTGTTTTCTGCTCCACCATCTTGGTGACAACAAACCACATCAGTGACTTCAGTGTAAGGCAATATGGGAAAGTTCCACCAGAGTAGCCATGGTATCAGTCTTCTCAAAACAACAGACTCCAGGATCCCAGGATTTTGTATGGTATTGTTTTTGCATGGTATTGTATTTGTATTTGTTTTTGTATTTGTTTTTGTTTTGTATTATTTGTATCTGTATCTGTATTTGTATGGTATGGTATGATATTGGCCAGATCCCAACCAAAATTATATGTGTCAACTAAAATCCATCTAGGGTTCTGGACAATGTTAACATGAGTTGTCAACCCAGCCAACGATCCCTCAGTCAGTACTTCCTACCCCTTTGTGAGCCTGGTTCCCAGTTTCCTCATAGTCCACACTGATGTCCTCCACAGTGGAGCCCATTGAACACCATGCTAGCTCTCCAGAGGAGAGCATGCTATTTAAATCACATGCCCCACATTCACACATAGCTTCATGTCGCTCCCCTACTATGCCCAAGGTTTCTCCAAGGTAGGTATGCTTCCCATAGGTCTTTGTGCTCATTAGGTACAATCTTTGATGCTGAAGGATGGTCAATGCACTTTGGTTGAATCAACATGCTCTGAAAAGGCCAAAGCATGAAAAGACAGGGTCACATCTAGACAACTGTGGCTCAAGGTCATTGCTGGTCTTGATCCCTGCATCATCTCCCTGAGCACCACCATGTTCCTTGGGAGACAAGGTAGGGGAAGGGCTGCCCAGTGCTGAGACTTATGGCAATGGCATGTTAGGGCCAGATGTCAGCCAGCGAGCTTAGGAAGAGTGAGTAAGGAGAGGCAGCTTGGAAGACTTCAGCAGCTGCAGAGGGGACTCACAGCCTGTGATTCAGAGAGGAACTTGATGGGCACTGCTGATACGGCAAGGGTACTCACTAAGTGTCTACAGAAAGGTGAAGCTAATGCTTAGCATTCGGGTGTGGAAGGGCACATTGCATCCATTTTTTTCATCTTTCAGAGGAGAATACATTAAGTCCATAAATGGACAGTGACATTGTTGTAGTCACCTTCTCTTTGCTGGGACAAAGCACCCAACCAAAAAACAGCTGATGGGAGGAAAGCTGTTTATTTTGGCTTACAACCTCAAAAGGAAGCTCCATGATGGCAGGGAAAGCATGGAATGAGCAGAGGCTAGACATCACCTCTGCCACAGCAGGTGGAAACCATCAACAGGAGAGGGCGCCAAAGTCTGGCAAGAGTGAACTGGCTGTAACACCCCTAAGCCTACCTCCAACAACACACCTCCTCCAGCAAGGATCCACTTCCCAAATTGCCATCATCTGGGGACCAATCATTCAGAACACATGAGTTTATGGGAGTGCATTTGACTCAAACCACCACAAGCATGCTCAAGTTTATGTTATAGCTGCTGGTTGACCACAAGGAAACCCTCGTTTTGGGAGACACTGTAGTGTAGTCGGGCATTCCTTTCCAAAACTCAGAAAGGGTCCACATTCCCTGAATATAAATGCAGTGTGCTACCTACATAAATCATGAAGAAGTCATTGTTCCAAGCACGTAAGTTACCCAAAGTCATCCCTGAGACCACACACACATGCACCCAGAGCCCTTTCCCAAGTTTCCTGTGTTTAGTAAGCTTCACAGATGGTACACTGGGAAGTGGGGGATGCGAGAGAGGTTCATACTGTACCTTTCCCTGTTTTTATTCACTTTATTCCATTACTCTATATGAAGATAAGTAGTCTGTAGGAGCATCTATTTACCTTGATCACTGTGGTCTGCATAAAACAATGTAGATACTCTCTGTGTCTCTGGAAGTCTGGGGAATTAACAGCCAACACCAGACTCCACATGCAGGAAGGAGAACCAGACACACTAACATGCAATGCTGAGTCCCAGTAATCAGTGGCCTAAAGCTTTCCAGTGCCTGAAGAAGGTACAGAAGGAGGCTTGGGAGGGATGAGGATGCTGGGATGGAAAGCTTCTACCTATGCAGAGGAAGAGGCAGAAATTAGTCTGTCCTCACCAAGGTCATAGGAATGGTCTGCCCTCATCAAGGTCACAGGAATGGGTTCTGTCCTTACCATAGGAATATGAAGACAGCAAACCATGAACCTCAGGTAGCCATGTCTCCTATCTTCAAGCATCAATGTCAAGACTCCCAGGAGAGACATGGGGTTGCAAAGGAGACCCGGATTGCCCCCTCTCTGGTTCTAGGAGGTTAGAATCAGCCTATGTGCCTTGGAAATTTTTTGTTGTTGTTGTTTATTTTTTATTATTTTTTTATTATTTGAGAGCGACAGACACAGAAAGAGAGAGAGAGAGAGAGAATGGGTGCTCCAGGGCTTCCAGCCACTGTAAACGAACTCCAGATGCATGCGCCCCCTTGTGCATCTGGCTAATGTGGGTCCTGGGGAATCGAGCCTTGAACCAAGGTCCTTAGGCTTTACAGGCAAGTGCTTAACCACTAAGCCATCTCTCCAGCCCGCCTTGGAAATTTTTTAAAAGTAGTATGTATCTGCTTGGTACCTTAGGAAAAGCATTAATTAACATAGAGCTATAAAATATAGTAGTCAGCTCCTCAAAGGATATAGTTAGAAAGTGATTCTTAAGTGGTACAGCGCTGGAGTGAGAAACTTCATGAAGATTTATGGGGAATGTAAAACCCTGCTACAACCATTAAATGAGAAAAATCTAAAATTTGAGAATGAGTGGCAGGGGAGAATGTAGAAATCATAAATCTGTCAAATGTTTGAGTCAACGTTATTATACTGGAAGAGGAATTGAAAACATCTGGCAGAAAAAAAGCGTGGTTGCAGACTGGGTCTAACAATGTCATGGTTAACATGCTAGAGAAGAAACTGAGTCACTTGTCTGATGGTTCTATGCTTTTTGCCAAATATCCACAGCTCAGGATGGAAGAGCTTCTCTTAGAAAACTGCCCAGGTTGGTACAATAATAAATAAACATAAAAACAAAAAAAAAATTGCAAACACCATAAATAAGCATCTGAACAAAAATTTGAAACATAATCTTTTTTTGCTCTTTTTATTTACTTTTATTTTGCATTTTCGAGGTACAGCACCACCACACCTGCTTATCCCAGCACTCCAGATACGAGAGGTAGGAGGACCACCTTCAGTTCAAGGCCACCCTGAGATTACATAGTGAATTCCAGGTCAGCCTGGGCTAGAATGAGACCCTACCTCAAAATAAAAAAAAAAAATCCGGAGAGATGGCTTAGCAATTAAGGCACATGCCTGCAAAGCCTAAGGACCCAGGATCAATTCTCCAGGTCCCACTTAAAGCCAGATGCACATGGTGACACATGCGTTTGGAGTTCATTTGCAGTGGCTGGTGGCCCTGGAGTGCCCATTCTCTCTTCCGTGTCTCTTTCTCTCTAATAAATAAATAATAAATAAATCTTTCAAAAAGTTTATTGGGTTGGAGAGATGGCTCAGTGATTAAGGCACTTGCCTTCAGAGCCTAACAGTCCAAGTTCAATTTCCCAGTGAAACATAATCTTTTATAGACAATTCTAAACATGTAGTAAGTTAGTAGTTGGTGGAGTTCTCATTTCTTTTGAAGCAGTGGATGTTTTATAGAAGCATCTATATATTACACATATATGCACACATCCTTGCCCCACATAATTTTCAGGTTAGTGGTATTTTCCCTTTGAAGCAGCAGTTGAAGATGTGAGTGAAGAAGATGCTTCTGGAAGATGTACATCATGCCCTCTTTAGCCAGACAAGGAAGAGTTTTGTCCAAGTGAGTTCTGTAAGACAGAACACATAAACTTTCGCTCTCCCACTCTGGACCAGTCTCTGAGTCACCACCTCCCCACATCCCTCAGCTGCTGAAAGTGTCCTTAAAACACTTTCCTAGCACACATTAGAATTCAGACCCTGAAGTTTTTAGATTCCAAAACATTGACAGACATGTCAGGGGCAGGTTTTGCCTCTTTTTGTTTTTCCTTGATAAAATATTTACTTGTCAACTTTTCAAACTAAAAGAAAAGAAATCTTATAGGCAACTACAATGTAGTAATCTTAAGCTTGTTTGAGAATGAGGCAGAAATTAGTAAATGCCCTACTTAAATCAACTTGGAAGTGCTGAGGTGAAAATATCAGAGGAGGAAGTGATGGATGAGGAAGCTATTATGCAGGGGTCACCCAACTCATCTTGGTGATCAAGTGAGTCACACACCCTCACCTGTGCCAAGGTGAGCACCAAGGATCAGACATGGATTGACTCATCCTGGCAAGGAACCAGCCCACAAAGCTGTGGATAGAACTCAGACATCTTCATGTGTAACGCATTTGTTTATCACAGCGCTGTATGATAAGGCAGAATTGAGTTGATCTGACCTGCTATGTTTCCCCCTCTCTCTTTCTGTCTCTCATATATATTTTTTTTAGATTCCAGTCCCCTGAACTTGGACTTCCCAGCCAGCCAAACTGCAAACTTTCTGTTCTTTATAAATTGTCCGGTCTTGAGTACTCTGTTACAGCAGCACAGGATGGACATCATCCAAACTCCAAACTGAATTGAATCACATCCCTCATCCGCGTTCTTTCTCTTCTGGATGATCAACCCATGTCCTTCTCCACAATCCTGTAACGCCCCCTTACTGGTAATTGAGAGAGGGCAAAGCCGGGCCTTCAGAGACGTTCCCTCTGCCCCAGGCCTTTGTCCCTAGAGGGCTTTCCCCCCCCACACAGCCACTAGCTACTACTCTCTCTTCCCATCTTACATGTCTCTACTCACTTAGTCATTCCTCCACTGAATCCCCACCCTTGTCTCCCTTTGTGAAAATCTCCTTCTTCCTTTAAGGCCAGATTTCATGCTGCTTCCTCCAGGAAGTCCTCCTGCAGACTTGTCTGTCTTTGCCACCCTTTCTGCCTTGTATATTTCTCCCTGACAGCTTTTCCACTACCTCTCACCTAGGGGTGTGAGTTCCTTGACAGCACACATCCTTCTGCTGCCAACCCAGGGCATTGTACTGTGTATAGTTCCCTTGGTGCTGGCCTGTAATTCCCTGTACACGGATGTGGTCTACATCCACAATGAGCTGTTGATCAGAGAGACCTACTAGATATCCCAAAACAAACAAGACAGACTTCTGTCAGGGCACTTGATTACTCACCAGAGGTTAATGGTAAGACCCTACTGCTGAAGACACCAAATGCTGTTGGCATGGATATGTATAGAACTCATTGGAATCTAGAGGAGAGCCAGTCTCCAGACAATTAACCCATCTAGTGCTGGAAGGTGCTACATGAGCTACTAGGGGAAAGTGGCCAACATCTGTCCAAGCAATTCAAAGTCTAAGTGACTCAGAAGCAAACAACCTGGCGTGAGGCTCACACAAGTGCAATAGTGGCACACAGCCATGGTGGGTAACCAACTGCCCTTGAGTTGGCTAACAGATCTGCTCAGTGGAAAGGAAACCATATCTGGAACTGGGAAACAAGTCAGAATCATATCCAGACAATGATTCTGCTTTCCAATGTCAAGCTCCCACTGACCTTAGACTATAAGAAGGTCTGAACCCTTTATATTCTCTCTAAATTAATAATGGTAACTGGTGCTGACTTCATTCTCTGTTGGAGAATCTGCTTCTGTTTTTCAGATGGGAGCTGGACCTGAGGAGATAATCAACCTAGTGTACTCCACCTGGATCCCAGCTGAAACCACAGAGGAACTGGGAAAATGAGCATGAGTGCAGCTTTCTTAGTGAATCTGATATCAGGAAAAGGGTGATGGAAAAAGATACTGAGGACACTCAACACCTACCAAACCAGAGATCCAGAGGCTCCTAAGCACCCATCTTTGAAAAAGACTTAAAATGCTCCCAGAATGGCTCAGGGAATTTTGCAGAAGAGGGGGCGGAAAGATCGTTAGAGCCACAAGTTGGAGCGTTTTGCACAGAGACATTGCCTCTCCCCCATAATTGACTGCTGTCCCCATAATGCATGACCCACAACCCCCGTGGGGTTGACCTGCATCCCCCACAAGGAAGGCCTCTTCTGAAAAGGGGCAGGGAGAAGGGAAAGGATGGTACCAACATGCGTTGTTTACATACAAAATATGTCCATATCTAACAAAAAAAAGAGACATCAGAATAGAATATTGAATAGTATGAAACAAGACAGGGGCCAGGGGGGAAAGGAGCTGCTGTGAAGGAATTATGTAATTTTAAATATTATTTTATTAATTAAAAAGTGAAAATATTTAAAAAATCGTATATTGTAGTCTTTTTGCATATCAAAACATCTTTTTAAAAGAACTTTATTTTTATTTATTTATTTGAGAGAGAGAGAGTGAGAGAGAGAGAGAAAGAGGCAAAGAGAGGGAGAGAGAGAATGGGCAAGCCAGGGCCTCCAGCCATTGCAAATGAACTCCAGATGCATGTTCTCTTTTGTGTATGTGCCTTACACGGGTCCTGGGGAATCGAACCAAGGTCCTTTGGCTTTGTAGGCAAGCTCCTTAACAGCTAAGACATCTCTCCAGCCCCCTCAAAGCATCTTTTTAATGTAATGCATCCAACTTCCTCCTGAAAAAGGGAACCATCATGGACAAATGACACACAGCTTGAAGTTAGTGTTTAGATTGGGAGGGTCACAGTTTGGATCGTAAGTGTACTCTTCTAGCCTTGTGTTAATGTCTTGATCTCCAGCTCGTGACACTATTTGAAGGTGGAATCTAGTGGAAGGAGGTTATGTCACTGAGCATGTACCCTGAGGGAGATATTGAGACACTAGTCCCTCCTCTCTCTCCCTTTGCCTCCTGGCCACTA
Source organism: Dipus sagitta (assembly GCA_036346955.1). Taxonomy (NCBI): domain Eukaryota; kingdom Metazoa; phylum Chordata; class Mammalia; order Rodentia; family Dipodidae; genus Dipus; species Dipus sagitta. The sequence goes on from CM070770.1 coordinate 321,654,167, forward strand.
TGATACAAGCAGCATTGCTCTTCTACACACTATATCGCACAATGTTCAGCCTCTCCACAGACCAGAATCAATGGATCTAAAAGCCCATGCATTTAAACCTCTGAAACAATGAGCCAAAATGAAGTTTTCCTCCTCCTATTCCTCAATTGTCTTTTATCAACAAACAGCTGACTAACACAAGGACATATTTCCTTAGGACACATTTTGAAATGAAAGTCAGAATTGTCAAAAAACCAAACCACTTTCCAGAAGGGAGTACATAGGGCAGGGATCTACCAACAGAAAGCTGCTTCACTGTGAAGAGCTGAGAGGGATGGGTGCGGACACGATAATGAAGATGTGGCGGGCCACTTTAGAGACTGACCAAAGGCTGTGTCACCCCTGGACTTCTAGGATTATTTTTCTGCTTCATCCAAATAAACATTCTGAGGGGGCCTTGTCAAGAGAGCCAGGAATCACGGCACCTTCGTTCCCATCTGGGCAGCGAGCTAGCAGGCATTCTGTCAGCCGCAGTCCAGGCTGATACAACTGTCAGTCACTTGCAGTGGCATGGCCTGTGAGTTCCAAGTAGATCAATTACATAACTGTATTGGGAAGAAATCATTTGCCATGGGTCTTGTTTTTTTTCTTTTTTTTTAATACAGTTTGGGGAAAATATTGCTTTCCTATAAAAGATGACTCCTATGTAAAAATATGAACTGATATGATTAAAATATTGCTTTTACTACTGATAGCTCACCACTAAAGTAGACTTAAAGTACACCCACCACTGCTCAAGGAGTCTTGTGGAAGAGGGGGAGGAAAGATTGTAAGAGTCACAGGGTGGGAGGGACTATCCAAAGGCATTCCCCCCCCCCCCCATGATTGACTGCTGCTCTCACAACTCATAACCCACAACCCCATTGGGAATACCAGAAGTCAGTCCGTCTGAGAATTCTCAGTGGAATGGGGGTAGGGAGGAGGGAAATGATGGCACCAACGAAGATGTGTCCACACAAAGCTTTTATTTAATAAAACAAATATTGCTTTTGTAAAACAACACCTGGGCATGTGCAAATTTTTTCCTCTGAGAGTTGATATCCAGCAGACTTGGATCACAAGCTCTCCCTGTCACCCTGTCATTTTTCCTTCTGGAAGAATGAAAACCTCACAGGCCATCTTGACCTAAGTGTGCATATATATAGCCCAAAGGTTAACAAAAAAGCCTTAGCTTTGAAACTAACTGCAGGGAAGAAACAATGAGAAAGTACACACACGTGTAAATGTATATTTTTGTTCTAAAACTCCTCAAAAACTTTCTATAACCATTTTCTTACTTACTAACAAAAAGGAAATGCTAACAGATTTTGAGAATGAAACAAAAGCCAGTGCTTTAGCTCTCTGACTTAAATCGATTTCTGGAAACTTTTTTCTGTTTTCAGCATGGTATTTCAGAATGACTGCATATGAAAGCATAACAGTGTATACAGATGTACAGAGTTCCTTGGCATATGCCTCTTTCTTTCATTTTTCCATAAGTGTTATCTACTTTCTTTGAGAATTAAAAAAGAAAACTTCCAATCCCTCAATCTTTTCCAAAAATTCGTTCCCAGAATTAGTCCCACACCTAACCGCACTGTGGCTATGATCAATCATTCATTCCTCTTGCTATCGTTAATACCTAAGTCTCAGCTGGAAGAAGACCACAGAAGTTACTGGCAAACACAGAAAAAAAAAAAGAAATGGCTGGTGGAGATGGCTCAAAGATTACGAGTACTACTGTGTTAATGTTTTGCCAGCCTCATTTGCTGCAGATTTTTCTGAATTACTTGTTAAAATTCTTTCCACTTAGATTAGGCTTTACTGGAGATTTTAAGCACATAATGGCCTTCAGTGTCAAAGGTCACAGCCTGTCATTGACCAGATTTCACTGAAACATCTCCCATCATTTCTGCACTTAGAAAGCTCCTACCTCCTGAGGGATCAGGCATCTTATTTTATTATTGCTATCTTCTAGGTTTCCTGTGGTTTTATTTTAAGATATTTAATTTATTTTTTCCTAGTCCTAATTTATGCTTGAATGTCTAAAGTGGAAATTCTGCTGATTGTTGTAGTTTTCACACCACCATACCACATACTGAGTTCTTTTTTAAAAATTTTATTTATTTATTTGAGAGAGGGAAAGAGACAGACCGACAGAGAGAGAGAGAGAGAGAGAGAGAGAGAGAATGGGCACACCAGGGCCTCCAGCTACTGCAAACGAATTCCAGACACATGTGCCCCCTTGTGCATCTGGTTTATGTGGGTCCTGTGGAATCGAACCAGGGTCCTTTGGCTTTGCAGGCAAATGCCTTAACCACTAAGCAACCCCTCCAGCCCCGCACATACTGAGTTCTTATGTCTCAATCAGCCTTTTGAGAGAACAATACTTCTTTGCCACATACAGTGCTGTGTTTTTTTTCTCTGTTATATCTCTAATTCATCTTATGTCCTCTATATGATTATAACATTTTTTACAGAGTGGGGAAAATATGAGCTTTTGAATCCCCCTTATTTTATTTTTTAATTGTATTCTTGAAGTAGGCTCTTGCTCTAGCCTAAGCTGATCTGGAATTCACTAGTCCCAAGCTGGCCTTGAACTCAGACTGATCCTCCCATCTCTGTCTCCCAAGTGCTGGGATTAAAAGCATGCACCACCACTCCCTTGTTTTTATCAGAATATTTAGGTGCTAGCTCATCTGCCTTCCCACTGAGTGGTTTCCATATTCACAGATACAGCCAACACTGGATGAAAATACATGAGAGGGGGATGCATCTATACTGAACGTAGTGTTGTTGTTCTTTACACAGTGCAGTCCAGGAATGGTTTGCCTAGGATTTACATTATACAAAGCACTCTAATCTAAGGATGACTACAACCGTACAGAAAGGTGTGCACTGGTGATGCACAGACCACATTCCTTCTTACATAAGTGACTTGAGCACTTGCAGATGTTCCTATCTGAGGGGCACCTACATCCAGTCCCCCACAGTTACTGAGAGCTACTGTTCTGTTTTTTTGTGGTGGATCATGACGACAGGTGGAAGAAGAGCCAGGTTGATGCAGGCATGTTGCTTTCACTGACAGCAGGTCAGCTCACTCATCCAGGCCCTTTGGGTACTGTTCTGCAGGATGGCTTGGAATGTTGTCTTGGAAGTTCAGGGTTCTGGACAGGGTTTCTCTGACTGGGTGATCCTGAGTGGGCCATTGTGAGAACCTATGATTCTGTACCTTGCCAGTCATCCATCATGTTGGGATGATCATCCCTCCCTTAGCCTTTCTTTGGGAATCTGAATGGAAGTCTCGGTTACAATTCCAGAGATAGTCAGGAGAGAGCCTCAAAGTAAGTTATTTGTGTTTTTATCATAATGATATTTTATTTGTTTATGAGAGAGAGAGATAATAGGCATGCCAGGGTCTTTAGCCACTGCAAATAAACTCCAGATGCATGAGCCACTTTGTGCTTCTGGCTTTATGTGGGGTCTGGGAGTCAAACCTCGGTCCTTAGGTTTCACAGGCAAATGCCTTAACCACTGAGTGGTCTCCCCAGCCCCACTTAGCTGTTTTTAATCACACTGTATGTTCCTAGACTTAGAGATCATTTCAGATCCATTCAACTTCACGGTTGAATAACATAGCAGCAACAAGCTATCGTCCAAGCCCTGAGACGACACTTAGGCCTCCTCTTCCTAGCTTGGTTTGTCTGAATCATCAGCTGGTCAACCTCTGGGGAGAGCTTTTCCTTGTGTGGGCTGATATGCTGACATTATCCCAGAAGGGACATTTGTCACCCTTTCTGGCCAAAAGTGTCATGAGCCCTTAATATTAGAATCAGGCTCCTTCAGCCTTTGTAAATTTTGGTATACTTACTACACAGGCTCAAGTCCCCTCTTAAGATCCCTGCTTGATCTCCTAAGTCTCAAAGAAGCTAATCCCTAATGGGACAGCTCAGGTGACATTGTACTCCTTCTCAGTTTCAGAGATGATTGACTGCAGATCTGTGTCCTGGTCACTAAGGTCATGCGGAGTGAGCACAGGGTCCTCCGTCTCATGTTTCTGCCCTGAGAATATGGAAAGCGATGAAACTATCCTGAGACTATTTTCATAGGAAAGCTGAATGTGGAGAAAGTGGAAGGACTTAGGAGAAGGAGAGTATAGCAAGTTTGTTTTTTGAGGTCCAACTTTACCATGCTGAGGGATGACATGGGAATGTTCTTTAACCTTCCTGAGCCTTGGTCTCTGCCTCTGATTAAGAGTTTTGGGGAGCTCTTGTGAAGATTACATGTATGTGTTTGAAGAGCATGGACCATCATGAGCGCTCCGTCAATGTGCCTATCCTTAGAAGTGGAGTAAGCACAGTTTATTTAGAGGTTCTTGGATGGTAGGAGTGGAGATCAGTGAGGATGAGGATCAAATTCTTTCCTGAGTGTTCCCTGGGGAATAGCCAGAGTGAGGGCAGGGCACAGGTGATATGGGCCATCAAGTTGCTGTAGTATTGGTGTCTTCTTGGTATTGGGAATGGTTGGTACTGCACTGGATGGTGAGAACCATAAAGTCTGGTGAGAACTACAGTGGATAGCTGGCCAAGGTTATAATGCCCCTACCCTCTTGACCTGACTCAGCTCATCTCTCAGGGATTTTTCTCCAATGTGGGGGGTCACAGCTGTTTGCAAGGTCATAATGAGAAGATGAAAACCTATGTGACTCCGTGTGGTCTTACCATAGTCTCAAGACTATTCCTAAAAGAGAAGCTAAGGGACAGGTCCTAGCAACATACCTTGAGCCCTGGTGTCTGCTGGTAGAGATGTAGGGAGCCATGTTTGGCCACTTAGTTTATCTTTATTAATAGGAACTTGGGTAATGTCATCTGAGAGAAAATTAAAAGCTTTGGCCAAAGAGGGTGTGTATTTTAAGATGACACAGCTTATATTTAGCAACTGCGATTATATCCTTTGGGAGACATGAAAGAAGAGGAAGAGAGATTAGAGCTGACATCTGGCTGGGGCAAATGTCATCTCCCAAAGTAGCCATGCTCATCACAGGCTCACATCAGTGCCAAGGAGGATTTGGAGGAAGGCAGGACACCGAGAGTTCTCCCAGAGCCAAACCCTGCCACTGGTGCAGAGGCTGAGAGAGGATCACCACCGCCATGGATGGACCAGGGAGGGAGGAGGCCCAGGTGGTGATGCATGCTCACAGCCAAATGCCATACGCGCCAACAAACACTGATGGTGAGATGAGAAAAACCGGTGCAAACCAAGGGCTTCAGGCTTGCCATGCCTTGCCTCTGAAGAGAAATCTAGTGTTCACCAAGGTGACCTCGGGACTGATATCATTATTTGAAGAAGAACTAGAAGGGCAATGCACTAATTTGGCATACACTTATCACCTGTTGACTGGGATGTTTGTGCTGTGTTCCTGGATAATTTGTAAATTAAAAATGTGTTACTGCTTCCCTTACATTGAGTAATCACATCAGAAATAACAATGTTCACCTCTGTATTTTTGATGTCTTCTTCCTATTATCTCATTTTATTACTAGACTATCCATATAAAATTTATTGAATAGCATTTGACACTTTATTACCTTTTTTTGTGGAAAGCCCAATAGACTGACTTTTTTTTTTTTTTTTTTACTAGTGAGAGAGAATTGGTGAGCCAGGGCTTCCAGCCACTGCAATGGAACTCCAGACACATAAGGCCTCTTGTGCGCATGTGTGACCTTGTGTGCTTGCATTACTTTGTGTGTCTGGCTTACACGGGACATGGAGAGTTGAACATGAGTCCTTAGGCTTTGCAGGCAACTGCCTTAACCACTAAGCCATTTCTCCAGCCCTGAAACTCTAAGTTATTTATATAGTTATTGCAGTGTTTTTATAAACTCTGGAAAATTACATTAAAACATTTAAGTATTTCTATACCCTAAGAAAAATCACTGTTTTAATGAACCTACTTCCTTTATATATTTTAAGTTGTTGAGATTGGACATGTACAACTTCACAGCACTTATTCAAGCAGTATTATCCAGTAACTATTTACTACATAATAGCATGCTTATGAAAAAAAATGTATGCAAATGTTATAAAACTGCGCCATATTTTCTTGAGAGACATGCTATAATGTTCTTAGTGAATTTTATTTATTTCCATCATCCTGCACTGCACTGCTTCAATGAACACTTCAGTGGAGACGTCGTCGTCTGTGGAGAGCACTACGAGTTTGCTTGCATAAATGAGAAAACACCTTGCCCGTGCGTGCTCAGCCTGTGGAAGTGGAACAATAATTAAAGCACAATTTTTACTCATACCTGCATCATGACAAAGAGGCAAAGAGGAAGGAAGACTGTCAACTCAACCACGAAAAAAAGATAAAAACCAGAAAACTACAGCCCCATCTTTGTGCTTGGGGTCAGATCACAGGCTTGTAGGCTCTTGAGATCTTAACAGAAGCTAAGCAAAGCAGTAATATCAGTGGTGATAACCCTGGCCGACATATCAAAACCATCTCTAGAAATCATTAAAACTACATTGTTACGCATAGGGTCCTGCCTGAATGTCTAAATAAAATAGATAAATAAAAAAGAAAGAAAGCATATTGTCCTTATGTTTTGAAGAAGACTTGCATTCTGGTTTGGAAGCTACCTTGTTACATAACTTTCAACTTCACAAAGATAATTGGCACAGCCCTAGGATAGTCAATACAGCAAGGCCAGGGTCACAAGAGCAGATGGGTATGTGGCATCTCAGGCGAGGCACTGGAGCTCTGGTGGGCCTGTTCCTGGATTGAAGAGCCAAGTGCTAGAAGGAGTGCTTTCACATGAGAACAGGTTGTAGGCAACATGCTCTGTAGCTCCTGACATACACATACAGAGGCCCTGTTGACCACGTCCATGGATGCTGTTGGCTGCCCACTGTAAGTATCCATTTCCCTTCAGGGACGTGGGAGAGAGGCTGAGCCTTTAACCCTGACTGCATCAAATCACACAGCAAAGGCTAGCGGGAGGCTGCCGTCAACAGCAGGACATGGTTGGAGCTCCACTCAACAGCATCTCGTGAGGGAGTTTTGGCTCCTCGCAGTGGATTCCAAACATGGCCATGGTAAGAAGCTGAGTGCATCTGCTGGAAAATGTGGGTCAACCAGCGGTCTGTCTTTCGTGAGAGTTGTGTGAGGGTCAGCTCCATGCTCAGGGACTGGGTTGCCTTTCCAGGATGACATCAGCTTTCTGGGCTTGAGTTCTAATGACTTCCAGACAGAGTGCGTTCCACATGCAGCACGGAGAGCGAAGCGTCCACAGGCTGCAGCCCGAAGAGCCCGCCTGGGACTGGAGCACCGGCTGGATTTCCCTTCTCCTAACATCATGGTTTGTCATGAAAACAGGTCAAGCCTGCCTCTGAGGTTGCACGGACAGCTGGCAGATGGTTCAGAGCACTGATCCCAGCCTGTTCACCATTCCCCTGTTAGCTGGCCAGCTTGGGTCCTGAGAGGGGATGACTGCCTGGCCTTGTGGTGGCCGTGAAGGGACACAGATGTGACACCCTCTTGCTCAGTGGCGCTCTGCCCAGTGCTCAAGGTACGAGAAGGCGAGATACCCCTAGGGAAATTAAGGCATGCTCCTCTTGACTGGAAATGCATTGCCGCTGTGACATTTGAAATCACCCAACACCTATGCATCATTCCCGAATAAGCAACAGAGGCAGCTCTGAGAGGAGCAGGTCAACAGGCAACGATGGTTTTCCTTGTTTTGACGAACTAGGAAAATGTCTGTGAGGCCATGTCCCCGTGGGGAGCACCCCTGCTGGGGGAAAAGGCAAGCGGACAACAGAAGCCAGAAAGACATACATGTAACTAGGGGTCGAGGCAAGACCCACAGTCACCATTTGTTACCTGCCGGAAAATTCTCAATACCAAGTTGTATAGAAAGTAGTTTTGCCGGGAGTGGTGGCGCACGCCTTTAATCCCAGCACTTGGGAGGCAGAGGTAGGAGGATTGCCATAAGTTCAAGGCTACCCTGAGACTACATAGTGAAGTCCAGGTCAGCCTGGGCTAGAGTGAGACACTACCTCAAAAAACAAAAAACAAACAACAACAAAAAAAAGTAGTTTTGCCTGCATTCCAGACACGGAAGTCTGACTTTGTGGGGCTGATGGCCCTACTGGTAGAATGTGTCTTCCACATTTCCTTTCCACCACTGCATTTGAAATTGTAATTTCTGTCCTTCCAACACCCCATAGGCACAAGCAGGCAATGGACTTCTGCTGTTTTGTGTACCTAGGGGCCTGGGTTCAATTTAGCACTCTTCTCTAGTTTTAGAATTTTTCAAGACTGTCTCCTTTCTTTCTTTCTTTCTTTCTCTCTTTCCATGGCCTTTTCATCTCTAACTTTTTTTTTTTTTTTTTGAAGCAGGGTCTTGCTTTTATAGCTCAGGCTGTTCTAGATCTTACTATGTAGCCCAAGCTGGCATTGAACTCATAGCAATTCTTCTTCCTCAGCCTCCCAAGTCTTGGATTATAGGCATGCTGAGGTTTCAGTTCATTTTTAAAATATTTTTTTTATATTTTATTTGAGAGAGAGATAGGGAGGAAGGAAGAGGCAGATAGAGAGAAAGAGAGAATGGGCACACCAGGGCCTCTAGCCACTACAAATGAACTCCAGACACATGTGCCCCCTTGTGCATCTGGCTTACGTGGGTCCTAGGGAATCAAACCAGGATCCTTAGGCTTTTCAGGCCAATGCCTTAACTGCTAAGCCATTTCCCCAGCCCTTCAATTCATTTTTAACCATCTCTAACCCTCATCTATGTGCTCACTAGCATATGTTATTATTTATATATATATATATTTATTTATTTATTTATTTTTGGTTTTTCAAGGTAGGGTCTTGCTCTAGCCCAGGCTGACCTGGAATTCACTATGAAGTCTCAGGGTGGCCTTGAAATCACAGTGATCCTCCTACCTCTGCCTCCCAAGTGCTGGAATTAAAGGCCTGTGCCTCCATGCCCAGAGTTTTTGCATTTTTATACATGTATATAATGTGTTTTTTATCTGATTCTACCCAATTCCCCTCTCTTATCTTCTTTCCATGCCCACTAAACCATGTCACGCTCATGCATTTTAAAAGCTATTGAATAATGTTAGGATTATTTGCATGAACACGGATGGTAGGTTATTGTCTGTGGAATGAGCTTTCCCATTGATGAGCCTGAATCCCCTTCTGGTAGCCATCACTAGACTCTGGAGATTTGGGGTCCCGTGTATCCTTCCCACATCAATGGTGGAGTACTGAACTGCAGGAAACCACAGCTGCTGTAAGTTCATGAATGTAACAGCTGTGGAATATTCAGAAGGCAATGTCTCATAGCCTTCCCCCCTCCTCCTGCCCTTACCTTCTTTACACTCCTTCTTAGGACAGGCTCCCAAACCACGGTAGTGGTGGCCTGAGTGGGCTTTTATGAAGCTAAACACACTGTAGTCAGTCACTTATCCCCAGCACTTTGCTAGCTATGCATTAAGCACTGCCCACTGTAGAAGGAAACTTCCGTGATGAAGGTTTCAATCAGTATGAATCCGTGGGAACAATAGATATTTAGAAGGCAGTTTGGCATGCCTTCCGTTTAGCAGAATCACAGTAGTGGGCCAAAGTAGGAGGGATAAGTCTCCTCACTTTTCCTCCAGGATTTGATTTAGAATTCTAGTCTTCTTCCCTCTGAGGGTTATGCTATAAGACTATGCTATAAAAATGGAGTATACCTACAGGAGTGTTTTCACTTTAAAAGCCTGTAATCTTAGATGAAACAGACACTGTAACCACAAGAGTCAGGTATATATACATACAGTTATGTATATGCATATATATTTGTAAAATATAAAGATGTCATGCAGCAACAAAAGGCCACCTTTGGTACTATGAAACCTGTCTGGGGAGGCCCAGAGCTGAAGTGCAAACTTCATTCCATGTTCCACTGTGACTCCTGGGCTGACGGTCTGTCTGTCTCTTGTGACCTGAAGCTCACTCTCCAGTGAATGAGCTCCCATCGCTGGGCAGGTCCTGATCACCCAGCGGGAAGTGACTAGAGCTCTGTGAGCATTTCAGCTGAGCCCAAAGAAGGACTTCGTTCTTACAACATGCCACTTACAACCTAAGAATAGAGTGAGAAGTTCATGAGGCAAGAAGTTTGCTTAGATAAAACAGGCAAAACATGAACTAAAAGTGCTCATTCAAAACGACACTCAGTGTGTTCCTTAAATACACATTTATTTAAGCCATTAACACATTTATTTATGGTGCCCCTCTATATTACACAGCAGTTGCATGCTGTTTCAAGTCCTGGGTCCTCTATGCATGTTTCTTCATCAGAACAAGGAAAATGATATGTAATCTGTAAGTTTGTTGTGGTTGTTAGGTAAATCACAACATAAATCATAGACTGCTAGTATATAAACTATAGTATCTACTAGCTATTTTACCATTGAAAATAATAGGATATATTGGTGTGTTTTACGATTACAAGTATGGGTTAGGTAGAGGCAAAGAATCATTACAAACATGAGCTTTTGGAGCTGAAGAGACTGCTTAGTGGTTAAGGCACCTGCCTGCAAAGGCTAACAACACAAGTTCGATTCCCCAGTACTCAAGCACTGCACTCAGGTTCACATTGCCAGCAGAAAACACCAAGAGCAGCTTGGGGGAAAAGAAGGTTTATTTTGGCTTATAGACTTCAAGGAAAGGTCCATGATGTCAGAGGAAACCGATGGCATGAGCAGAGGGTGGACATAACCTCCTGGCCCACATCAGTGGACAACAGCAACAGAAGAGTGTGCCAAACACTAGCAAGAGGAAGCTGGTTATAACACACATAAGCCTGCCCCCAACAATACCCTGCCTCTAGAAGGCTTTAATTACCAAATTGCCATCAGCTGTGGACCTAGCATTCAGAACACATAAGTTTATGAGGGACACCTGAATAAAACCACCACATTCTACACTTGACCTCCATAAACTGATAATCATACATGATGTAAAATGTAATGCATTCATCCAACTTTAAAAGCCCCTGTAGTTTTTATCAATCCCAATGATGTTGAAACTTCCCCATAGTTCAAGGTCTTTTAACTGAACTGCAATACCAAAAATAACCCCAAAACCCATAATAAAAATTCACACTGCAAAAGATGGCATTGGGAATAGCAAGGAAATATTCAACCAATACATGATTTAAACAAGACAAACATCAAATTTTGTAGCTCCAAGTCCAACAACTCCAACCAGTGATAAGTCTCCAAGTCAATTCTCACCAGTGACAAATCTGTGATATTCAAATTCCACCCCTCCAGATAGGCTACTCACAGTCCAGGAAAACCTCATCCGATGCCGGCAGCTCTCCTTGGAGGCCATCCCATAGGTCTGGCATCTCCTATGGGTCTCCATTGCAATCCACAGTTTATCCTCATGGCTCCATCGGGTTGCCACATGATAGCCCAACAAGCCTGCTTGCACCAGTCTATTTCTATGCAATGCCACCCTGTACAAGTTCTCAGGATATGGACATAACATCAAGCCTCTCACACAAACTTCCTCTAGCCCAGTCCAGGCAAAGCTCTTATCTCAGAAGCCAGGCCTCACAGTCCATAGTTCTTACTGCATTCAGATCTTTCAACTCTGACCAGAATAGTCCATCAAGCTGTAATTATAGCACTGCAGGGCATCTCTTAAGCCAAGATTTCAAATCCTTTCACATTCCTTTCAGAAATCAGCCCCAAAAGGCCAAAAGCCGTACTTTCAGTATCAACTTTACTATTGCAGTTAGGTTTGCACTGCTGGCAGAAAACACCAGACCAAGAGCAGCTTGAGGAAAAGGGGTTTATTTTGGCTTACAGACTTGAGGGGAAGCACCATGATGGCAGGGGAAAATGATGGCATGAGTAGAGGGTGGACATCACCCCCTGGGCAACATCAGGTGGACAATAGGAACAGGAGAGTGTGCCAAACACTGGCCAGAAGAAGCTGACTATAACACGCATAAGCCCGTCACCAGCAATACCCTGCCTCTGGGAGGCTTTAATTACCAAATTGCCATCATCTGGGGACCTAGAATTCCAACCACCTAGGTTCATGGGGGCAGCTGAATCAAACCACCACAGTGTGTAAAGCCAGATGCACAATATGGTACATACATCTGGAGTTCACTTGCAGTGAATGTAGACCCTAGTGTGCCCATTCTCCTGTCTGTCTCCTCTCTCTCTCTCTCTCTCTCTCTCTCTCTCTCTCTCTCTCCCTCTCCCTCTCTCTGCTTGTAGATAAATAAATTAAATAAATTAGCCTTTTCTCCTCTTTTTAGCTAGTGGGCAGTAGCCTGCTTAATGCTAAGCAAGGCTCCTTACCAAATGTCTGCACCCTGAGGTCAGAGTGTCCACCACTCAGATGTAGGCCAAGTAAGAGCCTCTCTAAACTGCAGTTTCATAATGGCTTTGGGACCTGAGATTACTGAGGTTAGCATCAAGGGAGATGAAGAGAAGCTCTATCTACTGTTTTCAAATATTAAAGGACTAGCATGAGGAAGAATAGTTCTGTTCATTTTCTTTGCATCATCCAGAGGAGAGAACCATGGGCAGCCAAAGTTATAGGCTGATGTCAACTCAACATAAAGAGCATTGTAGTCATTAAACTTATATGAGAAGTGGACAGTTCATAGACCACTGTCAATGGAAGCACTATGCAAACTTAATCATGTCACTTAAACTCTCTGTGCCTCAATTTCCCCTTCTGAAAATGAAGAGTCTACCTATCATCTGCCAGCACTATCATTGAGCAACACCTCCATTCCTGGAATATTTATTTCTGAGAAATTTTACGACAACTGAATGGATGAAAACAAATATACAACCTTTTGAACAGAAATCAACCACAGTGGCATTTGGAGGGGGGTGGGTGTTATCATCCATCCCTCCATGGTAGATATGGAAATCAGATCAATATCAGAGAACTTTGTTCATTCATGGGCCTTGTTGTTATGACCATGATTGGAATTACCTAATTACCTAAACTTTCATTTTGCCATTGTTTCCGTGTCCCTCAACAGAAGCACCTACTGGCATAAGCTGCACTAAACACATTTTGTGGGAATATTTACAATGCCCAGGCAAAGAGTGAGTCTCCAACACATTAATGTTGTCTAGACATCACTAGTGGTACCACCTTATAGAAAGTGTGTCAGATATGCTCTACATAATTCCAAGTATCTCCATCTCCTTCTCTAATCATAATCTGTTCAAGAAACAGTCTAACTGGCTCCCAGACATAGTCATTTTAAATTTGTGTTTCAAACTCAACAGTCTCTGCAATTTAACTTGATTATATATGACATAGGTTTAACTGGAACTTAGCTGCCAATTAAGAGCAAAGAATCCATAGAATTGACTGCTGTTTAAATATAGTTTAGCTCAGCAAGCTAATGGTTCTTTTATGAAAAATCCATATTGAGTAGACATTAAACTGTGGTTCAAATAGCAGAACAAACAAATAGTGTGTGGGCCTCTGAGTATTTGCTGTGATTATGCTATATGAGTAATAAGTAATATTTGAGGACATTAGTCATGACTGGCTTTGCGTACTTCCTAAGCAGTCAATCTGGGAGCCAGGATAAACAAGCCCCGGGATGCCCTCCTCTTGCTGTGTGTGCTCATACACAAGGGCTATGGGAAAATTGTTCTCCCCTTGGATATCTGAGCTGCTCGTGTAGTCACTGTTTCTGTTACCAAGAAATTGGGGTGTTTGTACAAGTCTGAAATTCAGCATGGCTCACAGGGCTTACAAGCAAATGATACATTTCAAGTATCATATTTCCTATTATGACACAGTTTGCTTTTATTTTCCAGGCAGGGACATAAAGATCATCATGGGTTATGGTCACATAACATTTAGTAATTGACATGTGATTCTAACCGAGTTGAGAGGAGAGGTGTTTTTCCCCTTCTTTGCTTAGGAGCTTTCTGTTAACATGTTTTCCTAACATGCATTCATATAGGTAAGGAACGTCCCAAAACAGGCCTTTTGTAAGGGAAGATCTGATTACATCTGCCTTATGGGAAGTTCTGGTTAGCACAGTGTAGGGTGGTCTAGAAGGGAGAACAGGTTGGTGAAGAGAAGTAAGTTAGGATTTTATTGAAATGATCCAGACAGAAGATGAGGATGCTGTGAAAAAAAAAAAAAAAACACCACAAAGGGATAAAGGCTGCATTCCAGATAGGACACAGGATAGTAGTGACAGGATTTATTGGGGCACTGGCACTGGCTCTGCAGAATGAGAGGAAGGAGGAGCTAAGGTTAACTGTACTGTTTGTAGGACTGAGGGAATGATGACACTGTTGACTAGTTTAGGAACAGAGAAAGAGACTAGAGGTGTAGAATCGTGCATTTGGCTTTAGGCCTGCGGTGCTTAAGGCTTGCATGCAGTTCCTTGTAGTTCAGACCCGGAAGCTGATGGTCACATGGCTCCTCTGGAAGTGTGTATCTGGCTCTGAACTCATATGTTAAACCTGGGATTCAGCTCTGGGAGTTGTCTATGCTCCATAATGCAATACTCTCTCTGCTTCCAGGTTTTTGTGAAAATGTCCTAAACATTTGTAAAATCTAATGTTATTTTATTTCCTGGGGGCTGGGGAGGAGGATTGGTGAGTGAAGTGCTTGCTGCAGGAGCATGAGAATATGAGTTCAGATTCCCAGAACACACATAAATGCTGATATAGTGATGGTATGTCTTGATTTTCATTGATTGCTTTTGTAGTCACCTTTACATTGCTGGGAAGAACCTCCAAATCAGACACAGCTTATGATAGGAATGGGATTTATTCGAAGTTTACAGATCCATAGGAAGTCAATAATGCCAGAAGAAACTGGCCCCCTTTCACAGGTCCACACAGAGGGAGAAAAAAACCACCACCCACACCACAAGCAAGCACACTCCAGGAACCCCAGACGGAGCTCAATTAGTCTGCGTATCTTTGGACTAGAATTCAGATCTGCTCCCAAACATATCTTAGGGCTGAACCCTAAGACCCACCCACAGTGACTTCATGTTAAAAGCTTGAATAAAATTCTTGAATCTTTTGGGGCATCCATTCAAACTATCACAATTGCCAACTTGACAGAACCTAGAACCACCTGTGAGGTATTATCATGATTAAGTCAATGGAGGTGGGAAGATCCACTTGAACTGTGGCCGGCACCATCCCATGGACTGGACTCCTGGACTACATAAATGAGAGTGCTGGCTGAGCACAGGCTTTCACTGCTCTCTCTTTTCCCACTGTGCTGAATGTCGGGCAGCTGCCTCAAGCCCCTGCGACCATGTCTTCTAGCCATGATGGGCTGTGAGTAGGAGCTCGAGGTCCAGTGAGATACCCCATCTCAAATAATCAGGCAGAGAGCAATTGAAGAAGACACCAAAACACCAACCTCTGGCCTTAACATGCACATGATAGATCACAAGCACACACACACACACACACACACACACACAGACAGGTGTGTCTCTATGCATATGAACATGCGTAAGTGTGCATTCACACCACACATACATATATACAAAGTAAATGATAAACAAAATATGAATGTTTTTTACTTTCAAATCTAAGGTACCTGAGGTCCTAGAGAAAGTGGCCTCATGTTGTCCTTCATCTTACTCTTCCATGTTTTAAGAAATAAAGCCCAAGATCTGTTTTCTGTAACAGGTAGAATGGTGGTCTCCCAAAATGTCATATTCTAATTTTTGGAATTTGTGAAAATGATTTTTTTTAATGTGGAAAGAGGCTTTGCAAATGTGATTGGGTTGAGGAT